>OY997266.1:640852542-641452542 GCA_963921465.1 Triticum timopheevii | reverse complement strand
TTCCAGCGGCAGCAGGAGCAGATCGACTCACTTACCCAGCAAAGGGGGTCTCAGCAGCAGCAGCAGCTAGCGAATGATCTAGCATTGGATAGCACCGCCCCATCCATGCCGAGAAGCAGCGTGGGTTCTGCCCTGGACGACGCAATGCTGGGTAGATACCCCGTGGATGACATCACGGAGAACACTAGCTGCGAGCTACACGTCAAAATGAAGAACATATCCATGAAGGTGGCGAACGCCGTTGCTTTTACAAATCCCCCCGAGGTAACCTTCCATTGCAACCCGATTCCAGCGGGCTATGCTTGTGTCTTGGTTGATGAGGTGGTGGACCCATATTCGGAGCTAGAGCTTGACTATCCTAGAGGTGACGACGAGCGCTTTCTCGGAGACGCCAAACATCGTATCATCCTATGGAAAAAGGATTGCATCATCTTTCGAAGGCCACCGACACCGCGTCAGCCGACTCCTCGTCGAAGTCCGCCACCGAGTCAGCAGTCTCTCGCTCCTGCAAGTCCACCAAGTCCGGCAAAGTGTCAGGCCACTCCTCCTCCAAGTCCGGCAAAGTGTCAGGCCACTCCTCCTCCTCCAAGTCCGCCACAGCGTCAGACATCCACTCCTCCTCCAAGTCCGGCACAACCTCAGGCCACTCCTCCTCCATGTCCGCACAGCTTCAGGCGGCCACTCCTCCTCGTCCAACTCAGCCCCGTCAGCCGTCTCTGCCGCCTCAGCAATCACAGAAGAGACACCCCGCAGCTATGGTGCGTAGCGGTACGAGTCGATGTAGTACAGGAAGTACAGGCGGAGGTAAGCGATATAAATATGGTCCAAGCCTCACGCCTCTTCCGCAGAGGGCATATGACAGGTCCGAGGAGGAAATCGCAGCCATATCGAAGTCCGAGGTGGAAGCCCATTTTGCACCGAAACCGCCAACGCCGCCAAGGGAGAAAGTGCCTGAGGAAACGATTGACCACTTAATTCGTATGGCTCAACCACCAGCTCCCAAGCCTGTAGACACAGACTATGAGTGCCACATCAGGAAGTTAAGTCGAGCACGTGTACGTAAGGAGGCGAGCTCGGGATCGAGCAAACAAGAAGCAGCTGTAAAAAAATGCGGGAAAACCATTCCCTAGCTGGGAGAACAGGCGGCGCAATCGATCCCCTCGCTTGTTGTGCCAACAACACATGACAGTACGCGTGCCCAATATTATTGTGGGCAAACAGTTTACGTTCCTGAGGTGGGCAATGTGGTAATAACGGAGGAGCATATAATGCAGGCTAAAGTTCTCAAAATCACTGTTGGACAACTCCTCGAGATCGAGCCCATGCCTGTGCTTAGAGAGGATGAAATAAAATGGAAATATGTCCGGGGCCAACCTTTGGTCGAGCCAGACAAGGTCAAGAACCTCCCAATGAGAATGTCTGAATTGCATCAATGGTACATGAACATTACCAAGATTTCCGATCAATTGTCCCTCATGGTGAATGTCAAGGAGGAGCATTACTACCATGAGAAAGTTGTGTCCGTTGAGTATTCTAAACTGTTTCAGTTATACAATCAAGACGCAGTCGACAAATCTATCGTCAGTTGCTATTGTCTGTAAGTGATTTCTTTCTGTATTTTAAGTCTCAAGCTAGCTGTAGTGATCCTTTTGATCAATCATTACCTGTAATTATCCTCACTATATTCTTTTCTGTGGTATTACATGCAGGATGAAGATGTATGAAATGAGAAAAAGTGAACGCTATGGCATTGGGTTCATTGACCCAAACACCGTTAATGAATACACATGGAAAATAGATGAACGTCATCAAAAGGCCGTAGAGGACAGCATGCTAGAGTTCATGAAGCGCCTCAAATACAATGAAGATATACTACTTCCTTACAACTTCCAGTGAGCCACACTGTCTTATACTACAAATTCTCTGTTTTTGCCTACTAGCTAGCTACATGTTTTTGCTTACATATGCCCGCTTAATTAAGACATGCAAACGTGTGTGCATGCAGATTTCACTGGGTCTTATGTATCATTAAAGTTGACGCCAGAACAGTTGAAATACTGGACTCACTACTCAAGCAAAAAACTGACTATAACATCTTGTTTGGGATAGTCAACAGGTAATTTCAATCATTATTAATTATATATCTCGGCCTATTTAGTTCGTCATTTCATGATATGAACTATTTAATAACCCCTTTATTCATTTTCTTTGTCGGCGGGCAGGGCTTGGGCAAGGTTCATCAGGGTCACGGACGGCGAATGGAAAGAAAAGCTTAAATGGGGAAGACCCAAGGTAAGTAATTAAGTAGTGCTAGCTGCCATCTCTTTAATTATCATGCTTGATTAATTATTATTTGATCAAATTCCATTCTCGTAAAGGCCCTGAAGCAGGCGCAGGGGACTGATCTGTGTGCATTCTGCGTTTGCGAGAACATTCGCATGATGGCGTCCGAAAGGAGCAGATCTCAAAGACAGGAATGGGTACGCTTGTCAAAACACCATTCACAATTTTTACACCATTATCAATATCTAGTCACACAACTAATACACATGCATATTGATCTCCTTCTTAACAGTTCAGAGAGGTGCGGGCGAAGCTCCTAGAAACGGAGCGCGTAGAAGCACTTCAAGAGGAAATAGCGAGATTTTTGCTCGACCAGGTCATAAATCCGAAGGGAGAATACTATTACCCGCTACCGCCCCCATGAAAACCACTTCCAATTGTCATCGTGCTCCGAAGGCACTAATTAGGCTATAATGGCAACATGCATATGTAGGAGAAATTGTATATAGCTATACATGTGTGTATGTGTGAATTAATTAATATGATGATTTGTGAGACATTGATGATATATATATGCATGATTGGTTCTACTAGAAATTATATATATATATATATATATATATATATATATATATATATATATATATATATATATATATATATAGGACAAATTTTATCTACAGGCAGTGGTAGTTACCACCTACTTCTTTGGCCTCCACGTGTCCCTGAACCTAGCAGCAAGGCAAGGCAGGTGCGCTAGGCAGTCGAAGATGGGCGGAACCCTCTAACCCGCTAGCAGCCGTACGTGATTAGGAGGTGGGAAAATATATTTTTGGATAAAGCAATCCCTGATTTTTAGGTGGGAAGGTAGGCCCAACGTTTCAACTAATCGCCCTAAAAAAACTTTTGAAACGAATCACGGGTGAAGCTAGCTATAAAGGGGGAGCTGGGGTTTCGTGTGAGAGGACAGAAGGAACATCCAGTAGTACAGTATATTTGGATCTGACGGCATGGACAGAGGTGACGACATCCTGGTAGTATATCCAAGTGGTAACATGTTTGTTTAAACGGCTCTAGAAGTACGTTGTAAACAAGAGTATGAAGTGTACTGATTTGAATGTGTGTGTGTGTGGGGGGGGGGGGGGGGGAGTATGTTGCATTTCAGAGAAAGTATGTAGTATTTATGGAGTAAGGAGTATATTGTATTTGAGAAAAAGTATGTAGTATATATGCAGTATGGAGTATATTGTATTCAAGAAAAATATATGTAGTATGGAGTAAGGAGTATATTGTATTTGAGAAAAAGTATGTAGTATGCAGTAAGAAGTATACTGTATTTTGGAAAAAGTATGTAGTATATATGGAGTAAAGCGTATATGATACAAGAATGTTATGTGCAGCTTGCGAGGATAAATATAGAAAGTATGAAGTATAGTCGGATAAGGATGACTCACGATGGATTCAAAATAAGCAATAAGCTCACGTATGATGGGATAATCTAAACGGGTCAGGTGGAACCTCATCTAGCCCGTTAGGTTTCTGTAGGCAACCCATCTAGGGACATGAGATCAACGGTGGATTCCTAGGTGGTAACTACCACTAGGTGGTAGAATCTATTTTCCCTATACATATATATATATATATATATATATATATATATATATATATATATGTATATATGTATATATATATATGCATAACGTGTACAATGTGTAGTATCGTAAAATACCAGCAAACGAAAAAGAATTAAAATGAAAACACAAAATTAAATGAAAAAGAAATCATAAAACTAAAACCCCCCAAACCTTATAGTACCGGTTGGTCTTACCAACCGGTACTAAAGGGCTCCAGGCCCCTGGAGCTGGCTCGTGCCACGTGGTTTCCCTTTAGCACCGGTTCGTGCTGAACCGGTACTAAGGGGGGGGGGGCTTTAGTGCCCACACTTTAGTGCCGGTTATGGAACCGGCACTAAAGGGCCTTACGAACCGGTGCTATTGCCCGGTTCTGCACTAGTGAGGGTTCAAAAATGGAATACCTGGGAAGATGGTGATGGTTCGATCGTGGTAGATTGTGTGACCATGTTGTACATCAGTGGTACCATGGGTAACGACTGCTAAAATAGTTGATCCCAATATGCCAAAGTCAGCCACAAGGTTCCAGGTTAGACCGAATCACGGATGCAAATGCACATCTAGGATCGGCGATCTTATTTTGATCGGGGGATGACTGGTCCCTGCATAATAATGGAGTACCGCTAGGGATGCAAATGATGGTTTGTGCATTCCGTTTGTAATCTCCCATACCGTAGGATGGCAACCAGATGAAACAAGTCCCCTGACTTGTCACCGCGAAAATGCAGCCTAGATGGGGCACGGCGTCTTCGAACGTGTAGGGGTACAAATCTGCCGCCGCCAACATGCGCCAGCCTCTATCGTTACTTCCTCTTGCATTGATGGGAATCCTTATGTCGAACACCGCCATGAGATAGTAATCGTCGTAGCCGTGTTGTTTTGTCGGTGGGTCCGCAATTGTTGTGGATGTAGGCACATACGTATTCAATCCCAGCCAGTCCGAAAGGCCGATCCCAATGGTGGAGAAGGGGTCTACGGGAATGGCCGCACTACTGTGGACGTTTTGCAAAATGATGGTGGTATCCAGCCAGAGGTATGCAAGCCAATCTTCGTTGGCACTGACCCAGACCTATATCTAAGACGGTGGGCAGCGGAGAAATTACGGGATGGAAATGGAAAAACTAAGTACTACATGATCAAACTCCATTACTGACCTGCTCATCGAACAAAATGTGACTACCTCTCAACGTTGGCAACTCTAGCGGTGTCAACGTGCAACCATGGCCAGGGAGCGGTGGACTGTTCGAAGGATTGTCCCATAGAAGAACCTTCTCCTCGAGGATGCATGAAATACCAACAAGCATGGCCTTTTCCCAAGCCTGTTTAAGCACCGTCTTAATAAAGTTGGTGCAGGAAGCACCGAGTCTTGCGGCGGTGAGGACGTCGGAGCGGCATGCGATTTCTCCCAGAGGATCGTCGTCCAAGGTCTCCCATCCCCGATGAGGAGGAGAACTACCTAGCGAATCCATGGGAGCAACGACGAACTGCCTTCTCTTCGGGGGGAGGGGAACTGGCGAGGAGGAGATAAGAGCGTAGTAACCGCAGGGCCTCGTCCCTTCCAACTGTAGATCGTTCCTTAGAGAAGGGGTGAGGCTATTATTTACTACTAGTACTAGCATTATGGGACGTTATGGGATTGGATTATACTGTAAATAATAGCACTAGTAAGAAATTTTTTACACTAGGTAGTAGTTTTTGGCGTGGATTAAGAAATTTCGGGTATGTTTTTGCTATTTTTTGTACAGGCCAACTAGTGTCAAAAAACATCTTACTTTATATGACGTAGGAGTACGTACTCGTACTGTAGCAGTACTAGTACTACTTTCTCAACTAGTAGTGCGATGTACTGTACTTCTAGTATAGTGCACCAGTTTTGAAGTCTTGAATCTAATGGCCAAGGAGCTACAGATGGAAGTGCAGGGTACTACAGTTCTCTAGAACCATCACTGTACTATCAATGCCGCGAAAGTACACCTGCGTAGTGGCCTAGTGGGTACTCTCGATGCTATATTCATCCGCTCATCTCACGTAGCTGGCCTACTCAGCCGCTCCTCTCACGCACACACTAGCAGCCTGTTTATCAGCGACTGTTAATGCGGGAGCAGAACATTGAGTTGTCTATTTATATATATAAAGTACTTGATGGGTTAACCAGAGAAAAAAGAAATAGGCTATAAATTACCACAAAAGTTAGAATTATCCAACCGTTAATTAAATAGACGAATTTTTATAGCCATTAGATAAGATGTAAGTCAGAAAATTACCCACCTATGCCATTATAACTATACTGGAAGAAAATATTTCGCTTCCATCAGCCAAGGCAAAAAAAGGATGCTCCCTCAACGGAAAAAATAACCTGCGCTCAGTTGCAGAAGGAACGAACGTGCCACCCTAAAAAACGAACGTGCGCTGATGGTTAAAGAAAATGGCACTCCCCGATCGGCTACTAAAAAAGACGCGCCCTGTTTGGTTCAAAATAAAGATATGTGTCCCCTCAATAATAAAATAAACTAAAGAGACGTGCTCTAATGCCTAGCTTTCTACACACATGCATGCATGTAGCTGAAAAAAGAACGTGAAAGTGTGCCCTTTACATATGTATGGCAAGCCTGCAATACCTGCTTAAAAAAGTGTGATATATGCGTGTATGTGTGCCTGCAAAACTTTCTCATACCAAATCTAGCCCCAAACCTTCCTCTTCATCCCATTGCAGTGATCCTACCAGTCTGCCACTTTATCTGTTTGTTCACCCATTGTTGCCCAGATCTTCTCCACTCCGTTGCCGTACATCTTGATTGGAGATTTTAGATGTTGGTATCAGTGGCATAGAATCAAAGAGCTCGCATGGACATGATGAATTTATGTAGCTCCTCACCTCATGTATGAGCAATTCATTGGCGGCCTCATGATCGACGTAGAGTTGCATGAAGATGAAAATTTCTTAAACTACTCACTTTGTTGACTAGAAGTTCTTAGGCAGCCTCGTGGTTACATAGAGGTGCCAGAACAACCAACATTTTCGAGATCCTTGCCTTCGGACGAGCAATCCATTTGCGGCCTTATGCATGGTTCACATGTTGTAATGGAAAGCAAGGGGTAATTAGCAATACTGGACTTGCCAGCACCTAAACTTGGAATGAATAGTACTGAACAATAATCAATCCATGTGAAGTTCTGGAAAGGGAAGACTGAGTTTGGCGAGATAGATCGGACAGGCAAATCAAGGTTTCGATTAGTATCATCTGTGCTACGGATGATGAGTGGGTGAGCCTAAATGCTTGAGATGTAAATTAGTTTTCTATTTATTTTGTCTTCATATTGTTCTTTGAATTTGAACCGGGACCATTAATCTCACTCATGTAGACAACTTGATGTTAGACGCTGAACTCGGTGGTACAGCTGCGGCAGGCGACTTAGGCTGGTGACCAAATGCGAGTGGGTTAGCCGGCCATCCGGCATCGGCAAGCTCGACCAATTCATTTGCACAAACATTGGTGCTTCAGATCATGTCTGGTAACAAATACTGAACTTGGCGAGACATAAATCACATGTTGATTGAATAGTCTTCAACTTTTCCCGCTTCCTTATTTATATGGTGCTTATTTATGGAGAGATGAGACTGGGGAGAGGCTTTTGCAGAAGGAGGAAAGCTTCGTGCCAGGATGGGTCTAAATTGATGAAGAAAAATATTTCATCTTCTAACATGCCATTCAATTAATAAATCACAATTCAAATATTCTAATATGCTCTCATGCATAAGCACGTGAGTAAGTTCGCCCCAAATATTCATTACATGCTTCTACAGTTATTTGTATATATAGGCACGTCTAATTTCATGCTATTTCTTTTCATTACATTACTAGAGAAATTTTTAATCCCTCTGTATGTCCTTTGTATGTCTTAAATAGTCCATTTTGGACATCGGCACTGCTTAGAACAAACAAAAAAATAACTGATTTATAATTGTACCATATTTGTGAAATATAATCTTATTGTAATACTTTTAATAATGACTTAATATGGAAGTATATTTTGGGGGAAATTGTGCATATCCTTTTCATGTTCCTAAGGATAACTTCAAAAAATGCGAAAAAGAGAACTTTTAGAAAATTTTAGCAACTACTTGGTATATCATTTAATTTCACTTTTGTTGTGCATGGAATCTGATTTCACCTCTATTTATGCAAAATCATACTATTTGGTATGCGATCATGCCTTTTGCACATAGAAGCTCTACTTAACAAAGTTTGGTACCATTTATTTTTTGAGAGCAAGTTGACCTTCATGCCGTCAAATTTCTATGTGAGTAAACGCAATCAAATTTTCCAAATGTGTGGTAAATATATGGCGCCCATCTATTGTTTCAGATTTGATGGCTCAAATGTGGGGCTTTGTTTGATTGCTTAATACCAAGGTTCCCTACTTGGTACTACTAATCAGTCAAAAACACTTTTTATTGTGTAAGTTTTACAAAATAATTTTCACCAAAATATGTTTAAGCTATATGTGTGACGTATAATGGTCATATATAAAGTGATGTCAAAGAAATGGAACCCATTACTAGAGAATAGTTGTTAAGAATTTAAACTCGAGTCAAAGAAAAATACAAATCAAAAAACTGTCTGGTTCAAAAATAATGTCATAAATCATAACATAGATATCTATTGCATATTGAAGACACATTTTTTCTAAACACTCAATTTTGTAACCAGATATTGGTGAGTATAAAATGTTACACAAACCCCACAATATAAACTTCCGGCTCTTCTTTTTGACATTACATGAATACTACTAAGTAGCTTATGATCTATACATCAGCTCACAGTATTGATCTAATACCATTACAAATGATACATATCGTCATAATATGGTGTTCCATGGAAAAGAAAATATGACTAATTATGAAAAGTAATCAAACTTATCTAAGATGGAAATAGGACCATATTTGTGAATGTAATCACATTTCATTCCAATTTTTATAAAAAAAAATAAAAAATGTTCTCTATTAGAAACATTATAAAATTCTAGCCCACGCATCGAGCGGGCCACTCTACTAGTTTGATACAGCGAGACTAGGCTTTTCGCTTCCATTTGTGGAGGTGTAATGGATCTCGTCGAACTTTGTTAGTAGTTCCTTCTTTATGAATAAGATGAGGCAAAGCTTTTGTCTCCGTTTTAAAAAAACACGTAAAGAGGAAGTTCTTTTATAGAGCCGAAAATGGAGTGAAGTCCACGCATGCATGGCCACAAGTTACAGAGTAGTAGTAGAGCACTTCACGTACAGAGCCATATTGCACAGTTCTCAATGCCCCGCCAGGCTTTTCCGGCTCCTCGGGCTTAATTGGGAGTCACTAGTTTAAATATGCTACTAGCTGATGAGGAAGCTGCAAGCGAGGTGCGGCTAGGGCGAGCACGCGAGACACGAGATGCTGGGAAGGAAAACCCGTTCACTTGGCTAGGCTATCCAGTGCAGCCAGATTGTGGTGCCGCACGCCCATTTGACTTCAAAACTCAAACTTCCCGTGTAAAATATTGGCTCGCAGCGAAGTTACTATTTAAAAGCCGTTGTGCGTTCGACCAGGATCGAACCCACAAAACCAGGTATACACTCCTGCGACCACTAGTAGTACTCGTTTGAGTACAACGCAACCTAGAATCACCTTTTGTCGCTAGTAGTACATTGTTCCTTACAAGAAACCCCTATAATGCAAGAAACCACTGATAATGCCAAGAAACTACTACCACTTGTATACGTGGCAGACTTAAGATAAGACTACCTTATCAACCATTGTACATGCCCTTACCAATCAGCCCTACCAAGAAACAACTACTCTATAAAGTGCCATCATAGGCACATTTGAACCCATGTCGCCCATTAAGTCAACGCCTTCTATTCGACCGGGCGTTATGACTTGTGGGACCTACATGTAAGTCTGCACAAAAATCCCCGAGTGACCTCCTACCTCTGGCCCGTCCACCTAGTCATCCTCGGCCAAGCTACCGCCGCCGGTAGAAGGCGAGGTAAAAACCACTGGCGGTGCGGAGCCCATCTTGCAGCAGCCCGGATGCCAGCTCCGTCCGATGCTCGCGGCCGCTAGCTAGCCAAGATAGCTCTGTCCAGCTGCTTGTCTGCAATGTTTGCTAGCTAGATTGGCACAGCGACGTGACGGCTTGCTCCCGCGCGCTGTGCTAAGGCCAGCCATTTGGCTCGAGCGAAGGACAGCGCGGCGGCTTGCTCGCTCATGAGTCACGCACGGGCCAGCCTGCCAACCCGTGCGGAGGCCAGCGCGGCGTCCAGCCCGTCCGGCAGAGCAGCGTCCAACTCGCTCATCACCGGTGCCACTGATGAACACACATCAGTACTGTTTGAAGTAATGTTCAAGAAAAATAATGATTTGAGGGGAATAACAGGATAGAAGGTCAGATGCGGGTCCCTTGTGTCAACGGTCAAACAAAATGTGTTGGTTTAAGCTGCCTCGTCATCACGGACGTGTGGGCCAACCCTGTCATCAATGGATTTAAACAAGCCTAATCGGTACTAGGTAGTAGTTTTTGGCGTGGATTAAGAAATTTTGGGTATGTTTTTGCTATTTTTTGTACAATAGATTCTTCCTAGGGCTGGTTCAAAGTGGTAGTTTTGTGTTAAATACTCTACATATTGTAAGTAGGAGTGGAAGTTAAGCTTTGGAAGCCAATAGGCAAGGCTAGTTACATAGTGCATATGTGTACATGATTGAAAGTAAATATCAACCATGAGTGACTAATATCTTGATGGAAAACTCGAAACTATGGAAATACTAGGATTTTTTTTGCATGGCTGGAAATACTAGCAATGTTCTTGTGCGTTGCAATGGATCATAATTAGAATAATACTTATTCACAAACCTGATACAAAACACTCTAATTTTGATATACATATCTCACTAGAGATATATTATGTTTCAATTAGAATATATTCCTTGGGCTGCTTCAGTGAGGTCTGGGAGGGATGTGGTTGGTTTTAAGATACTAATTATGGTTTTTTCTGCAAATTGGTAGACAAGTGGGATGCTGGTGAGAAAAGGCAATAACTTACCTCACAGTCGTTCGATGTAGATCTAATGGTCAGAAACGACGGATGGCATACACGCCATCATCACCAACTTAGTCTTTTGTAGGAGTACTAGCAAGATCCGTGCATTGCACGGAACATGAAAGATGCTTTTTTTAAAAAAACACTTGTTGTGATTGACCCATGAGGGAATTATCCCATGTGTAAAAGCTAATGATATCTTGAGAAATAGGAGATAAGGTAAAGAGGAGTGGGGCGTGGTGGTGATTGGTGGTCGGACTGAGCGGAGGCATGGGGATTAACGACACCGGCAGCGGCCGCCAGGCCAGTTTGTTCCAAAGGATTCCTTTCTTAATTTCTCAACAATGAGGTTGTTGGAGATAAGGATGAACGAGGGAAGTCCTTGTCTGCAAATGTGGAGAGGGGTGCGGGTATCTCTTATTTTAATTTCCATCCGTTAGATATAGATCAGACGGTCCATATTGCAAGATGGCACGCGTACCATCATCACCAACTCGGTTTTTTATAAGATAAGAAATATAAGTATGGAGATACAAACGTATTAGCGATACTTGTTTCCGTAAACTAGCATCTACCTTCTATTCAATGCCTCAGCATGTGGGGCCTTAGCACAATGACTTCTCAACTGTGTAAAACGAAGGTTTTCCGGTCGTCGATAAGGAGGGGTGGCGGTGGCGCGCTTTTTGGCTTGCTCTAGTCCTAGTAGTCATACTAGGTGGTCTAAGCACATGTAGTTTATTCTTTTTCACGTCTTGTGTTCGCCATACTGCCATGACTGTAGATGAATAGACGGTAAGTTATTCATGGGGAAACCCTTGTTGAGGGACAATGTGCGTGTGTGATATGTCTAGAGATTGAGGCAATGATAACAGATTCTTTGTGTCTATGTGTGTGGAGGATAGAGGGAGACATGTACATGGGCCTTTGTGTTGTGTAACATGGAGACACATATACATAATTAGAGAGTGAGTGTGTGAGATACACATGCGGACATGGGGAGAGATGAGGATCCAGATAAATGGGTATTTGTGTGTGTCTGTGTGTGTTTGTGCTCGCGTTGGTGTGTGAGAGGGAGTGTGTGTATGTGGAGTAGAGAGACCACTAATGATATAAATCTAGTATAAGGGAAGGGGGAATAGTGTGACATGTGTAGTAGCGGGATAGCATGGGTGCGGGCGGGGGGAGCAGACTATTTGGAAGAGACATCGAGTGTATGTGGGAGAGGGGTGTGAGAGCGAGAGAGAGAGAGAGAGAGAGAGATAGAGAGAGATAGAGAGAGAGTGAGAGAGAGAGAGAGAGCTAGCGACAGAGAGAGAGGGAGGAAGAGATGGGGCAAGAGAGGGGTCGTTTGTGTCCATAAGTGGCGTATAGATAGGGAGACAATGTTGATGTTGTTCGAAATTGGCCTATGTACGGAGACGCAAGGGAAGCGAGTCATCGTGTGTGTGTTAGGGACTTCATAAGAGATCTAGAATAGATGGTGTAGATAACAGTGTGCGAGATTGAGAACGATCATACATTAGGGAGCTATGGAAAGAGTCACAACATATACGTATACAGGGAAGGAGCTGGGGCAGGTCCGCATCTGGGAGAGATAGAAAGAGGATAGTGGTGCACAAGGAGACAAAATGTGCTTGTTTGCAGTGCGGGTGGTGTGTGAGGTGAGTGTGCGAGAACCACATAACTAGGGAGATAGACGTTTGGGAGCGACATTTTGTGTGTATGGGGAAGATACACTCTACATAGTGTGTGTGCTTGCGAAAGAGAGATGCCGGGAGACCTAGAGAGTGGGGGAAGAGATGTGTCCTTGACTGAGAGACAAAGTGATAGAGACCTATATTGGGGTCCGGAATTTAGAAGAGAGAGGGGTGTTAATGTGCTTGTGTGTTGGTGTTTGGGGGAGAGAACGACTTCTCTCTGTGTGTGTGGGGGGGGGAGGGTGACAATCCCCGAGTGCAAGGAATCATCATAGCAATTTCTAAAGGTGGAAGTGATAAGTATGGTGTGTCGAACCCACAAGGAGCTAAAGGTAAGATCAATATTCTCTCAAGTCCTATCTGCCACTGATACGACTCTACGTACATCGAACATTTACTTCCAACTAGATACGAGAAAAAAAAACTATGTTGTGGGTATGAAGAGGATAACTTTGCATGATATCGGAGAGTTAAAACATAAAAGTAGTTGTTGTTATCATAAAGTTAGAATATATTACTTAATAATATAAATAGCGAGTGTGGAATAATGATGGACCGGTGTGCGGAATTGTCCTAGGCAATTTGTAAACAAGACCGGTAGTCGTCATTGCAATTTCAAATGAGGGAGAGGCATAAGCTAACATACTTTCTCTTCTTGGATCATATGCACTTATGATTGGAACTCTGCCAAGCATCCGCAACTACTAAAGATTATTAAGGTAAAACCCAACCATAGCATTAAAGCATCAAGTCCCCTTTATCCCATACGCCACAACCGCCTTACTCGTGTTTATGCTTCTGTCACTCAAGCAACCCACTATAAGCGAATCATGAAGGTATTGCAACACCCTAAAGCGGGAATCCCTCACGCTTGCGCGACACGGAGGGCACAATAGGACAGCACCAAAATAAAACATACAACTCGTACAAGTCTAGATCATCAATCATGTGATGCCCCCGATTCAATCGTACACTAATCATGCACGCAAACGTGTACGATCAAGATCAGGGACTCACGGGAAGATATCACAACACAACTCTAAAAACATAAATAAGTCATACAAGCATCATAATACAAGCCAGGGGCCTCGAGGGCTCGAATACAAGTGCTCGATCATAGACGAGTCAGCGGAAGCAACAATATCTGAGTACAGACATAAGTTAAACAAGTTTGCCTTAAGAAGGCTAGCACAAACTGGGATACAGATCGAAAGAGGCGCAGGCCTCCTGCCTGGGATCCTCCTAAACTACTCCTGGTCGTCGTCAGCAGCCTGCTCGTAGTAGTAGGCACCTCCATGTGTAGTAGTCGTCATCGACGGTGGCATCTAGCTCCTGGACTCCAGCATCTGGTTGCGACAACCAGAAAGAAAGGAAAGGGGGAAAAGGGGGGAGAAAGCAACCGTGAGTACTCATCCAAAGTACTCGCAAGCAAGGAGCTACACTACATATGCATGGATATATGTGTAAAGGGCCATATCAGTGGACTGAACTGCAGAATGCCAGAATAAGAGAGGGATAGCTAGTCTTATCGAAGACTACGCCTCTGGTCACCGTCGTCTTGCATCAGGTAGAAGAGGGTAGTCTGAAGTCCTCCAAGTAGCATCTCCAAGTAGCATCTCCAGTAGCATCGCATAGCATAATCCTACCCGGCGATCCCCTCCTCGTATCCCTGAGAGAGAGCGACCACCGGTTGTATCTGGCACTTGGAAGGGTGTGTTTTATTAAGTATCCGGTTCTAGTTGTCATAAGGTCAAGGTACAACTCCAAGTCGTCCTGTTACCGAAGATCACGGCTATTCGAATAGATTAACTTCCCTGCAGGGGTGCACCAACTTACCCAGCACGCTTGATCCCATTTGGCCGGACACACTTTCCTGGGTCATCCCCGGCCTCGGAAGATCAACACGTCGCAGCCCCACCTAGGCACAACAGAGAGGTCAGCACGCCGGTCTAACTCCTATGGCGCAGGGGTCTGGGCCCATCGCCCTTTGCACACCTGCACGTTGCGAACGCGGCCGGAAGAAGACCTAGCCTAGTGGCGTTCCAGTCCAATCCGGCGCGCGCCACTCAGTCGCTGACGTCACAAAGGCTTCGGCTGATACCACGACGCTGGGATACCCATAACTACTCCCGCGTAGATGGTTAGTGCGTATAGGCTCATAGCCAACTCAGATGAAATACCAAGATCTCGTTAAGCGTGTTAAATAACCGCGAACGCCGAACAGGGCCAGGCCCACCTCTCTCCTAGGCGGTCTCAACCTGCCCTGTCGCTCCGCCACAAAGATCCACACAGAGGGCCGTCGGGACAAAGGTCCTTTCAGCCCCCAATCCGTGAATCACTCGCGGGTACTCTTCGAGCGGACCCGACTTTAGTCACCATCTGTAGTATGTATATATGTATAGTATATACCCGTGATCACCTCCCGAGTGATCACGGCCCAATAGTATAGCAAGGCAGACTGACAAGAATGTAGGGCCAATGATGATAAACTAGCATCTTATACTAAGCATTTAGGATTGCGGGTAAGGTATCAACAGATGTAGCAACAATGTCAGGCTATGCATCAGAATAGGATTAACGGAAAGCAGTAACATGCTACACTACTCTAATGCAAGCAGTATAGAGAAGAGTAGGCGATATCTGGTGATCAAGGGGGGGCTTGCCTGGTTGCTCTGGCAAGAGAGAGGGGTTGTCAACTCCGTAGTCGTACTGGGTAGCAGCGGCATCGGTCTCGGTATCTAGCGGAAGAAGAGGGGGGAAGAAACAATAAATATAATGCAAACAGATGCATAACGATGCATGACAAGGCAAGTAACGGTGCTAGGGGTGCCCTAACGTGGTATTAGGTGATACCAGTGAAGGGGGATAACATCCGGGAAAGTATCCCCGGTGTTTCGCGTTTTCGGACAGATGAACCGGAGGTGAAATGTTGCAGGTTCACTATGCTAGGGACACGTGGCGGACGAACGGGCTGCGTATCCGAATTCGTCTCGTCGTTCTGAGCAACTTTCATGTACAAAGTTTTTTCATCCGAGCTACGGTTTATTTTATATTAATTTTAAAAGATTTAAATCATTTTTAGGATTTATTTATTTAATTTAATCAACATTATCCAGAATAGTGTCTGCTGACGTCATCATGACGTCAGCATGACGTCAGTAGTTGACTTGGTCAACCTGACAGGTGGGTCCCGATCGTCATACTCTGTTTTAATTAACTAACAGTTAATTAGGTTAATTAGTGATTAGGTTAATCTAATTATAATTATAAATTTAATTAACTCTTTGATTAATTAAATAATTACTATTTTAATTATTTTTAGTTATTTATTTATCTATTATCTTTTTTTTAAACCTTCTTTTTTTGTTGAAAACGTTCTGGTCGTGGGGCCCCCCTGTCATAGGCACAGGGGGCCTTAACGGGTTTTGGGCGCTGGGGCGACGGCTGTCGCCCGAACGGGCGCTGTGCGTGCTGGCGCCCGACTCGGAGGGGGGGCGAGCAGGCGCAGCTGCGGCGCAGGAGCCGGCAGCAAGCAAGGGGCGGCGCCGGCGCGGCCTGGCACGGCGGAGCCGAGGCGGGAGGCGAGGTGACAGGAGGGGCGCGGCGTGACGGGGCAGAGGCGGCGCGGTTCAGGCGACGGCGCGGGGCAGGCAGCAGGGGAGGAGGCGCGCGCCGGGGCGAACCGTGGTGGGCGGCGGCAACAGCGCTGCGGTGCGGCGTGTGCACGATGCGGCGAGGAGCGGCGGGGCTGCTGCAGTGGCCGCGCGGGCGCGTGCGGGCGCCGGCGAGGCGCGGGCGTGCCGGAGTGCAGACGGCGCGGGCACGGCGCGATGAGCGAGCGAGGGGGGGGGGAGAGAGGAGGTGTGCGGAGGCCGTGGCCTCACCGGAGACGTAGGGTCTAGGGCAGTGGGTGTCGGGGTGGTCGACGGGGACGGCGGCGAAGATGATGCAGGCCGGTGGGGAAGGGCGCCGGCGAGGTCCAGGCGGGGAAGGGGGGCGACGGCGTTCGGCGGCGATGAGGGCGAGGCGGCGGCGTCGAGCCCGATCCGATCTGGATCGGGGGAGAATGGGGCGCGTCGTGGGGGGGGGGGGGGAAGGGGATCGTGGGGAGAGTGGGGGGATGGGGTTAGGGTTTCTGGTAGTGTGTGTGTGTGTGGGGGGGGGGGGGGGGTTATAGCCCGGGGTGGGCCGGCTGGGCTAGGTGGGTTGGCCCAGTTGGGCCACGGCCCGGGGGGGGGGGGGCTTTCTCTTTTTTTGTTGTTGTTGTTTTGTCCTTTTTTTGTATTTTCTTTCTTTTATTTATTTTCTCTTGTGTTTCAATTCAGTTTAAAATATTTATGCATTTTATAAAACCGGGTCTCCTACACCACAATTATCTATGTAATATTTAGCACAAACCGAACATTTTTATTTTAATGTTTGAGAACTTTTATTATTTACCAAATTTTGAATTTGAATTTGAATCGGTTTCGAACTAACTCGAGATTAGCAACTATAATCGAGGTGACGTGGCATCATTAGCAGAGAATTACTGTAGCTTAAATATCCGGGTGTCACAATTCTCCTCCACTACAAGAAATCTCGTCCCGAGATTTAAGAGGGGGACTAGGGGGAAAGGTCTGGTTACGAAATCCTAACGAATCTTCTCGTCTTTGGTTGCTCTTCTCGAAGAGGTGGATCCATTACGTTGAAGTCTTCATTTCTCTGCTCCAGGTCCTTATGATGAAGTCGGCATCCTTTCTTCGGGATCTTCATCGTATTTACGAATAGGTAATGGGGTAGATCAGAAACGATAGAATGCTATAAGGGTAATAACCTGGGATTAACCCATGAATGAGCACATGAGTACCTCTCGAGTTGAACAAATAGAACACATCGAGAGTAAAGTTGGAAGGTCCAACCAGAAATTTCAGGCAGCCAGGCAATCGTCCAATGCCTAGTCAGAAGGTGAAAGGGGTTTCAAGCAACAGAATAATTATTGTTTCCGATGCCAGAATTGATGATCTAATCGGAAGGTGGCTCATGAATTACATACGAGTCCACGCGGGAGGAATAACTTTGGGAACAGGGGTGGTACAAGAGAGTCAGGTTTCGATCCTGGGACCTGTGGGTTATGGGCCCACCATGTGGGGTAAGAGTAGGAAGGGCGTTGACGTCTTGCACGATCGCATAGGAAAGACATGTCAGAGCATAGCCTGTCAGTCATGTTGGCAACAATGTCGGTACCAAGGGCGAGGGACGAAGACAACCATTTTCCTGCTCGTTGAACGAGGCGGACGAATAGGCAAAGTTCTCGTCCATCACCGGTTACCGGAATGTCATCAAGAATAGTAACACGGTCTTACTAACAACGTGGTACCGCAAGGTTCTTACCTAAGCAGGGGATTATCACTGCTTAGTTAAGTCGGATTAGCAGAAAGGTTAAACAAAACAATATAAAGGAAAATACGATTATCAGAATAATCAGAACAGTGGAAAGGAAAATGTGTTTAAGCACATGTTTTAGGGGTATATCCTTCCCAAGGACAAGTAGAGCATGATATCCATGACAGGATATAACGTAGAAAACCCTTTAGGAAAGGGGAGAGAAATTACATGACATTACCCATACAATGGTGTTTGGATAATTGATAAAGAGAATTTAGCATTGTGCTTCAAATGCTCTTATTGATGATTGGAGTAGCATAGACATGGTCTTCAAGCAAGGGTCGGACTTTGGATACACAAAGAATCCATTAGGAACAACTTGTAGAATAAGTTTTACAATTTCCTCATGAAAGAATGGGTAACATTGCTAAAGAGGATACTATAACAATAGGTCCTCCGGTCAAGTGTGCTAGGCATGCCATCACCTTACCGGGTCATACAAGGACCAATGTTATAACTCTTGGAAATATGCACCAACCATCATATCCGACCGAGGTTCAGATCTGATTGGTGTTAGGATACCTCAGACTCAGGATGCCCGAGAAGAAAATGTGCAAAACAAATTGACGAGATGACATTTGGCAAGATTCTTGGGAAATGTACAATGGAAGCGAGTTCCGAAACAAAAGCCCAACATTAAACCAATGAAGGGATAAGGTGGTAGCTGATAGGCTCAACAACAAATCATCGAGATTTCCAAGGGATGAATTTCCACAATTAGGTGAACAAGGAAATATCATTTGTCGGATCAAATGATATAACCATGTATGCTCGAGGGAAAACATACACAACTGAACAATGATAGTAGGGTGCACCCAGGAATCTGGATTAGGTAGCACGATCAATGTTCGAATGATGACTCAATAAGCAATAGACTTAGAATGGAACTATCGTCCATTAACTTCAAAGCAATAGGGTTGCTAGAAGTGCAGAATCCAAACAGCATCGTTCACTTGTTGGTACCCCGGTCGGGATCAACACAAGGACCAAGAAAAATGGTGATGGTAAGAAGTATTTCTATGTCAAGAATTCTCAAGAGGTTTAACAAATCTCAAAACATTCTTGGTAATACTCCAGGGTAAGAAGAACAATTGCTGGATAGCAAGGAACTCAAGGTATAACACCAAACACGAACAAGCTTGTGTTCGTGGGAAGGCAATAAAGGTCGATGATAACACAGATCATCAAGGGCAAGGATGGTATTTCTCATCATGAACTCAGTTGATATCCTGGAAGAGCTCATAAGATTGATGATGATCACGACACACTTTGTCGAGAGATTCCAAGATGTAATCGATCGGCGATGACATCAAATCAAATGAATGGTGAAGCGAAAGGTTATTGGAACCAAGGTTATGACACAAACTTGAAATCAAGCTTGTTGTTCAAGGTGAAATGATATGACGAGGAAAATTGACGTAAGCTTAGCTCATCGTCGAAAATTGCGCTCCAGGAAGAAAGGACCAGGTAGCATAGTTAAAATTTAGCGCAAAATGATATAGCCGATCAGGCTAGGAATGACGTGATGGGGTATTAAACTTCTCATCCACAATGTACTAGGCATACTGAATCACAGGGGCGATCAGATTCACTAATCGGTGTTCTCAGTTGAGGACAACCCAGAACCCGTGGAGTGACTATGACGGGGAAAGGCACTACTTCATCAGAAATGCATAAGATGTAGTGCAATCGGTTGATATCCTCGAGATACTAGGGGGTTAGTACTCGAATGGTAGATCAAAATAGAGGTTGGATGCGTGCATTGATCTGTAGAGGACAAGTGGTTTAACTTGTCCGAGGAATGGAATCGAGTAGAAAATATGGTCGGATCCATGATTGCAAAGGATCAATTCATAGATTCCAAATGATATTATAACAAGGAAATAGTTATTATTACAAGAAGCTTCCATGATAGGATCTACATCATGTCCATGGGCATGAACACAAAATTCAAGGTCGACTCCCACTTCTTCAATGTATAACCTTCCATTCACCTCTCACTTCCGAAGAAGTTGTAGTGTTGAAATTTTATCTAGCAAAATACCAGAAGAGTATGACTCGTGAAAACTTTCGAGTTCACACATATTAAGGAATGCATAGGTTCAACCCGTTAGGGTATCGTGGAAACATATACCACAAGCTTCAATAGTAAATACCACCAGCTCGAGAACAGAGCATGGTTGAGAAAACAGAGGATACAAATTACCAAAGGCTTTATATATCCGTGGAAAGGCTCACAAGATTATTTGAATATGAAGGACACTGTCGGATAATATCCAACAAAGGACTTGACGGTCCACAAAGGATCTGATGTGAGTATCGCTACTCAACCAGAAAAGGGAAGAATGCGAAGGCATCAGGTTATAGAATCATCTGACTAATTCGAAGCATAAATGCAAAGGAATTATGAATCCAAATCGAAGGATCAGAAGTAATGCTCTGATTAAAGATGGATAAGTTGGATAGACCAGAGGCACAATTGACGACAAATAGTTTGGTCGAGAACCAGCTCATGTTCAAAATGACGTCTGAGCCGGAAAGATAATTTAGAAGGGTTGATAGATGATTGTGTGCATTCGCACACATATTGAGTCAACAGACTCAAAATGATAATGACAAGGGATGCCATTAAGATTACGAGACTTATGGGATTAACCACAATGCAAGTAAGCAAGAATTCCAAGAGCAATAGGCTGCTCAGGATTTTCGAAAGATCGGGTAGTATTTGAATGTATTTTTGTGAAACACATTAACAACTTTGTACAAACGGATACTCAGAAGCGCGAGTAATCATCCGTAGGGGTATTCATGCAGCAAGGAACTACAGGGCAATAAGCATAAAGAATTCTCGGAATATCGAAGAGTACTTCAGGACATCTTGTAATAACAAGAGCAACTGGGGATGACAATAAGAACGATAGGTGTAAGTAGTTATCCAGAGGGATTTATCGATGGAAGTGAATTGCAAAAGCGATGGCACATAGTCTCGAGAGCACATCGTAGAGTATCTTCGGAATCTTCTGGTGTAGCAGGCGGTCATCGGTAACAACGGGCTCTCCGGGAGAAAGTACTTGCGAGAACCTAAAGTTAGTTTTGTTTTTAGCAAAATCATTTAACCCGAATAGAAGAGATGTCAGAGTCCCAGAGTATAGGTCGAGGAGTAAAAGATCCTACTACCACCAAATGGCGACGTGTGCCCGTAAGACACACAGCCATGTTAGTAAAAGTTTTGTATTGACTAGACTCGACTTCGGCCAACGAGTATGGAAGGGGGATTCCTACAGGCAGTCGGCTCTGATACCAACTTGTGACGCCCCCGATTCAATCGTACACTAATCATGCACGCAAACGTGTACGATCAAGATCAAGGACTCACGGGAAGATATCACAACACAACTCTAAAAACATAAATAATTCATACAAGCATCATAATACAAGCCAGGGGCCTCGAGGGCTCGAATACAAGTGCTCGATCATAGACGAGTCAGCGGAAGCAACAATATCTGAGTACAGACATAAGTTAAACAAGTCTGCCTTAAGAAGGCTAGCACAAACTGGGATACAGATCGAAAGAGGCGCAGGCCTCCTGCCTGGGATCCTCCTAAACTACTCCTGGTCGTCGTCAGCAGCCTGCTCGTAGTAGTAGGCACCTCCATGTGTAGTAGTCGTCATCGACGGTGGCATCTAGCTCCTGGACTCCAGCATCTGGTTGCGACAACCAGAAAGAAAGGAAAGGGGGAAAAGGGGGGAGAAAGCAACCGTGAGTACTCATCCAAAGTACTCGCAAGCAAGGAGCTACACTACATATGCATGGATATATGTGTAAAGGGCCATATCAGTGGACTGAACTGCAGAATGCCAGAATAAGAGGGGGATAGATAGTCTTATCGAAGACTACGCCTCTGGTCACCGTCGTCTTGCATCAGGTAGAAGAGGGTAGTCTGAAGTCCTCCAAGTAGCATCTCCAAGTAGCATCTCCAGTAGCATCGCATAGCATAATCCTACCCGGCGATCCCCTCCTCGTATCCCTGAGAGAGAGCGACCACCAGTTGTATCTGGCACTTGGAAGGGTGTGTTTTATTAAGTATCCGGTTCTAGTTGTCATAAGGTCAAGGTACAACTCCAAGTCGTCCTGTTACCGAAGATCACGGCTATTCGAATAGATTAACTTCCCTGCAGGGGTGCACCAACTTACCCAGCATGCTTGATCCCATTTGGCCGGACACACTTTCCTGGGTCATGCCCGGCCTCGGAAGATCAACACGTCGCAGCCCCACCTAGGCACAACAGAGAGGTCAGCACGCCGGTCTAACTCCTATGGCGCAGGGGTCTGGGCCCATTGCCCTTTCCACACCTGCACGTTGCGAACGCGGCCGGAAGCAGACCTAGCCTAGTGGCGTTCCAGTCCAATCCGGCGCGCGCCACTCAGTCGCTGACGTCACGAAGGCTTCGGCTGATACCACGACGCCAGGATACCCATAACTACTCCCGCGTAGATGGTTAGTGCGTATAGGCTCGTAGCCAACTTAGATCAAATACCAAGATCTCGTTAAGCGTGTTAAATAACCGCGAACGCCGAACAGGGCCAGGCCCACCTCTCTCCTAGGCGGTCTCAACCTGCCATGTCGCTCCGCCACAAAGATCCACACAGAGGGCCGTCGGGACAAAGGTCCTTTCAGTCCCCAATCCGTGAATCACTCGCGGGTACTCTTCGAGCGGACCCGACTTTAGTCACCATCTGTAGTATGTATATATGTATAGTATATACCCGTGATCACCTCCCGAGTGATCACGGCCCAATAGTATAGCAAGGCAGACTGACAAGAATGTAGGGCCAATGATGATAAACTAGCATCTTATACTAAGCATTTAGGATTGCGGGTAAGGTATCAACAGATGTAGCAACAATGTCAGGCTATGCATCAGAATAGGATTAACGGAAAGCAGTAACATGCTACACTACTCTAATGCAAGCAGTATAGAGAAGAGTAGGCGATATCTGGTGATCAAGGGGGGGGGGGGGCTTGCCTGGTTCCTCTGGCAAGAGAGAGGGGTCGTCAACTCCGTAGTCGTACTGGGTAGCAGCGGCGTCGGTCTCGGTGTCTAGCGGAAGAAGAGGGGGGAAGAAACAATAAATATAATGCAAACAGATGCATAACGATGCATGACAAGGCAAGTAACGGTGCTAGGGGTGCCCTAACGCGGTATTAGGTGATACCGGTGAAGGGGGATAACATCCGGGAAAGTATCCCGGTGTTTCGCGTTTTCGGACAGATGAACCGGAGGTGAAATGTTGCAGGTTCACTATGCTTGGGACACGTGGCGGACGAACGGGCTGCGTATCCGAATTCGTCTTGTCGTTCTGAGCAACTTTCATGTACAAAGTTTTTTCATCCGAGCTACGGTTTATTTTATATTAATTTTAAAAGATTTAAATCATTTTTAGGATTTATTTATTTAATTTAATCAACATTATCCAGAAATAGTGTCTGCTGACGTCATCATGACGTCAGCATGACGTCAGTAGTTGACTTGGTCAACCTGACAGGTGGGTCCCGATCGTCATACTCTGTTTTAATTAACTAACAGTTAATTAGGTTAATTAGTGATTAGGTTAATCTAATTATAATTATCAAGTTAATTAACTCTTTGATTAATTAAATAATTAATATTTTAATTATTTTTAGTTATTTATTTATCTATTATCTTTTTTTTAAACCTTCTTTTTTTTGTTAAAAACGTTCTGGTCGTGGGGCCCCCCTGTCATAGGCACAGGGGGCCTTAACGGGTTTTGGACGCTGGGGCGACGGCTGTCGCCCGAACGGGCGCTGTGCGTGCTGGCGCCCGACTCGGAGGGGGGGGGGGGGGGGGGCGAGCAGGCGCAGCTGCGGCGCAGGAGCCGGCAGCAAGCAAGGGGCGGCGCCGGCGCGGCCTGGCACGGCGGAGCCGAGGAGGGAGGCGAGGTGACACGAGGGGCGCGGTGTGACGGGGCAGAGGCGGCGCGGTTCAGGCGACGGCGCGGGGCAGGCAGCAGGGGAGGAGGCGCGCGCCGGGGCGAAGCCGTGGTGGGCGGCGGCAACAGCGCTGCGGTGCGGCTTGTGCGCGATGCGGCGAGGAGCGGCGGGGCTGCTGCGGTGGCCGCGCGGGCGCGTGCGGGCGCCTGCGAGGCGCGGGCACGGCGCGATGAGTGAGCGAGGGGGGGAGAGAGGAGGTGCGCGGAGGCCGTGGCCTCACCGGAGACGTAGGGTCTAGGGCAGTGGGTGTCGGGGTGGTCGACGTGGACGGCGGCGAAGATGATGCAGGCCGGTGGGGAAGGGCGCCGGCGCGGGGAAGGGGGGCGACGGCGTTCGGCGGCGATGAGGGCGAGGCGGCGGCGTCGAGCCCGATCCGATCTGGATCGGGGGAGAATGGGGCGCGTCGTGGGGGGGGGGGGGGAAGGGGATCGTGGGGAGAGTGGGGGGATGGGGTTAGGGTTTCTGGTAGTGTGTGTGTGTGTGTGTGTGGGGGGGGGGGGGGGTTATAGCCCGGGGTGGGCCGACTGGGCTAGGTGGGTTGGCCTAGTTGGGCCACGGCCCGGGGGGGGGGGGCTTTCTCTTTTTTTGTTGTTGTTGTTTTGTCCTTTTTTGTGTTTTCTTTCTTTTATTTATTTTCTCTTGTGTTTCAATTCAGTTTAAAATATTTATGCATTTTATAAAACCGGGTCTCCTACACCACAATTATCTATGTAATATTTAGCACAAACCGAACATTTTTATTTTAATGTTTGAGAACTTTTATTATTTACCAAATTTTGAATTTGAATTTGAATCGGTTTCGAACTAACTCGAGATTAGCAACTATAATCGAGGTGACGTGGCATCATTAGCAGAGAATTACTGTAGCTTAAATATCCGGGTGTCACAATTCTCCTCCACTACAAGAAATCTCGTCCCGAGATTTAAGAGGGGGACTAGGGGGAAAGGTCTGGTTACGAAATCCTAACGAATCTTCTAATCTTTGGTTGCTCTTCTCGAAGAGGTGGATCCATTACGTTGAAGTCTTCATTTCTCTGCTCCAGGTCCTTATGATGAAGTCGGCATCCTTTCTTCGGGATCTTCATCGTATTTACGAATAGGTAATGGGGTAGATCAGAAACGATAGAATGCTATAAGGGTAATAACCTGGGATTAACCCATGAATGAGCACATGAGTACCTCTCGAGTTGAACAAATAGAACACATCGAGAGTAAAGTTGGAAGGTCCAACCAGAAATTTCAGGCAGCCAGGCAATCGTCCAATGCCTAGTCAGAAGGTGAAAGGGGTTTCAAGCAACAGAATAATTATTGTTTCCGATGCCAGAATTGATGATCTCATCGGAAGGTGGCTCATGAATTACATACGAGTCCACGCGGGAGGAATAACTTTGGGAACAGGGGTGGTACAGGAGAGTCAGGTTTCGATCCTGGGACCTGTGGGTTATGGGCCCACCATGTGGGGTAAGAGTAGGAAGGGCGTTGACATCTTGCACGATCGCATAGGAAAGACATGTCAGAGCATAGCCTGTCAGTCATGTTGGCAACAATGTCGGTACCAAGGGCGAGGGACGAAGACAACCATTTTCCCGCTCGTTGAACGAGGCGGACGAATAGGCAAAGTTCTCGTCCATCGGCGGTTACCGGAATGTCTTCAAGAATAGTAACACGGTCTTACTAACAACGTGGTACCGCAAGGTTCTTACCTAAGCAGGGGATTATCACTGCTTAGTTAAGTCGGATTAGCAGAAAGGTTAAACAAAACAATAGAAAGGAAAATACGATTATCAGAATAATCAGAACAGTGGAAAGGAAAATGTGTTTAAGCACATGTTTCAGGGGTATATCCTTCCCAAGGACAAGTAGAGCATGATATCCATGACAGGATATAACGTAGAAAACCCTTTAGGAAAGGGGAGAGAAATTACATGACATTACCCATACAATGGTGTTTGGATAATTGATAAAGAGAATTTAGAATTGTGCTTCAAATGCTCTTATTGATGATCGGAGTAGCATAGACATGGTCTTCAAGCAAGGGTCGGACTTTGGATACACAAAGGATCCATCAGGAACAACTTGTAGAATAAGTTTTACAATTTCCTCATGAAAGAATGGGTAACATTGCTAAAGAGGATACTATAACAATAGGTCCTCCGGTCAAGTGTGCTAGGCATGCCATCACCTTACCGGGTCATACAAGGACCAATGTTATAACTCTTGGAAATATGCACCAACCATCATATCCGACCGAGGTTCAGATCTGATTGGTGTTAGGATACCTCAGACTCAGGATGCCCGAGAAGAAAAGGTGCAAAACAAATTGACGAGATGACATTTGGCAAGATTCTTGGGAAATGTACAATGGAAGCGAGTTCCGAAACAAAAGCCCAACATTAAAGCAATGAAGGGATAAGGTGGTAGCTGATAGGCTCAACAACAAATCATCGAGATTTCCAAGGGATGAATTTCCACAATTAGGTGAACAAGGAAATATCATTTGTTGTATCAAATGATATAACGATGTATGCTCGAGGGAAAACATACACAACTAAACAATGATAGTAGGGTGCACCCAGGAATCTGGATTAGGTAGCACGATCAATGTTCGAATGATGACTCAATAAGCAATAGACTTAGAATGGAACTATCGTCCATTAACTTCAAAGCAATAGGGTTGCTAGAAGTGCAGAATCCAAACAGCATCGTTCACTTGTTGGTACCCCGGTCGGGATCAACACAAGGACCAAGAAAAATGGTGATGGTGAGAAGTATTTCTATGTCAAGAATTCTCACGAGGTGGAACAAATCTCAGAACATTCTTGGTAATACTCCAAGGTAAGAAGAACAATTGCTGGATAGCAAGGAACTCAAGGTATAACACCAAACACGAACAAGCTTGTGTTCGTGGGAAGGCAATAAAGGTCGATGATAACGCAGATCATCAAGGGCAAGGATGGTATTTCTCATCATGAACTCATTTGATATCCTGGAAGAGCTCATAAGATTGATGATGATCACGACACACTTTGTCGAGAGATTCCAAGATGTAATCGATCGGCGATGACATCAAGTCAAATGAATGGTGAAGCGAAAGGTTATTGGAACCAAGGTTATGACACAAACTTTAAATCAAGCTTGTTGTTCAAGGTGAAATGATATGACGAGGAAAATCGACGTAAGCTTAGCTCATCGTCGAAAATTGCGCTCCAGGAAGAAAGGACCAGATAGCATAGTTAAAATTTAGCGCAAAATGATATAGCCGATCAGGCTAGGAATGACGTGATCGGGTATTAAACTTCTCATCCACAATGTACTAGGCGTACTGAATCACAGGGGCGATCAGATTCACTAATCGGTGTTCTCAGTTGACGACAACCCAGAACCCGTGGAGTGACTATGACGGGGAAAGGCACTACTTCATCAGAAATGCATAAGATGTAGTGCAATCGGTTGATATCCTCGAGATACTAGGGGGTTAGTACTCGAATGGTAGATCAAAATAGAGGTTGGATGGGTGCATTGATCTGTAGAGGACAAGTGGTTTAACTTGTCCGAGGAATGGAATCAAGTAGAAAATATGGTCGGATCCATGATTGCAAAGGATCAATTCATAGATTCCAAATGATATTATAACAAGGAAATAGTTATTATTACAAGAAGCTTCCATGATAGGATCTACATCATGTCCATGGGAATGAACACAAAGTTCAAGGTCGACTCCCACTTCTTCAATGTATAACCTTCCATTCACCTCTCACTTCCGAAGAAGTTGTAGTGTTGAAATTTTATCTAGCAAAATACCAGAAGAGTATGACTCGTGAAAACTTTCGAGTTCACACATATTATGGAATGCATAGGTTCAACCCGTTAGGGTATCGTGGAAACATATACCACAAGCTTCAATAGTAAATACCACCAGCTCGAGAACAGAGCATGGTTGAGAAAACAGAGGATACAAATTACCAAAGGCTTTATATATCCGTGGAAAGGCTCACAAGGTTATTTGAATATGAAGGACACTGTCGGATAATAATCCAACAAAGGACTTGACAGTCCACAAAGGATCTGATGTGAGTATCGCTACTTAACCAGAAAAGGGAAGAATGCAAAGGCATCAGGTTATAGAATCATCTGACTAATTCGAAGCATAAATGCAAAGGAATTATGAATCCAAATCGAAGGATCAGAAGTAATGCTCTGATTAAAGATGGATAAGTTGGATAGACCAGAGGCACAATTGACGACAAATAGTTTGGTCGAGAACCAGCTCATGTTCAAAATGACGTCTGAGCCGGAAAGATAATTTAGAAGGGTTGATAGATGATTGTGTGCATTCGCACACATATTGAGTCAACAGACTCAAAATGATAATGACAAGGGATGCCATTAAGATTACGAGACTTATGGGATTAACCACAATGCAAGTAAGCAAGAATTCCAAGAGCAATAGGCTGCTCAGGATTTTCGAAAGATCGGGTAGTATTTGAATGTATTTTTGTGAAACACATGAACAACTTTGTACAAACGGATACTCGGCAAGCGCGAGTAATCATCCGTAGGGGTATTCATGCAGCAAGGAACTACAGGGCAATAAGCATAAAGAATTCTCGGAATATCAAAGAGTACTTCAGGACATCTTGTAATAACAAGAGCAACTGGGGATGACAATAAGAACGATAGGTGTAAGTAGTTATCCAGAGGGATTTATCGATGGAAGTGAATTGCAAAAGCGATGGCACATAGTCTCGAGAGCACATCGTAGAGTATCTTCGGAATCTTCTGGTGCAGCAGGCGGTCATCGGTAAGAACGGGCTCTCCGGGAGAAAGTACTTGCGAGAACCTAAAGTTAGTTTTGTTTTTAGCAAAATCATTTAACCCGAATAGAAGAGATGTCAGAGTCCCAGAGTATAGGTCGAGGAGTAAAAGATCCTACTACCACCAAATGGCGACGTGTGCCCGTAAGACACACAGCCATGTTAGTAAAAGTTTTGTATTGACTAGACTCGACTTCGGCCAACGAGTATGGAAGGGGGATTCCTACAGGCAGTCGGCTCTGATACCAACTTGTGACGCCCCCGATTCAATCATACACTAATCATGCACGCAAACGTGTACGATCAAGATCAGGGACTCACGGGAAGATATCACAACACAACTCTAAAAACATAAATAATTCATACAAGCATCATAATACAAGCCAGGGGCCTCGAGGGCTCGAATACAAGTGCTCGATCATAGACGAGTCAGCGGAAGCAACAATATCTGAGTACAGACATAAGTTAAACAAGTCTGCCTTAAGAAGGCTAGCACAAACTGGGATACAGATCGAAAGAGGTGCAGGCCTCCTGCCTGGGATCCTCCTAAACTACTCCTGGTCGTCGTCAGCAGCCTGCTCGTAGTAGTAGGCACCTCCATGTGTAGTAGTTGTCATCGACGGTGGCATCTAGCTCCTGGACTCCAGCATCTGGTTGCGACAACCAGAAAGAAAGGAAAGGGGGAAAAGGGGGGAGAAAGCAACCGTGAGTACTCATCCAAAGTACTCGCAAGCAAGGAGCTACACTACATATGCATGGATATATGTGTAAAGGGCCATATCAGTGGACTGAACTGCAGAATGCCAGAATAAGAGGGGGATAGCTAGTCTTATTGAAGACTACGCCTCTGGTCACCGTCGTCTTGCATCAGGTAGAAGAGGGTAGTCTGAAGTCCTCCAAGTAGCATCTCCAAGTAGCATCTCCAGTAGCATCGCATAGCATAATCCTACCCGGCGATCCCCTCCTCGTATCCCTGAGAGAGAGCGACCACCGGTTGTATCTGGCACTTGGAAGGGTGTGTTTTATTACGTATCCGGTTCTAGTTGTCATAAGGTCAAGGTACAACTCCAAGTCGTCCTGTTACCGAAGATCACGGCTATTCGAATAGATTAACTTCCCTGCAGGGGTGCACCAACTTACCCAGCACGCTTTATCCCATTTGGCCGGACACACTTTCCTGGGTCATGCCCGGCCTCGGAAGATCAACACGTCGCAGCCCCACCTAGGCACAACAGAGAGGTCAGCATGTCGGTCTAACTCCTATGGCGCAGGGGTCTGGGCCCATCGCCCTTTCCACACCTGCACGTTGCGAACGTGGCCGGAAGCAGACCTAGCCTAGTGGCGTTCCAGTCCAATGCGGCGCGCGCCACTCAGTCGCTGACGTCACGAAGGCTTTGGCTGATACCACGATGCCGGGATACCCATAACTACTCCCGCGTAGATGGTTAGTGCATATAGGCTCGTAGCCAACTCAGATCAGATACCAAGATCTCGTTAAGCGTGTTAAATAACCGCGAACGTCGAACAGGGCCAGGCCCACCTCTCTCCTAGGCGGTCTCAACCTGCCCTGTCGCTCCGCCACAAAGATCCACACAAAGGGCCGTCGGGACAAAGGTCCTTTCAGCCCCCAATCCGTGAATCACTCGCGGGTACTCTTCGAGCGGACCCGACTTTAGTCACCATCTGTAGTATGTATATATGTATAGTATATACCCGTGATCACCTCCCGAGTGATCACGGCCCAATAGTATAGCAAGGCAGACTGACAAGAATGTAGGGCCAATGATGATAAACTAGCATCTTATACTAAGCATTTAGGATTGCGGGTAAGGTATCAACAGATGTAGCAACAATGTCAGGCTATGCATCAGAATAGGATTAACGGAAAGCAGTAACATGCTACACTACTCTAATGCAAGCAGTATAGAGAAGAGTAGGCGATATCTGGTGATCAAGGGGGGGGGCTTGCCTGGTTGCTCTGGCAAGAGAGAGGGGTCGTCAACTCCGTAGTCGTACTGGGTAGCAGCGGCGTCGGTCTCGGTGTCTAGCGGAAGAAGAGGGGGGAAGAAACAATAAATATAATGCAAACAGATGCATAACGATGCATGACAAGGCAAGTAACGGTGCTAGGGGTGCCCTAACGCGGTATTAGGTGATACCGGTGAAGGGGGATAACATCCGGGAAAGTATCCCCGGTGTTTCGCATTTTCGGACAGATGAACCGGAGGTGAAATGTTGCAGGTTCACTATGCTTGGGACACGTGGCGGACGAACGTGCTGCGTATCTGAATTCGTCTCGTCGTTCTGAGCAACTTTCATGTACAAAGTTTTTTCATCCGAGCTACGGTTTATTTTATATTAATTTTAAAAGATTTAAATCATTTTTAGGATTTATTTATTTAATTTAATCAACATTATCCAGAATAGTGTCTGCTGACGTCATCATGACGTCACCATGATGTCAGTAGTTGACTTGGTCAACCTGACAGGTGGGTCCCGATCGTCATACTCTGTTTTAATTAACTAACAGTTAATTAGGTTAATTAGTGATTAGGTTAATCTAATTATAATTATCAAGTTAATTAACTCTTTGATTAATTAAATAATTAATATTTTAATTATTTTTAGTTATTTATTTATCTATTATCTTTTTTTTAAACCTTCTTTTTTTTGTTAAAAACGTTCTGGTCGTGGGGCCCCCTTGTCATAGGCACAGGTGGCCTTAACGGGTTTTGGGCGCTGGGGCAACGGCTGTCGCCCGAACGGGCGCTGTGCGTGCTGGCGCCCGACTCGGAGGGGGGGCGAGCAGGCGCAGCTGCGGCGCGGGAGCCGGCAGCAAGCAAGGGGCGGCGCCGGCGCGGCCTGGCACGGCGGAGCCGAGGCGGGAGGCGAGGTGACAGGAGGGGCGCGGCGTGACGGGGCAGAGGCGGCGCGGTTCAGGCGACGGCGCGGGGCAGGCAGCAGGGGAGGAGGCGCGCGCCGGGGCGAAGCCGTGGTGGGCGGCGGCAACAGCGCTGCGGTGCGGCGTGTACGCGATGCGGCGAGGAGCGGCGGGGCTGCTGCGGTGGCCGCGCGGGCGCGTGCGGGCGCCTGCGAGGCGCGGGCGTGCCGGAGCGCAGACGGCGCGGGCACGGCGCGATGAGCGAGTGAGGGGGGAAGAGAGGAGGTGCGCGGAGGCCGTGGCCTCACCGGAGACGTAGGGTCTAGGGCAGTGGGTGTCGGGGTGGTCGACGGGGACGGCGGCGAAGATGATGCAGGCCGGTGGGGAAGGGCGCCGGCGAGGTCCAGGCGGGGAAGGGGGGCGACGGCGTTCGGCGGCGATGAGGGCGAGGCGGCGGCGTCGAGCCCGATCCGATCTGGATCGGGGGAGAATGGGGCGCGTCGTGGGGGGGGGGGGAAGGGGATCGTGGGGGGATGGGGTTAGGGTTTCTGGTAGTGTGTGTGTGTGGGGGGGGGGGGGGGGTTATAGCCCGGGGTGGGCCGGCTGGGCTAGGTGGGTTGGCCCAGTTGGGCCACGGCCCGGGGGGGGGGGGGGGCTTTCTCTTTTTTTGTTGTTGTTGTTTTGTCCTTTTTTTGTATTTTCTTTCTTTTATTTATTTTCTCTTGTGTTTCAATTCAGTTTAAAATATTTATGCATTTTATAAAACCGGGTCTCCTACACCACAATTATATATGTAATATTTAGCACAAACCGAACATTTTTATTTTAATGTTTGAGAACTTTTATTATTTACCAAATTTTGAATTTGAATTTGAATCGGTTTCGAACTAACTCGAGATTAGCAACTATAATCGAGGTGACATGGCATCATTAGCAGAGAATTACTGTAGCTTAAATATCCGGGGGTCACAAATCAACCCAAAGACAAAAGATATCTACTCAAAACATCATAGGATGGCAACACATCATTGGATCATAATATGTAGCATAAAGCACAATGTTCAAGTAAGGATTACAGCGGGGTGCGGGAGAGTGGACCGCGTAAAAGAGATAAGGACGGTGATGATGATGGTGATGTTGATGAAGACGATCACTGCGGCAATGATTGCCCTCCCGATGGCACTCCGGTGCCACCAAGATAGAGGAGGTGAGGTTCTCCCCCTTGTGCTTCCTCCTCCATGGCTTCCCCCCTCTGGTCCTTGGCCTTCATGGCGATGATGGCCCCGTCCGAGATCCTCCTCCATGGCCTCCGGTGATGATGGCCCCCTCCAGGAGGATGCCAGAGAGGTCCTAGGTTGATTTCTCATGGCTACAGAGGCTTGTGGCGGCGGAACTCCTGATCTATCTTCGTCTTTGAAGGTTTTAGGGTATATGGACTTATATAGGTGAAAGAAGTCGGTCAGGGGATGCTCGAGGGGCCCACGAGACTGGAGGGTGCGCCCACTAGGGGGGGCACACCCCCACCCTTGTGGCCACCTTGAAGCTTCCTCGACTTCAACTCCAAGTCTCCTAGACACATCCTTTCCCAAAATAACGCTCCCGAAGGTTTCATTCCATTTGGACTCCGTTTGATATTCCTTTTCTTCGAAACACTGAAATAGGGAAGAAAACAACAATATGGGCTGGGCCTCCGGTTAGTAGGTTAGTCCCAAAAGTAATATAAGAGTGTATAATAAAGCCCATAATCATCCAAAACAGATAATATATTAGCATGAATGCTTCATAAATTATAGATACGTTGGATACGTATCAACATCCCCAAGCTTAATCCCTGCTCGTCCTCGAGTATAAAAGAACGAATTTATGAAGTGTGAATGCTAGTAGGTGCACAAGTTTGATCAATGATAATTTCAATCACCTTTCCTAGCATGATTATATGTCAAACAATAGTTCATCTCATAAAACTTCTCATGATGAAGTAACAAGCTATTCACATATTAAAGCATAGACCATAAACTTTCTTGAAAGCTAGCAAACTTCATTCTCAGTCATCAAACAATTGCAATTCATCTTATTTTCAGGAAGGGTCTATGTCAGAGCTTTGATTTAGCAAACTCCACATACTCAACTATCATATAGTCTTCTATAATTGCTAACACTCACGCAGTACTTATGTTTATGGAGTTTTAATTGGACACTAAGAAAGACAGGGGATTATATTGTAGCCTCCCAACATATTCACCTTTGGGTGATGTCAACAATAATTGTTGATCCTAACTTGCATCCAATTGGATATATATATCAGGATCTTTCCAACACGAGGTGCTTGCCAAAGGATAAAATGAAAAAGGGAAAGGTGAACATCACCTTGACTCTTGCATAAAGTAAAAGACATGAAGTAAAAGATAGGCCCTTGCAGAGGGAAGCAGAGGTTGTCATGCACTTTTATGGTTGGATGCACAAAATCTTAATGCAAAAGAACGTCACTTTATATTGCCACTTGTGTATGGACCTTTATTATGCAGTCCGTCGCTTTTAATGCTTCCATAGCAAGATCGTATAAATCTTATTTTCTTCACAACAAGAGATCATACATATTTAGAAAGCATTTTTTATTGCATGCACCGATCACAACTTACTTGAAGGATCTTACTCAATCAATAGGTAGGTGTGGTGGACTCTCATGGCAAAACTATTTTAAGGGATATTTGGAAGCACAAGTAGTATCTCTACTTGGTGCAAGGAATTTTGGCTAGCATGAGGGGGAAAGGCAAGCTCAACATGTTTGAATGATCCATGACAATATACTTTAACTGAGATGTGAGAAAACATAACCCATTACGTTGTCTTCCTTGTCCAACATCAACTCTTTAACATTTCATACTTAATGAGTGCTCACAATTATAAAACATGTCCAAGATAGTATATTTATATGTGAAATCTCTCTTCCTTCAATATTATTTCATGAATTTTTCAAATGACCAACACAATGCTTGCTAACCTTCAATAAATTTACAACCTCTACTTCTTAGATGTGAAGTCATTACTCCCCATGGGATAAGCAAATGAAACATATATAAATTCAGATTTCTGACATTCAACACATTCAAGCATTTACTCATAGGATATAGGTGAAGCACACGAGTAAATGAAAAACTACTCCAAAAAGATATAAGTGAAGATCAATGAGTAGCTAAATAATTATTTAGCTATGTGAAGACTCTCTCTTATTTAAGAATTTCAGATCTTGGTAATTTATTCAAACATCCAGCAAAGCAAAACAAAATGACATTGCAAGGATAGCACGAATCATGTGAAGAAGCAAAAACTTAGGTTCAACCGATACTAACCGATAATTGTAGAAGAAGAAAGGTGGGATGCCTACCGGGGTATCCCCAAGCTTGGATGCTTGAGACTTCTTGAAATATTATCTTGGGGTGCCTTGGGCATCCCCAAGCTTGAGATTTTGTGTCTCCTTAATTCCTTTTATATCTCGGTTTCCTAAATCTCAAAAACTCCATCCACAACAAACTCAACAAGAACTCGTGAGATAAGTTAATATAAACCAATGCAAAAACCTTATCATTTTATATTGTAAAAAATCACTAAAATTATTATTCAACATTGCATACTAAATGTCTCTGCATACTTAATACTCCTATCCTCAAATATAATCATTAAACAAGCAAACATATGCAAACAATGCAAACATAACAGCAATCTGCCAAAACAGTATAGTCTGTAAAGAATGCAAGATTCATCATACTTCCCTAACTCTTAAAATTATGAGAAAAATACTACCCTTTAGAATATTTATCATAGCTCAAGATGGAAAAAGTTTCAATATTATACCATTTTCTTACTTTTCTAGGGAATTTTTTCAACAGAGGTAAACTTTCTGTTTTGAAACAGCAACATGTATACTAGCAAAATAAGCATGGTAAAGGCTATCCTTGACATTTTTATTGAAAATATAGATGCAAAACATTATTCTAAATAACAGAAAGGAAACACTAACAAAGGAAAATGACGCTCCAAGCAAAACACATATCATGTGATGAATAAAAATATAGCTTTGAGTATGGTATACCGATAGTTTTGTAGACGACGGAGGGGATGCCTTTCGGGCATCCCCAAGCTTAAGCGCTTGAGTCTTCCTTGAATATTACCTTGGGGTGCCTCAGGAATCCCCAAGCTTACGGTCTTTCTACTCCTTATTCTCCTCATGTCGATATCTCACCCAAAGCTTGAAAACTTCAATCACACAAAACTTAACGGAACTTCATGAGATAGGTTAGTATGACAAAGAGTAAACCATTCACTTTGGTACTGTCAAAGACAAGGTTCATAATTGTTCTAACACAATTCCTACTGTACCCTAACATTTCTAAAATTTATATTGAGAAATATAAGCCATAGAAACTAGAAAACAAGCAAACTATGCAATGAAAACAGAATCAGTCAGAAACAGAACAGTTTGTAATGATCTGAACAACAATCATACTTCTGCTACTCCAAAAATTATGAAATAAATTGGTGGACGTGAGTAATTTTTCTATTAATCTTCTTCAAAAAGAATCAACTCAAAAGCACTCTTCTGTAAAAAATGGAAGCTAATCGTGTGAGTGCAAAGTTTCTGTTTTTTACAGCAAGATCACATTAACTTACACCCAAGTCTTCCCAAAGGTCTTACTTGGCACTTTATTGAAAAAAAGCTATAAAACATGATTACTACAGTAGCTTAATCATGTAAACACACAAAAACAGTAAGGGTAAATGTTGGGTTGTCTCCCAACAAGTGCTTTTCTTTAATGCTTTTTAGCTAGGCACGATGATTTCAATGATGCTCACATAAAAGATAAGAATTGAAACATAAAGAGAGCATCATGAAGAATATGACTAGCACATTTTAATCTAACCAACTTCCTATGCCTAGGGATTTTGTGAGCACACAATTTAAGGGAACAAGAATCAACTAGCATAGGAAGGCAAAGCAAGTATAACTTCGAAACTTTAAGCACATAGAGAGGAAACTTGATATTATTGCAACACCTTCAAGCATATATTCCTCCCTAATAATAATTTTAAGTATCATAATCAATGAGTTTAACAATAAAACCATTACATAAAGCATTCTTTTCATGATCTACAAGCATATAACTTTTTTCTACTCTCCACATAAGCAAAATTCTTCTCATTCGGAATAGTGGGATCACTAATTCCTAAAGTTGACACTCTTCCAAATCCACTTTAGATGATAGTATTATTCATACTCCAAAACATATAAGTGAAGTTCATGGAGAATTATACAATTAATATAGATAAACCAATATCCGAGCTCAAAATATATAAGTGAAGCACACGAAGCATTCTATAAAACCATACTCAAATGATTTAAGTGAAGCACGAAGAGCAATACTATAAGATCATACTTAGAAGCTATAAGTGAAGCACATGAAGTATTATATAAATCAATGAATAGATATCTCATACTAGCATGATTCTTAAAGAAAAATGAAAACACAAAGGACACAAATCATGTGAACAAAACAAAAACCGAGGTATACCGATATTTGTTGAGGAAGAAAGATGGGATGCCAACCGGGGCATCCCCAAGCTTAGATGCTTGAGTATCCTTTGAAATATTTACTTGGAGTACCTTAGGCATCCCCAAGCTTAAACTATTGCCTCTCTTTATTCTTCTCACATCAGTAACACCTCGTTCCTCGAACACTTCATTCACAAAAACTTAAACAAAAATTTGTGAGCTCCGTTAGTGTAATAAAGCAAACTACCACTTTAAGGTACTGTAATTAACTCATTATTTATTTATATTGGTGTTAAACCTACTGAATTCCAACTTCTCTATGGTTCATACCCCCCAATACTAGCCATAGATTCATCAAAATAAGCAAACAAGACACGAAAAACAGAATCTGTCAAAAACAGGACAGTCTATAGTAATCTGGAAGTTTAGAGAACTTCTGTAACTCAAAAAATTATGAAATAAATATGACATTTTGAAAATTTTGTACATAAGTAATTTGCAAAACGATTCAGACCCATTTTACTTTCCAAAAAAATATGTAAAATCACGCGCTGCAGCCAAAGTTTCTGTTTTTGTTCTGCACGTAGTAAAGAAGCAATCTAATCATCCTAAAACTAAAGCTTGGCACATTATTTTCTATAATACAATGGATATATATAAGGGGATAATTATTTACAGAGAAACTTCCATGAAAAATTCTACATTGTTTTTGTGAGCATGAACACAAGTGCTCAAGGTCGACCCTCACTTCTTCAATGCATAACTTTCCAATCACTTCTCTTTTTGAAAACCTTTTTTAGGCAAATGAGGCAAGTGCATCTTTTTGTATTTTCGTTTTAATTTATTTTGTATGTTTCACCCACAAATAAACAGAAACAAAAAGGAAAAACAAAAGCTACTTAGTGAAGGAAGCAAACAAGCACACACGAGAATATCAACCCCACGCTATTGCTCCCAGGCAACGGCGCCAGAAAAGAGCTTCATAATCCACAAGTGCAAGGAATCATCGTAGCAATTTCCAAAGGTGGAAGTGATAAGTATGGAGTGTCGAACCCACAAGGAGCTAAAGGTAAGATCAATATTCTCTCAAGTCCTATCTGCCACTGATATTACTCTATGTACACTGAACGTTTACTTCCAACTAGATACGAGAAATAAAACTACGTTGTGGGTATGAAGAGGATAACTTTGCATGATATCAGAGATCTAAAACATAAAAGTAGTTGCTGTTATCATAAAGTTAGAATATATTACTTAATAATATAAATAGAGAGTGTGGAATAATGATGGATCGGTCTGCGCAATTGTCCTAGGCAATTGTTAACAAGACCGGTAGTCGTCATTGCAATTTCATATGAGGGTGAGGCAGAAGCTAACATACTTTCTCTTGTTGGATCATATGCACTTATGATTGGAACTCTAGCAAGCATCCGCAAGTACTAAAGATCATTAAGGTAAAACCCAACCATAGCATTCAAGCATCAAGTCCCATTTATCCCATAGGCCACAACCCCCTTACTCGGGTTTATGCTTCTGTCACGCAAGCAACCCACTATAAGAGAATCATGAACGTATTGCAACACCCTACAGTGGGAATCCCTCACGCTTGCGCGACACGGAGGGCACAATAGGACAGCACCAAAATAAAACACATAAAACTCGTACCAATCTAGATCATCAATCAGCACAAAGACAAAAGATATCTACTCAAAACATTATAGGATGGCAGCACATCTTTGGATCATAATATGTAGCATAAAGCATCATGTTCAAGTAGGGATTACAGCGGGGTGCGGGAGAGTGGACCGCGTAAAATAGATGAGGATGGTGATGATGATGGTGATGTCGATGAAGACGATCACCGCAGCGATGATTCCCCTCCCGATGGCACTCCGGTGCCACCAAGAGAGAGGAGGAGAGGTTCTCCCCCTTGTGCTTCCTCCTCCATGGCTTCCCCCCTCTGGTCCTTGGCCTTCATGGCGATGATGGCCCCTCCGGGATCCTCCTCCATGGCCTCCAGTGATGATGGCCCCCTCCGGCAAGGTGCCAGAGAGGGCCTAGATGTATTTCTCGTGGATACAGAGGCTTGCGGCGGCGGAACTCCCGATCTATCTTCATCTCTGAAGGTTTTAGGGTATATGGACTTATATAGGTGAAAGAAGTCGGCCAGGCGATGCTCGAGGGGCCCACCAGACAGGGGGCGTGCGCCTAGTAGGGGGGCGCCCCCCACCCTCGTGGCCACCTCGAAGCTTCCCTGACTTCAACTCGAAGTCTCCTGGATCACATCCTTTCCAAGAATAACGCTCCCGAAGGTTTCATTCCATTTGGACTCCGTTTGATATTCCTTTTCTTCGAAACACTGAAATAGGCAAGAAAACAACAATATGGGTTGGGCCTCCGGTTAGTAGGTTAGTCCCAAAAGTAATATAAAAGTGTATAGTAAAGCCCATAATCATCCAAAACAGATAATATAATAGCATGAATGCTTCATAAATTATAGATACATTGGAGACGTATCAGGGTGCAATGAGAGGGGGGGGGGGGGGCTGGCTTCAGATAAAGAGTGAGGTGTCTATATTTGAGGGACTTTAGCATAATTGAAATATATATGGTCAATAGTGTGTGCACTCATGGTTGAACAATTTGTTTCACAGTTTGGACATGCATGAATGGGAAATATATGCGTGATATACTTTTGAACATGCGTGATATACCTTGATGTACCAGAATTACAAACCTAAGATTGGAATTTTGGAATTCTACTCCTTCATTAGCTTTTGTAATTCATTTAAACGGAGGTACATTTTTTAAGCTGGGATTTCATGATCTCAAATTCATATAACAACCGTAGAGATATACACATACGGGCATGTTCAAACTTTATAATCTTCCACTTTATTCATACACATACACATTTTTGCTTTTGTCATCATATTTAAGATAAACACATTTGGAATTTCATTTGAATTGGACCGTATGATGGTATTTGCATGTACTAGCTCAATAATCCATATTTGAACTGAATGGACAATCTAAGTTTCGAGTTGGAGACATTGATTTTCAAAACTTGCACTTTTTTTGCATGAAAAACAAACAAATTCTCGGCCATGATATCATAGTCAGCCGTACAAGAGCAGAATATAATTCCAGGCGCCAAAAGCTTTCAAACTTCCCGCTCACATCGAAATATCTCGCGCCCGAAAGTTTACCCCTACGATATTCCTTTTTTACCCCTGCCACATGAACGGAAAAGGGATGCTTTGGTAACTCCATTGTTTTCACCTCTTTGCCCCCAACATTCTTCCCCAGAGCCCCTCTGCTTCCCCTCCCCGACGCCCCCCAACAACGGCAAGCCGCCGAATCTAGTCCTCCGCCGCAGCGGTGGACCTCACACCCCGCCGGATCTACCTTCCGCACCTTGGAACCCCCAACTGCCAACTCACCACTTCACCGGAGCCGCTTCAGCGACTGGCTTGTCCACCACTCCAAATCTCCTTGACCGCCATCATGGTCCACCGCATCAGATCTTCTTAACTGGCGCCCTCGTCCACCACTGTGTAGGCCCTTCACTGAGTCCCTCGTCCGCCCCATTGCTAGCCCTTCATACAAGCCCTTGTCTGTCGCAATAGATCCGCCTCACCGAAAGCACTGTACAACGCTCCCGCCAAAGCCTTCGTCCAATGCACCGGACCCACTCCACGGACGCCATATTCAACTCCACCGGCCCTGCTTTACTGACGCCACAGCCTCATCAGGTTATTTTGATTTGTACTCCTTGGGTTTTTCTCTTTATCGTGCAACTGTTCACTTACCACAGATGAGCTTTCTTGTATGTCGACAGGCGCCACAACCGTAGCCCCGGAGCGTTTTCAGCGATGGCAACAGCCAGCCCAAACTCAACCACAACACGACCACCGTCGATGATCCTTAGCTATCAAGTATGACAAAGATACCCATACGCCACCGAGAATCAGGTACTATTATCCAATGGCCGGCGCCTACGTTCACTTTCTTAGCATAAGCACTGCACCTTTGAATTTCTTCAGGGCAACTTTCAATTTTTCATGAGACGAGTTATTCTGCTTGCACCTGTAGGGTCATACTTCTGGCAGTGAACATGTTACACGTGCTAAATTACATACCAGTGCACATATAGTTAATATGCTTTAGTTTTGTCCTAAGTATTACTGTACTTCCTAGATATCACTGCCTACTATTTTACTTCTTGCATGCTATATTTATGATAATGGTGTTGTTCTGATGCCACCTGTTGGTTCCATCAGACTGCTTAATGTTCTCTATGCTTAAATACACATCAGCAAACTAGTATGTGGTTCCGCTGCTTTTTGTTTGTTTTACCCTACATTTTCTGATGCTAGCTATTACATCACTGCTCCAAGCCTCTGTTCATTACTTGTTTGTGTGTTCTTGATCTTCCCAATTTGCATGACTAATTTGATGCTTCTATTAATTATGGAGCTGCTAACCCTATCAAGCAAAAATTTGTTCTTTTGGGGCTGGCACCTCGAACAAGCATAAAAATAGAGGGAAGCAGATATATTGTCCTGTATGCACACACCCTTCTTTCATTAATTTGTATGAACCATTGATGATCAATTCGAACCAGTACACGCGATTAAAACTAATTTTACCTAAATAGAGGGTGCAAAATAAACTATAACAACTAGATTTGCAACCACGGGATGCTGACGATATCTTCAAAGAACATTGCAACAACAGCGAGGCTTCATAGCAACATATGTTAAGCCAGTGTGTTTTAGTACATGTGAAATGTAATGCGAGTGGGTTGCTTTCTTGGCTTGTGCTCTCAACCTGTAATCCTACAGAATTAAAAATAGTTCAGTTGTCTGCTTTGTTGTATTACTTGATTCGAATGCTTGTTTGTTACTTGCTACGCTATATCTGAGTTGGCCAATATGTCAGCAGTGCGTGTTGTACTATCGTAAAGAAATGCATGCCTAGTTCATTTGGGTAGTTAACTTTTCCTCTGAACTTCATCCCAAGACTTGCTTCGTAGATTATATGAGGCCACACTGTTAAGTGCTTTCTCAGATTATTTCAACTGCTTAGATTCCTTGGCAACTTAAATATAGCGGTGGTACACTCCCTTTCAACTAGGGATGTCAACCGGGTCCTGTTTAATCCCGATTAAAGTCCACTAATGGTATGATAGTTCAAAAGAGTTTTTGTTTTTTGAGGAAAATGAACTAGGGAGCTAGCAAAAACTAACTAGATGGGACTGGCGGATGTCGTTTATTTGCCACTTACATCCCTAGTTTCTTCTTACCATTTTAATTTCTTTTCGGCTAATGCTGCTTCGAACCATTTAGATATAGCTTGCCATGCTCGACAATAATTCGTATGTCGTTTACGATGTAAGCTTACTACCTGGATCGTGCGATAACTATCTCTTACTTATGTCCAGCGGAAACCTTTCAGGATGCCATTCACACTAGGACACAATGTACAACCCCAGAATCTATTTCTGGAAGCAGTGCGCCATCCATGCTACCAGATGGTAGCAGTTCAGAGGCAACACCGCCGGAGAGCACTCTGAGCACAGATATTATAGTTCTTGAGGCTCTACTAGAGGCAGAAAGAGATGGTGTGGCTTCCATGAATGAGGTAATCTTTATCTTGAGGCTGGAAATTATACAATTAGCGGCACGCATTATGCAAGCAACCCAAGAATTGGAGGAAGCAAGAATGTTCAATTTGAAGACGGAGGAGGTCCTGCTATTTCTGCTATCTGAAGCCCAGGGTAATCCCGGTTCTTGTTTAGATACCAGTTGAAATTGTCATTAGATTATTGTACTTGCATGTTATGTCATGTCTCTGAATGGGTTATGTTGTAAGACCCCCTATGTTGTCCATGTGTTATAATGAACCTAAATTTTTAGGCAAGGTAATCCTCAGTACTTGTATGATTGACATAAGGTGAACTATTTTTCGTGTGAGCATATTGTACTGGATGAAATAACTGTTTGACTCAAAGTGTATCCAACCTACTGAATTCGAAGATCACGTCATTTCTAAATCATAATCATTTATAAAGGTGGAATAAATCTTTGTTGTGGTTTTGAAGAAATAAATAACAAAACGTAGAATTATCTATGGATATTCGTAATCGAATAAAAATTGGATTTGAATTTAGTTTGCCAGGGCCCAGGGAAAACGTGAATGCTAATTCTCCAAGTTTTGAACGAAGCGGCTAAACACCCACTATAATTTGTGGGTTGCCCGAAGCAAGTGTTTGAGAGATGGAAATTATTGTCTACCCCTAACACTTGACATCCTTATCGACCGGATTTACAATGCTGTCGACAGGGGTAGACTAGTAACTTCCATCAGACGTGACACGATGGCCTCTGAGCCCATTCAGACACGGTGGGCGCCAAACGTGGGCGGCAAAACACATTTGATTCAAGCTCGTCCGAAAGACATTGTCTCTCCCTCCATTTTCCCATTCATGCATGGTGGGTGCGGGAGTCCTAGATAAGGGGGTATCCGGAAGCCGGACTATATGCTTTGGCCGTACTGTTGGACTATGAAGATACAAGATTGACGACTTTATCCCGTGTCCGGATGTGACTCTCCATGGCGCGGAAGGCAAGCTTGGCGATTCGTATGTAGATCTCCTTCTCTATAACCGACTCTGTGTAACCCTAGCCCCCTCCAGTGTCTATATAAACCGGAGGGTTTAGTCCGTAGGACACAACAACAATCATACCATAGGCTAGCTTCTAGGGTTTAGCCTCTCTGATCTCGTGGTAGATCAACTCTTGGAATACTCATATCATCAAGATCAATCAAGCAGGAAGTAGGGTATTACCTCCATCGAGAGGGCCCGAACCTGGGTAAACATCGTGTCCCCAGTCTCTTGTTACCATTAGCATTAGACGCGTAGTTCGGGACCCCCTACTCGAGATCCGCCGGTTTTGACATCGACATTGGTGCTTTCTTTGAGAGTTCCTCTGTGTCGTCGCTGTAAGGCTAGATGGCTCCTCCAACCTTCAACAGCGCCGTCCTGGGTGAGACTTTCCTCCCCGGACAGATCTTCGTGTTCGGCGGCTTCGCAATGCGGGCCAACTCACTTGGCCATCTAGAGCAGATCGATAGCTACGCCCACACTGCCGACATCCGCGGAGACATGATCTTCGACGGATTCGGGCCCATGTCAGGAGCACCGAACGATCACGACGTGCATGACCTAGATCTGCCGTTCGACAGTATTCGGAACATCGCACCTGGTACGGCTCCGGACTTCGTTCCAAAGCAGGTCGTGCCTTCCGAGGACGGGTGGATGGACCCCGCCCCGAAGGCCGCATACTCATCGGCATTGGAGCCGAACACAGACACCGCTTCAAAGGAGATCTGTGTCTCTGGACCCTCGAACTTGTCTCCGGCCGTGTGCTTCGGACCGCGCGCATCCGTGCCCATCAAATCTAATTGGGCTCCGGTTATGGAGTTCACCGTCGCGGATATCTTTCAGCACTCACCCTTCAGAGACGTGCTAGACTTATTAAGGTCTCTCTCTCTCTCTCAGGAGATTCCTGGCCGAACTATGTTCGGCTCGAGTTGGAAGCTGGCGTCGAAGAAATTCGTTACCCACCTACCACCCACTTAATAGCCATGGTCGATGACTTGACCGACGTGCTTAACTTTGATTCCGAAGACATCGACGGTATAGATGATGATGCGGGAGAAGAACAGGAACCACCGCCCACAGGGGCGCACCGGGCACCCTCATGGTCGCCTCGTCTATTGCTTGAGTTCCACTCCAAGTCCCCTGGATTGCATTTCTTCCAAAAAGATCGCTCCCGAAGGTTTCATTCCATTTGGACTCCGTTTGATATTCATTTTCTTTGAAACACTGAAATAGGCAAAAAAAACAGGAATTCGGGTTGGGCCTCCGGTTAGTAGGTTAGTCCCAAAAATGATATAAAAGTGTAAAGTAAAGACCATAATCATCTGAACGGGTAATATAATAGCATGGAACAATCAAAAATTATAGATACATTCGAGACGTATCAGGCATCCCCAAGCTTAATTCCTGCTCGTGCTCGAGTAGGTAAATGATAAAAACAGAATTTTTTATGTGGAATGCTACCTAGCATAATCCTTAATGTAATTTTATTTATTGTGGGATGGATGTTCAGATCCAAATAATTCAAAATAAAAGTTCATATTGATATAAGAAATAGTAATACTTCAAGCATACTTAACTAAGCAATCATGTCTTCCCAAAATAACATGGCATTAGAAGGTTCATCCCTACAAAATCATATAGTTAGGCTATGTTTCATTTTCATCACACAAAATACTCCCATGAAGAACAACCCCGGTTTCTTCCAAGAAATTGGTTCATACTTTTTAACGCCCTTCAACTTATTTTCAACTCTCACGCAATACATGAGCGTGAACCATGGATATAGTTCTATGGGTGGAATAGAATATGACGATGGAGGTTGCGTGGAGAAGATAAAAAAGGAGAAAGTCTCACACTGACGAGGCTAATCAATGGGCTATGGAGATGCCCATCAATTGATGTCAACATGAGGAGTAGGGATTGCCATGCAACAGATGCAGTACAACTATAAATGTATGAAAGCTCAACAATAGAAACTAAGTGGGTGTGCATCCAACTTGCTTGCTCACGAAGAGCTACGGTATTTTGAGGAAGCCCATCGCAGGAATATACAAGCCAATTTCTACAATGAAAAATTCCCACTAGTATATGGAAGTGACAACATAAGAGACTCTCTATATGAAGAACATGGTGCTACTTTGAAGCACAAGTGTGGAAAAGGATAGTAACATTTCCCCCCTTTTTTAATTTTCTTTTTTTGGGCCTTTTTTATTTCGCCTTTCATTTTTTCTCTTTTTTTTATTTTTTTATTTGGGGACAATTCTCTAATAATGATGATCATCAGACTTCTATTTATTTACAACTCATGAATTACAACTCAAAACTAGAACTAGATAGGACTCTATATGAATGCCTCCGGCGGTGTACCGGGATGGGCAATGAATCAAGAGTGACATGTATGAAAAATTATGCATGGTGGCTTTGCCACAAATACGATGTCAACTACATGATCATGCAAGGTAATATGACAATGATGATGCGTGTCATGATGAACGGAACTATGGAAGGTTCAATGTCAATATATCTCGGAATGACTATGGAAATGCCATAATAGGTAGGTATGGTGGCTGTTTTGAGGAAGATATAAGGAGGTTTATGTGTGGTAGAGCGTATCGTATCACAGGATTTGGATGCATCGGCGAAGTTTGCACCAACTCTCAAGTTGAGAAAGGTCAATGCACGGTACCGAAGAGGCTAGCAATGATGGAAAGGAAAAAGTGCGTATAATCCAGGGACTCGCATTAGTCATAAAGAACTCATATACTTATTGCAAAAGTTTTATTAGCCCTCGAAGCAAAGTACTACTACGCATGCTCCTGGGGGGGGGGGGGAGGTTGGTAGGAGTTAACCATCGCGAGCCCCCGACCTCCACTCAAGGGAAGGCAATCAAAAGAGCACTCCATGCAATAAATTTGTTACACAACTTTTACCATACGTGCATGCTACGGGACTTGCCAACTTCAACACAAGTATTCTTTAAATTCACAATCACCCAACTAGCATGACTCTAATATCACCACCTCTATATCTCAAAACAATTATCAAGTATCAAATTGATCATAGCATCCAATTCACTTCCTACGATAGTTTTTATTATACCCAACTTGGATGCCCATCATTCTAGGACCAATTTTATAACCATAGCAAATACCATGCTGTTTAAAAGACTCTCAAAATAATATAAGTGAAGCATGAGAGATCAACAATTTCTACAAAATTAAACCACCGCCGTGATCTAAAAGATGTAAGTGAAGCACTAGAGCAAAACTATCTAGCTCAAAAGATAGAAGTGAAGCACATAGAGTATTATAATAAATTCCAAATCAAGTGGGTTTCTCCCAAAAGGTGTGTACAGCAAGGATGATTGTGGTAAACTAAAAAGCAAAGACTAATATCATACAAGACGCTCCAAGCAAAACACATATCATGTGGCGAATAAAAATATAGCTCCAAGTAAACTTACCGATAAACGAAGACGAAAGAGGGGATGCCTTCTGGGGCATCCCCAAGCTTATGCTTTTGGTTATCCTTGAATATATTGGGTTGCCATGGGCATCCCTAATCTTAGGTTCTTGCCACTCCTTATTCCATAGTCCATCAAATCTTTACCCAAAACTTGAAAACTTCACAACACAAAACTCAACAGGAAATCTCATAAGCTCCGTTAGTGCAAGAAAGAAAAACCACCACATAAGGTAATGTAATGAATGCATTCTTTATTTAAATAGGTGTTAAAACTAGTGTATTCCAACTTATCTATGGTTCATACCCACTGATACTAGCCATAGATGCATCAAAATAAGCAAACAACACACGAAAAACAGAATCTGATAAAAACAGAACACTCTGTAGCAATCTGTAACTTTCGAATACTTCTGGAGCTCGAAAAATCCTACCAAAATAGGAAGTCCTGGGAAATTTGTCTATTGATCTACATAAAAAGTAATCAATGCAAAAGCACGTTTCTGTGATTTAGTAAAATTATTTTCATATGCGCAAAAGTTTCTGTTTTTCAGCAGAATCAAATTAAATATCACCGTAGGTTATCCTATAGGTTCTACTTGGCACAAACACTAATTAAAACATGAAAACACATGTAAACATAAGATAGATGAAATATTTATTACAAAACATAAGTAAAAGTAAGAAAATAAAATTGGGTTGCCTCCCAACTAGCGCTAATCGTTTAACGCCCCTAGCTAGGCATAAAAGCGAGGATAGATCTAAGTAGTACCATCTTTAGTATTCAATTCATAAGTAGCTCGCATGATAGATTCATAAGGTAATTTAACTCTCTTTATAGGGAAGTGTTTCGTGCCTTTCCTTAACGGAAATTGGAATCTAATATTCCCTTCCTTCATATCAATAATTGCACCAATCGTTCTAAGGAAAGGTCTACCAAGAATGATAGGACATGAAAGATTGCAATCTATATCAAGAACGATAAAATCTACGGCACATAATTCCTATTTGCAACAATAAGAACATAATTGATCCTTCCCATAGGTTTCTTAATGATGGAATCCACAAGGTGCAAATTTAAAGAGCAATCATCAAAATCATGGAAACCTAGCTCATCACATAAAGTTTTCGGAATTGTGGAAACACTAGCACCTAAATCACATAAAGCATAGCACTCATAATATTTAATTTTAATCTATATAGTAGGTTCCCACTCATCATAAAGTTTTCTAGGTATAGAAACTTCCAAATTAAATTTTTCATCATAAGATTGCATCAAGGTATCAACAATATGTTTGGTAAAGGATTTATTTTGACTATAAGCATGAGGAGAATTCAACACGGATTGCAACAAGGAAATACAATCTATTAAAGAACAATTATCATAATTAAATTCCTTGAAATCCAGAATAGTGGGTTCAATGCTATGTAAAGTTTTGACCTCTCCAATCACACTTTTACCAAATTTAGCATCAAGATCTAAAAACTCTGAATCATTGGGACGCCTTTTAACTAAAGTTGACTCATCTCTAGTCCCATCATTATCAAGGTTCATATTGCAAAACAAAGATTTAATAGGGGACATATCAATAACTTTTAGATCTTCATCATTATTTTCCCCCTAACCCTGCTGGTTTGCCAGCCATCTTATTGACTAAGGTGGCTTGCTTATCAGAAATTTGGGCTATAGATTTTACAAGACGAGCAATTTGGGAATTCAAGCCATAAAACTCTTTAGACATATCATCAAGCTCTTTATTCATGTATTCCATGAAGCTTTTTTGTTCTTTAACCTCTTTTCGAAATAAACTGTTGTGCTCAAATTCTAAAGTCATAAAGCTCCGAATATTTAATTCAATTTCACCCAACCTTTTAAGGTGGAGATCAACGTTCTTAGGCAAAGCCATAAGGGCAAACATGCACACAAGAAGCAATCGAAAGAAAGAGAGGCGAGTGGAAAAGAGAGGGCGAATAAAACGGCAAGGGTGAAGCGGGGGAGAGGAAAATGAGAGACAAATGGCAAATAATGTAATGCGAGGGAGATGAGTTTGTGATGGGTATTTGGTATGTCTTGACTTGACCGAATACCTCCCCGGCAACAGCGCCAGATATCCTTCTTGCTACGTCTTGAGCTTGCTTTGTTTTTTCCCTTGCAGAGGAAAGGGTGATGCAGCAAAGTAGCCTAAGTATTTCCCTCAGTTTTTGAGAACCAAGGTATCAATCCAGTAGGAGGCTCTTGAAAAGTCCCACGCACCTAGACAAACAAACAAGAACCTCGCGACCAACGCGATAAAGGGGTTGTCAAACCCTTCATGGTAACTTGCAAAAGTGAGATCTGATAGAGATAATAAGATAACATAAATATTTTTGGTATTTTTATGATATAGATGGAAAATAAAAGATGCAAATAAAAGTAGATGAAAACTTATATGATAAAAGATAGACCCGGGGGCCATAGGTTTCACCAGTGGCTTCTCTCAAGATAGCATCATTATTATGGTGGGTGAACAAATTAGTGTCGAGCAATTGATAGAAAAGCGCATAGATATGAGATTATCTAGGCATGATCATGTATATAGGCATCACGTCCGTGAGAAGTAGATCGAAATGATTCTGCATCTACTACTATTACTCCACACATCGACCGACTCCTGCCTGCATCTAGAGTATTAAGTTCATAAGAACAGAGTAACGCATTAAGAAAGATGACATGATGTAGAGGGATAAATTCATGCAATATGATATAAACCCCATCTTTTTATCCTCGATGGCAACAATACAATACTTGCCTTTCTGCCCCTGCTGTCACTGGAAAAGGACACCGCAAGATTGAACCCAAAGCTAAGCACTTCTCCCATTGCAAGAAAGATCAACCTAGTAGGCCAAACCAAACTGATAATTCGAAGAGACTTGCAAAGATAACTTAATCACACATAAAAGAAGTCAAACGAGATTCAAATATTTCTCATAGATACAATGGCAGAAAAAGGACCTATTGTCCCGGTTCATGAGGGCCATTTGTTTCGGTTTTTGAATCGGGACTAATGTGTCGGTACTAATGCCCTAAACCTTTAGTCCTGGTTCTTGCATAAACCGGGACAGATGGGCCTCCACGTGGCCGGTGCGGCGAGCCCAGGAAGGAGGCCCTTTGGTCCCGGTTGGTGGCACCGACTGAGACCAATAGGCATCCACGCGTCAGCATCTCAGGTGTTGGGGTACTTTTTTCAAAGAGGGGGGGGGGGACGGTTTGGGGGTTTTGGGGGGTTAATTTAGGTGTTTCATATGTTGTGTTAGCATGCTAATTAATAGAGAGAAGTGTCCTTTCTTATCTCCGTGCTTGGTCGACGCTACGTACTATACGTATAGAGAGGACTAGACACGCTAGCTAGTTAAGCAAATGAAGGAAACAAAAGATCGTCATGAACAGATGCATACAAAGAGAAGTGATATTGACCACCTCTCCTTCTCTCAGAGATTGGTCGAACAACAAGTTCTCGTATATCTATCCGACGCTACTGGCTACATATATACAATATAAGTATCTTTTACAATTTAATCTCCTAATTAAAATTGAACGCTTCAGGGTCCACATAGTATTATCCGTCTTTAGTGATCACGTGGTCAAGAAAGAATGCCGCCAATTCCTCTTGAATTCCTCGCATACGATCTGGTGCTAGGAGTTCATCTCGCATCCGAAATATCTAATTGGAAGAAGGGGGTCAATACATATATATATGAATAAATGAAACCGAACACAAATGATGGTAATAAACTAAAATTGTGAATATAATTATTTATGCACTTCATATTGTTTCTCGGAGTAGCCCCGCTCACAGGTCGTGTGGCGGATGGACTCGCAAATGTAGTATCCACAGTAATTAGTCCCTTCTTCCTACCACAACCACTTTACAAGAAATAGAGGTCAATCAAGCTGATAATTAGCAAGCATGCTAAATGGTATTCATGAAACTAGCGCTTGAATCACTAGGAGATGCGTGGAACATATATGCTACTATAGTACTTACTTTCGGGTGTCTAAACTGTAGCTTCTTTGGCAGTCCCGGAGTTTTTGAGGTAAATTTACTCCAAACCCTGCCAGACAAAGAAAACAATTACTTGATATCAGGAAATGAAAAAATTGAAGTTGCCAATATGGTGTGATAATGATAGATTTAACTTATTTCTCTAGAATTTCAGTCATGTCTACATACTTCTTGGGATCTTTTCATCTCGAGTCTAGGACGGTTACTAGTCCCTGCTGAAGCTTAATCTCTAGGAGAATATAGTGGAAGATGCGCACGCATGCATAACTCATCAATTACATTACTATAACCTCGACTAATAAGGGAAACCGAATATGCACAAGACAGTAAAACTCACTCGAACTTGTAAGTGAAGAGTATTATAGCTTTGTTTTGATTTAATATAAACGATTGTAGCAGCTTTGCCTCAGTATCTTTGGCCTGAAATTTAACCATATATGCATCTATGAGATTTGTGTTAATGAACCCAATATCACCGATTTGTCTTTTCTTCAATTCGGCGATCTTCAATCTGCATAATATAGTGAGAATAATTAAAGATACATGCAATGAAAGAGCTGACCTATATATGGAGACTTAATGACAGAAGTAGTACTACTTACAGGCAGTAGGAAGTGATCATTAACTTATCGAGGTCATGCTCCTCTTTAACTCTGAGCGTCAAAATATTCCTCCCCTCAGACTCTCTGCAGGTTTTCATATACCAATCATGGACTCTTCGCATCATCGTTGTTAGAGATTTTTCTTCTTTGACGAGAGGCTTCCCGTACACGTATCTTCCGCCCTTGTTGACGAGGCGGAGAAGGAGGAGCCAGCTGGCTGCTCGGGCGCGCCGGCGCAGGCGGAGAAGGAGGCGGAGTGCCGCCATGCGCCGGAGAAGGAAGCTGAGTGCCCTGATCACTCGGGAAGGAGGCGGAGGAGGAGGCGGAGTGCCCTGACTCGCCAGAGGAGGAGGAGGAGGCGGAGGCGTCCAGTTCGGAAGGTTGATGAGCTCCTTGCACCATAGGCAAGGAGTCTTCAGAGAAGAACCCAGCCGAATCTCCCCTTCATCCGTAGGGTGGTCAAGCTCAAGGTCCTCAAATCCGTCCGTTATTTGATCGACCATCACCCTAGCATATCCTTCTGTAATCGGCTGGCCGTGGTAGGTTGAGCCAAGTTCATTAGGTATAACAGAGCCAACAGCCTCCTTGACTTTCAATGTCATCCATCGCGTCATAACACTAATAGGGACAAGCCTAGCAGCAGCGCGGGGGCCGGCGCTACTAATAAGGCGCTACAACTAACTTATAGCAGTAGCGCGGGTGCCACCCGCGCTACTACTACGCCTGTTAGTAGTAGCATGGGTAAAAACCCGCGCTACTACTAATCTCTAATCTCTAATTTTTTTTGAATTTTTTCGATTTTTCCCCCTAATTTTCAAATTTCTGAATTATTTTAATCTCTAATCACCCCTCATCGCTGCTCAATTTAATCTCTAATCTCTAATCACCCCTCATTGTTCCAAATCATCTAACTTCCCGGACGGTCACCCATCCTCTCACTACTCCAGCCTGAGCACGCTTAACTTCCAGGTTCTATTCTCCCTCGTTTCCAAGTCTGCACTTGTTGTTTTCCTGACAATAGTAAGATGTCCATCCTATTAACCTCAGGAATTTAGCTTGAGCATGAAGTCACACATTTCACTGTTTGAGTTTGAAACTATTGTTCTAAAAAATAACACTAATATTTAGTAACACTAATATTTATGGAATAATTAGTTTGACCATTATTTGACCATAGTTTGACAATAGTTTGACCAGATTTGACCAAAATCCAAAAAAATGAAATAATTATTTAGTAACACTAATATTCTTGAATAATTAGTTTGACCATAGTTTGACCAGATTTAACAAAAAATTTAAAAAAACTAATTTTTTTTGAATTTTTTTGCCTCCAGATCTTAAACGCCCCTTAATTTGGATGTAACTTTTCGAGTAGATGATTTTTCATGTAAAAAACTTTTCCATCCGAGTTAGTATTCAAAAGTTATGCCCATTTTTACAAATTCTCGAGGGATTTTGCAAATAAAGTCGAAATTCATAATTGCAAATTTTCCCAACAACTAGACAATATATCACATGGGAAACTTATTTTCTTTTATTTTTTTGACATTTTCATCATTTTCTTTTATTTCTTTTAAAACTAAAAAGGCGATCCACAGGGGGGGGTGTAGAGTTTGAAACCCAGTATTTAGTAGTAGCGCGGGTTTTTACCCCTCGCTACTACAATGGCATGTCCCCGAGGGGCACGGTAGAGACCGATTAGTAGTAGCGAGGGGTAAAAACTTAGTAGTAGCGCGGGTTTATAACCATCGCTACTACTATGGCATGGTCCAGGGGCACGGTAGAGACCATTTAGTAGTAGCGAGGGTTAAAAACCAACGCTACTGCTATCAACTTAGTAGTAGCGAGGGTTAAAAACCCGCGCTACTGCTATCAACTTAGTAGTAACGAGGTTTAAAAACCAGCGCTACTAGTAAGTAGCAGTAGCGAGGGTTTTTAACCCTCGCTACTAGTAAGCGTCTATGTATAGGCTTTTCCCTAGTAGTGTAAGGTGGCAATGTTGAGACTCTATGATAGCATCCACGGGGTAGCCCGTGAAGACACGCTCCAGCTGCTGAGTCTGCTCAATGGAAGCCATACTACTTCTCCGCTGAGATGGCGGGGTAGCTTCAGGGGAAGCTTCGGCAGGTCGTTTGCTGTGATCTGCTTCTCGCTCCTCTAGGCCTTGTACCCTTTCATGCAGTGCCTGCAGTTGGCTATGCTCCACTTTCTTCCTCCTCTCCTGGGTTTTGTGACCCCCTGCGTCCGGAAACCCAGCCTTCCACGAAAGGGAGCCTGGCGTGCCTCATGTCCATCCAGGGCGCTCAGGATTCCCGAGGGCCATTGTGAGCTCGTCCTTCTCTCTGTCCGGAACAAACGTTCCTTCCTGTGTTGCGGCGATATAGCGCCGAAGCTTCCTGACGGGTATTCGCAGTTGCTCTTCCGTACAAAAGCACTTCCCTGATACAGGGTCCAAGGTTCCGCCAACCCCGAAGAACCAAGTCCGGCAACGGTCTGGCCATCTCAATGTCTCTGGTTCGACCCCTTTAGCAATCAGGTCATTCTCAGCATTGTCTCACAAAGGTCGGGCTTTCCGGTAACCACCTGACCCCGTGCGATGGTGATGCTTCTTCTTGACAGCATTAACCTTGTTTGTCGCTGACATCTTCTTACTCTTTTCCGATGTCTTGTGGGCCACAAATGCGGGCCATTGATCTCTGATCTTCTCAAACCGGCCGGTGAATTCGGGTGTCTCTTCTTCGTCGACAAACATTTTCAGCTGATTCTTCCACCTCCTGAATAGTTCTGCCATCTTTTTAAGAGCATGAGACTTGATCAATTCCTCTTTAACTGGCTTCTCTGGATCCTCCTCTGGCGTTGTCCAAAGATCTTATTTCTACATATCGGAGACATAAGACGTCGGCACCTCAGGGTCTTCCTTCTTTGGCTTTAACCATTGCTGGATACTGATCGGGAGCTTGTCCCTAACAAGAACCCCGCACTGATCACAAAATGCATCCATTGGCCGGATGGGTTCAATCGGCTTGCCATCGCACGCGATTGCTGTGATCTCAAACCTTTCATCCGAGCGCAACTTTTCCTTTGGGCCTCGTTTCTTTACCAAAGTTGAGCTCGATCCGAAGGGCTAGAGAAAAAAGAAGAAGGACAAGAGTTAATTAATATGTGTACATATGAAAACAATGAATGCATCAATTAACTAGTCAGCACGGGCTTAACTAATATATATATACCTGGCCGGACTCGGTTCAGTCACCGGAGCCGTCATCACGATCTCCTTCTTGTACCTCCACTGGGTCACTGGAGGCTTCATGAACATGGCCCTCTTCTTGTACCGGCATTAATGGGTCACCAGAGACATCATGAACATAGCCCTCTTCTTCACCCGGTCCTTCCTGACCATCGGTGTCGTTGAGAAACGATGCAACGACATCACTTCCTTGTGCGATTGTCTCCCCCAACATCGCTTTTGTTGCTTCGTCTCGGGAGTGCTCCATAGTTTCTGCAAATATTTACAACATGTCAATTATTATTCAAACATGGTACAGATGGATATATATTAGTGGCAAACGTAGAACTAGCTAGCTAATCACAATAAAGAATCATGTTAGTGGCCTCGACGCTGGTTCTCTAGGGTTTGGGGTGGCCTAGACAACGCTTCAAGGGTTTGGGATGGCCTCGACACAACGCTTCAAGGGTTTGGGGTGGCCTCGATGACAATGCTTCAAGGGTTTGTGTGTCCTCGAGAGAGTTTGTCGGGTAGGGGCGCAGCGGGAGGGGGTAGCAGACCAACATCGTTTTTTCTCTAGGGTTTGGGTGTCCTCGAGAGTTTTGGTCGAGCAAGAGGGCCGAGGGGGTGCTCCTGTGGTATAAGTTATCACGGTCGAGAGTGGGTATATATATCGACCGCCCCTCATGTCGAAGTTATCCGGGAGGGGGTTATATCGACAACGACGCGACATACATATACATGGGAAAATATTGTTACCGGAGAGGGGGTATATTGGTACCCGCCCCCCCCCCTCGTGTTGAAGTTCTCGGGAGGGGGTATATCGACAACGACATACCCGATAAAAAATAAGAAGACAAAAGAAGAAATAAAAAGAGGAGAAGAAGAAAGGAGTAGAAGAGAAGCAAATGAAGAAAAAGAAGAAGAAAAAAAAGGAGAAGAAGAAAGGAATAGAGGAGAAAGAAGAAAAAAAATAGAAATTCTATTTTTTTCTTGTTTCTCCTCTATTCATTTCTTCTTCTCCTCTTCTTTTTCTTCTTTTTTCCTCTTCTTATTTATTTCTCCTCTTCTTCCTCTCCTCTTCTTATCCTTTCTTCCTCTTCTTATTTTCCTTTTTCTCCACTCATTCTTTTTCTTCTTCTTCCTTTCCTAGCTAGATATTTCAAAATTTTCTAAAAATTAAACTAACCTAAAATATACTGAATCTAACTTTTGCATATATGAACATATATACACAAAGAACATACAAACATATATACATATAATCCGAAAAAAAACATCATATTCTATAAAAAAATCATATTCTATAAAAAAATCATATACATATAATCTGAAAAAAAACATCATATTCTATAAAAAAAATCATCGGGGCAGGGCGGGGCACGTCGGGGCTGGGCCGGGGCAGGGCGGCGAGCGGCGATGGCGTTGGGCGAGGGCACGGGTGACGGCGTCGGGGCAGGGCTCGGCCGTGACGGCGACAAGGAGCAGCGTGGGGGCATCAGGGCGGAGAAGAAGTGATTTTTGCAGAAACTGCTAAGTGTTTCTTATATACCCGAGGCATTGGTACCGGTTCGTGGCACCAACCGGTACCAATACCCCCTTTAGTCCCGGTTGGTGCCACCAACCGGGACCAAATGTCTCTTTTCAGCAGCCCAAAGGGTGGGAAGCAGAGGCCTTTGGTCCCAGTTGGTGGCACCAACCGGGACTAAAGGGGGGGCATTGGTACCGGTTCATGGCACGAACCGGTACCAATGCCCCCCCCCCCTTTAGTCCCAGTTGGTGCCACCAACCGGGACCAAAGGCCCCTGTGCCGCCCGCGTCGCGGCCAAAGTTTAGTCCCACCTTGCTAGTTGAGAGGGGCACGCAGTGGTTTATAAGCCCCACTGTCGCACCCCTCTCGAGCTCCCCTCCACTGCAGGCTTATGGGCCTACTTGCTACTGCTTTGTCTGATGGGCCTTATAGGCCTACTGCGGGCCTGAATCCTGGCCCATGGATGGGTTTCTAGTCGTATTCAGGCCGTGGTGGCCCAGTTGGTGGCAAATTGTTTATTTTTTCCCAGTTTTTTTGTTTTCTTTTTTGCTTTATTTATTTTGTTTTGATTCTACTTACAACAAAATACTTATTTATTTTATTTTATTTTGTTTATAATTACTAATTAATTTTATTTTATGATAATTCTTTTTGCTATTAAAGTTTCTAACAAAAAAAGTTCTTTATGAAAATTCTTTTTGCTTTTAATGATTTTGAACAGAAAATACTTTGATAATTTTAGTGGCATGAATTTTATATAATTTTAGTTTCAATAATACTAGAAGTTGCTTATAATGTTTTGAACAGAAAATACTTTGATAATTTTAGTTTCATAAATTTTATTTATGTTATTAAAGTTTTTTTTCTACTTATCTATTTTATTAAATTTTATATTATTTTGTTTCAAATTACTTATTTATTTTATTTTATTTTGTTTCTGACTTCATTTGTCATTTTTCATGCATTTACTGATTATTTTGAGCTATAAGACCATGAAATTGAAAAGCATTTGAAATGAACTCTGAAAAGGTTCCAAGTTGGCATGGTATCATCATTTCACCCACATAGCATGTGCAAGAAAGTAGATAGTATTACGGCAAAAACTGGATGCACTTCGTGTACAAAACAGACAATCTCCTTCGAAGTATCAGGGTTTCATACGGAAACTCGTCTGTTACAAAGGGATTTCAATTTTTTGAACTTATTTGAACCCCCTTGTTTTTCTATGTTCAAGATGCACCATTCAAAGCCACATCATCAATTTACAACCCTTTCTGACTTCATTTGTTATTTTTCATGAATTTACTGATTATTTTGAGCTATAAGACCATGAAATTGAAAAGCATTTGAAATGAACTCTGAAAAGGTTCCAAGTTGGCATGGTATAATCATTTCACCCACATAGCATGTGCAAGAAAGTAGAGAGGCTTATGGCAAAAACTGGATGCACTTCATGTACAAAACATACAATCTCCTTCGAATTATAAGGGTGTCATACGGAAACTCATCTGTTACAAAGGGATTTCAATTTTTTTGAACTTATTTGAACCCCCTTGTTTTTCTATTTTCAAAATGCACCACTCAAAGCCACATCATCAATTTACTCCCCTTTCTGACTTCATTTGTTATTTCTCACGCATTTACTGATTATTTTGACCTATAAGACCATGAAATTGAAAAGCATTTGCAATGAACTCTGAAAAGGTTCCAAGTTGGCATGGTATCATCATTTCACCCACATATCATGTGGAAGAAAGTAGAGAGGCTTATGGGAAAAACTGGATGGACTTCATGTACAAAACAGTCAATCTCCTTGGAAGTATCAGGGTTTCATACGGAAACTCGTCTGTAACAAAGGGATTTCATTTTTGTTAAACTTATTTGAACCCCCTTGTTTTTCCGTGTTCAAGATGCACCATTCAAAGCCACATCATCAATTTACAACCCTTTCTGACTTCATTTGTTATTTTTCATGAATTTACTGATTATTTTGAGCTATAAGACCATGAAATTGAAAATCATTTGAAATGAACTCTGAAAAGGTTCCAAGTTGGCATGGTATAATCATTTCACCCACATAGCATGTGCAAGAAAGTAGAGAGGCTTATGGCAAAAACTGGATGCACTTCATGTACAAAACATACAATCTCCTTCGAATTATAAGGGTGTCATACGGAAACTCATCTGTTACAAAGGGATTTCAATTTTTTTGAACTTATTTGAACCCCCTTGTTTTTCTATTTTCAAAATGCACCACTCAAAGCCACATCATCAATTTACTCCCCTTTCTGACTTCATTTGTTATTTCTCATGCATTTACTGATTATTTTGACCTATAAGACCATGAAATTGAAAAGCATTTGCAATGAACTCTGAAAAGGTTCCAAGTTGGCATGGTATCATCATTTCACCCACATATCATGTGGAAGAAAGTAGAGAGGCTTATGGTAAAAACTGGATGGACTTCATGTACAAAACAGTCAATCTCCTTGGAAGTATCAGGGTTTCATACGGAAACTCGTCTGTAACAAAGGGATTTCATTTTTGTTAAACTTATTTGAACCCCCTTGTTTTTCCGTGTTCAAAATGCACCATTCAAAGCCACATCATCAATTTACAACCCTTTCTGACTTCATTTGTTATTTTTCATGCATTTACTGATTATTATGAGCTATAAGACCATGAAATTGAAAAGCATTTGAAATGAACTCTGAAAAGGTTCCAAGTTGGCATGGTATCATCATTTATCCCACATAGCATGTGCAAGAAAGTAGTGAGGCTTACGGCAAAAACTGGATGCACTTCGTGTACAAAACGGATGATCTCTTTCAAAGTATCGTGGTTTCATACGGAAACTCATCTGTTACAAAGGGATTTCATTTTTTTGAACTTATTTGAACTCCCTTTTTTCTATGTTCAAAATGCACCATTCAATGCTGTAAGACCATGAAGTTGAAAAGCATTTGAAATGAACTCTAAAACCAAAGTACATACATAGTTCTCTAGAGCATTAAAACCAAAGTACATACATAGTTCTCATTGAACAACATATAGCTCTCGAGAGCATCTAATTAAACCATACAATGAAATTATGTAAACATTTTAATACAAAAAACAAATGCGATCATAACCACAACCAAGGAAACAACGGATCCAACTGTATGATGATACCAAGCCTCAGTATGAATGGCATATTTTATAATCTTTTTAATCTGCAACCACATTGATTCCATCTTGATCTTGTGATCATCGACGACATCCGCAACATGCAACTCCAATATCATCTTCTCCTCCTCAAATTTTCTTATTGTTTCCTTCAAGTAATTGTTTTCTTCTTCAAATAAATTTAACCTCTAGACAATAGGGTCGGTTGGAATTTCCGGTTCAACAACCTCCTAGATAAATAAAATCTATGTCACATTGGTCGGTATAATTGTCATAAACAATAAATGAACCAAATAGTTATGAAAAGATAATATATACCACATCTGAATCATAGACAGGACGAGGGCCGACGGGGGCGGATACCAAAACCATCGCACTATATAATAACAAGGAATAATAAAAGTAAGAAAATTAGACAAGTATCTATCTGAAGTCAGAATTTTTTTCGTTCAGAAAGAAGATAAGAACAAGAGGCTCACCACGGTGGTGCCGGCGACGAGATCGGCGCGGGCGATCGACGGCGGTGAAGACGGGGCGGGGACGGGGCGTGACGGACCGCTAAATCTAGACAAATCTCGTTGAAAATGGAGCTTGGAGGTCGAGTTTCGAGAGGAGAAAGCTTAACTAGTGTGGCGCAGGCATTTCATCGAACACCTCATGTGCATAGGAGGTGAACTAGAGCACCCAAATGCCCTCCCCTCGCCGGCTTGACAAAAACAGAGCATTATGGAGTGCTCTGCCGCGGCGGTGGGTATATGTAGGCAAGTTATTTGTCCCGGTTCGTGGCATGAACCGGGACTAAAGCCACCCCTTCTGTCCCGGTTCAAGCCACGAACCGGGACCAATGGTTGTGGGCCAGCAGCGAGGACCATTGGTCCCGGTTCGTGGCTCGAACCGAGACAAATGGTTCCACACGAACCGGGACCAATGCCCACGAGGCCCCGGCCGGCCCCCTGGGCTCACGAGCCGGGTCAAATACCCCCCATTGGTCCCGGTTCTTGAAGAACCGGGACTAATGGGCTAGCCAGGGCCGAACAGTAGCCCAGTTTTCTACTAGTGATATACTTGATCATAAACCCACAATTCATTGGATCTCGACAAAGACACCGCAAAAAGAGTTGCATCCAATAGATCTCCAAGAAGACCGAGGAGAACTTTCTATTGAGATTCAAAGAGAGAGAAGAAGCCATCTAGCTAATAACTACGGACCCGAGGGTCTGTGGTAAACTACTCACAACTCATCGGAGAGGCCTTGGAGATGATGTAGAGGCCCTCCATGGTCGATTCCCCCTCCGACGGAGCACCGGCGAAGGCTCCAAGATGGGATCTCGCGGATACAGAAGGTTGCGGTGGTGGAATTAGGTTTTCGTGGTGCTCCTGGATGTTTTCAGGGTACGTGGATATATATAGGAGGAAGAAGTAGGTCGGTGGACGCTCGATTGGCCCATGATGGTGGGGGCGCGCCCACCCCCAGGGGCGCAGCGGGCACCCTTGTGGCCGCCTCATCTGTTGCTTGATTTCCACTCCATGTCCCCTGGATTGTGTTTGTTCCAAAAAGATCGCTCCCGAAGGTTTCATTCCGTTTGGACTCCGTTTGATATTCCTTTTCTTCGAAACTCTTAAATAGGAAAAAGAAATAGCAATTCGGGTTGGGCCTCCGGTTAGTAGGTTAGTGCCAAAAATGTTATAGAAGTGTAAAGTAAAGCCCATAAACATCCAAAACGGGTAATATAATAGCATGGAACAATAAAAAATTATAGATACACTGGAGACGTATCAGACCTCAACCCAAAGCTTATGTGTTGAAATACGAATCTTGTATGATGCTCATATCACTAAAATGGAGAACATTTAATTGGTCACCTAATGTTCCTATATTCATTTCGAAAAGCATGTGCGCTACCCACTGGTCCAGCTAGTTCAACTTTCCTGATTTTACATTTGATGCTTAGGGTTTTACCCTTTTATCTACTCTACTATGATCTACGTAGGTGCTTTCTATCGTACTACCATTACTCCACCCTTCATGCTAAACAACACAACACTCAAAATTCCAAAGCTTAGTTGTTCACATATGATTGTGATATGATACTGATATTAGTTAACAGACACATTTAATTGGTTAGCTAAAGGTCCCACTTGAGTTTCCAAATGCATGTATTGACATATAGAGAGACAACAGAATTGTATTTTTTTGTCACTTGTTGACTGTACTTTCTTGTCCATACCAAATCTTAGTTGTTATTTCAAAGCAAACATCGGTTGCTAACTACCCTTTGCGTGGTTTGCAGCTTCATATCTGCCATCCAACTGCCACGGTCAACACTATGATCATCAAGCTTACGGTTTCCCCATTTTATGATGACCATGATCAGCCTATGTGGTTCGTGTAATAATAGCACTACTCTACCCATCGAGCTAAACAAGCCCAGTTGTACAAATTTATATCTGGTATTATGCTGATATTAGTAAAACTGTTAGATGTTTAATTGGTCAACTAAGTGTTCCTACCTTAGTTTCGAATTGCATGTGAGCCACATATGGAGAGACCGGAAAGAATAGTATTTGTCTGTGCGCTATGGTTCATCATGGGTGGCCAACCGACATTGTATTGAAAGACTTGTAATGTCTTCAATCTGCTTGCTCTTCTCCTCTTCTTTAAGATGATCCTCTTCTCTTACAGTCGACTAGTCAGGTTGAGTTGTTCTCCCTTAGTATATTTTGAATCTATCAGGTCAGGTCGACTTATTCTTATTTACTATATGTTGAAGTTGTCATATGTGAAGTGTCATCACTTCTGGAGCTCTCATATTTTGAGTAGTAGGCCACATTATATTAATGGACAAACGAAATTACAACATGCATGGCATCTCTTAAAAGAATTGCAGAGATAGCACAAAGGGGTTTACAGGTGAGGGAGTCCTGGATTAGGGGTTCCTCGGACGGCCGGACTATATACTTTGGCCGGACTGTTGGACTATGAAGATACAAGATTGAAGACTTCGTCTTGTTTCCGGGTGGGACTCTCCTTTGCGTGGAAGGCAAGCTTGGCAATTCAGATATGTAGATTTCCTTCTCTGTAACCGACTCTGTGTAACCCTATCCCCCTCCGGTGTCTATATAAACCGAAGGGTTTAGACCGTAGGATATGAACAATCATAACCATAGGCCAGCTTCTAGGGTTTAGCCTCTACAATCTCATGGTAGATCAACTCTTGTAATACTCATATCATCAAGCTCAATCAAGCAGGAAGTAGGGTATTACCTCCATCGAGAGGGCCCGAACCTGGGTAAACATTGTGTCCCCCGCCTCCTGTTACCATTAGCCTTAGACGCACATTTCGGGGCCCCCTACCCGAGATCCGCCGGTTTTGACACCGACATTGGTGCTTTCATTGAGAGGTCCACTGTGCCATCACTTCAAGGCTTGATGGCTCCTTTGATTATCCACAACGATGTGATCCAGGGTGAGGTTCTCCTCCCCAGACAAATCTTCGTATTCGGCGGATTCGCACTGCGGGCCAACTCGCTTGGACATCTGGAGTAGATCGATAGCTACGCCCCTGGCCATCAGGTCGGGTTTGGAAGCCTGAATTACACCGCCGACATCCGCGGAGACTTGATCTTCGACGGATTCGAGCCCATGACAGGTGCGCTGAACAGCCACAATGAGCATGACTTAGATCTGCCATTGGACGGTGTTCGGGAGATCACGTCTGTGGTTGCCCCAGCTCTTAATCTAGAGCAAATAGTGCCATCCGTGGATGGGTGGATGGAACCCGCCATGGAGGCCGCACAATCAGCGGCGTTAGAGCCGAACACAGAGTTCACCTCCAATAAGGTCGGTGTCATCGGACCCTTGGACTCGTCTCCGGTCATAGGCTCCGAACTGCGTGCATCCGTTCCTATCGAATCTGATCAGGCACCGATCCTGGAGTTTACCTCCGCTGACATCCTTCAACACTCGCCCTTGGGTGACGTGCTAAATTCACTAAAGTCTCTCTCCCTGTCAGGAGACTCTTGGCCAAACTATGTCCAACTTGAGTGGGAAGCGGACATCGAAGAAACTCGTTCCCCACCCACCACCCACTTAATAGCCACTGATGATGACCTAACCGACATGCTTGATTTCGACTCTGAAAACATCGACGGTATGGACGACGATGCAGGAGAAGAACAGGAACCACTGCCTAAAGGGCGCTGGTCAGCCACCTCATCATATGATATATACATGGTGGACACACCCAAAGAAAACAACGGCGAGGAACGGTAGGATGCAACAGAGGATAACCCTCTTGAGAAGCAACCAAAGCGACAATGTCGGCGTAGGTCCAAATCCCACCACAGTAAAAACAGCGATAACAACGCAAGAAAGAATAATACCCTAGCCAACTCCAAAGGCAACGATGACCCCATGGACCCAGCAATGGAGCAGGGCGAGCCAGGGGACGACGAACATGGTCCGGCGCCGCTGTCCGATCATAGCGAGGGCGGAGATAAAACTCATAAACCTGTCTCCATAGAGGAGAACAGTCCGGACGATGATCACTCATCATCTTGAAAAGGGACTTGGAACAAGAGAACCTCCATAGAAGGCTTATCTCCACCGCGAGGAGCTTGAAGAAGCAGAAGCAAAGGCTTAAGGCCGCGCAGGACACGCTCAACCGCAGATGGAACAAAGTGCTCGACACGTAAGAAAAATACGGTGGTGATCACCACACAAAAGAGCTACCCAAAGCGCAAGCTGCTTCCCGAATTCTATGACGAGGCTATAGAGCCCATTCCGCCAAAAAAATAATACGGCCGATCCACCGGACCGACCACCCCGCGACCGCGACAGGGTGGCTAATGGCGCCGCAACCAAGTCATCACACGATTTACGCGAGCACCTGGACCAAAAATCCGATATGGCTAGGTCCATCTATGGATCCAAGAAGCATGCTCCGGTGCGGGATCACGGCCACCAAAATGATCATACTGATCGAATACCATCCTGGAATCAGCACCGAACACTACAACCGTCGGTGGCATGCCATGACACATCCAAATACAGGGGTGCCACGGACCCCCTATGTTTCACCGATGAGGTGCTGGATTATGAATTTTCAGAGGGATTTAAACCCGTAAACATAGAGGAATACGACAGAACGACAGACCCTGCGTTCTGGATTGAGGACTTTGTTCTTCACATCCACATGGCTCGCGGAGATGATCTCCACACCATCAAATAACTGCCCCTCAAGTTGAAAGGATCAGCTCGGCACTGGTGGAAAAGCCTCCCCGAAAACTCAATTAAAAGTTGGGAGGAACTTGAGGACACTTTCAGGGCTAATTTTCAAGGGACCTATGTCCAACCTCCAGATGCAGACGATCTAAGTCACATAATCCAACAACCTGGAGAGTCAGCTAGTAAGCTTTGGAACAGATTTCTCACAAAGAAGAATCAAATCGTTGACTGTTCGGATGCTGAAGACTTAGCGGATTTCAAGCACAGTATCCGGGATGAATGGCTCACCAGACACCTCGGCCAGGAAAAGCCGAGGACAATGGCAGCCTTAACAAGCCTTATGACCCGCTTTTGCACAGGCGAGGACAGCTGGTTGGCCCACAGCGGCACCAGCGACCCAAGCACATCCAAAGTCAGGGATGGCAATGGGAAGCCGTGATGCAATAAGAGCAAGTGTCGTAATAATGAAGACAACCCGGTCAACGGAAAAAGCCATTTAAAGGCAGCAGAGATGGACCGTCTAGCCTAAACGAAATTCTAGACAGATTATGTCAGATTCATGGCACCCCCAAAAAAACTGCAAACCACACCAACAGAGAATGCTAGGTCTTCAAGCAGGCCGGCAAACTAAAGGCCTAACACAAGGGGAGGGAGACGCCAAGTGAAGACAAGGATGAGCCTCGCCAGCAGAACACTAGGGGACAGAAAAAATTTCCACCAGAGGTCAAAACAGTGAACATGATTTACGCAACTCATATACCAAAGAGGAGGCGCAAACACGCACTCCGAGACGAATACACTGTAGAGCCCATCGCCCCCATGTTCAACCCTTGGTCAGCCTGCCCGATCACTTTTGATCGCAGGGATCATCTGACTAGTATCCGACACGGAGGATTGGCTGCCTTGGTGCTCGACCCAATAATTAACGGATACCATCTCACCCGAGTCCTTATGGACGGCGGAAGTAGTCTTAATCTGATATATCAGCATACTGTCGCAAGATGGGGATAGGCTCGTCAAGAATCAGCCAAAGCAATACTACCTTTAAAGGAGTAATACCAGGCATAGAGGCCCGCTGCACGGGCTCTCTAGTACTAGGTGTTGTATTCGGTTCGCCTGACAACTTCCGAAGCGAAGAACTAATCTTGGACATCGCTCCATTCCGAAGAGGCTACCATGCAGTTCCGCATTATGCTTATCTTAAACTTAAGATGCTTGGTCCACGTGGAGTCATCACAGTTAGCGGAAATACAAAGAGTTCCTTACGTGCGGAAGAATATGTGGTGGCTCTAGCAGCCAAACCACTGAATGACCTCCCCAAACCGAATAAATGATCGGTCGTCAAGACCACGAAGACGGCTAGACGGGTCTGGCACACCAGTAGTTGCAGCTGCCCAGATGAACCTAAGCTTGGTCGACATGGTGCTAGGGGCTGACCGCATATAAAAGGGTCCATAGTTCGGCTCGACCCTAGTAATATACAATAGATTGAATTCTCATGGTTCATTAAGAATAACCAACTTTTCGCATGAAGTCTTTCACCGGGGTTTTCCTTTTTACAGATGATCATCGTGCTACACCCTTCCAGGATACGGCGCAACGTAGACAAAGGCGCAGACGTGCAGCAGGGCCCGCTCAAAAGGTTTCTCTTTAGATTAAGCCCCTGTGTAAACCTTTTTTAATGTCTCTTGTTGCTTGACACCCTCCGGGCACTTAACACAATCGAGAGGGATACTGGCGTTGTTGGCATTTCGTCACGCCAGATTAATGCATGTACCTGGAAATTCCGGGCTCATTATCGAGGGCGTTACTCAGCCCAGTATATGTTGTAAAGTCTGAATACCTTAGGGAGTGTTCAGCATCGCGAGTTTGGCCTTATATGCATCAACTCCGAATCATGTCTTTGGTCAATAGTTGGGCTTGCCCGGCTCCCGTGTTTTGCTACCTTACGTTTCTCTCTATCGTCTAAGGTGGCACCGGAAGAACTACTGCGATTGTGCCCTGGTTCATCTGGATGAGCACCTCAGAAGAGAAAGCCGAAAACAGATTGTCATGATAACGCGCGAGACTGGTCAACCACTGGATGACTCAGCAGAATCTTCGCGATTCCTCTGCATTAACGAAGGACCGTTTTTTCGGTCATGTACGTACGCGCATCATATTCGGATGAACTTGGAAGTACCAGGGGCTATATAGTAGCCCCACCGTCAAACTGCTATGGCTAAGTGAAAGTGTTAAAGCTATATAGTCTGATTGCCTTGTTCACCGTGCTATCACCTCCTTAATGGACCAAGACGTTGGATCAAGTGTGATTACGTGCGTTACCGAACACCCCCGCATTATATGCATGGGGGCTGAAGCCGACGACCGCAAACTTTCAGGTTATATACATACATACATAAATGGCCGCACATGAGGCACTATAATACTTTCGGGCAAAAGTATAAACACAGCCTTTATAATCAAAATAGCATTGTTTTTACAATCAAGATACATGTCACTCGAACATGGTACTCTTCGGGCACTGAGCCTCTATTAAACGGGCGCCTTCTAGGATTTCTTCAAAATAGTGCTCGGGCGAGTCCTGGCCTCCGGTCGGACCCCTGGTTGCAATAGCGGTGGCCTCCATCCCTGCCCAGTATGTCTTAACATGGGCAAGAGCCATCCGTGCACCCTCTATGCATGCTGACCTCTTTACAGTGTCGATATGCGGCACAACACAAAGAAATTGTTGCACTAAACGAAAATAACTATCCGGACTTCATGGCAAGCCCGGACGACCTATGGAGCTCGGCCCACTCGGATATTTGCTCATTCAATAGCAGCGGACGCTTTGGAGCGCTGAACTGTGACCAGAACAATTTTTCCACCTCATGATCTTTTTGATCTTTGAAATACTCAGTCGCATCAGCAGCACTCCTTGCTAAATCCACGTACGCATCTGCAAAACTCCATAATTGATCAAGAGGGGCATAATTCGGATCACCGAACTTCGTCCGCAATAAAAAGGGCCTCCTAGCCGTGATATCTCCGGCTTGATGAAGCTCCTCCCGTGCAGCTCTGATTTCAAAGCGCGTTTCCTTGGCTGCTTCCGAAGCCTTCTTCTAGTCAGCCGCTTTTGTTTGGCTTTCCCTTTCGAGGAGCTTATAGCGGCTGGCGGCATTTTGCAGCTCAAGAGCCATGCTGGCTATCTTACCTTCGCTCTGGCGATGAGCGGCCTGTTCGGCTTTTAACTCTTAGGCCGCCTTCAGGGCGGTACATCACTTCTCCTAGCTTGTTCCTTGGCTCGGGCAAGTTCCGCCCAAAGGGTCTCTACGATGGCAGCTCCATCTACAGTCAAAGCATATTATAGATACTAGCATCATGCTCCCCTTAATATTTGTTGACCACCAGAATATACATACCCTGTGCCTCGTCAAACTGCTTGTTCACAAGCGTGACGTCGGCACCCGCCACTTCAAGCTGCGGCCTCAATTCAACAAAATCAGCAGTCTGGTCACCCGCCGGACCTTCACCGCCTCCACATAAAAGCAGCATGATCATTACCTGGGACTACGATCCTCTGTTTGCCGTCTCTGGATGGCAACCAGAGTCTCATGGGCTACTATTTATATGGAGCACACCTAGCGTGTGCGGTACAGCCAAAAATATATATCGGATGCGTACCTCAAAGCCTCTTAGTAGGCTCGTAAAAGCTTCATTTAACCCGCTTTTCGCGGATGAAATCCTCTCAACCACCATACCCATCAAGGTACGATGTGCCTCTAAGATAGCCGCTTGCTCCAAAAGTCCCATCAATGTGTATGGTTGTACACCGGATAGTCTCGGGTTTTTTCTGTTGGTCTCCTCAAGAGCCAAGGACCCCGGACTTTGGGCGTTCGAAGAATTACCTGCTGGCCTTTGCGGACTAGGAGAAATCATCCGCGACGACACCTCAGGGTTGTTCATCTCGCGAGGAAGGGAAGCAGGGGGAGGTGTTTCGCTCTCCATCATCTCCGAAAGATGATCCACCGAAGACGAACTTTGTTGAGAAGGGCTATGAGCCAGACTGCAAAACATATGTTTCGGTTGTGATTCTCAGAGAAAAAGCAAGATATATTTATCAAAGTGCCTTTCTGCACTTACGGCTCGGTTGATGGCTAGCCCCCTTGTGGGCGTTGTGCGGCAAGGACGCCCTCCGGGTCAGGGCCCCCTGGCGAAGGTTTCTTCCCTCGTTTGGAAGCCTCCGCTTCCAAATATTTAGGGGCGCCCCTTTTCTTCCCGTGGTGAGAGGGGATTTTAGATTCACCTCCCCGATCACCCTCCTTTGCTGAGGCACTAATTCCCCCGGTTTGGATGTGTAATGTATGAAGCCCGCTCTCGGCTTCTCTATGCCTCCCTTCATCTTCTCCTGATGGCACCTCATAAGGTGTGCGCTCAAGCATCCTGGTTAGTACATGGTCTGGTGAGCCTTCGGGAAGAGGGGCCGAGCACCTGATCCTCTCCGCCTTCCTTATCGAGTCCTGGCAGAGGGCAATTTTTCAGAGTGATGTTGTGACAATTATAAAAACGGCGGGTTCAGTCGCGGAGTTACTTACTTGGGTATCTGGGGGGTTGTAGCTCAGACCCGCATCCTCAGTGGTGTCCGGACACTTTGTTCGTGATCCGAAGAATAATCGATACATCCCTTCGAGCGTTACACCAAAGAAGTGTTGAATAGTTCTTGGTCTTTCCGGGTTGAACTCCCACATACGGAGAGATCGACATTGGCATGGCAGGACCCGACGAACTACCATTACTTGAATTACTTTGACGAGACTGACATCCCTCTTGAGGAGATCTCGGATGTGACTCTACAATGTCAGCACGTCATTAGCTGGCCCCCAGTCCAGTCCTTTGTTGACCCATGATGCCAGCTTCGGTGGAGGGCCCGGGCGGAAGGCTGGGGTAGAGCCCACTTTGTACCTCGGGGCGCTGTGATGTAAAACCACTCCCGTTGCCATAGGTCGGACACCTCCGAAAAGGAACCCTTTGGCCATAGGGCCTCGGCACCTTTGCTTATTATAGGACCTCCGCACTCCACGTGTCGCCCGTCGATCATCTGCGGCTTCACATTAAAGGTCTTGAGCCACAAGCCGAAGTGTGGGGTAATGCGGAGGAAGGCCTCACACACTACGATAAATAACGAGATGTGATTGATGGCATTTGGAGCTAGATCGTGGAAATATAGCCCGTAATAGAACATGATCCCTCTTACGAAGGGATCAAGACTAAAGCCAAGCCCTCAGAGGAAGTGGGAGAAAAATACAATGCTCTCGTTGGGTTCGGGAGTAGGAATAACCTGCCCTTGAGCAGGTAGCCTGTGGGGGATTTCGGCGGTCAGATACCTAGCCTCCCTAAGCTTCTTGATGTCCTCCTCTATAACAGAAGAGGTGATCCACCGGCCTTGAAGGTTGGATCCTGACATGATTGAAGGCCCAAAGCGCTTAGCCTAAACCTTGGGTGTTGTAACTCGAGGTAGGGGTAGGGAAGGATTGGGCGTGGAAAGAAAAGGACGGGTCTGGACCTCTTTATAAAGAAGGTGAATGTTAAGCGTCCCCCGCTTGGCCATTTGGAACTTGCCTAAGACCGAGGAGTCATACTAACAACACGATTGGGTTACCCACGCCCGTATTGATGAGAATCCCGTGATAAGGGGGACACGATCTCTGCTCGACAAGACGTGCCAATAAAACCGCATTGCAATACGTGTAGTAGCAGGCTGGGGAAAATGGTTCGTATAATGATCGGGCTGCGGCGTGATCTCATGCTATGAAAAGTTGTCAGTAGATTAGATTTGTGCAATATTATGCTATCTACGGTGGTGTGCGAAATATGTTTTGCAGAGCCGGACACGAATCATGTGTTCAAAATCTACCTTGGAGTATTCGGAGAAGGAACCCTCCTTGCAATGCCGAAGACAATCAGCATGCCGGACTCATTGTCATTGAAGCCTGGTTCAGGGGCTACTGAGGGAGTCCTGGATTAGGGGGTCCTCGGACGGCCGGACTATATACTTTGGCCGGACTGTTGGACTATGAAGATACAAGATTGAGGACTTTGTCCCGTGTCCGGGTGGGATTCTCCTTTGCGTGGAAGGCAAGATTGGCAATTCAGATATGTAGATTTCCTTCTCAGTAACCGGATCTGTCTAACCCTAGCCCCCTCCGGTGTCTATATAAACCGAAGGGTTTAGACCGTAGGACATGAACAATCATAACCATAGGCTAGCCTCTAGGGTTTAGCCTCTACGATCTCGTGGTAGATCAACTCTTGTAATACTCACATCATCAAAATCAATCAAGCAGGAAGTAGGGTATTACCTCCATCGAGAGGGCCTGAACTTGGGTAAACATTGTGTCCCCCGCCTCCTGTTACCATAAGCCTTAGACGCACAGTTCGGGACCCCCTACCCGAGATCCGCCGGTTTTGACATCGACAACAGGGAGGCAGTATTGGATTAGAATCACTTCTGCATTACAAAGATAATCTCACTTGTTTATATGTTTTCATGCATGCTAGATATTGAATATTATCAAAATGAATATGAGAATGGGCGCACGCGAGGAATATTGCGGAACAATCCACTGGCTAACAAACTTGGCATGGTGGAGGGTGGCCTCCCATCAAGGTGCTTGCTCTAACTTGGCAAGGTTGTATTGGTCGCACATATTTTGCATCTGACATCTTGCATTACTTCTACTTTGTTACACGATCTTCTTAGTTTAAGCATCATATATGAGTATATGCCATACTATGTTTTTCTATACCTATTCCATGCGTCATCATACTATGTTTTTCCAGTCAAATGTTCTTCTTTCGAAATAGATGTCCAAAAGGAAGAGTGTGAGTGCACATCCTCAAGGAGTACGAACTAGGTATTCGGAAAGGGTAGCGATACCTGTTAAATCAAATAGATCAGTAGCCACAGTAAACACAGGCCCAACTGTACCACACTTTACCCCTACTCCAGTGGCCAACCCACTATGAGAACTGCTGAGAGCCCAACGTCCGGTACTGTCTATGATATCAATTCAAAATTTGAACTCCTAAATTTCTACATGTGCCTTACCTTCTCTCTTGTATGAAAACTAATTTTAGATGAATCTCCTTGCTCAGAGGATCATACGATCTCACAACAATACTTGGCTCTGCATTGCTCTTGTAAGTACCTCTCTGCCTTTTGCCTTGTAACGATGTACTTAATTAATTGCTATTTGGTTATTTGTCATCAGTCTACACCTGACCTTCATTATCCTCTGTTTCTTCCAATAATATTTGATCTATATTTATTCTTTGCAAATGTAGAATAATGGCAACGCTTATAAAGAATTTTCTTTGGGGAATTTATTGAATTGTCCTTCCATCAACATGGAGAAGGGCTTTGTCCAGCCCGTGTTAACATGTAATGTAAGTTCAAACTTCTCAAGCCTTCAAACTTTGTTCTAGTATAGATTTGGATAGGCATCATTTCCTCCACGGCTGTTTACTTTGTTGTTTACATCTGATAGGATGTTTGCAACAACTACCAGTTGCAAATTGTAGTTGTAAAATCATGTTCCTTATGTACAACAGATCCATTTATTTGCTTATATAATTGTGAAACCTATTACGTGTCTCCTTGTTTCTCTTTCAGAGTCGTATCTCTTATGCCAGGCAGAACTTTAGGGAAGATAGTGAGCCAAACCATCTTGAGGACAGCGAGATGACCCCAAGGTCCTGTCTTGATTAAGACAGTGAGTTGAATTTACTCACCAGCAGGTGTGAGACAACCTCTGTGCAGTCGCTGTCTCAATCAATTTGACTTCTTCAGTCTCAACATAAAGCGGAAAGGCTTGCTTCAGGTTAGCTCCGACTTGAAGTCAAAGATGTAATGAAGATGTCAGAGGACTGGCTTGCGCACTATTGTGCCATACAACTACGGGTGAAGCATCTATCGTTGACACAACTAAGGTCTAATCAGCTTCTTCGGTTGTTTGGGGGGGCCGACCTGGCCAGGCCAAGTGCCTTCTGAAGTGCTCTCAGTTTTGTATATTCTTTTGTCAGCGGATTTATTTGCACTGGTGGCGAAATTTGATGCCCTGTGGATGTAATATGTGTAATAGTCGTGATAGCCTAGCGTAAGTTGCTTGCTTGTTTATTTCCTTGTTGTCTTGTTTATTTGTTTGCTTGTAGTCAATGCAGTTCTTTTTCCGCGGTTGTCTAGTGGTCTCAATAACCTATTTTTTAAAACTAGGCGACAATAACCATGGGCTACATATTTACTATAGCGACACTGGGCCTCCTACGGGCCATAGAAACAATGGGCCTTCTACGGGCCGTAGAAACAATGGGCCTTCTATGGGTCGTATGATCAATGGGCCTTATACAGGTCGTATGATCGATTGGCCAAACATGGGCCAATAATATACCGCATTATGGCCGTAAACGGGCTAGAGTTGGAATCGTCCGTTCATGGGCCGACCATAACGGGCCGTCGTTAATAGGCTGTATTTGATGATGCTATGAACACGGCCCAACGTATTAACGGGCCATAAAAGGGCCAACTATAACACTAGCTGAATTTGGCCCATAGGTAGAAAATGACAGTAACGGGCCGTAGGTAACCAAATGGTGGAAATGAGCCCAACAATAAATGGGCCCTGAGAAGGCCGAAAGATAGCATGGGCTGCAAACGGCCCAATGGATTAATGGGCCGTTAATGGGCATAAAGTTACACACTGTTCATTACGGGCCAGTTTCAGCATGGGCTGTTAATGGGCCAAGAGTTACAAAGGGCCTCATATGGGCCGAAAGACGTCATGGGCCATACATGGGCCGGAAGTTAAAACAGGCTGGAATCATATTGGATGGCCCAGATGACGTTACTAGGCCTAATTCGGATAGGTCATAACGGGCCCTGGGTTAGCGGGCTGTAAATGGGCTATATGCGAGCAAGCCGTGAACATGCTTTCGGTGGGCCGGCCCGCCACCTTTTAACCAAGTCAAATGGGCCGGCCTTTTCACACGAATGGGCCTCTGTTGGGCCGTGCCACATGTCGACATATCATAGGCGCCTTCGGTCCAATGAGTGGATGACATCTGTCCCAACGGTGAGCCGACACGTGTTTCCTCCAGCCAATGATGATTTTACACGTGGAAAATCTCTATTAGTCGGGGCTGTTAACAGGTTATCGGATCCAAAATCGGACCCGATAGCTTAACGGTGTTCCGTTACGGTGGATGCCACGTGTCGGTCACCCTTTACGAAAGCACTACTATGACGCGCGATTTATCGTCATGGAAGTGGACTTTTCCGTGATGAAAATTTTCGTAATGTCATAGAACACTCCTGCGACAGCACATGTATGACTATCTTGATTCTGTCATAAAGTCGTCATGGATGTACATGCATGACACTACAGGAATCAGCTACTTTGCCATCTGCCACGGCGGACGGCAAAGGCATGGATGGCAGACGGCAAAGACCTTTGCCGTCAGCCACGGACGGCAAAAGGGGACGGCAAAGTAGGGGACGGCTAAGAGCTGCGTTGCCGTCCGCTTCGGGCAGCTGACGGTAAAGGGGCCTTTGCCATCAGCAGTGGAGGGCAAAGAAGGCGGACGGCAGTAAATGCGCTGTTACTCCGTTAGGTGGTTAACGGCAGGCCTTTGCCGTCCACTGCGGACGGCAAAGCCTGTGCCGTCAGCCACTGTGGGCAAACTGACCAAATTGGTCAGCCTCCCAGGAAGCACAGTTGCCTGCCACGTGGCCTCTTTGCCGTCCGCTGCTGATGGCAAAGATCTCTTTGCCGTCGGTGGCAGACGACAAAGATCCTGCATATTGTCTCTTTTTTTTTACTCCTACAATTTTCACAGCAAATATATATCACATATCCAGCACATAAGTTTCATATCAAATATCCAGCACATAAGTTTCATATCACATATCACATATCACATCAGTTTCATATCACATATCACATCATATCGGGGTGTCGTGTCGGTGTCGGGGTGCCGTGTCGGGGTCGGGGTGTTGTTTCAGGGTAGGGGGCTTGGGGTGTCGTGTCGAAGTTGGGGTGTCGGGGTCAGGGTCGGTCTCGGGGTCGAGGTGTCAGGTCGGGGTCGGGGTGTCGTGTCAGTGTCGCGGTCGGGGTGTCGGGTCAGGTCAGGCTCGGGATCGGAGTGTCGGGTCAGGTCAGGCTCGGGGTCGGGGTGTCGGGTCAGGCTCGGGGTCGAGGTGTCGGGGTCGGGGTCGGTCTCGGGGTCGGGGTGTCAGATCGGGGTGCCGGGTCGGGGTCTGGGTGTCGTGTCGGTGTCGCGGTCGGGGTGTCGATCGGGCCAGGCTCGGGGTCGGGGTGTCGGGGTCGGGGTCGGGGTGTCGGGGTCGGGGTCGGGGTCTCGGGGTCGGGGTCGGGGTGTCGTGTCGGGGTCGAGGTGTCGGGGTCAGGGGGTCGGTTGTCGGGGTCGGGGTGTCGGGGTCGGGGTCGGTCTCGGGGTCGGGGTGTCAGGTCGGGGTGCCGGGTCGGGGTCGGGGTGCCGTGTCAGTGTCGCGGTCGGGGTGTCGGGTCAGGTTATGCTCAGGGTCGGGGTGTCGGGTCAGGCTCGGGGTCGGGGTGTCGGGGTCGGGGTCGGGTTTTCCCCCCTCTTTTTTTCCTTTTCTTCTTCTTCCTCTTCTTCCTTTTCTTCCTTTTCTTCCTTTTTTCCTTCTTCTTCTTCTTTTTCTTCCTCCTTTCCTTTTTCCCCTTCTTCTTCTCCTCCTCTCCTCTTTTTTTCTTCTTCTTCTTTACCTAAACCTAAACCTAAACCTAAAACTAAACCTAAATCTAAAACTAAAACTAAAACTAAAACTAAATCTAAACTAAACATAAACCTAAAACTAAAAAAACAGAAAAAAGGAAAAAACTAAATCTAAACCTAAAACTAAACCTAAAACTAAAATTAAAACTAAAACTAAAACTAAATCTAAACTAAACATAAACCTGAAACTAAAAAAACAGAAAAAAAACATAAAAAAGAGGAGGTAGAGCTCACCTGGGACAGGGCCGGTGGAGGAGGTGGCCGGTGGAGGAGGGGGGCGGGGCGGCCTGGGGCGGCGGCGCCGGGCGGCAGTGGCGACGGGGCCGGGGCCTGGGCGGTGGGGCGCGCGGGGGCCAGGGCGCCGTGGGGCCGGGGCAGGGCGGCGGGGGCGACGGGGCAGGGGGCCGGTGGGGCGCCGGGTGGTTGGGCGCGGGTGGGCCGGGGCGCGGTGGCGCCGAGACGGCAGGGCGTCGGGGACGACGGGGCCGCGGTGGCACCGGGGCGGGGGCCGGTGGGGCGGCGGGGTGGTGGGCGATGGGGCGGCGGAGAGTGGTGGGGGCGGCGGAGAGTGGTGGGGCGACGGGGCGGCGGAGAGTGGTAGGGGCGGCGGCGCGCGTGTGAAGAGGGAGAGAAACAAAGAGAGAGGGGCGGGGTCGGGCGCGGCCGACGTTAGATGAGTTAAATCTTTGCCGTCCGCCCCCCTTTGTCGTCCGCTTTTTTGCTCTTTGTCGTCCGCTAGCGGAAGGCAAAGAGGTGGGGCGTTAAGTTTTTTTAATCAGGCGGGTGGGTGGGGGCCACCTCCCTCTTTGCCGTCAGCTGGCGGACGGCAAAGAAATGGCGCATGGCAAAGAGCTTCTTTGTCGTCGGCTTTTCGGTGGCTGATGGCAAAGAGCTTCTATGCCGTCCGCTAGCAGACGGCAAATATCTGGCAGATGGCAAAGTAGCTGATTCCAGTAGTGTGACAAAAAACGCGACCTACTGTGAAAATCACGTAACATCATGGATGTGTATTTTTTTGTAATGCACCCCGAGGATCCTCCGCAGTACACCGAAGAGGATCACTTTGATCCACGGGCATAGACCAACTTAGGCCAAACGCCTAAGCCTGGGGAGTACGTATTTCTCACCGACATTACATTCATGTTCACACACTCATTTTAGTTGTCGGTGTTCATACTTTTTCTCTGTACTATCCATGGTAGTTTATTTTATTTTCTTGATTTCTTCTTGTGTGTTGAAAAACTTTGAGAAAAACCAAAAAAATTAGTTATAGCTTTTAGCTAGTTTACTTTCCATGTTAGTAGTCGTAATTAATCAAGAAAACCAAAAGAGATTTCTCGGTCTTCTTTTGCTTGTTGGGAGCTTTCCCGTGTAAATAGTTTTTCTCGTTGTTGTTTAATTCCTTCAAAAAAACAAAAACTCCAAAAATATTTCAGTGTGTTTCTTTGAAATTATTTTATTTTCTTCGGGGGCCGAGAGGAGAAAACCACGATGAAAATGATGAATGGCTCTCATATGCCTTACTGTTGATCTGACAAAGAGCGCATATTACCTTGCCTTCTCCTTTGAATTAAATGTTTGCAGATTCCAACTTAGCCCAATGCATATGCACTATTATTATTATACACACCGTTCACTACAAGGATTCCGGTCTATTGCAACAAAAATTATTGCTTCAACTATCTTTTGTTGCAATAAAATGCTATATTTCCACAAAATTCCAGTTCGTGGTAATAGGATCTACATATTGCCACAATTTTGTTTCATCGTGCCAAGTACTCGTTTTGTTGCAATAGAAGCCATGTATTGCCACAAGCTGCATCGTTGTTGTAATATGGTAGTGATATTGCGACAGCCATGTCCTGTTGCGTGAATTGGTCATCTTGTTGCAATAAAGGCTAGGTATTGCAACAAAGTACATAGATACTATTGCAACACCTCTGACATGTGGCGCTAGTCAGAGATACTATTGCGACAAAGCATGTGTTGGTTGTAATAGGGTGGCTTTTTTTCTCGCCTTCGTTGCGTTGCAATAACTATTACATATTGCGACAAATTGAGCATCCATGGTAATACGTACAACATAATGCAGCAATCCTCTAGTGTTGCCAAAAAGGAGGAGGATATTGCAACGATATTCTCTACTGTGTTCCTGATTTTTTTTCCTTTATTTATTATACTATTTCGCAGGATCTGATTAAAGGAGCGTACTAGTTTACAGAGGTATTAACACATTAGGTACCACAACTTGCACCTAAGTTGCATTTTAGTCACATATCTTGCAAAGTGGACATCGGTGGTACCAACACTTGGAGGAATGCTCTACGCGCATGCGAAGCGTTGCACACTCGCGGGTGCATTTCACTTTAGGGTTTCTTGCACCGCCAGGGTCTCCTCCACACACCCTGCTGACCTCCTCCGGTAGCAAGGTCATGCTCGGCACCCGAAAGACGGCAAGCTCAGTGCCCTTCTCACAAAGGTGAGTCATGAGAACTGAGCACCACACATTCTCTTCCTAATTTTTCTGTATCTTGCTTCATGTGATGTATTTATATGTGCTCTTAATAAAAAAGGAGATTCAATATAAAATAATGTGTTAAATAGAGAAATTGTGCAGGGCTGCATACTAGCTATTTTTAAACACTCCCAGGTTTCATTTGAACAGCTCTTCAGCCACCAATTGAGCAGCATAACAGTTGTATCCCAGAGTAATTTTCAGCAAGAATTCATCACCAGATCAACAACACTACATCAAGATATATACGAGTACATATGACACAAGATTTTAGTAGGATATAACAAACCATCTTAGCGAGATATATAACAAATGTTTCAAAATGACAGCACACAAGTTTCAGCAGCTATACTTGTATAGATTGTTCACACAAAAGACCATAAGTTCAAGGCAAAGTAGTGAAAATAGCAAAAACACTAAAAGACCATAAGTTGGTAGCAACAGTGTGTACATAACATCGCTGTGAAAAGGAAAATAGCAACAACACTAAAAGAACAACAACTACTCTTCTCTTCTCTTCATCACCAAATTGTTAGTGCTGGGCACTAGCTCTTGTTCCCATTTGCCACAACATATGACCCTATGCAGGCATGCCTTGTTTCAACCTGTTTTATATCAGATTAAACTTCAGGGGAGATATTTCTCGTAGGTAACCATCATAACAGTTCAGGAACTTATACTCATGGCTACACATGTGAAAAGCACCTTACCAAGAAATTAAAAACTATACAAAGAACCCCGGGTCATCATCCAATTCTTCTTGTCCCAAAGGAGCAACATGGCCATCATTTACGTAAGCCTCATCATCATCCGTATCATCATCAGATTCGAATTGGACATCTTCAAACTCAATAGGTTTTATATTTTCTAAGACTGAAACATCAATGTTGGATCCTTCGTCATCATTTCTACAACAACTAGTGATCTCTTCTGGTACTACAATTTTTGGCACTGTAATTTCTGCATCAACGACATCCAATACGTCTGCCTCACCACCCTCATCGGCTCCAACTACTTCATCAAGGCCTACACCATTTAAAACAGAAGGAGCAAACAAATTTCGTGGATTCATTTTAATAACAGTTGCCCAATCAGGGTTCTTCACATCTCTCACATAGAAAACCTGTTGAGCTTGGAGGCCTAGAATGTAAGGGTCTCTCTGGAATTGGTGTAGAGTAGTGTCAAGGTCAATAATTCCATATTTGTCCTTCTTATACCCCTTACTCCCAGTTCTGTTGGCAGGAGGCACATCAAACCAGTCACACTAGAATAGAACAACCTCCTTATCAGGAGGAAAGTCAAGAAATATGATTTTCTTGATCACCCCGTAATAATCAATATTTCCTGTGTTTGCATCGCCCTTGACTATGACGTCACTATTTTGGGTACTCAAGTCCTGCTCTATATAGGAATTCCGAAAGAAATATCCATTCAGAACTGTACGGTTGTATATCCGACCTAGGTGATCAGGTCCTTTAGCTAGTGCATAAATAAGATTGTTGACCTTCCCATCATTGTGGAGTTCTGTGATCTGTTTCATCAAATAGAATATGTGTGAGTGTATTGTACAACTTTGGTACGTTATTACAAGGAACATTAGTGCAAATGCAAAAGAAAATTACCCGTCTATCAAACCAACCAACAAACTCTTCCTTGTGCTGCTTTTTAGGATTAGGAGAATTGTTCCTTCTGAGCTCCTCAATATGTTCACTTCAAAGAGAAATGATTGTTAGTTGAACAGGAAAGTATTAAAGCATATCATGATGTGAATTAAATACATAAGTATCCTTACTCAATCCATGGCGCGGTTTCCTCACAGTTTGTTATTATGAAATGCCTCATTTGATTAATCTCAGCCAAAGACAATGATTCACAAACAAAACCTTTCTTGGAGTAATAAACTGTACTCATTATGCTAATCCCTGTTGGTGATTGATCTGTACCCCCGTCTTCGTGACGTTCGGACTGACTTAGCTTGGTAGGCATTCAATCAACGAATCGATTGCAAAAAGTCATGCAATCTTCAAGTATGTACCCCTCTGCTATAGAACCTTCTGGTTGAGCCTTGTTACACACATATCCTTTGAGCGTACGCAAGTATCGCTCAATTGGATACATCCATTTGTACAAGACAGGCCCTCCCAATCAGGCCTCTTCTGCAAGATGAATTGGGAGATGCATCATATATCAAAGAATGCTGGTGGAGAGATCATCTCAAGCTGACATAGAGTTTCTGGAATTATTTTGCTCAACCTCTCCAAATCTTCATCCCTTAACTCCTTTGAGCATAAATCAGAAAAGAATTTACTCAGCTGAAGTAATGGGTTAACAACATTCTCTGGCAAAAGCTTGCGCAATGCAATAGGAAGAAGTTTCTGAAATATAACATGACACTCATGAGTTTTGAGTCCACTAATCTTGCACTGATCAAGGACTACACATCGCTTAATGTGTGAAGCATAGCCATCAGGCAGCTTAATGCTCTGCAGAAACTTGAGGAGCATTATCTTTTCTTCCTTTTTTAAAGTATAGCAACCTTTCTTTATGTCATACTTATGCTTACCAGGATTTGGATGCTGGTCCTCCCTAATTTTCAGGTCCTGTAAATCAAGACGAGCCTTCACACCATCCTTTGATTTCTTATCCATCTCAAGTAAAGTCCCCACAATGCTATCACAAATGTTCTTCTCAATGTGCATAACATCCAAATTGTGCCTTACGAGCAAGTTCTTCCAATGTGGGAGCTGGAAAAATACACTTTTCTTCCGCCAGTTATGCCAGCTACTAGTTTCCGGTCGCTTTCTCTTATTTGGCCGTCCAAATGGTGCATGCTGAATGCTATCAAGTTCCCGCAGAACTTGTTCACCTGTATGTGCCACCGGAGCTTCTCTATTATATGCCTTATTGTTGAACAAACACTTGTTTCGACGCCATTTGTGGGTCCTGGGCAGAAAATGTCGGTGTCCCATGTAGCAATGCTTTCGACCATACTTGAGCCATAAAAAATCTATATGTTTGTGTCAATACGGGCATGCTAGCTTGCCTTTTGTGCTCCAACCACTCAGCATTGCGTAAGCTGGGTAGTCACTAATGGTCCACAACAAGCATGCATACATCTGGAAAAAAAATTAGTTGCAGCATCATATGTCTCATCACCATCCTCCCACAGAACATTTAGTTCATCAATCAAGGGCTGCAAGTACACATCTACGTTATTTCCTGGTGACTTTGGTCCTGGAATAATCATTGACATAATCCAATTTTCTTGTTTCATACACATCCATGGTGGCAAGTTATATGGAATAAGAATGACAGGCCATGTACGGTGTGATATACTCATGAGCCCAAAGGGGTTGAATCCATCTGAAGCAAGGCCAAGCCAAACACTGCGAGCATCTTTTGAGAATTTCTTATAATATTTCTTATCAAAATGCTTCCAGCCCTTGGAATCTGCAGGATGCCTCATTACGCCATCATCCACCCGACCCTCCTTATGCCATTTCATATGTGATGACATATGTTCTGTCATGTACAGCCTTTGCAGTCTTGGAATGAGCGGGAAATACCTTAGAACTTTCTGTAACACTAGCTTCTTTGATTTACGACTTGATGCATTGTCTTCGTCAGTAGCAGGAGTAGATTTCTATCAAGACGCATGACAGACGGGGAATTCTTCTGCATCAGCATGTTCATTACGGAATAGCACACAATCATTAACGCACGCGTGTATCTTCTTGTAGTCCAGCCCAAGATCTCGGATCATCTTCCTTACTTTAGCGAGATTAGTAGGAATGCAGTGACCCTTTGGCAACACCTGTGTGAACATCTGCAGAATTAAGTCACATGCTCTATTGGTCATCCCAGACACACACTTGATTTGGTAAAGCTTCACAATGAAAGATAGCTTCCTGAAATCCTTGCAACCTGGGTACAACTCTTTTTTTGCCTCTTTCAATAGTTCGAAGAAGACCTTGGCTGTTGCATTTGGAACAATTCACCAAGGCACAATTTTTCTGACGTATCCAGCCTAAGTGTAGATCCATGATGAACAACACCTTCCTAATTGGATGCTGGTGGTTGGCGGACCGGGGTTACAGCGGAGGTGTTGAAGCACCGTGGCACATCACCTACCCAGTCCGTCCACTGGTTGACGGTGAAGGCATCCGTGGACGTGGTGTTCCTCCCACTCCTTCCACCGTGGCACATCACTTACTTTTGGTGAAAACTTGATCTTCGGATCGGACGGTAGCGACGTTCGTGGTCGTGCCCTTCCTGGAGGCATCGTTTGGATTCCTCGGTCCGGCATGTCCGGCGCACATCTTCCAAGATGATCGCTCCTCGTGCTGGTGGTCTCCGTCGTCTCTAAGCGGATCCCTTTTTTGCACATCTTGTAGGTGCTTGGTAGTTGTTGAGGTTGTGTGTCGATGCCCGGCATTTGTGTATATTGCCTTGGGTGTGTGTGGCGTCCATTTTGTATCAGTTGCTTCAACGTATGTGATGATTGTTTTACAATATAAACAGGGAAACTCTTTTTCATTTGTTAATTGGCTTCTCAAATGGCGATGACTATACAAATATTGACGACGAGAACGTTACAGCGGAGGGCGTCAGATCGCCCCTTCACAATTCTCGGATTTGGTGTTTTTTTCACAACGGTATAACTTTTCACAAATAAATATTATTATTCATTCCATCTCGAAATATGATTTACAACCTAGAAAAATTCTCTCCAAAAATAATTACTTTTTTTAAACAAAAAGAATTACTTTCCCACCACCTAATTTAGGTGTACTGTTGTTTACGCCAATAGGGATCTGCTCGCCGGCGGGGACGCCGTTTTCTTCTAGTGATGTGCGGATGGTGAACTGCTCGCCGGGATTCACCCCGAGCCCAGGTATTCCGCCGCCTCCTAGTAGCAGCCCGAGCTGTGCTCATGTGCCTTGCCGTTAGCTGAGCTCTCCTACTGCTACTGACCTGAGACGAGCACAACAGCAGAGCACATGCGTGCAGATTTAGTTAGAACAGGAAGTTTCGTCACAAAGAATGGTTCAGGTTCAGCTTAATGTACACTGAAACTTTGCACTTTTGTTGTACAGGGAGTGGGAGTATCGGGGATAGGATATGTGCATCGAGCAGAGGGGGCCGGTGTTCACTTCAGGTTTCTTGCCTCAGTCGGATCAATTCTGGAGTCCTTGATCTCCTCGTCCTTCATGAACAGCTTTACGTGGGAAGGTATTGGATATTACTAAAAGTTTAGGAGAGCAAATGTATGATAGACAAATATGCAAAATAAGAATGAACTCTTTTTTAGTTGTTCGGTAGCACGTCATACAATGATTGCACTGAAACAGGAATTGCTAGACTATTGATGGAGAAGATCATGTGTCCCCTTTTTTTATGTTGTCTAGCAGTGACTTGGGAATTTGTTTAGCAGTGATATGCCAATTTGTTTGACTTTAGATTTCTGGTTCACATGGGTACACATTGGGTACATCTTGACAATATTTTTTCTGGAATAGTTTCTTTTGAGCATGGCAAATTGTGTAGAACATGATATTTAGTACAATATGGCAAATTGGCAACTAGTGTGTAGTGTTTAGCACTGTTTAGTGTTGTTTGTCCTCCTGCGAGAATTATATTCAGTAATTTACCATCGCATTTGTCCTCCTGTATTTAGTCTGTAGTGCAAATTTTGTAAACTTGCCATCTGATCAGTACATACAAACTCTAGCTTTGAAATGAATCATGAATCGAATTTTCTCTAGATTTTGCCATGAATCAAAAATATATATTGTTGAACACTGTTTTGCCATGGCAAAAAGGATTTTATAGCTTTTGGCATGCCTCTAATATAGCTTTTTCCATGTCACCGCTATAACTTTTGGCATGACATACACATATTTTTTTACCATGGCAAATTTGCTAATCTATTTGCCATGCCTCTAATATAGTTTTCACCATGTCACCACTACAACTTTGGCCATGTTCACATGGAGTAGTAAAAAAAAATTATTTGAGTTGATTGTAGAAATATGTGTTTGTTTCCCTTTTTTTGACTTTGTAGGATTGATGATGACCACATTAAGCATTGCAACTTTTAAGAGATTTGATTTTGCTTTTGTACTTACTACTGCAAATCCACCTAGGTAATTTTGCCATGTCAATTAACATGCAGTATGTTTGTGCCATGGCAAACATTTTACATCATGGCAAATTTGCATTCTTTTTCATTTCATTTACCCAGCAAGTCTTCAAAACATTTTAGTATTCCCTCCATCTCGAAATATATTTACAACCTAGAAAATTACCTAAAAACTAATTACTTTTTTTGAACAGAAAGGGTTACTTTCCCACCACCTAATTTAGGTGTACTGTTGTTTGCGCCAATATTTTTTAATGTCCCGCTAAAAGGTCCCAAATTAGCGTGTTTGTTCCCAACAAAAATTTAGCTTCCCGCTAAATACCTTCCTAACAACCCACGAATATATAATTCTAGACCAAACGACGGTGTCTTCACGGGCGATTGGATCTGAGCTCTCGTCTCGGTTCATCTGTGCTGCCGGCGTCATGACGGCGTTAACAGAGCGAACCACATCACATGCACGGCATCAGGTTAGTCCTCCTCCCGATCTCCTCCATCGCTGAAAAATCCAGTCCTCGTCGATCTCCCCCTCCTCCCTCTCCTCCTTTCCTCTGCGCCCGCCTCCATCCGGGATCAAACCCCCCTCCCCCACGAGCTCCTCCTCGATGCGCGGCTCTCTCGATCCCGATCCATTGAGAGGGGCTGCCGCTTCTCTCCTCCGCTCGCCGCTTGGCCGTAGAAAAGAGGTCAGGGCAGGGGACATGCCGCCGCCGGTGGCATTTTCCCATCGCGCCTCGATTTGGCCGCCTCGGCGGAGGCGCTCGCGGCCTAGAGGGTCGGCGCAGCGCCTCACCTTGGCCCGGAGGCTGGCCGCCATGGAGCTCGCCTTGGCCTTGAACTGGGGCTCGACAGGGCCTCCCGGCCCGGTTCATGGCCGCAGCCGTCTCGGCTGTGCACGCCGGCGTCATGACGTGGTGGCCAGGCGCTGGTTACTGCCTCACCCGACCCCAGCGTGCCCGAGGTGCCTGCAGGCCTCTCCACCATCTCTGCTCCTGGTTCGCTCTGTTTCCTCATGGACGCCAAAGGGGGTCGTGAGCATTAGATTGGTTTTTGAGCATTAGATTCATTAGATCCATTAACTGAAAGATATAGACGTACTCTGTATGTACAAAGTTAGCTAGCTAGCTACTACAAGCAGCTTAATTGATTGTTGTATGAGCAGCTTTCTTCTTGATGCTTCATCCGCACGGTACGCTTGCTTGCATTTTTATTAGATAAGTGTCGGCTGCTTGCTGCATCTGTTGGTATTAGATTGATTCGCCGGCCGCTTTGCCGCTGCATATCCATGGAATGCCTTGTGTTGTTAAGATGACAAATCGATGACTGCCGATGAGACGACTGCCATATGTTTGATTACCTTGTAAATTCATGTCATTCGTATATGTTTTTATGCATATTTTTCTGCCAGTTTAAAAATTGCCCCCCCCCCTCCCCCCTATACACTAGTAGAAAAAGGGTCAAACGTGAAGCACATTAGTGCCGGTTTGATTTTGGCCCGGTACTAATGGTACCATTAGTGCCGGTTCGAACGGATTTGCATTAATGCCGGTTCGTGTTGAACCTTTAGTACCGGTTCGTGGCACGAACCGGTACTAAAGGGGTGGTGGCAGGCTGGCATCAGGCTAGGGCCCCACGATCACCTTTAGTACCGGTTCGTGGTACAAACCGGTACTAAAGGTCTAACCTTTAGTACCGGTTCGTGCCATGAACCCGTACTAAAGGGGTCTGACCTATAGTACCGGTTTGTGACACAAACCGGCACTATAGGGCAATTTTTAAACTCTACCCCCCCCCCCCCCCCCCCCCCCGTGTGTCGCCATTTCAGTTCTGAAAAAATCAAAAGAAAATGATAAAAACTTCAAAAAATAAAATCCTTCGAGAGGTAGTTATATTACTACATCTACTAGGTAGGAAAATTTGAAAACTACAATTTGGACATGTTTTGCAAAAAGTGTAGGGAAAATGTAAAACGGCTATAACTTTTGCATACGATGTCGGGAAAAAACGTATAATATATCAAAAAATTCAGCACGAAAATCCGCATCAGATGGAGACCGCCTACGGCCTGTTTGGAATTTTTTAGAATCCTCAAATTCCAAAAGGAAAAAAAGATATGGTCAAATTTCAGTTTTTTATAAAAAAATTGGTTACATCTGGTCAAACTACTTATTCAAGAAGTATTAATGTTACTACATAATTATTCAAGAATATTAGTGTTACTAAATAATTATTTCAATTTTTTGAATTTTTGTCAAATCTAGTCAAACTATGGTCAAACTGTGGTCAAACTATGGTCAAAATGTGGTCAATCTATGGTCAAACTTATTCAAGAAATATTAGCGTTACTAAATAATTACTGTTTTTTAGAATAATAATTTCAAACTCAAACGGTGAAATGTGTGACTTCATGCTCAAGCTAAACTCCTGAGGGTTAATAGGATCGACATCCTACTATTGTTAGGAAAACAACAAGTGCAGACTCGGAAACGAAGGAGAATAGAACCCGAAAGTTAAGCGTGCTCGGGCTATAGTAGTGAGAGGGATGGGTGACAGGTCGGGAAGTTAGATGATTTGGAATGAGTGATCCACACTTGAGCAGTTAAGAGAGGTGATTAGAGAATAAATCATCAAATAATTCAGAAAAAATAAAAATCGAAAAAAAATCAATTTTTTTTCCGAAAATTTCAAAAAAAAACCTTTAGTACCGGTTGGTAAGATACCAGGGCGCGAGCTCACGCCACGTGGTGGCACTTTAGCGCCGGTTCGTGCCGAACCGGTACTAAAGGGGGGGGGGGCCTTTAGTGCCCACACTTTAGTGCCGGTTATGGAACCGGCACTAAAGGCCCCTACGAACCGGCGCTAAAGCTCCGTTTTCTACTAGTGATAGCTTGTCATGCTCCGCCACTGGTTGTTTGAGCACCACTAGGTAGATACTAGCTTTTACTTTTTCAGTATTTAATCTCTTGTAATTCTTGACACCCTTAGGCTGAGATCTTGTATCATTATGTTTTTGTCTTTCAATGAGAATTCGAGCAGGGGAGGTTGCCTCCCTGTTCATCTAAAAAAATCTAACTTCTGTAGCCCGGCTTTCTGAGTTCAATCCCCCAACTAATAATGCTGCCAAATACCAGGGTTTTTTCTACATACATGGATGCTTTCATGATCCACTTTACATTTGTTTTCCCCCTGGGTTCAGTATGAATCTTAACATTACACTTAGAATCCTACCATCTCCGTCGCTTTCACTTTGCATACAAAATTAATTCTTATATCTGAATCAGGTTGGTTAGCTTTCGATGTAATATTATCCGTCTTGTCTAAAATAAATCCACATTCTTACACTCTGGTTTCTTCTTATACATCCTACAGTCACTTTCTTCTTATAATTTTTTTTAGCAATTAGCGTAGATCGAGATGAGTTTCTTTCAACACATTTTAAGACATAATGTCATATATTAGATGTTATATGTGTGTCAACAGAGCAGAGGATTAATGTTTAGTCATCCTCTGCATTGCATTTGATTCAGATTACCATAAGATGATTTTCAATAGATATTTGGTCTTACACGAGTCACATTGCATTTTTTCCCTATAGATTCAAAGTAGTATTTTCTTGAACCTATCACTGATACTTTGCCTTTCATGTCCATTCACATATGTCTGGTTTACCTACACAAGGGCACAATGATGAATTTTACGGAGGATGCTCCTAGTACACAACATCCTTACTTCATAATCACCTATCTGAATGGTGCAAAACATTAATGATTTGTTAATGCTAAGTCCCATGATTGTTTTTGTGTGCACTAAAGAAAGGCTCTGTTCTCTTAACAAGGATGGAAAGTATAACGGCATACAAAAACCAACGTGGACAAGCCAAATCTGGTAAATTGTTTAGCATTTGCTATAATGCATAAAATCTTGGTGTGGGTTAAATAGCTAAACCTTCAAGACTACTAAATCTTTTACAGGAACTCCAGAACAATCTGACATTCCAGTGTCTGCTAATGACATGTGTTCCCTTGCTGAATGGCCATCCCATGCTCACCGCAACCGTGCGCTACTACAGGATGGTACTTGCTTTCGTTTACATTTGTGTCATCATTTTTACGATCTAATGCTGAGTAATACAATTTTTCTTGTATGATTTGGGTTGTAGAAGCTGGTGGACAGAAGAAGAAAGGGCTAGGTGTTCTAAAAGGTTTTAAAGCATCTAAGAAGCATTTTGCAATGGATCTGCAAAGCTAAATATTACATTCTCTGAAAAATTGGGTGGTACAGTAGGAATGAACTATCGTTCGTTCAAGGATGATGCGGTAGTCATAATGAAAAGAAAGTTACCACTCACTGGAGTGAGGACGTGGTCGGACATTCACCCTACCATTCATCGACTCATTGTTGCAGATATGATAGTGCGTACAACATTTTTCACATGTGTTATCTTATTTTACCATCGATAATGCAGTGCTTATGTATATTTATTTGCTGTATGCTTTACAGGAAAGATGGGACCTGGAAGATACACCAGAAACACAAGAAAAATTTCTCAAAATTGCGAATGAGAGATATAGAGGCTGGCGATCAACTCTAAGCTCCACTTACAAGGCATACAAAACAGATGCAGCTAGATTGGCTAATCTGCCAGAAGATTTACAACCAGAAGAGTGGGAATGGATGATTGAGTACTTTGGCACTGATTCAAAATTTCAGGTTATCTCTAAGATCACGATTTGTCTGTTATGTGTTAAGATGAAATGGCTAGTCTCACTGGTTATATTTGGTTTCAATGAATTGATAGGAACATAGCCAAAAGAACGCCGATAACCGTAAGAAACAGAAGACAAAACACATAATCGGATCAAAATCTTACTCGCAAGTTAGTTTTGAGAAGGTATGAGTCCAACTAAATATGTATGCCTTGCTGCTAAATATGGTGTCATGTTTCAAGCATCTCATTGTTATATTACTTGCAGAGAAACTTGGAAACTGGAGAAGAGCCAGATTGTATTGCTCTATGGGAACTCACACACAAACGATGGACATTGTCTGACACAGATTCCCAGAAAGTTTACGTGAGTACACTGACTTTTGGTTATTCCATAGTTAGTCAATGATGTGAATTCGGCATGTTTCATCATCAGATGCGATTATTCATGCGTTGGACCGTGTTATTCTTGTTTCATCTTTTATAGTGTAAATATTGATGTTGCACCTATAATTGTTCCTTTCATTTTTAGGACAAAGCACTTCAAGAGGTTAAAAACAAACAAGTTGAAACTGAACGTCCACTTTCAAGTGAACAGAAAAACAATATTTTCCAGACCGCTTTGCAAAGACACTCTGGAATGCAAGTCACGGCAGCCTCGTGGGTACGGATACATGGCCAAAACTTCAACTAGTTCTGAAAAGTTCCGTATCCAGATTGAAGAGCAAGCTCGTGCTACAGCAGCCACCCAGGAGCGAAACTCTCAGCTCAGCCAGTAGGTCTATGACTTCGAAGATCAACTACAAGCTGAACATGCTAACACACAAGAGAGGATTAACTTGGAGCGTGCTGTGAGAGAACAACTTGAGGAGAGGTTAAAAGAAGAGCGTGCTGAAAGGGAAAGATTGTTGCAAGAGGGGCAAACATCAAGACTGGAATTTGAAAGCATGATGGCAAAGTTTGTAGAATTGAGCAAACAGATGGGAACCCAACAGGTGATGGTGATTACAGTCATATGCCTCCGACCTTGTAAGATTTATGTTGCTTACTTGCATTGCTAAAAGTGCACTTCTATTTATAGGTGCCTATGATCCAAACTTGCAAAATATTCTTTCACAGACATCTAGTCCTAATAAGACTCCAGGTTGAAGGCCGACTGCTATTTCTTCAAATGCTATCATACAAGCTGCAGCAAGGCAATATCAAATGTTTAAAGCAATGGTAAGTCACAACCTTGCTTTCTCTTCATGTTCACCTGCATTTTATACGTCATTGGTCTTCATAATTAGCTAGCTGGTTCTTCTCTTTTACCATGTGTTGTTGCTGCATCGAGTCACAACTTAAGCAAAAAACGAATATGTGCTAGCTAGGGACATGAACTAAACTGAAAGTATACATCTAGTCATAAATTAAATCAATAGCAGGTGCTTTTAGTAGATGTACGATCGGACGATGGTACCATTCTGTATGCACGAGCAGGATGTCATGATCATGCGCGTGATGCCTTCGCTGATGAGTCCACTTCAATGTCCCATGCAGTATCTCTTCCGGCTGATATAGGGGTCTTGAGGGTCGTTTTTTAAATGGACTCGCAACTCCTGATGGAAGCACTTAATATCAATAAGGTGGACTCGTCGGCCTATGCTGCTGTTATTGAGGATACCAAGTACCCGCTCAAATTATGGTTTTCTTATTATGAAATAAATGTATGTTGTCGCTCGGGAAACTCTGTTGCTCATGCGCTTGCTAGTCTTGATAGGATGTTAGAACCTAACTGGAATGGGGAGGCTGATGTACGAGCCCTTGTGGCTGCTCCGTGCTTTGGGTGATTCAGCCCAGCACCGTTAAATTAAAAGAAATGTTTTTTTCTCAAAAAAGAAACTTTTAGTAGATGTACTTGTGGTTATGCCTTAGCCATTCACACTTGTATAGTTGTTCTGATGCCCTAGTTACATGCTTGCTGACACAGTATTAGCTAGGTAGTCTAGCAATAGTTTTTAACAATGGAGCTGGCATAATTGTATGGCGTATGTTATGTTCGACTCATTAACTAGAACTTTTTTTATTTCTTGATTGCAGGATCCAAAGAACTAGCTGGACTGGACTCTAGATCACGGGCAGTTTAGTCTTCGAAGTTAATTAGGATGGCTAAATTACATTTGAGTTTTATTTGATGGATATTTTCTATAAGAATTATGAATTATATGAATCTACATATTATACGTATGGTTTTGAATATTGTAATTGAAAGCTTGTATTTTTTTACGGTTGCAATAGACTATTACCACAACCCACTTTTGGTTGCCACATGCTAGCACCAGTAAAAATATAGTGTTGCATAATATCTCAGTTGCTACGCCTATCTGTTTTGTTGCACTAGGATGTTGCAACGGAGCACTTTATATTGTTGTAATAGCTTGGCGCCACAAAAAATTTCATGATGCAATAACAGTTTGGCGCCACCAAAGAAAGTTTGTTGAAATAGAGTCTCGCCACGGGAAGTTTAAATTGTCGCAATAATTTCTCGCTACAAAGATGTTACTTGTTGTGATACCTATTTGTCACAATCAAAACAAGTATGTTGCAATTTCCTGTTACAACGATTGGAATATTTGTTACCAAAAGTTGATGCCACAAGCGCAGTGGGTCGTGGCAATATGCCTAATGCCATGGAAATAAGAATTGTTGCCATAGTTTATTGCCACAAGTATAGTGAGTCGTGGCAACATACCTAATGCCACGAAAACAAGGATTGTTGCCATAGTTTGTTGCCACAATTGACTATTGCCACGAAAGAGTAATGCGCCACAAAATGGCCGTCGTTGGCATAGGTTGTTGCCACAAATGTCTATTGCTACGACATATCAGTCTCCACAATTTATTACATGTTGCATTAAAGCTATCTCCACAAATCAAGTTGTGGCATCAGGTGAGTGTTGCCACGGGAAAACATGTGGCAACTTCCCGCATGGATGTTGCAATAGCACACTTTATTGCCGCAATTGATTTTTCGTGGTAATAACCTATTACCATGTGTCCAGTCGCAACGGCTGCCAATGAATGTCGTTTCGTGGCAATAGGTACTTATCGCCACAAAACAGCATGTATTGCAACAATTTTTTTTTGCAATAGACCCGGATCCTTGTAGTGCCGACCGTGCAAGTGAAAAGCAATAATGACGATATATGATGAAATGATTGAGATGAGAAAAGCTGGTATGAACTCGACCTATCTTGTTTTTGTAAATATGATTAGTTCATCGTTTTTTATTCAGCCTATTATGAATGAAACATGTTTGCAGTGACAATTAGAGATTATAGTTACTCATGCCATGCTTAATTAGCTAGGAGTTTATAATGGTTTGCCTTGCGTGCCAACATGCTATTAAAATGGTTATGATGTGGTATGATAGGGTGGTATCCTCCTTTCAATGATTCGAGTGGCTTGACTTGGCACATGTTTACGCATGTAGTAGAAACAAAACCAACATAGCCTCCACGATATTATGTTCATGGTGATTTATATCCTACTCATGCTTGCTATCATTGTTGGTTAATCTTAATGCATGTTTAAGACTGTGTCGCTCTCTAGTTGGTCGCTTCCCAGTCTCTTTCTAGCCTTCACTTGTAATAAGAGGGAATACTTCTTGTGCATCCACTTCCGTAAACCCCAATGTTATTCCATATGAGTCCACCATACCTACCTATATGCGGTATTTACCCGTCGTTTAAAGTAAATTTGTATGTGCCAAACTCTAAACCTTCAAATAAAATTCTGTTTTGTATGCTCGAAGAGCTCATGTATCCACTAGGGCTTTCTATATCTTCCATGCTAGGTGAGTTATTCTCACGACGAGTGGACTCCGCTCATCAATCACTAAAAAATGGACGGTAACCGGGATGCCCAGTCCCATGCTCGAATCAAATCAAAATAATTGTAAACAAAACTCCCACAGGATTGTTGTTAGTTGGACAGAACCCGTTGTTTCAGACCAACCGTGGAATGTGCTTGTTGGTGGTGGGGGAGTATAAACTTTACCATTCTGTTTGGGAACCGCCTATAATGTATGTACCATGGAAGATATCGAGATCTCTTGGTTGTTATGTTGACAATGAAAGTATGCCGCTCAAAATATTATTTATCTCTATTTCAAAACTCGAGCTCTGGCACCTCTACAAATTACTGCTTCCCTCTGTGAAAGGCCTATCTATTTACTTTTATGTTGAGTCATCATCCTCTTATAAAAAGCACCAGTAAGAGAGCAGCATTTTCATTTGTATGCATTGTTATTAATTGATATTGAGTATGACTGTGACTGGATCTCTTTTACCATGAATTACAATGTCTAGTCATTCCTTGATCTTCAGGGGTGCTTTGCATTTGTGTTTTGCGGTCTTAGAAAGGGATAGCGAGATACCATCTTGTTATATCATATCATGATTGTTTTGAGAAAGTGTTGTCATCCGAGATTTATTATTATTACTCGCTAGTTGATAATGCCATTGATATGAGTAACCGTGAGACCTAAATGTTATTGTGAATATGGTTAGTTCATAATCTTTGCTGAAAACTTGAATGCTGACTTTACATATTTGCAACAACAACAACAATGTTTGTAAAAGTTTTTCTTTATCACTTTCAGTTTGTCAACTAAATTGCTTGAGGACAATCAAAGGTTTAAGCTTGGGGGACTTGATACATCTCCAATGTATCTACTTCTCCAAACCCTTTTGCCCTTGTTTTGGACTCTGATTTGCATGATTTGAATGGAACTAACCCAGACTGACACTGTTTTCAGTACAATTGCCATGGTGTTATTTTTGTGCAGAAATAAAAGTTCTCAGAATGACCTGAAACTTCACGGAGTCATGTTTTGGAATGAATAAAAAATAATGGCGAAAGAATCAACAGAAGTGGGCCCACACCCTGGCCACGAGGGTGGGGCGCCCCCCTAGGGCACGCCCCTACCTCATGGGCCCCCTCGACCTCCACCAACCTCAACTCCAACTCAATATATTCACGTTTGGGGAGAAAAAAATTAGAGAGAAGGATTCAATGTGTTTTACGATACGGAGCCGCTCCCAAGCCCTGTTCTTCCTCGGGAGGGCTGATCTGGAGTTCGTTTGGGGCTCCCGAGAGGGGAATTCGTCGCCATCGTCATCATCAACCATCCTCCATCACCAAATTCATGATGATCACGGTCGTGCGTGAGTAATCCCATCGTAGGGTTGCTGGACGGTGATGGGTTGGATGAGATTTTTATGTAATCGGGTTAGTTTTGTTAGGGTTTGATCCCTAGTATCCATTATGTTCTAGAATTGATGTTGCTATGACTTTGCCATGCTTAATGCTTGTCACTAGGGCTCGAGTGCCATGATTTCAGATGTGAACCTCTTATGTTTTCATGAATATATGTGAGTTCTTGATCCTATCTTGCAAGTTATAGTCACCTACTACGTGGTATGATCCGGCAAACCCCGGAGTGACAATAGTCAGGATACTTCACGGTGATGTCCGTAGTTTGAGGAGTTCATGTATTCACTAAGTGCTAATGCTTTGGTCTAGTACTCTATTAGAAGGATGCCTTAATACCCCTTAGTTTCCAATAGGACCCCACTGCCACGGGAGGGTAGGACAAAAGATGTCATGCAAGTTCTTTTCCATAAGCACGTATGACTATATTCAGAATATATGCCTACATTACATTGATGAACTGGAGCTAGTTCTGTGTCACCCTATATTATAACGGTTGCATGATGAATTACATCTGACATAATTATCCATCATTGATAAAATGCCTATGAGCTTTTCACATATTAATCTTTGCTAAGTTACTTCTCTGTTACCACTGTTACGATTGCTACAAAACGGCTACTTTGCTACTAAATACTTCGCTGCAGATATTAAGTCATTCAGGTGCGGTTGAATTGACAACTCAGTTGCTAATACTTGAGAATATTCTTTGGCTCTCCTTGTGTCGCATCAATAAATTTGGGTTGAATACTCTACCCTCGAAAACTGTTGTGATCCCCTATACTTGTGGTTTATCAACTAGCTCTCGAACGAGCATAACCGCGCTCGATTTGGACCACCGTGGCTCCTTTCCAATGGGGTTCGGTGCATCGCCACTAGCGCACACTAGTTCTGAACCGGCGAGAGTCGCTGACGTGTGGCCCCCACGCGTCAGAAAGTTAGTTAACGTTGATCACCATTTTAATAAACCTAACAATCACTAATATTCGGGCCCTACCTTAAATAAAGGTTGGATTAAAAACTGCCACTAATAGTGGGTCCCACTAGCTAATTAGGTAATGAAAACAATAATTAAAACTCAGTTAATAACTGAGTGTATGGCATGTGGGCCCCACCTGGGACTATTCCTATTGATAAGGATGCCCAGTTAGTTGCTGACTCAGCAGAGTGGACCCCACCTATCATCCACATGTGCAGACTACTGGGTACACTTCTGGTGTGCCCATAACAATTTTCATATTAATTTTGAAATTAAACAAATTCCAGAAAATCATTAAAACTTTGGAAATTCGTATAAAATAATCTGTAACTCGGATGAAAATCATTTATATATGAAAAATTATCAGAAAAATATAACGAATCCGAATATGTCATCCACATGCATGACACTAATATAGTGAAGATTGAACTTTTGCTACCGAAATGGTATTTGGAGCAGGGAAAATATCCTAATATTTTTTCGCTTCAATAAAATGATTATTAATGCATTAGAGCATATCACCAACACATATTGACCTGACATACATTGTTTGATGCAATTGTTTGCTCTGTTATTTATTGTTTCCCCCTGTGTTTACTTCTTTCTGGAAGACCTTGAGATCGCTGTTGATCCGGTGATCGACTACACTACCGAAGATTCCTTTTCATCTGCAGAGCAACCAGGCAAGCAAACCCCCTTGATCATTCCAATATCTCCTATTCTTTCTCTGTACTTCATGCATTACGTATTGGTACCGCTATTGTTTGGTAGATCATATTCTGATGCACAGTCTACTTTTGTCACCAGTTACAGATACTTTACCTATTATCCTAGCATGCCTAGTTTAGTTATGCTGGTGTTCTTTCAGTTGGCCCTACTCCTTTGTCCGTGTTGCCATGCTAGATTATCGGGCCGTGATCCCCTCTGGGTGATGATCATGGATATAATTATACTATCACACTATACATATTCATAATAAAGTCGGCTCGGCTCGGAGACCACCTGCGAGAGATCATTAAAGTCGGGTTGGCTCGGAGGGCACTCATGAGTGATCCACTGTTGGCGGAGCGACAAGGCAGGTGGAGACCATCCAGAGAGTGGTGGGCCTGGGCCCTGGTCGTTGTCCGTGAGTGGCCAAGTCGGTGCAAGAGGGTGTCGGGTAGATACCGTTTGGAGGATGTGAGCCTGGACCTTGGACGTCTTCGCTAATACGACTAAACAATTCTAGGTATTTAATCCGAGATGCCATTGGCATATACGCACTAATCGCCGCACGGGATAATGGTTATGGGGCCCTCGGCATCGTCAATTCCTCCCGAAAGTTCTGCCAGTCGTCACAATTCTGCGGCACGAAGACCAGCAGATATCCTTCGGATAAGGCGAGGCTGGACCGTCCTCGCAACATGCTTGAGCGGTTGGGGTGAGCGGCCGAACGGCCCCTTCGTGCTTAGGATTTAGACCGGCGTGTTGACCTCTCTGGAGAGCTGAGGTAGGACTTCAGTGTGTAGATTGTCGAATGGGCAGGCAGACCTGCGGAAAGTGTATCTAGCGATAGGGTAATCAAGCGTATCAGGCTATGTGGTGCACCCCTGTAGGGAAGACAAAACTATTCGAATAGCCGTGTCCACAATAACAGGACGATTTGATGTTTACATGTATCCCGATCTTTCTCACTTATACTGGATACTTAATAAAACACACCCACCAAATATATGTGTATAGAACTTGAACCAGTTACTATTGAATTACTCAAAACAGATAAATATGGATTGCCCGAGGATCGCTTTCTCGCTGGGAGTCGAGGAACGATCTCCGGGTATTGTATTATTGTGTTAATTACAAGTTGGTATCTTATGCGCTCTTACCCCTTCCTTTGCTGCAAGATGCTCTCCTCTCGTCTATTGCTATAAGATGGCGGCCCTTGTGATACATAGAGTTTTTTGCCTCTAGTTCTGGCATTTTTGCAGTATAGTCCAATGATATACCCCTTCCTTTGACACTGACGCATATATAGTATAGATCTGATGTAAGTCTTGCGAGTACTTTGGATGAGTACTCATGGTCACTTTGATACCTTTTCCCTCAACCCGGTTGTCATGGAATTAACACATCAGATGTCCTTAGTGTTAGGACTTAGTTGTGAGGCTAACGCATCTATGTGGTAGCTTGAGAGGGGTTGAGCGGAATCGAGAGACGCAACACAAGACAAAGATTTAGACACCTTCGAGCCCCGGGAAACATTATCCGGTAACAACCCTACATGTTGTTCGAGGCTAGATCTCATTATCATCACAAGGGAGTCGTCGTAAACCGGCTCTCCTCTAGTTGTGTCTAGCCCTAGAGATTGTTTCTTGCTCCCTTCTTTTGGGAGCCCTGCCCCTCCTTATATAAGTTAGAGGGGCGGGTTACATGTGAAGTCCTATTTGGATTAGGACTAGTCTACCTTCTAATACAAACCGGATATAAGTCCGGGTCTTAACTCCTTGTAAGGTAAATATTCCTCACGCCTTTCCTCTTAAACCGGCCCGCAATTAACATAAACCGGCCTTCTGGGCCTTGGGCCTTGTCATCCGTCTGTCCCGCCCGCCGGGTTACCAGTGAGTCATAATGTTCAGGTAGGTTGCTTGTAAACCGTTTGGTTCGGGCGGTCCTGTGAATCGCCGAGCGTAAAACGGGTCTCAAGTAAACCGCCAAGTCCGTCCGGGTCATATTTCCGGCCGGTTCGTACCGCGGGGTATATCCCCGACACCAGTTATTGTGGAGTTCCACGTCACCGAGTAGTTCGGAGGTCCGAGGAAGGAGGCCTACACCTTTTCGATCTAGTGTTGTTGTTTTGTTTTCTACCTTCTTAAGGCACCTTTGTAATTGTCTGTAGACAGACCTAACTCTTGAGGTAATATTGGGTCTTGTGACCCTGGCATGTAATATATTGCTTTATATTTAATTTGTGTCGTAGAGTTGTGTTGTGGTACTACCGTAAGTCACCGTTCGTGATCGTGCATGCTGCGTGGATGATTAGTACACGGTCAAGTTCGGGGGTGTCACACAAATTATCATGATTTTTTTTCTTACCGTACAAAGTGTTCTTTTAGTGGATGAACAATAATCTGATTACAAGTCCATGCCTACAAACAACCATAGTTTGGGAATGTATCTCTCTACTATCTAATTTCCCCTTGGCTGAAGGGGCATCCGGTAATCCCAGCTCTACTGTATGGTTGTTTCATGCATGAACGTACCTGATGTTTTGATTATACATTTGAGACTTTTTTGGGGAAATCTTTTGTTTCCTGTGTGAATTTACATACTCTGCATCAGTGAGCAGTTAGCTCTTTGTGGCCTCTCCTAATCCGCTTATGGTTTCGAAACCCTTGTCTAAAGTTCAGTTAGGGTATCCATTAGTTATGTTCATAAGTTACATAGTCGAAGCATTGCTTCTAGTTAAGTTCCCATCAAAGAAGTTGTCAGTCACATTATAGTAGTGGCTCAAGCTAGCACATAAAGCCTTTGTTGTGTATATTCCTTGGTACTCCTACAAATCAATGTAGTACCCGTGGATGAAATTTCTTGCTTCCCTTTTTTATCTTAGCTTGCGTTATTGCGAGGGACATTATTTTCTTCTATGATACAGTTAATTATGGAGGGGACAACAGAGGAGGAAACTCCCAGGGGCCATTGGGAGATTGTACTTCTCTCTTTAGTGCCTCAAAATGCACTGATTGCCTGAATACAATGTACTCCCTCCTTCCATCTATATAGGGCCTAATGCATTTTTTAAGACCGTCTTTGACTATTGACAAGATTAATAGTACATGACATGCACAATGTAAAAATTATATCATTGAAAGCTTCTTTCACATACGAAATTAACAGTATGCTTTGTGTAAGTTGCATGTCATATATTATTGCTTTAATATTTGGTCAAAGTTAGCCTCGAAAAACGCATTAGACCTTATATAAATGGAAGAAGGGAGTACACTACAAGTAGCAAGGGATGCACTTACTTGCATAATGCAGCACTGAGGACTAGGACCACACGGATTGGGATTTCGATTGGAGCAGTAAAAAAGGCTCGAGTGCGATCTGCTCATGACCACAACCAATCATATCCCATGGTTATCTACGCGCTCCTATCTGCTTGTCGTCGTCTTGCCGGTCCGGATCAACATGGCCACTTTTGATTAAAGCGGCTCTGGGTCCTCCTCCTGTGTAAAAAGAAAAAAGATCAACCGGGCCAGCAAAAAAAAGTTGGCAGAAATCAACGAATCAGGCAAAGCATCATGGCTCGTGGGTCTTTATGGCCCAGCGCTACATAGCCATGGAATCCGGCCGCAGGCGCCGGGCATGTCGCGTGTGCCTTTGATGTGTCGTCGATGAGACAGGATACACAGTCGTGGTTGCCTTTGCAGCTTTGCTGTGTCGCTTCCAGCAACAGTTGTGCACGTACTGGTGGTGTTTAAGGGAGAGAGAAAAAAAATCTTCATTTTGGAAAAATCGCAAGCTTTCACCATGCCCTGACACGGATTGATTAAAATTAAAATCCTCCCTGACTGCCATCATGGTAATGTTAAACTATTTCAGACTGAAAGCAGATGATTCTCTATTTTTTTGGGAAAAGGGAGATGTCTTTCTTTACGGAAGAAAAGACTGATGGTTCTCTGACAAAACATGCGCACATGCGTACTAGAAAGAAAAATCTTAGCGGGTAACATGGTTCCGGTGCAGTAGATCAATCTTTTGCCACCTCACTATTTAGAAAAATCATGAAGCCAATTCAGGTTATGGACTTGCAATGCATCATTATCACTACTCTCCAATTTTTGCATGTTTCACGCAGTATGCATTTTTTTTCCCGCAATTAAGAGCCTATTTGGTTTGCTGGTTGCCGTTTTGCTATACGAAAACCGCCCCGTGTTGTGAAAAGTGTTGCCGCCTCGGCGCGTGACGGCAGGTGCCACATGTCGACTATGTGTCTGCTGCCACGGTGCAGCTGGTGTTTTCTGGCAATTTGTCTCACATGTGGTCCTTTCTGTCAATTTGATTCGGCAGGTGATCCTTTTGAACAAAAAATTTGGTGCGGCTTTGCGGGTATTCTCCCTTTTACTTGGAACGATGCGGTCAATTGATGTACGATTACACCTTAATTGTAATTACCAATTAGTTAGTAGTAAAAGACAAGTTTACCCATCATACGTTTTGAAGAGGGGGGGGGGGGGGGGGGGGTACCGAAGCAGGTCGAAAAGGCGCTCAGACTGCAAGAAAAATGAGTACGCAGCCCACCGGGTGAGATTTGTTTCAGTACAATCAACACCCATTGGTTGTAGGCACCAGGCAATGTTTATTTTGTCTCACCTAAATCGATCATTCACCTTCAATTATGTTTTCAAGCAGGAACTTGGCTTCGATATATAAAATATATCCTCATGTTGCCAATCAAGATCATCAACATAGAAACACATGTATGACATATATAGGCACTGCCTGTGGATCTCTTGCCCCATATATAATTGTTTCAAAGGACTTCAATCAGTCGGTTGTACTGCTTAATTTCTATAAATGCCCTGGTTGTACTGCTTTATTTATATAACTGACCAGACTAATTTAGGAGTTGCATGCTTTCCTTTTGTTTTGCACACTTAATTTCCTCCGAGTTTCAACCCCTTGGTAGTCTTGATTTAGAATTATCTTCTTATGCTACTTCTAGTGGTAATTTGTTCTAGATTCCGAGTAGCTGAACAAAAGAAACTATTTACTTCTTATACGGAATATTTTTACTAGATATGTAATTGTGAATTTAGTGAAATAAACTAAGTTTGTTTCTTGTCCATCAAGGTGCAATAGGCGGCATTCTTCTCATGGTGATTCTGTCATTTCTTGTTATTCTTCACAAAGAGAAAAAGAAGACGGAAGAAATCTTCAAAAAGAATGGCAGCCCTACATTAGAGAAGGCAAATGTCATTAAAATTTTCAAAAAGGAGGACCTCAAGCCAATTTTAAAGAGTAGCAATGGTCGGTAAAGGTGGCTTTGGTGAAGTTTACAAGGGCCGTCTTGACAATAAAGAAGTTGCAATAAAGAAGTTGATCAATGGTAGTGTGCTAGAGAATGAACAATTTGCAAATGAAGTCATCATCCAGTCTCAGGCCTTGAAGTTGATGCCCCCATACTGGTCTTCGAGTTTATCACCCAAGGTAACCTCCATGACAATCTTCACGACAGCAATAACAAGGTAGCTCTCAACTTGGATATCCCAGACAATAACCTTCTAAAAGGCTTTAGTACCCTAGCTACCTAGTTAAATGAGCCAGCCCACTCTGCTCGCTATGTTGCGCTTCCGTGTTTGAAACATCGATAACTTGTCAAGGTGTTTCCTATTTGATGTTGCCTTGATGCTCCTTGTTGAAATTTGTAAGAAACGCCTCCAAATCCTCCTCCTCGCACTTCTTCTTGAGCGCCTCTAAAGCATCTTCACGCTGCTTCTTGTGCGCTTCATTTGCTTGGCGATGTTCCTCCGATAGTTCATCAAGACCAGGCTTGATGATGTTATCGGCGTCAACTGCTGAGGGCTTGGGGATATTGGACATCGTTGATGTTGATTCTTGATCTTTTATCCCTAGCGGAGTTGCCAAAAAGTGTGTTCGCACACAATCACGTCACCGTCTATGCTTGACGCCAGGGGTGATGCACCGCAGTTCATGTCGAAGGAGACCCGACCGGAAGCGCGGTATGCAAGGAATCCGGCGGGCGCTTTTGTAGACCCAAAACCCCATGTGCCCGGAGGGGCCCCTTCTAGACGTGTGGCGACTATGGGGTGCCCTAGGTCGACATGATCGCCCTAGGGCCTCGTGGGCCCTGCGACAAGATGAACAATGAAGAACGAGGAAGAAGAAAACAAGGGTAAAGGAGATAGAAAGATAAAAAATTGTCGATTGATTGATCGATTGTGTGTTGTTGTTCAATCGGATATGAGGCGGATGTACTTCCCGTACAAAAAAAGGACTTGCCTTGCCATATGATACGTGTCCGTCGTATCTACTTTTTCAAACACTTTTGTTCTTGTTTTGGCCCCTAATTTGCATGGTATGAATGGAACTGACCAGGACTGACGTTGTTTTCAGCATAATTGCCATGGTGTTGCTTTTTGTGCAGAAATCAAATTTCTTAAATTTGGATGAAACTTTTTGGAGATTTTTTCTGGAATATATAAAAATTATTGGCACAAGAACCAACAGAACGGGGACCACCTGGTGCCCACGAAGCACCAGGGTGCGCCACCCCCAGGCGTGCCCTGGTACCTCATGGGGCCCGTAGGTGGTCGTCTGATCTAATTCCAACGCTATAAAATCACTTTCCCAAAGAAAGAAAAAGGAGGAAATTTTATCACGTTTCACGATACGGATCCGCCGCCACCTCATGTTCTTCATTGGGAGGCCAGATCTGGAGTCCATTCAGGGCTCTGGCGAGGGGGACTTCCGGCATCGTCATCATCAACCATCCTTCTTCACCAATTTCATGATGCTCACCGCGAGAAGGGAGTAATTCCTTCGTAGGCTTGCTGGACGGTGATGAGTTGGATGAGATTTATCATGTAATCTGGTTAGTTTTGTTAGGTCTTGATCCCTAGTATCCATTATGTTCTGAGATTGATGTTGCTATGACTTTGCTATGCTTAATTCTTGTCAGTAGGGCCCGAGTGCCATGATTTCATATCTGAACGCTTTATGTTTTCATGTATATATTTTTGTTCTTGATCCTATCTTGCAATTTGTATGCACCTATTACATGTGATGATCGGTGACAATAGTTGGGATTATTTTCTGTGATTGCCGTAGTTTGAGGAGTTCATATATTCACTAAGTGTTAATGCTTTGTTCCGGTTCTTTATTAAAAGGAGACCTTAAGATCCCTTAATTTTCTTGTGGACCCCGCTGCCACTCGAGGGTAGGACAAAAAATGTCATGCAAGTTCTTTTCCATAAGCACGTATGACTATATACGGAATACATGCCTACATTACATTGATGAATTGGAGCTTGTTCTGTGTCGCCCTAGATTATAACTATTACATGATGAATATTGTCCAATATAAATCAGTGATCCAATGCCTACAAGTTTTCATATATTGTTTCTTGCTAAGTTACTGTTCCTACAATTTGTCACAATTGCTACAAAACTATAGTTGCTACTGTTAGGACGCGGCCATTCTGTGCCCGAGCTCAGATGCTCCTGAAATCATCGCGGTTCATTGTGGTCTCGGGATGGGAACAAATTGGTCTGACAGGATGCCAGTAAATCACGTAATTTGGGGTGCAGGTGATATACTGTACAGAACAGTGGTCCAGGCGCGGGACCAAACCATATGGGTGGAAGCGCGGACGGGCGTGGGCTTTCTGATCCGTGGCTCGGATCATTACCTTTTCGTCTAAGCCTAGAACAGGTGGGCTGTACAGGACGTATGGACTAAACTGGGCCGTTTGGATAACCAAGGTCCCCCAGGAACCAACCCCACTGGACGCAACCGCACCACTCTGCCCCCTCCCCCTCTGCTCTCGTCCCGGTGAAACATGCTTCGCGTTGGCGTGGCCGGCGCTTGAATCACCGGCGACGGAGCGATGGAAGAAGCCGGGCTCGAGTTCTTACTTGATGCTATTGACCGGTAAGTGAATCTCCGCGCCTCCGAAATGTCCATTTTTCCTGAATCTGAGGTCATGGCGGAATGAGCGAGCTAATTTGATGAGTGGCCTGCCTCCCATGGCGGAATATGATTTTGTAGGTTTCCCCCAAGGGAAGAAAGCGAATCTGGGAAGGCAAGATGAACGTAATGATGCTTCTGGGTGCGGGCAGCATATTGGAGGAGATACAGCTGCTGAGCCAATCTGCGGCGAACAACGGCGGCGGGAAATATCACCCACTGCATCAGCGCAATCTACTGACAGGGTTAACCCAGAGGCACCTGGGTGGACAAAAAGGTTAGTTATGTTTTCCTTAATCATGTACAATATACATAATTTTCTGAATGCGAGTTAGGTAGTTTTTGCAGTTTGACACGCCTAGACAGATGAAAAGCACATAGCTGCAAAAACCTGAATTGCGTGTTTGCCTGTGATACATTTTGTCATGAGATGATTAAAAAAGATGAAGAACACGACACTGTTGTAGAATTATACACGGCACACTATTATCAACCATTTTATTTTATAATAAATAAGCAATGTTCTTATGGGTAAATTTCAGGTTATGCTTGGGAGTGCACCTCCGGATAGGATGCCTTGCCCTTCACGTATGAGTGCATTTGAGCAGACAATCCGAAAATATGCCGAAGAGCCAACAAGAAGCGTAATCAAGCCAGAACTGGGGCTGAACTGGGGCTGAACTGGGGCTGAGCGGGTGACTTCTAAAGTTTGTATTCTTGGGAGATTGGATTTGCAATTCGGCACGGCAAACGCAGGCTAAATGCTGAGGACAAAGTCAATGCAGGAATTAGTCTATGGCTGCTCGGTGCGTCCTGACACCTGCCTAATTTTCACATTATACCTTTGCTGGCACAAGATAAGAACATGATCTGCTATATGAATGTGATTCAGAGAACTGAATTTTTTTGGGTGTAATCTGCGTGCAGGGGAAGCCAGAAGCTGAGAACGACAGATCTTGCAGGTGCGAATGCCTTGCATTGGTGTGGCTTTTGCGGGCAGCCGACAACAGCTGGTACATCATAGAGCACCGTGAAGGACAAAACCGCTCCATGTCTTTGACGATGGGGGCAAAGGTGCACTGGCCATCACACAAGCACATTAACGTGTATACTAAAGATTTGATCAAACAGCTTAGGGAGAACAATGTCAATCTTGGTAAAGCGTAAAGATGCTTCATATCGAGTTTTTTTCCGGTCTGTCAAGAATGTGCTGTTCACAAAAAGAACACTCAGGAACATATGTGGTAAGATAAGTCGCAAGCGAGCTGATGATGATGTGAGGAAAACCATGGGTTTCAAATTTTGAACTGCGTCCAGAGTAAATGTAGTTTGCATTAGACTGGCTGGAAGACTACTTATATAAGAATGGCACCATCCCAGGCTGGTTGCGGGGCGACGGCAAGAACCTTTGGCGGTGACGCCCGAGCAGGGTAGGAGATTAAGGTACGGCTAAAAATCGATAGGTCCTTCCACTCCTGCTGGATTATGATCTGAAATCGTTGCTTCATGTGGACAACTAATGCAGGTGGCCCATAGTTCAAGATCTGGGGAGGCAACAAGCGCCTGGAGCACCAACTTTGTGCCATATGAGGTTAGCTGAGACTCTTCATAACCATTGGAAATAGTTAATTCCCGTGTCTGAAAGATCTCTCTGTAAACACCAAACTGTTTGTACGTAACCAGAGGGAAGTGATACATCAAGACCCCAAGCTGGCAGAGCTGCTGATTGCAGAGATGGAAGGATTCTGGCCTGGAAGAAGGATTTTGGCGATAATGATTGTGCAGTTGTTGCGATGGCCGCTTTCTATGCGGACGGACGGCCGTTTCGCTTATTTGTTGACGGCGCTGGCTCGCACCGCACAGGAAACAAACTGATCCATTGGGCAGTATTCTATTTCGCCACTCGAAAACGGCAGTGGCGGCATTTACTGCGAATAACTACCCATCCCATTTTGCTAACCATACGACTGCAATACCCCCAGGAATACGCTGCGCGGCACAAATCCACATGGTCGTCTAACGGAAGAGATTTTTCAGGAACATCTGAGCCCGGGCTCAGAAATGAATATTCGCTACTGTTACCGTTACCATTACTACTATTGCTACTGCTATCAAACTATCATACTATTGTGCTACAGATCACTCTGCTGCAGATATTTAGTCTCCAGGTGTGGTTGAATTGACAACTCAACTGCTAATACTTGCAAATATTCTTTGGTTCCCCTTGTGTCGAATCAGTAAATTTGGGTTGAATACTCTACTCTTGAAAACTATTGCGATCCCCTATACGGGTTATCAAGACCTTTTTGTGGCGTTGTTCCCAGGGAGCATAGCTTTATTTACTAAGTCACTTGGGATTTATATCTGTTGATCACTATGTGGGATTTGAAAGACGCTAAGACCAAAATCGTTCCGTCTACGACGAGGGGAGCTAAGGAACTGTCACCTAGGTCTGCACTTGATCCACCTTCTGTTTTGAGTAAGCTTGCAACAACACCACCAGCTATTAATTCTAATATGTCACAAGTTACTGATGATACTACTTCTGCTATGAATGATACTTATGATGATGCTAGTACTATGCTTGATGATACTGTGCCACTTGGTGAATTTCTAAATGAAGAAATTGCTAAAGCTAAACAAATTGAGAATGTTGAAAATGTTGAAACTCTTGAGAATTATGATTCGCCTATTATGCCTAGCCCTCCTACTAGAGTTGAATCACCTGATGAAAATGTCTTTGATATGGAGACCACTATAGCCAATCTTGCTTTGTAATGATCGAGATGAAGTTATAAAATTGTTTGCTAAAATGGAAGAAAAATCTATGAGGGAGAAAATGAAATATGATCCTAAATTTGCATGTCTCCCATATTTGCTACAGATAAGGATTATGAATTCTCTATTGATCATGAGTTAATTACTTTGATTGAATATGATCATTTCCATGGCTATGAACTGAAACTATTGTGGCACATCTTACTAAGTTAAATGACATAGCCACCCTATTTGCTCATGAGGAAGGAATTCACTATTACTATATTCTTAAGTTATTTCTTTCTCATTAAAGGGTGATTCTAAGACATTGTTAAACACACTTGCTCCTGGTTGTGTGCGTAGTCCCCGAGATAGGATTTATTACTTCTTTGAAAAATATTTTCCTGCTCATAAGAAACAAGCTGCCTTACAAGAAATATTTAACTTTGTGCTAAGAGAATCTCCCAAAAGCTTGGGGGAGGATTCTCCTGATACGTCTCCAACGTATCTATAATTTTTGATTATTCCATGTTGTTTTATTATCAATCTTCGATGTTTTATAATCATCATATAGTAATTTTAAATCATTTTTTGGTACTAACCTATTGACATAGTGCCAAGTGCTAGTTATTGTATTCTGCATATTTTTTACATCACAAGAAATCAATATCAGATGGAGTCCAAATGCCACACATAATTAGGATGATTTAGGAAGAAGTTGGGCCCTGGTTGCACCTGGGGGGAGTCCCGAGGAGGGGACAACCCACTAGGGCGCCAGGAGGCCCAAGCGCGCCCTGGTGGGTTGTGCCCACCTCGGGTACCACGTGACCGCCTTTTTGCTCTATTAATACCCCAAGATTTCAGAAACCCTACGGGAGTCGACGAAATATTCATCCAGCCGTCGCAGAGTCCAGAACCACCAGATCCAATCTAGACACCATCACGGAGGGGTTCACCACACTACTAGGAAAAGGGCTATAGATGATATGGCCACTAATGACGCACCAGACATGTGGTGCGCCATTACTATATACTAATGGCGCACCATGTGTCGGTGCGCCATTAGTAATATATTACTAATGGCGCACCTGGTGTGTGGTGCGCCATTAGTAGTTTTGAAAAAAAAATTGTTACTAATGGCGCACCGTGGTGTAGTGCGCCATTACTAGTTGACATAGTAATGACGCACCACACCCACCGTGCGCCGTTAGTAGTTTTGAAAAAAAATAAAAAAAATTTGTTAGTAACCCCGCCCCACCTTCCCTCGCCTCGTCGCCCCCCCTCCCCTCGCTGCCCCCTTGCTCCACCTCCCCTCGTCCCGTCGCCCCACCGTCCCAACCACCCGCCGCCGCCACCACCCGCCACCGCCCCCTAGCTCCACCACCCCTCGCCCCGTCGCCCCCACCACCCGCCACCGCCCCGGCGCCCCACCCCGGCCCCACTGGTGCCCCGCCGCCCCCCCCCCCCACCTGCCCGTCGGCCCCTGCGCCCGCGCCGCCCCGGAGCCAGGCTCGCCGCCGCCACTGCGCCCGCACCGCCCCCGGAGCCAGGCTGGCCGCGGGCCCCCTGCGTCCGCCTCGCGCCCCCCCGGAGCCAGGCCCGCCGCCGCTGCCGTCCACCACCACCCCCTGCCCCCGGAGCCAAGGTGAGCATTTTTTTGTTTTTTTCTACTGTTTTTCTTCGCTATTTAGGTTTAATTAGGTTATTGATAGGTTTAGGTTAGTTGTTGGTTTAGGTTAGTGCTAGATTTAGGTTTAGATAATTAGAAGAAGAAGAAAGTTGAAAAAAAGAAGAAGAAGTATAAGAAGAGGAAAAAGGAAGAGAATAACTATCATTGCTGCGACTGGGCACGACGTAGCCGTTGGCACAGTTTCAAGATGATGGTTTCTTCCAGTTATTTTGGTTGGTTATAGGAGTAAGAGTTATGGTACCAACAAAGCAATTGCTGCGACTGGGCACGACGTACCTACAAACACTGTAATGACAAGGAGCCAGGAATGGGCTGTTTCATGTCTGGATTTCTGGCAAATAAAGCTTCAAATTCCGGTCTAACTCATTTGTACTGTTCTTTCCCCAAATCAATGCTATAACCTTGGTATACTCGTGCGAGAAGAATTTTGTCTTAAATAGTTCATGAGTTGCCCTGAATTTGTGTATGCTACATTCCCAATTTTGCTTCATTGGCTGGTTCACGAATAGTTACCAGCGGTCAACGCCTTTTGCAAACCATACCTGGCTTTCAAATTTAGCATTTCAGATAGCATGGCCTGAAGTTTATTTGTATGTCATTTGCACGGTGACTCTTAAGAGTGGAATGTTAAGATGTGATTTATATTTTTGGGCTTGTTTCCTTGATCTTGTACATACTCCATGCCAATAGCACATGGCAGGATCATGTGAACTTAAACAACAAGATGTTCTAATACGCTCACACATTCTGGTTTTTGTAATGGCATTGTGACTCCTTTCTTCGAGAAGAATGATATTAATCTTGGAGAAGAATGATATTAAATAACATAGTGGCCTGTGATGCATTTTCGTACCGAAAATGCATTTGGCACTATTCCTCGCTTAACAACATCATGGGTGGGAAGCGGGAACTTTGGAAGTGCATTGGTGTAGTTGATTATCTTCTGCTCAAAATTTATGCTGCTATAATGTTGTATGATAATGTTGTAAGTGTACTAATTGGTCTCTTTTGCTGCTTATCAGAGATGGGGGGAAGCAGCCACCGCCGCTCTGCCTCACCAGAGTACGAGTTGGATGCTTTCGAGTTCTTCAGTATCATACTTGGGACTTCAGTATCAGCCACGAGGCAGGTATATAAAACGAGAGATCTCCCCTTCACCCATCTCATTATGATAACTCTGTTATTTGCTAGATCACTCCTTGTCCCAAATAGCAGAGGCTACCTGACACTTTTATAAACATGCTGAGTGAAGATCCGTCAGATAATGTGAAGCTCCGACAGGCCGACAGCGGGGTTCGCAGGCTATGGGACGTGGAGTTGGTGATCGAGGAGGGCCACATGTACCTGTGCCGTGGCTGGGAGAAGTTCTACAGTGCCTACGACCTGTGCACCGGGTACTTTCTTCTCTTCGGGTACGACGATGACGCCACAATGCTCATCGTGAAGGTTTTCAACACGACTATGTGTCGCATGCACTACACTGACGACGAAGATACCCGGCGTTCTGCCTCTTCTTATTCCTCTACATTTGGCTTTGTCTCACAATCGATTGTTAACGGTCATTGTTGCATTTGGACAGGCAATGGGAGCAGCAGCAGCGACACTGGCTACAGCCAAAGCAGCAGCGATTATGGCTGTAGCAAAAGCAACAGCGATTCTGGCAGCAGCAAAGGCAATAACAAGGATGATCCGGACTGGAGTGGGGGAGAAGAGGAGCAGAGTGGGGATGAGGAGCTACAGGATGACGATGCGCATCAGGCTGAGGATGACCTAGCGCTAGTGGTGGCTGACCAAGAGCAAGAGATGGTGGTGGCTGACCATGGGAAAGAGATGGTGGTGGCTGACCATGGGCAAGAGATGGTGGTGGCTGAGGATGACCTAGCGATAGTCGTGCCCGTCCTACCGGAAGGTGGCCTCGCGATGGTGGTGGTGCCTGACAATGACCACGCACCGGTGGTGGCGCCGGCGATCCCACAACTGGGCGACATGACCACGCCAATTGTGGTAGAAGACTACATCCCGCTACCTCCACCGCCTCGCCGCTCTTGGCGCATCAGGCTGAGGAAGGAGAAGGAGAAAAACAATGAGAACCGAACTATGTCAGGTATGTCAGATCTCCAAAATGATATATATATATACTTAGTTACCTATATTATCTCTAATATGCTTAGTTTCCTATAGGTTATCTCCAAAATTACTTATGTTAGCACAAAATGATCATGTTTACATAATAAGCTTATAGTCTTCTTCTTATTCTTCTTATTCTTCTTCTTTTCCAAAATGACATAGGTTAGCTTCATTTTACCTAAGTTGGCACTAATATGCTAACTTAGAGAGCTTATATGCTTAGTTTCCTATAGGTTAGCTCCAAAATTACTTATGTTAGCACAAAATGATCAAGTTTACATAATAAGCTTATAGTCTTCTTCTTATTCTTCTTATTCTTCTTCTTTTCCAAAATGGCATAGGTTAGCTTCATTTTACCTAAGTTGGCTCTAATATGCTAACTTAGAGAGCTTATATGCTTAGTTTCCTATAGGTTAGCTCCAAAATAACTTATGTTAGCACAAAATGATCAAGTTTACATAATAAGCTTATAGTCTTCTTCTTATTCTTCTTATTCTTCTTCTTATTCTTCTTCTAGTATTCTTCTAGTCTTCTTCTTCTTCTTCTCTTCTTCTTCTTCTTCTTCTTCTTCTTCTTCTTCTTCTAGTATTCTTCTAACTTCTTGTTTATCATTTTGCAGATTTGATTTAATTTATGGAAGCTTGCATGGATGGAGTGTTTCTTTTCCATTTGTGTTTTTATTTTGTATCAATGTGAAACTTTTGTGAAAGGATGGATAATGGTGTTGGATGAACAATGTGAAAGTTTTGTAATATGTAACGATGGAACTATGTGTTGGCTATGTATGTATATATGATGAAACTTGTGTGTTGGATATGATTGCTATATGGATGCTTGTTGGATATATATGTGTTGGATATCTCATATGTGAAATAGTGACCTGAGATTAAGAAAAAACGATTTTTTTAAAAAAATTGTTACTAATGCCGCACATCCATGTGGTGTGCCATTAGTATACCAGATACTAATGGCGCACCTGTGGGATACTAATGGCGCACCTGTGGTGCGCCATTACTAAAATATTCTAATGGCGTGATGCTAGTGGCGCACCAGTAGTGCGCCATTAGTAGGCAAAACTGGTGCGCCACTAGCATGCCTTTTCCTAGTAGTGCCACTTCCATTGGTGCCTCTCCGGTGATGCGTGAGTAGTTCATAGTAGACCTTTGGGTCCGTAGTTAGCAGCTAGACGACTTCCTCTTTCTCTCTTTATTATCAATACAATGGTCTCTTGGAGATCCATATGATGTAAGTCTTTTGGCGGTGTGTTTGTTGGGATCTGATGAACTTCGAGTTTATGATCAATTATATATTTTTATATCCATGAAAGTTATTTGAGTTTCTTTGATCTCTTATATGCGTGATTACTTAAAGCCTGCTATTTCATCTCGGATATTTGGGTTTTGTTTGGCCAACTTGATATACTTATCTTGCAATGGGAAGAGGTGCCCGGTAGTGGGTTCGATCTTACGGTGCTTTATCCTAGTGACAGAAAGGGAACCGACACGTATGTATCATTGCTACTAAGGATAAAAAGATGGGATCCATATCCGCCGAATAGATAAATGGATCTTGTCTACACCATGTCATCGATCTTATTGCATTACTCCGTTTTTCCATGAACTTAATACACTAGATGCATGCTCGATAGCGCTCGATGTGTGGAGTAACAGTAGTAGATGCAGGCAGGAGTCGGTCTACTAATCTTGGACTGATGCATATGTAATAATCATTGCCTGGATATCGTCATCATTATTTGAAGTTCTATCAATTTCCCAACAGGAATTTGTTTACACACCGTTTGCTATCTTTCTCGAGAGAAGCCACTAGTGAAACCTATGCCCCCCCCGGGTCTTCTTTCTCATATATTTGCCTTCCGATCTACTTTTTTCCTTGATTTTATTTTCAGATCTATTAAACCAAAAAATACAAAAATACCTAGCTGCAATTTATTTGTTCCGCGATCTATTTATCCCATCTACAAATTTACCTCATGTCCTTTGCCTATCTCGAGGAGCTGTACCCCAAAAGAGATTGTCAACCCCTTTAACACGTCGGGTTGCGAGGTGTCGTTCTTTGTGTGTAGGGTATGTTTACGTTGTGTTGCTTGGTTCTCCTACTAGTTCGATCACCTTGGTTTAATATCTGAGGGAAATACCTACCGCCGTTGTGCTGCATCATCCCTTCCTCTTTTGGGAAATACCGACGTAGCTTCAAGTGACATCAAAAGGAATTTCTGGCGCCGTTGCCGGGGAGGATCTTCAACATAACCAGGTTGCTAATCACAAATCTCATCTCCTTGCAATTTACATTATTCTCCATTTGCCTCTCGTTTTCCTCTCCCCCACTTCAAATTTTTTTTTGCCGTTTTATTCGCCTCTCTTTTTCCGTTCGCCGTTTTCTTGTCGGATCTGTTTTAGTGTGCATCCTTGCTTGCCGGTATGGATAGTTCTTCCTCTATTGCTTGCACTCCCGAGGACGAGGTCCTCAACTTTAAACAAAGGGGAGGAGAAAATTTAAAATATGCTTGGTATAGAATTTGCAATGCTCATAATAGATCTATCCGTAAGCAATCTACTGTTGTGCTTCTGCGTTGTTTTTATGTTGGCATCACCACCTGGTATAGATTTGCCCTGGATACGATTACCTGTGGAAATTTCTTAATGAGTCCTCCTTTTGATGCTCCTAATGCTATGGGAAATTTAGTAGGCTCACCACCTCTTATGGTTAATGAAGCAATTTTGACTCTTGAGCATGTTATGGACAGACTAGATGCTATTGAAAAGAAAATGCTCACCGAAGATCATATGGAAATTATACACAGAAAGATGCATAATTTTTCTACTAATCTTGGGTCGAAAGGGGGCGCTATTTTTAAGTTGTTAAAAGAGAGGGGTACCTTAATCCATGAAAGAATAGTAGAAAGTCCGTCTTGGATCGATAAATTGGAAGAACCCTTTAGTAATATAAGTGCGGCTTTTAATACCACTAAAATTATTGACGAAACTCCTGTAAAGATTAGGAGATCTAGGAACAAGGGTGCATCTTCTAGTAATAATGATGAAGGAGACCTTAAGATGATTAGCATCCATCGGATTTTGTTGAATTGATAAGAGATCATTTTTGTAAGAATGAAATATTTAAATTTACTCCAAGGAGTATTGCTATTGAAGGTCTTTATGCTAAATCTTTGAAGGATTCTAAGTGTTTGATTGAAGAGTTGGACAAGGATGACAAAACTTAGATCCTTGCTTTATGACTAGCTAAGGGCGTAAAACTATAGCGCTTGTTGGGAGGCAATCCAATGATTTTTTTTGCTTTTTGCTTTCTATTCTTGTGTCGTCGCACAATTATGGTAATGGTATGATTGTGTTTTTTGTGGTTTATTTAGTGTTTGTGCCAAGTAAAGCCTTTAGGATCTTCTGGGTGATAGTTCTTTGATCTTGCTGAAAAAGACAGAAAGTTTACGATCAAAAATATAATTCTCATAAATTACGGAAAATAGCTTTTTCCCTGATTCTTTTTTGCATAAGATTAACACACAAATTATGCTGGTCCTCCTAATTTGGTAGAATTTTTGGAGTTACAAAAGTATTCCAAAGTTCCAGATTAGTACAGACTATTCTGTTTTGATAGATTCTGTTTTCTTTGTGTTGTGTGCTTATTTTGATGGCTCTGTGGTTTTCTTTGATGAGTTTTTGCCATAGAAAAGTTGGAATACAGTGGATATAACACAAAAAAAATTGGTTTGACACAACACTTATAGTAGTGGTTTGCTTTCTTTTACTAACGGATCTCACAAGGGTTTTGAAGAGTTTTGTGTGATTGAAGCTTTCAAGTTTTGGGTTATCTTACGATTGATGAAAGAAGGATAGAAGAGCCTAAGCTTGGGGATGCCCCGGCATCCCAAGATATTATCCAAAAATGAGAACCAACTAAGCTTGGGGATGCCCCTGAGTGGCATCCCCTCTTTCTTCTAACGACCATCGGTATTTTACTCGAGGCTATATTTTTGTTCGTCACATGATATGTGTTTTGCTTGGAGAGTCTTGTATGATATGTGTCTTTGATTGTTTTATTTTGTGATTTAAGTCATCAATCCTTGCTGGAAACACCTATTTGAGAGGGCCAAAATGATGACATGACTTGTGAGAATTGCTCTCTATACTTCACTTAAATTTTTATGAGCAATGGACTTGCTCTAGTGCTTCACTTATATCTTTTTGAGCATGGTGTGCATAGTATTTTTGAAGAAATGCCCTCTTGCTTCACATAGATTTATTTGAGACTTGCTCTAATTAATGAAGCCAAATTTCTAAATGGTTCACGTTCCTTCCGCAGGAAACTGAAAGCAGTAGCGCGGGGTCCCCGTCTGCCCCTTGGGACACCACTTTTAAATAGGGCGTTGAACGTAGCGAAAAACAAGGATAAGTTCAGTAAGCCGTCGTGAACTGGTCGTGTGGCCGGCAAAGGCTTGTCGACAAAATGGTCGGAATACCATACGGCTGGGCGAAAGGAGAGAAAGACCAGCTCGGAAAGCCAGGAGCGCGAGGTTCAAGAACTCAAGGCACAAGTGGCGCGGATTCCGGAGATAGTCCAAGAGCAAGTGCGAGACCAACAAGGAGCGACGATCACCGACATCATGCCTACATTGATTGAAGGGCTGCAGGCATGGATTGCGGGCGGCCAACAGGGGCCGCCCCCGATTCCCAGCTTCACGAGCAGCAACTCATACAATGCGCCGGCGCCATTGGTGTCTCCGGCGGAGGCGGCATTGGTGCCTCCGGCGCCGGCACCGGCATTGGAGCTTAATGCACCCGGGTGTGGGAAGAATACGCCGGCCGGCACCTCGGTAGCATGTGGCCCCATCGTCACTTGCATGCCCGCCGTTGGCGGTGCCTCGACATTAGCCGAGCTCGACGCCATCACGGTACCTAAGCCTCGGCCGATGATTTCATCTCCTTGCCTTTGATTGGGCATCCTTGATGCCCTACATGTTTCCGCAGGGCGCCGCTGACGTTCCATGCACTCTCCTGCACTTCGTGGATGGTGAGTTGATCGATGTTGCCAAGGCCAGAATCATTCAACCGGGCAGCCGCGTGTTCCACAGTAATCCGATGCCACCCACCGCGTATAGGGTTCAACTGGTTCGGGTGCCGCGGGGCTGCGACGACTTGTTACCTCCGTATCGACCTCCTGGGCCGACGAAGATGATTTGATGACCCTCAGCGCCTGCATAAGCTGGAACATTCTTTGGCCGAAGAGCCAGATTCGTTTGGTGGCGGGGGACACCACCCCATAGACAACGCCGCCAGTAGTGCCGGTGCCAAGCCATGGCAAGACCGCCGCAACACTACCGCTGTCAGCTGATCCGGACATGCATATGGCACAGGACCCAAACAACGACGATGGTAAATTTACCAACGTCGGTAAGTACTTCAACGAACATGGGTACGGTGACGAATTCTTGGGGCCTCCTTCTCAAGAACCCAACCCTGCAAAAGACGATCGCGATCTAGCTGGTACCGCGGAGAAACCCAATTTCAACAGGCGTCATTTGGCGTTCAGTCCTCAGGAGACGCCTCCAGTTGCCGCCTTCTCCGAGCCTCAGATAGCCGAGGTGCGAAATATTATCAGCCCCAACACACTCAAGAAGGTGGTCTGCGAGCAGAACTCGATCCCATTACAGCAGAAGAAGCAGAAGGGACGGAAAAGAAAAACTAACAAGGGTGCGAGCCAGCCGGCACCGAGTACGATCCATGCTCAGGACGGTCCACCTTCACCTAAGGATATCACGAGGAGGGTGCATGTGGCGGGTAGACCGATGCTACCAACTAATCTACTCAATGCTGCAACCGGTGTTATGCGGAGCCTGCATGACAGCGTTCTTTCTTTGGAGAAGTGGCGTCTCTCCGAGAATGATTTGGCATACCCGGTTTTCGTTGCCAAGGTGCCAGAGGGCCAGGGCTTTGTCGATAGCACCATCGGGGGTATGATCGTTCTGCGGTTTGATGACATCTTCGCTATTTTAACCTTCATCCGCTGCACTACACCTTCATTCGGCTATTTTCGCTCAGTATGGAGATGCGGATCATTAGAGACAAGACCCCGGACATCGTGATAGTCGACCCCTTCTACATGCGTGCACTAGTGTAGAACCGGCCTTTAGTGCCGGTTCGTAACGACCTTTAGTGCCGGTTCTACAACCGGCACTAAAGAGTGGGGACTAAAGGTCCCCCCCTTTAGTACCGGTTCGTCACGAACCGGCGCAAAAGTGCTAACACGTGGCACGAGCCAGGCCCGGGTGCGCGTAGGGCTTTAGTACCGGTTGGTAACACCAACCGGTACTAAATGTTTGGGTGTTTTTTTTTATTTTCCGTTACATTTTTTTTGTTTGCTGGTATTTCACGATACTACAAATTGTACACGTTATGCATATATATAAATATATTTTCTCGTACGTATAGAACCGCATATATATATATATATATATATATATATATATATATATATATATATATATATATCATCGAATGTCTCACAACCAACACCCTTATTCACACATACACATGTATATACATATACAATTTCTCCTACATATGTTGCCTTGGTGCCTCCAGAGCACGATGACAAGTGGTTCATGGGGGCGGTAGCGGGTAATAGTATTCTCCTTTGGGATTTATGACCTGGTCGAGAAAAAATCCGGCTATTTCCTCTTGAAGTGCTTGTATGCGCTCCTCGGGTAGGAGCTTATCCCGCACCTCTCTGAACTGTTAAGATGGAGATCAATAATATGCATGTGTGTTAGTTGTGTGACTAGATATCGATAATGGTATGAATAGTGTTCTGACAAACGTACCCAGTCCTGTCTATCAGATCTGCTCCTTTCGGACGTCATCATGCGAATGTTCTCGCAAATGTAGAATGCACACAGGTTATTCCCCGGCGCCTGCTTCAGGGCCTTTACGAGAATGGAATTGAATCAGATAATGGTTAGTCAAGCATGATAATTAATTAATGATATTGAAACAAGAATTAAAGAGATGGTAGCTAGCTAGTACTACTTAATTACTTACCTTTGGTCGATGCCAAAACAACTTTTGTTTCCATTCGCCTGGAGTCACCGCATGAACTTTGCCATGCCATGCCCGCCAGCAAAGAAAATTAATAAAGGGGTTATTAAATAGTTCATATCAGAAAATGACGAACTAATAATAGGCCGAGATATATATATGGTTAATAATGATTGAAATTACCTGTTGACTATCCCCTTCACGATGGTGATGTCACTTTCTTCTTTAGTTAGCGAGTCTAGTAATTCAACTTTTCCTTCCTCAACTTTAATTTCTATCAATACCCAGTGCCAACTGCATGCGCACACGTTTGCATGTATTAAATAAGCGGGCATGTGCATAAAATTAATCAACAACCGTAAATCGTGTATACTTAATTCTTAACATCTAGCTAGCTAGTAAGCAAAAATAGAATTTGTAGTACAAGACAATGTGACTCACGGGAAGTTGTAAGGAAGTAGTATATCTTCATTTCTATTGAGGCGCTTCAAGAACTCTACCATGCTGGCCTCTACACTTCTTGATAAAATGGAAACTTCCATATGTCCTCATTAATGGTATTTGGGTCAACGAACCCAATGCCATAGCGTCCAGATTTTTTCATTTCATACATCTTCATCCTGCATATAATACCACAGAAAAGAATATAGTGAGGATAATTACATGTAATGATTGATCAAAATTATCACTACATAATTAGCATGAGACTTAAATTACAGAAAGAAATCACTTACAGACAATAGCAACTGACGATAGACTTGTCGAGTGCGTCTTATTTGAATAACTGATATAGTTCTGAATACTCAATGGACATAGCTTTCTCATGGTAATAATGCTCCTTCTTGACATTCACCATGAGGGACACTCGATTGAAAATCTTGGTCATGTTCATGTACCATTGATGCAATTCATTCATTCTCGTTGGGAGGTCCTTGACCTTGTCTGGATGGACCAATGTTTGGCCCCAGACATATTTCCATTTTATTTCCGATTCTTTAAGGGGAGACATGGGCTCGATTTCGAGGAGTTGTCCAACAGAGATCTTGAGCATTTCAGCCTGCATTATATGCTCCTCCGGAATTACCACATCGCTCTGCTGGGGAACGCTAACGGTTTGCCCACAATAATATTTTGCGCACGTACTCCTCTCATGTGTTGTTGGCACAACAAGAGGGGGGATCTCTTGCGCCGCCTGTTCTCCCAGCTGGGGAACGGTTTTTCCGCATTTTTTGCCAGCTGCTTGTTGGCTCGAGCTCGAGCTCGCTTCCTTCCGTAGCCGTGCTCGATGTAGCTTTCTGTTTTGATGCTCATAGTCTGAGTCAATAGGCTTGGGAGCTGGTGCTCTAGCCATATGAATGAAGTGGTCAATCGTTTTCTCAGGCACTTTCTCCTTTGGCGGCGGTGCCGGTTTCGGTCCAAAATGGGCGTCCACTTGGGCCTGCACTATGGCTGCGTTTTGCTCCTCGGTCATGTCGTAAGGCCTCTGAGGAAGAGGAGCGAGGCTTGGACCATATTTATATCGCTTGTCTCCGCCTGTACTTCCTGAACTACCTCGACTCGTACCGCTACGCACCAAAGCTGCGGCATGTGTCTTCTGCGATTGCTGAGACGGCGGAGACGGCTGGCGTGGAGTTGGACCAGGAGAAGTGGGCTGACGATGTGCCGGACTTGAAGCAGGAGGTATGGCCTGACACGGTGCCGGACATGAAACCGGAGAAGTGGCATGACGCTGTGGCAGACTTGAAACCGGAGGAGTCAGCTCACGCGTTTGGGGACTTGGAGGTGGTGGCGGACTTCGAGGAGGAGTCATCTCACGCGTTCGTGGACTTGGAGGAGGGGAGTCTGCTGACTCGGTGTCGGACTTCGAGGACTTGGCAGACGACGCGGTGTCGGTGGACTTCGAAAGATGATGCAATCCTTTCTCCATAGGATGATACGATGTATGGCCTGTCCCAGTGTGCGCTCGTCTTCACCTCCAGGAATGTCAAGCGTTAGCGCCGAATATGGGTCCACCACTTCATCAACCATGACACGAGCATAGCTCTCTGGAATCGGGATGCAATGGTAGGTTGCTTCGGGGGTAACTGGAAAAGCAACGCCATCTGCCACCTTCATGGATATGTTCTTCATTTTGGAGTGTAGCTCACAGTTAGTTTTCTCTATGATGTCATCCACAGGGTATGTATCCAGCCGTGTGTCGCCCGGGGCAGAACCAACACTGCTTCTCGGCATGGATGGGATGGTTCTATCAAATGCTGGACGATCATCCACTTGCTGCTGCCGCTGCTGAGACCCCCTTTCCTGGCTAAGTGAGTCGATCTGCTGGTGCTGCTGCTGGAATTTGAGTGCCAGGTCCGTGTGCCTTGCTTCTAGGCCTTGAAGACGTTCTGCGTCCTGCTTCCTCGGCTCCTCCTCCAGCTTCCTCTTCTTCTCCTCCTCCATCTTCTTTCTTGCACGGGACCTGTAGTCGTCATTCCAGTCCGAAAAGCCCTCATACCAGGGAATAACACCCATGCCTCGTGTTCTTCCCGGGTGTTCAGGATTTCCTAGGGCGCGCGTAAGCTCGTCGTTCTCTCTGTTGGGCGTGAACACCCCCGCTCGAGCTTCTTCTATTGCGCCAAGTATCTTTTGTTCGGCTCCTTTTAGACTTGCCTTCTTCGAAACCAGGCCTGTCTTCGGGTCCAACAGCCCCCATGCGCATAGAACCAAGTTCTGCACCTGGGGGGCCAGCTCCTAGTAATCGGAGTGACCCCTGCACCCTCAATCTCTTGCTCAGACTTATCCCACTTAGGCAATCCCACCGCGTAGCCACCTGGACCCAGCCCATGAAATTGCGTCTTTCTTGCGGCATTTGCCTTGTTTTTCATCGACCGTTCCTTAGATAATTCTGAATCCTTGAAGGACACGAAATCGTCCCAGTGTTCTCTTTGCTTCTCCAGTGTCCCTTGAAATCTGGAGTCTTCCTTTCAATAGCGAGGTAGTTGGCACATACAGTTTTCTTGTGGTGTTGAATGCAATTGCCATCTTCTTAAGAGCAGCGGCCTTGACTTTCTCCACATCTGCTTTAGTGAAATGATCTGGTAGGGTGAAATGTTCTATCAGAGATTTCACTAGGTCTTCTTTGGCTCTGCCATCAACCCAAGTAACACCTGTACGTTTAGTCTTTGGCTCTTTCCATTCTTTAATGGAGATCGGGAGTTTGTCCTTCACAAGAACTCCGCACTGACGAGTCCACTTGTCCGCAACGTTCTTAGGCGTGAGGGGTTCGCCACTAAGTTTGGTGGATTCGATGTGGTACTTTACACCATCCTTCAACAATCTGCCCGGGCCTCGCTTTGTCTTGCTGTCTGTAGAAGCAGATTTGCTCGATCCGGAGGGCTGACAGAAGAAAGATCGATTCATTAATATATCTTCAATAAAAAAACATGTGATGATCACCAAGATGCATGCTTATATAAATATATACCTCGCCGGAAGTCTTTTTTATTTGAAGATCAACATTGTCTGTGTCATCACTAACATAGTCTGTGTCATCATAATCATAGTTCATGACTTCATCAGCTCAGTCGTCGAGATCGAATATCTTTTCGTCACGCTCTCCGGTATTGTTCAGATATTGGGAGCCGTCATCATTCAGATCATGTAGCCTCTGAGGGCTGCGTATGATGTCGAACAATTCCTCTTCTCTCTCTCTGCCGGTATTGTCCGCCATAGCTTTTACTTTACTAATTAATACAGAAGAAATATAAAACAATTTAGTATTCAAATTACAAAGCATGGATGCAATTAATCAATAAGGAAAAACTGAATCTCAAATACATCATCTCGAATATATAATCTCGAATACATCATCATCTTAATATATATAATCTCGAATACATCGTCTCGAATATTATATATCGAATACATCACTAGCTAGGTACCTAATAAAGATCGAGTAAAACAGAAAAATCTAGGGCGCCACTCGTGGTTCCTGGGGCGGGGGCGGTGCACACGCAAAGAGAAGGAACCATCACAGGATCATATCTCCGGTCATCTGCCCAAAGAACCCGCCAAGTAGTGGAGAACCTGACGTCGTCCATACCAGCCATGTACCGATGGACGTGCTCATCTTCCTCCCTGACACGGCGACGCACCACCTCCGGCGGGGCCGGCTGCCTCTGCACCGATTGTGGCCCACGCGAACGCCACCAAAGAAGATCAGGGTCGACGATGGGACCCGAGGTCGGGTACCTCACCCAGCGACGCGCCCCTCTAGGTAGCACCTCCCAGTGCCAGCCCGGCGGAGCCCAGTCCCGGACATGGGTCCTCTGAAGCATGACGTCTTCGCGAACGGGTCGACGACGAGGATGCGGGCCGGGCATATCGTCGAGAACAAATACTATATGCCCGCAAAAAGTAACATTTTTTAAATGATTGGATTGTGATAACTAAAATTATCTATATATGCAAATTCTAACAATTTGACATTAATCTAATTCATCTAACTAAAACTAATTCTAAAATTTCATGATTATATAACTAACATTTCTATAACATTTCTAATATTTATATAACTAAAAAACAGAAAAATTGCTAACATTTCTATAAATATTTCTATAACTAAGAAACAGAAAACATTTATAACATTTCTATATAACTAACATTTCTAATATTTATATAACTAAAAAACAGAATAATTTCCTAACATTTCTATAAGTAAAAAACAGAAAATGTGTGTGTGTGTGTGTATGTGTAGTGTGTGTGTGTAGTGTGTGTGTGTGTAGTGTGTGTGTGTATAGTATGTGTGTGTGTGGACATGGCGGCTGGGGCGAGCTCACCGGTGAGGCGACGACGGGGCGACGGGACGGGGCGGCGACGACGGGGCGACGGGACGGGGCGGCGGCGACGATGGGGCGGGGCGGCCGGGGTGACGGGCTGGGGCGGCGACGACGGGGCGGGGCGAGGCGCGGCGACGATGACGACGGGGACGACGGGGACGGGGACGGCCGGGGAGGCGACGTTGACGGGGGCGGCGACGAGGGCGGGGACGGCCGGGGTCGGCGACGAGGGGCGGGGGCGACGACGTCGACGGGGACGGCGTCAATCGGGGCAGGGCGGCGCGACGGAGGGAGGAAACAGAGGGAAGAAACAGAGGGAAACTGAATTTTTTTAAGTGTTGTATATATAGGATGGACCTTTAGTACCGGTTGGAGCCACCAACCGATACTAAAGGTCTGTTTTGGCCAGGCCAAGCGGCGGGAAGCGCACCCCCTTTAGTACCGGGTGGTGGCTCCAACCGGTACTAAAGGGGGGGGGGTCTTTAGTACCGGTTGCAGCCACCACCCGGTACTAAATGGGTGCGCTGGCGCAGTGCGGTGCGGCAAGTTTAGTCCCACCTCGCTAGTCGAAGGGCTACCGCACTGGTTTATAAGCCCCAGTGTGGTAGCTCTCTCGAGCTCCTCTCCTAAGCAGGCCTACTGGGCCTACCAATTCATTGCTGCCACGTGGGCCTACTGGGCCTTTGCGGACCTGCATCCCGGCCCAACAAAAGGTTGTGTTTCTAGTCGTATGCAGGCCGCTTTGGCCCAGTAGGCGGGCTTTTTTATTTTCTTAATTTTTTTTGCTTTTTTTGTTTTATTTATTTTTGAGTTGTTTTTTGCTGTATTTAGAGTTTCTTTGTGAATATTTTTGCTTTAGGTACAAAAATTTACAAACTTTGATCTGTTAGTGCCGGTAGTTTTCAAATTTGAATAGTTTAAATTTTGAATTATTTGAAATTTGTGTGAATCACTAGTTTGTGAATAACTTAACTTTGAAAAAAGATTTTTCAGTGATTCTTGTTTCTTATGGTTAATATTAGTGTGTTTTATCATTATATTCAATTTGGTAATGCTTAGGTTATTTAAAAAATGAAATGCCTTTGTAACATTTCAGTTTTTGTTGGAAACCCTGATACTTCGAAAAAGATTGTTCATTTTGTACACGAAGTGTATCCAGTTTTTACCGTAACCCTCTCTACTTTTTTGCACATGCTATTTGTATGAAATTATGATACCATGCCAACTTTCAACCTTTTCTGAGTTCATTTCAAATGCTTTTCAATTTCAGGGTCATTTAGCTAGAAAAAAAAATCAGTAAATGCATGAAAAGAATTTGTTTGCACATAAAATTTCTTCGCGTTTCAAATGCCAAAACACATAATTAACTACCCTAACTATTACAGACATTCCCTCCTGGGTGTGAAACACAGAAGAAAGTGATGATAGTGAAGCCGATCACATCCCAGATCTTTGGGTGTGAAACTTTTTCTTCTCGTGTGTCCCTTTGCGCCGTAGCCATGGAAAATCTTCATCATTTAAGTGGATTCTCGGGTCAATATTCACTGTGAATGGAGCAATTTCATCAAACTTTTCATAATCTTCTGACATGTCTGTCTTGTCTTCCACTCCCACGATGTTTCTTTTTCCTGAAAGAACTATGTGGCACTTTGGCTCGTCGTATGATCCATTCGCTTCCTTATATTTTCTTTTTCTCGACCTGGTAGACATGTCTTTCACATAAAAAATCTGCGCCACATCATTGGCTAGGACGAATGGTTCGTCTGCATACGCAATATTGTTGAGATCCACTGTTGTCATTCCGTACTGCGGGTCTTCCGTTACCCCGCCTCGTGTCATATTGACCCATTTGCACCGAAACAAAGGGACCTTCAAATCACCTGATCCATAGTTAAGTTCCCATATGTCCTCTATGTAACCATAATATGTTTCCTTTCCCGTGTTAGTTGTTGCATCAAAGCGGACACCACTGTTTTGGTTGGTGCTCTTCTTATCTTGGGCGATCGTGTAAAATGTATTCCCATTTATCTGGTACCCTTTGAAAGTCATTATATTCGAAGATGGTAACTGGGACAGCGAGTACAGGCCATTTTGAATATCGTCATCATTCAGGGCACGTTTCTGCAACCAACCGGCGAAAGTCCTCGTTTGTTCGCGTGTAATCCAGTCGTCAGACATCTCCGGGTGTTTGGACAGTAGAAAATTCTTGTGTTCCTCCATATACGGAGCCACCAAGGAGGAATTCTGTAGAACTGTGTAGTGTGCTTCAGTGAGAGAATGCCCGTCCATACATATTATTTGATGCCCTCCTAGCGTGCCTTTTCCTTCCAGTCTGCCCTTAGGTCACGATTCAGGAACACCAACTGGCTTAAGGTCAGGAATAAAGTCAATACAAAACTCAATGACCTCCTCATTTTCATGGCCCTTCGAGATGCTTCCTTCTGGCCTAGCACGGTTATGAACATATTTCTTCAAGACTCCCACGAACCTTTCAAAGGGAAACATATTTGTAGAAATACAGGACCCAAAATGTTAATCTCTTCGCAAAGGTGAACTAGGACGTGCATCATGATGTTGAAGAAGGATGGTGGGAACACCAACTCGAAAGTGACAAGACATTGCACCAAATCATTCTGTAACCTTGGTATGATTTCTGGATCGATTACCTTCTGAGAGATTGCATTGAGGAATGCACATAGCTTCACAATGGCCAATCGAACATTTTCTGGTAGAAGTGCCCTCAATGCAACCGGAAGGAGTTGCGTCATAATCACGTGGCAGTCATGAGACTTTAGGTTCTGGAACTTTTTCTTTCCCATATTTATTATTCCCTTTATATTCGACGAGAAGCCAGATGGTACCTTCATGCTGAGCAGGCATTTGAAGAAGATTTCCTTCTCTTCTTTGGTAATAGCATAGCTGGCCTGACCCTGATGTATGTCGTCTTTTCCGTGCATAAGTTGCTGGTCCTCCCGTGCCTCTGGTGTATCTTTTGTCTTCCCATACACGCCAAAAAAGCCAAGCAGGGTCATGCAAGGATTCTTCGTCATGTGCTTCACGTCGATTGCGGAGCGGACCTCTAGGTCTTTCTAATATGGCAGGTCCCAAAATATAGATTTCTTCTTCCACATGTGTGCGCGTCCGTCAGCGTTCTTCGGAACAGGTTGTCCACCAGGACCCTTTCCAAAGTGTACCTTCAAATCCTTGACCATATCATGTACATCAGCACCAGTACGGTGGCGAGGCTTCGTCCGGTGATCTGCCTCACCTTTGAAATGCTTTCCTTTCTTTCTTACGGGATGCCTGCTCGGAAGAAATTGACGATGTCCCAAGTACACATTCTTCTTACAACTATTCAAATATATACTGTCGGTATCATCCAAACAGTGCGTGCATCCACGGTATCCCTTGTTTGTCTATCCTGAAAGGTTACTGAGAGCAGGCCAATCATTGATGGTCACGAACAGCAACGCCTTTAGGTCAAATTCTTCCCCCATGTGCTCATCCCACGCACGTACACCTGTTCCATTCCACAGTTGTAAGAGTTCTTCAACTAATGGCCTTAGGTACACATCAATGTCGTTGCCGGGTTGCTTAGGGCCTTGGATGAGCATTGGCATTATAATGAACTTCCGCTTCATGCACAACCAAGGAGGAAGGTTATACAAACATAGAGTCACATGCCACGTGCTATGGTTGCTGCTCTGCTCCCCAAAAGGATTAATGCCATCTGCGCTTAGACCAAACCATACGTTCCTTGGGTCACCTGCAAACTCCTCCCAGTACTTTCTCTCAATTTTTCTCCACTGCGAACCGTCAGCGGGTACTCTCAACTTTTCGTCTTTCTTATGGTCTTCTGCGTGCCACCACATCGCCTTCGCATGCTCTTTGTTTTGGAACAAACGTTTCAACCGTGGTATTATAGGAGCATACCACATCACCTTGACAGGAATCTTCTTCCTGGGGCGCTCACCCTCGACATCAGCAGGGTCATCGCGACTGATCTTATAACGCAATGCACCGCATACCGGGCAAGCATTCAAATCCTCGTACTCACCGCGGTAGAGGATGCAGTCATTAGGGCATGCATGTATCTTTTGCACCTGTAACCCTAGAGGGTAGACATCCTTCTTTGCTTCATACGTACTCTCGGGCAATTCGTTGTCCTTTGGAAGCATATTCTTTATCATTACCAGCAACTTTCCAAATCCCTTGTCAGATACACCATTCTCTGCCTTCCATTGCAGCAATTCAAGTGTGGTGCCCAACTTTTTTTGTCAGCTTCGCAATTTGGGTACAACAATTTCTTGTGATCCTCTAACATGCGCTGCAACTTTGTCCTCTCCAGATCACTTGCGCAGTTTCTCTTTGCATCGGCAATGGCTCGACCTAGATCATCAGCGGGCTCATCTGATGCCTCTTCTTCAGCTTCTTTCTGCATTACCGGCTCAGCTTCTTCCCCCATTGTTGTATCATCGTATTCAGGGAACCCATGGCCAGGATAGCCGTCGTCGTCCTCTTCTTCTTCATTGTCTTCCATCATAACCCCTATTTCTCCATTCTTGGTCCAAACATTATAGCGGGGCATGAAACCGGACTCAAATAGGTGGACGTGAATGGTTCTTGATGTAGAGTAACTGTGACCATTCTTACAGCCAGCACATGGACAAGGCATAAAACCATCCGCCAGCTTGTTTGCCTCAGCGGCAATCAGAAAAGTATGCACGCCATTAACGAACTCGGGAGAGCATCTGTCATCATACATCCATTATCGGCTCATCTTCATTACACAACACCGAATAGACCAAATTAATACAAGTTCATACATAAAGTTCATACATAAAGTTCATATACAACACTTAGTTAAATGCAACATACAAATAACTCTCTAGCTAAAGAATTTAAATGCAACAACAAATGCGATGAAGATCGCAATTAAGGTAACAATTGATCCAACAACATAATGATACCAAGCCACACTATCAATGGCATATTTTCTAATCTTTCTAATCTTCAACCTCATTTTCTCCATCTTGATCTTGTGATCATCGACGACATCGGCAACATGCAACTCCAATTCCATCTTCTCCCCCTCAATTCTTTTCAATTTTTCTTTCAAATACTCGTTTTCTCTTTCAACTAAATTTAACCTCTCGACAATAGGGTCAGTTGGAATTTCCGGTTCACATACCTCCTAGATAAAAATATCTATGTCAACTTGATGGGCATAATTTGTCATAAAGACGAAATGCAACAACTAGTTTTAAATGAGAATATACCACATCCGAATCATAACAAGGACGAGGGCCAACGGGGACGGATATCAAAACCATGGCACTATGTATAACAAACAACGTATGGGTAAGATAATTATACGAGTAACTATATATCCAAATGACACAAACATCAATTTGGTAATGTAAAACATTCATGAACAAGAGCCTCACCACAAGGTGGTGCTGGCGACGGGACGGTGCGGGCGATCGACAGTGGTCACGACGGAGATTTAGCAGGCACTAAGTAAACCACACCTACATATGCAAACTAAGTGTTATTTTTGACCTCAAATTGCATATAAATCAAATACTAGCAAATATAATTCCTCCCAAATTAATCACTATACAAAGCATTGCAAGAGCTAATCTAGCAATGAGAGTTGAAAGGACAAAGTTGCTAACCTTTGTGATCATTTGAATGGATGGGGGCCTTCAAATCTTGACAAATTTTGGGAAAAATTTGTGAGTAGCTCGAGGAAGAGAGGGGAAGAACAGAGGAAGTGAGGGGAAAGGGGAAGAACAGAGTGGCTCGGGTGGATGAAGGGTTTATGTAGGTCGACTTTTAGTACCGGTTCGTGCCACGAACCGGTACTAAAGGTGCTGGATGGGGCCCAGACTGACAACACCCTGCCACCACTCTCTTTAGTACTGGTTCGTGGCACGAACCGGTACCAAAGGTTAGCCACGAACCAGTACTAATGAGAACGGCCAGCTAACCGTTGGAACCGGCACTATTGGACACATTAGTGCCGGCTCAAAATCAAACCGGCACTAATGTGTCTCATATTAGGTCCTTTTTCTACTAGTGGTGCCAAGATCTTCGGCAGCGCTAGGGACCCAGATAAGTATAACTTCCTCATGCCTTATTTTCCCTAGTAAGTCATCCCCTCACCGCCACGTAACATATGATTTCTTAGATTTCGATCATTCTTTTTTTCTAACATTCCGTGTTTTGTCCAGTGACACATATTGCACACTCATCCTCTTAAGCCCGAAATATTCCATGGTCACGTATTTCGACTCAGACCGTCAGTCAAAGAAAGACTACACAAATATCAAGAAAGTTCTTGATGATGCTCTCCCCGGCTACGCCAAATCTGGAGGCACCTTCAAGAGGCCAATTTGTAGGTACGGCAAGCACGTGTTCACCCACGTAACGACGTTCCCCTACGTCAAGCAGCCGCCTGGTCGTCAGAAGGATGCCTACTATGCCCTCCATCACATGCGGGCGATCGTACAGAACCATAATCACCTTATGCTACCAAATAATCTCAAAGACTGGGCCGCACGCTTGTCGGCAATCCAGGACACGGACATCAGACAAGAATTCTTTAGCATCCAGTCGGAGTTTGCGGAAATCACCCATCAAGATGTCCTTCGTACCTCGGGGCAGTTCTACATCAAATATCAACTGTCCAACAGTGAAATAGATACAACGCTACAAATGCAGGCTGACAACGACCGCACATTCATGACCATCACGATAGACGGTGGCTTCATCCACGCTTCGGTCCCAGCTGAGTCGAGTCAAAAGTATTGATGCTATGTAGTTCTGGAATATCGATTAGCTCATGCTGTAATTAAACTTTAATGAACTTGCATGTCTCTTTAGTTTGCACAGTCGTTCAACTTATATGTAATCGATGCTATTTATTAGTAGGACCATGAATTGTGCTATTAATGTGTTGCTTTTCTCTTCCGATCCTTTTGTTGCATACTTATATATTGCTTATGTATTTTTTGTGAATTACTACTAACGTTTTGTTTGTCTAGTGCATAGAGATGCCGTCGTATGTCGTGTACAAGGGTAAGGTTTGCGGAGTCTACGATGACTGGGAGGAGTGTCAGAGACAGGTTGACCATTTTAGCGGTAACAGTTACAAAGGATACACCACTAGGGCGGAGGCGGAAGCTAGATACGCTCGCTATCTAGCAGGAGAGAGGAGGGAGAGGAGGAGGAACTGGATGAAGATTAGTTTCATCGCGATGATGATCATCGTGACCGCATCTCTCTTCTATGTGATGGTAGTTTAGATGATCGATATCGACTTTGTAATGTGACGACAAACTCGGCTAATATATATGATGAACCTTGCTAATGTCTCGAGACCTAAGCTTGGCTAATGTTTGAACTTTGTTCGCTGTTTCGAATTTGGAGACTAATATGATGAATTATATTGTGTGATGTTTATATTCTGTGATGTGTAACGTGTATTTTGTAACGTGCGCAAATACTAGAAAAGCAAATAATAATAATTCCTAATATTCATAGTAGTGGCGCACCATATTGAGCATTAGTGGCGCACCAGGGCTAAATACAAGTGGCGCATTATGGGGCATAGTAATGGCGCACTTGGGGGCATACGTGAAGGTAAATATGGCCCCCTAGGAGGCATAGTAATGGCGCACTGTTGGACATAGTAATGGCGCACTATGAGGTGCGCCACTATTATGTGGTATACTAATGGCGCACCAGAGGTGCGCCATTAGTATTGTTACTAGTGGCTTGGTAATAGTGGCGCACCTATAGTGCGCCATTAATGGCAAAAATAGGTGCGCCACTAACAGGCCTTTTTCTAGTAGTAATGGGGTCGATGAATTTAGTAAACACAACCTTCTGTACCCACTTTTTTCTGTTATTTTTAACTACATGCAATGAAATGCCATGCTTATCCCTTTTTCTGAATTATCCGTGCAATAGAAAAGTGCCCAAAAACAAAAGTGCTCAAAATGCAATAAATTTTGATATTATTTTTTATTTAAGAATTAATAATTTTTGGCACTGGAAACACCATGAAGGTGGGGGTGCCACAGGTGCCCACGAGGCACTAGGGTGCGCCACCCCCTGGCGCGACCAGGTGGCTCCTGGGCCCCATAGGGACCCCCTCACTTATCCCTTTATCCCCCTTCATCTCTTACTTCTCGCAAAAAATCCTGATAAATCTCTCTCTCTCTCTCTCTCGTGTTCTTGCTCCCAAACCTAAGATTTTCAATCTCTATGCTCGGAGTTCCGTTTAGGAAACTGTTTTGGGAGGTTGCTACTTGGTATATGTCTACTCGATTGCTCCAATTAGTTTTTGGTCTAGTGGATTATATTTTTCATAATTAGCTACTCTTGGTGCTACTGAAAATGATCTTGCATGTTGAGTTCTTTGAGTCCTAGGTAGTTTGAATGCTTGTTATGGCCTCTAGGCACTTGTATGAGTACTTGTTATCAATTTTGTGAAGTTTTGTTTGCAGGAAATATGCCCTAGATGCAACAATAAAGTTGTTATTCATATTTCCTTATACCATGATAAATGTTTATTATTCATGCTAGAATTGTATTAACCGGAAACTTAGTACATGTGTGAATACATAGATAAAACATAGAGTCCCTAGTATGCCTCTACTTGACTAGCTCATTAATAAAAGATGGTTATGTTTCCTAACCATAGACATGTGTTGTCATTTGATGAATGGGATCACATCATTAGGAGAATGATAAGATGGACAAGATCCATCTGTTAGCTTAGCATTATGATCATTACAGTTCCGTTGCTACTGCTTTCTTCATGACATATACATGTTCCTCAGACTTGAGATTATGCAACTCCAGAATACCGAATGAACACCTTGTGTGCTATCAAACATCACAACATAACCGGGTCATTACAAAGAGGCTCTACAGGTGTCTCCGAAGATGTTTGTTGGGTTGGCATATATCAAGATTAGGATTTGTCACTCCAAGTTTTAGAGAGGTATCTCTGGGCCCTCTCGATAAAGCTCATGACTATAAGCCTTGCAAGCAATGTAACTAATGAGTTAGTTGCAGGATGAAGTATTACAGAACAAGTAAAGAGACATCCCGGTAATGAGATTGAACTAGGTATGATGATACCGATGATCGAATCTCGGGCAAGTAACATACCGATGACAAAGGGAACAACGTATGTTGTTGTGCGGTTTGACCGATAAAGATCTTTGTAGAATATGTAGGAGCCAATATGAGCATCTAGATTCCGCCATTGGTTATTGATCAAAGATATGTCTTGATCATGTCTACATAGTTCTCGAACCCGTAGGGTCCGCACGCTTAATGTTCGATGATGATTTGTATTATGAGTTATGTGTTTTTGATGGCCTAATTAGTTCAGAGTCCCGGATGAGATCACAGAAGTGACTAGGAGTCTCAAAATGGTCAAGACATAAAGATTGATATATTGTATGACATTATTCGGACACCGGAAGAGTTTCGGGTGGTTTCGGGTAAAAGGAGTGCTGGAGGGGTTACTGGAACCCCCCGAGGAAGCAATGGACCAATATGGGCCATAGGGGAGAGAGAGGCGCGCACCCTCTCCCTATCCCTTCCTTCCCCTCTTCCACCACGTGGAATCCTACTAGGACTTGGAGTCCTAGTAGGACTCCCTTCTCCTGGCGCGCCATGCAAGGGCCGGCCGACCTCCCCCTCTCCTCCTTTATATACAGGGCAAGGGGGCATCCCAATGAACAAGATCAAGTTCTCTTAACCGTGTGCGGTGCCCCCTTCCACAATTACACACCTTGGTTATATCGCCGTAGTGCTTAGGCGAAGCCCTGCGCCGGTAACATCATCAACACCATCACCACACCGTCGTGCTGATGGAACTCTCCCTCATCCTCAACTTGATCAAGAGCTCGAGGGACACCATCGGGCTGAATGTGTGCTGAACACGAAGATGCCGTACGTTCGGTAGATGGATCCGTTGGATCGTGAAGACGTTCGACTACATTAACCGCGTTACTAAATGCTTCCCCTTTCGGCCTACGAGGGTACGTGGACACACTCTCCCATCTCGTTGCTATGCATCTCCTAGATAGATCTTGCATGATCATAGGATTTTTTTTTGAATTACTATGTTCCCCATCAGTGGCATCCGAGCCAGGTCTATGCGTAGATGTTTTTATGCACGAGTAGAACACAAAGAGTTGTGGGCAATAATAGTCATACTGCTTGCCACAAACGTCTTACTTTGATTCGACGGTATTGTTGGCTGAAGCGGCCCGGACCGACATTACATGACCGCATTCATGAGACTGGTTCTACAGACGTTCTTTTGCACATAGGTGGCTGGCGGGTGTCTGTTTCTCCAACTTTAGTTGAATCGAGTTCGACTACGGTCGGTCCTTGTTGAATGTTCAAATAGCACACTTGACGAAAAATCATTGCGGTTTTGATGCGTAGGTAAGAATGGTTCTTGCCAAAAGCCTGTAGCAGTCACGTAAAACTTGCAACAACAGAGTAGGGGACGTCTAGCTTGCTTTTGCAGGGCTTGTTGTGATGTGATATGGTCAAGACATGATGTGATATAAAATGTTGTATGAGATGATCATGTTTTGTAACAGAGTTATCGGCAATTGGAAGGAGCCATATGGTTGCCGCTTTATTGTATGAAATGCAATTGCCATGTAATTGCTTTACTTTATCACTAAGCGGTAGCGATAGTCATAGTAGCAATAGTTGGCGAGACGACAACGATGCTACGATGGAGATCAAGGTGTCAAGCCAATGACGATGATGATGGCCATATCATGTCACATATTTTGATTGCATCTGATGTTTATCCTTTATGCATCTTATTTTGCTTAGTACGGCAGTAGCATTATAAGATGATCCCTTACTAAATTTAAAGGTATAAGTGTTCTCCCTGAGTATGCACCATTGCTACAGTTCGTCGTGCCGAGACACCACATGATGATCGGGTGTGATAAGCTCTACGTTCACATACAACTGGTACAAGCCAGTTTTGCACATGTAGAATACTCGGGTTAAACTTGACGAGCCTAGCATATGCAGATATGACCTCGGAACACTCAAGACCGAAAGGTTGAGCGTGAATCATATAGTAGATATGATCAACATAGTGTTGTTTACCATTGAAAACTACTCCATCTCACATGATGATCAGACATGGTTTAGTTGATTTGGATCACCTGATCATTTAGATGACTAGAGGGATGTCTGTCTTAGTGGGAGTTCTTAAGTAATATGATTAATTGAACATTAATTTATCATGAACTTAGTCCTGATAGTTTTTGCATGTCTATGTTATTGTTGATCAATGGCCCATGCTACCATTCCTTTGAATTTTAATACGTTCATAGAGAAAGCTAAGTTGAAAGATGATGGTAGCAATTACACGGACTGGGTCCGTAACTTGAGGATTATCCTCATTGTTGCACAGAAGAATTACATTCTGGAAGCACCGCTAGGTGTACCACCTACGCCAGCAACAGCAGTCATTGTGAACGCCTGGCAGACGTGTGTTGATGACTACTGGATAGTTTAGTGCGCTATGCTTTACGGCTTAGAATTGGGACTTCAAAGACGTTTCGAACGTCATGGAGCATACGAGATGTTCCAAGAGTTGAAGTTAATATTTCAAGCAAATGCCCGAGTAGAGAGACATGAAGTCTCCAACAAGTGCTATTGCCGCGAAATGGAGGAGAATAGTTCTGTCAGTCAACACATACTCATAATGTCTGGGTACCATAACCACTTGACTCAGGTGGGAGTTAATCTTCCTGATGATAGTGTCATTGGCAGAGTTCTTCAATCACTGCCACCAAGCTATAAAGGCTTCGTAATGAACTATAATATGCAAGGGATGACGAAAACGATTCCCGAGCTCTTCGCAATGCTAAAGGTTGCGGAGGTAGAAATCAAGAAGGAGCATCAAGTGTTGATGGTTAACAAGACCACTAGTTTCAAGAAAAAGGGCAAGGGGAAGAAGGGGAACTTCAAGAAGAATAGCAAGTAAGTTGCTACTCTCGGGAAGAAGCCTAAGTTTGGACCTAAGCCTGAACTGAGTGCTTCTACTGCAAAGGGACTGGTCACTGGAAGCGGAATTGCGCCAAGTATTGGGCGGATAAGAAGGATGGAAAAGTGAAAGGTATATTTGATATACATGTTATTGATGTGTACCTTATTAATGCTCGTAGTAGCGCCTAGGTATTTGATACTGGTTCTATTGCTCCTATTTGCAACTCGAAACAGGTGCTACATATTAAATGAAGATTGGGTAAGGATGAGGTGATGATGCGCGTCGGGAATGCTTCCAAGGTCTATGTGATCGCCGTCGGGACGCTACCTCTACATCTACCTTCGGGATTAGTTTTAGACCTGAGTAATTGTTATTTGGTGCCAGCGTTGAGCATGAACATTATATCTGGATCTTGTTTAATGCGAGACGGTTATTCATTTGAATTAGAGAACAATGGTTGTTCTATTTATATGAGTAATATCTTTTATGGTCATGCACCCTTGTTGAGTGGTATATTTTTATTGAATCTCGATCGTGGAGATACACATGTTCATAATATTGAAGACAAAAGATGGAAAGTTGATAATGATAGTGCAACTTATTTGTGGCACTGCCGTTTAGGTCATCTCGGTGTAAAGCACATGAAGAAACTCCATGTTGATGGACTTTTGGAATCACTTGATTATGAATCACTTGGTGCTTACGAACCGTGCCTCACGGGCAAGATGACTAAAACCCGTTCTCCAGAACAATGGAACAAGCTACTGACTTATTGGAAATAATACATATTGATGTATGTGTTCCAATGAGTGTTGAGGCTCATGGCGGGATCGTTATTTTCTTACCTTCACATATGATTTAAGCAGATATGGGTATATCTACTTAATGAAGCATAAGTCTGAAACATTTTAAAGGTTCAAAGAATTTCAAAGTGAAGTGGAAAATCATCGTAACACGAAAATGAAGTTTCTACGATCAGATCGCGGAGGCAAATATTTGAGTTACGAGTTTGGTCTTCATTTGAAACAATGTGGAATATTTTCGCAACTCACGCCACCTAGAACACCATAGCGTAATGGTGTGTCCGAATGTCATAACCGTACTTTAGTAGATATGGTGCGATCTATGATGTCGCTTACTAATTTAACGCTATCGTTTTGGGGTTATGCTTTACAGGCAGCTGCATTCACTTTAAATAGGGCACCATCGAAATCCGTTGAGACGACGCCTTATGAACTGTGGTTTGGCAAGAATTCAAAGTTGTCATTTCTTAGAGTTTGGGGTTGTGATGCTTATGTGAAAAATCTTCAACCTGATAAGCTCGAACCCAAATCGGAGAAATGCGTCTTCATCGGATACCCAAAAGAAATTGTTGGGTACACCTTCTATCACAAATCCGAAGGCAACATATTTGTTGCTAAGAATGGATCCTTTCTAGAGAAGGAATTTCTCTCGAAAGAAGTGAGTTTGAGGAAAGTAGAACTTGATGAGGTAGTTGTACCTTCTCCTGAATTGGAAAGTAGTTCATCACGGAAATCAGTCCCAGTGATTCCTACACCAATTAGTGGGGAAGTTAATGATCATGATCATGAAACTTCAGATCAAGTTACTACCGAACCTCTTAGGTCATCCAGAGTACGGTCCGCACCAGAATGGTACGGTAATCCTATTCTGGAAGTCATATTACTAGACCATGATAAACCTACGAACTATGAGGAAGCGATGATGAGCCTAGATTCCGTGAAACGGCTGGAGGCCATGAAATCTGAGATGGGATGCATGTATGTCAACTAACTGTGGACTTTGGTGGACTTGCCCGATGATCGACAAGCCATTGAAAATAAATGGATCTACAAGAGGAATACGGACGCTGATAGTAGTGTTACTATCTACAAAGATCGACTTGTCGCAAAAGGTTTTCGACAAGTTGAAGGTCTTGACTACAATGAGATTTTATCAACTGTAGCGATGCTTAAATCCATCTGAATCATGTTAGCAATTGCCATATTTTATGAAATCTGGCAAATGGATGTCAAAAACTGCATTACTTAAATGGATATGTCTTAAAGAAGAGTTGTATATGATGCAACGAGAAGGTTTTGTCGATCCTAAAGTTACTAACAAGGTGTGCAAGCTCCAGCGATCCATCTATGGACTGGTGCAAGCATCTCGGAGTTGGAATATACGGTTCGATGAGTTGAGCAAAGCATATAGTTTTATACAGACTTGGAGTGAAGCCTGTATTTACAAGAAAGTGAGTGGGAGCACTATAGCCTTTCTGATAAGTATATGTGAATGACATATTGTTGAGCGGAAATGATGTAGAATTCTCTGGAAAGCATAAAGGAGAGTTTGAAAGGATATTTTCAAAGAAAGACCTCGGTGAAGCTGCTTACATATTGGGCATCAAGATCTATAGAGATAGATCAAGACGCTTGATAAGATTTTTCCAATAAGTACATACCTTGACAAGATTCTGAAAGAGTTAAAAATGGATCAGTCAAAGAAGGAGTTCTTGCCTCTATTACAAGGTGTAAAGTTAAGTAAAACTCAAAGCTCGATCAGGCTAGAAGATAGAAAGAGAATGAAAGTCATTCCCTGTGCCTCAGTCATAGGTTCTATAAAGTACGCCATGCTATGTCCCAAACCAGTTGTGTGCCTTGCTATGAGTTTGGCAAGGGGGTACGATAGTAATCCAGGAGTGGATCACTGTATAGTGGTCAAACTTAACCTTAGAGGACTAGGGAAGTATTTCTCGGTTATGGAGGTGATAAAGAGTTCGTCGTAAAGAGTTACGTCGATGCAATCTTTTACACCGATTAAGATGACTCTAAGTCTCAATCTGGATGCATATTGAAAGTGGGAGAAATTAGATAGAGTGTCCATGCAGAGCATTGTAGACCTAGAATATTTGCAAAATACATACGGATCTGAATGTGACAGGCCCGTTGACTAAACTTCTCTCACGAGCAAAACATGATCACACCTTAGTACTCTTTGAGTGTTAATTAGATAGCGATGTGAACTAGATTATTGACTCTATTAAACCCTTTGGGTGTTGGTCACATGGTGATGTGAACTATGGGTGTTAATCACATACAGACTTGAACTATTGGTGTTAAATCCAATGGCAATGTGAACTAGATTATTGACTCTAGTGCAAGTGGGAGACTGAAGGAAATATGCCCTAGAGGCAATAATAAAGTTGTTATTTATATTTTCCTTATATCATGATAAATGTTTGTTATTCATGCTAGAATTGTATTAACCGGAAACTTAGTACATGTGTGAATACATAGACAAAACATAGTGTCCTTTGTATGCCTCTACTTGACTATCTCGTTAATCAAAGATGGTTATGTTTCCTAACCATAGACATGTGTTGTCATTTGATGAATGGGATCACATCATTAGGAGAATGATGTGATGGACAAGACCCATCCGTTAGCTTAGCATTATGATTATTATAGTTTCATTGCTATTGCTTTCTTCATGACATATACATGTTCCTCAGACTATGAGATTATGCAACTCCCGAATACCGGAGGAACACCTTGTGTGCGATCAAACATCACAACGTAACTGGGTGATTATAAAGATTCTCTCAGGTGTCTTCGAAGGTGTTTGTTGGGTTGGCATATATCGAGATTAGGGTTTGTCACTCCGAGTTTCGGAGAGGTATCTCTGGGCCCTCTCGGTAATGCTCATCACTATAAGCATTACAAGCAATGTAACTAATGAGTTAGTTACGGGATGAAGTATTACTGAACGAGTAAAGAGACTTGCCGGTAACGAGATTGAACTAGGTATGATGATACCGACGATCGAATCTCGGGCAAGTAACATACCAATGACAAAGGGAATAACGTATGTTGTTGCGCGGTTTGACCGATAAAGAACTTTGTAGAATATGTAGGAGCCAATATTAGCATCCAGGTTCCGCTATTTGTTATTGATAGGAGATATGTCTCGATCATGTCTACATAGTTCTCGGACCCGTAGGGTCCGCATGCTTAACGTTCAATGACGATTTGTATTATGAGTTATGTGTTTTTGATGACCGAACTTTGTTCCAAGTCCCGGATGAGATCATAGACGTGATGAGGAGTTTGAAAATGGTCGAGAGATAAAGATTGATATATTGGATGACATTATTCAGACACCGGAAGGGTCCCGAGTGGTTTCGGGTAAAAACGAAGTGTCGAAGGGGTTACTAGAACCCCCCGGGGAAGCACTGGGCCAACATGGGCCATAGGGGAGAGAGCGGACAGCCCACATAGGGGAGGTGCTCTCCCCCCATGTGGAGTCCGAATAAGACAAGGGAAGGGGGCGCGGCCCCCCTTTCCCTCTCCCCCTCCCTCTCCCTTCCTTCCCCTCTTCCACCAAGTGGATTTCTACTAGGACTTGGAGTCCTAGTAGGACTCCCTTCTCCTGGCGCGCCCTGCAAGGCCTGGCCGACCTCCCCCTATCCTCCTTCATATACAGGGCAAGGGGGCACCTAAAAGAACAATATCAAGTTCTCTTAACTGTGTGCGGTGCCTCCTTCCATAGTTACACACCTGAGTTATATCGTCGTATTAGGCGAAGCCATGTGCCAGTAATATCGTCAACACCGTCGCCACACCTTCATGCTGACGGAACGATCGCTCGTCCTCAACTAGATCAAGAGCTTGAGGGACGTCATCGGGATGAACGTGTGCTGAACACGGTGGTGTCGTACGTTCGGTACTTGGATCGGTTGGATCGTGAAGACATTCGACTACATCAACCGCGTTACTAAACGCTTCCGCTTTCGGTCTACGAGGGTACGTGGACACACTCTCCTGTCTCGTTGCTATGCATCTCCTAGATAGATCTCGTGTGATCGTATGATTTTTTTAATTACTATGTTCCACATCATTGTTAACATTATTTTGTGGTCCAGAAATTTTCAGAAATTTGTTGTTAGGAAAATGAATATCTTTTGGAGGAGTTCTTCGAGGAGGAGCTCCGCTGAGGCATCAGCTAATGTAAGCGATGCGCAGCTATCATAAGTTGAACCAAGGGAATTCTCGGTGCGAGATACCAAAGCAAAATCATCTAGATGGCTGCGCAACGAATTCATGCTAGCTAGGTGCAGGCATGAAGGAGGAATTTGACCAATATATTCACAGCTGGGATCTTTCCACCTACATCGCAGATAAGCCACCCCAGCATTACAACCTCACTCATTCATTTACTCAACATTTTGAATATCATCCGCCTACTTCTAGGGCTTTATTTCATCTCTATGACCAATCTTATGCTATGTCTCTAGAAGAGTTTTGTAATGCATGAAAAATTCCATATTGGGGTTCGTTGGATGAACCACTAAAATCTGAATATGAGTTGTTTCTCAATAGCCCCTGCAATGGTGAGGATAGAAGGGTTACACAGGACAGAATAAGTAGCATTCACTTTCCCGCTATTTGGTGTTTTGCACTTTTCAATGGTAAATGCATTGTTGCCAAGCAAGACTGCAATACTGATACATCCATTTTGCATCATGCTTTTATATCAATATTTGTTGCATTATGGGTTGTTACTACACATTATATCACAATACTTATGCCTTTTCTCTCTTATTTTATAAGGTTTACATGAAGAGGTAGAATGCCAGGAGCTGAAATTCTGGACTGGAAAAGGAGCAAATATTAGAGACCTCTACACAACTCCAAAAGTCCCGAAACTTCACGGAGATCGGTTTTGGAATATATTAAAAATATTGGGCGAAGAAAGCACCTGAGGGGGGCCACCAGTCATCCACGAGGGTGGAGGGCGCGCCCTACCCCCTGGGCACACCCCCTGCCTCGTGGGCCCCTAGCAGGCCCTAGATGTCCATCTTCTGCTATATGGTGTCTTTTTCCCTGGAAAAAATCATAAAGAAGCTTTTGGGATGAACCGCCGTTGTCTCGAGGCGGAACCTGGGCAGGACCAATCTAGGGCTCTGGCGGAGCTGTTCTGCAGGGCAAACATCCCTCCGGGAGGGGGAAAGCACCACCACCACCATCATCATCATCGATCCTCTCATCGAGAGGGGGTCAATCTCCATCAACATCTTCACCACCACCATCTCCTCTTGAACCCTAGTTCATCTCTTGTATCTGATCTTTGTCTCAAAACCTCAGATTAGTACTTGTGGGTAGCTAGCAGTGTTGATTACTCCTTGTAGTTGATGCTAGTTTGTTTATTCAGTGGAAGATCATATGTTCAGATCCTTAATGATATTCAATACCCCTATGATTATGAACATGAATAGGCTTTGTGATTAATTCCGCTTGTTCCTGAGGACATGAGAGAAGTCTTGTTATAAGTAATCATGTGAATTTGGTATTCGTTCGATATTTTGATGAGATGTATGTTGTCTCTCCTCTAGTGGTGTTATATGAGCATCGACTACATGACACTTCACCGTGATTTGGGCCTAGGGGAAGGCATTGGGAAGTAATAAGTAGATGATGGGTTGCTAGAGTGACAGAAGCATAAACCCTAGTTTATGTGTTGCTTCGTAAGGGGCTGATTTGGATCCATATGCTTCATGCTATGGTTAGGTTTACCTTAATTCTTCTTTCATAGTTGCGGATGCTTGCGAGGGGGGTTAATCATAAGTGGGACGCTTGTCCAAGTAAATACATCACCCAAGCACCGGTCCACCCACATATCCAATTATCAAAGTAGCGAATGTGAATCACATGAGCATGATCAAAACTAGCTTGACGATAATTCCCATGTTTCCTCGGGAGCACTTTGCTTTTATATAAGAGTTTGTCCAGGCTTGTCCTTTGCTACAAAAAGGATTGGGCCACCTTAACGCACCTTAGTTACTTTTGTTACTTGTTAACCGCATTTCAGTGCTTGGAGAGAATACCTTACTGAAAACTGCTTGTCATTTCCTTCTGCTCCTCGTTGGGTTCGACACTCTTACTTATCGAAAGGACTATGATATATCCCCTATACTTGTGGGTCATCAAATACACTTTGTTCCCATGATCTGAGTCTTATTCATACATGTTTGACTGGTAACAAAGCATTATAATCTTGGGGGCTATAGTTGCATGTAGACTGCAGCGTAAAGCGGATAGTGGCCATTTGTATGGAGGAATTTATGCCCCCCACATAGCTGCAAGGCTTAGGGTCTCACCCGTTTCTAATGATCCCCTCTTACCTTCCAAGTATTTGAATTTTGAAACAATGCAACAACACAAATTTTTAAGACGCGATGCACGTGGGTATGAATACAACATGGTTTTCAATAGGAATCTCTCTATGTATATTGCTTTGCCTGCTCCTGCCCTCTTTGATATTCTAAATAGACATACATTACCTATTGGAGAGCGAGGTGCGTGAGTACATGGCGGCAGTTGAGGCTGCCCACCTGGCTGACTAGGTGACTCAGAACGCCTCTACGAGCTATCAGTTCGATTACTATCCAAGATAGCCATGACAGTACACCAATCTAGGAAAACGCCTAAACTTGGGGGAGTACGTATCTCTCACAGACATTATATTCATGATTCACACGTTTCATTCCAGTTGTCGGTGTTCACACATTTTCATTGTATAATCCATGTTATTTTATTTTCTTGCTTTCTTGTGTGTTTGAAAAACTTTGAGAAAATCCAAAAACATTTCATGTTTCTTTTCGTTTTTTCTTTCTAGTTCAATTAGTTGCAGTTCCTTTCATGTCTAGTTATTTCGTAGTAATAAAGAAAACCCCAAAATATTTCTCTTTTCTTCTTTTGCTTGTTGGAAGCTTTCCCGTGTAAATAATTTTTCTTGTTTTTTTGTTTTTCTTTGTTAATTTGCCTTCTTCGAAAAAAGTAAAAACTCCAATAATATTTTAGTGTGTTTCTCGAAAATTATTTTTTTCTATGAGTCACCCTAGGGAGAGGACCACGATAAAAATGTTGAGTGGCTCTCATATGCTTTATTGTTGATCTAACACAGAGCCCATATTACCTTCCCTTCTCCTTCGAATAGAATGTTTGCAACTTCCAGCTTAGTCCACGACACTCTTGCACTATTATTATTTTCACATCGCTCGGTCGTGCAAGTGAAAGTCAATAATGACAATGATTTTATGAAGTGAGTGTGGGAAAGAAAACCGGGTATGAACTCAACTTGTTTTCGTTATTGTAAATATGTTTAACTCAGTATCCATCATTCAGCATATTATATTTAAACATGTTTGTGATGACAATAAGAGATTATAGTTGTTCATGCCATGCTTAAGTAGCTAGGAGTGGGTAATGATTTATCTTGGGTGTCAACATGCACTAAAATGACTGTGATGTAGTATGATGATATGGTATCCTCCTCTAAATATTTTAACTGGCTTGACTTGGCACATGTTCACGCATGTAATTGATTCAAAACCAACATAGCCTTCACGATATTTATGTTCATGATGCTTATATCCTAGTCATGCTAGTAACCAATGTTGATTATTCATAATGCATAGTTATGATCGTTTTCGCTCTCTAGATGGTCACTTCTCAACCTAATTGCTAGCATTCTCCTGTACTAAGCGGGAATACAACTTGTGCATCAAAATCCTTAAACCAAAGTTAATCCAGATGAGTCCACTATATATACCTATATGCGGTATTACTCTTCTGTTCTAATTGAATTACACGTGCCACCTCTAAATATTCAAATGAACATCTGTTTTGTGTGCCTGTACCGCACATGGAGCGACAGGGGGCGGTCAATATCTTACATGCTAAGCGGGGTTATTCTCATGATGAGTGTTTAGTCACTTGTCCTTACATGATATGGGCTGGTAATCAGGATGCCCAGTCCCATTTTAAAATTGCAAATAATAAAACAAACTCGCTCAGAAAGTTGTTGGTATGGAGGGCACCCAAGGATTCGGCTAGCCATGGCTTGTGATTGTTGGTGGAGGGGGAGTAAACTTTATCTTACCGCTTGGGAACCACCGCTAATTTGTTTACCATGGAAAATATTGAAAACTCTTGGTTGTGACATTGATAAAAAAGGCATACCTCCCAAAATTATAATTATCTCTGATTTTAGCTTTGAGCTCTGGTACCTCTGCAAATCCCTACTTCCCTATGCGAAGGGCCTATATATATTTACTTTTATTGTTGAGTCATTACCTTCTTAAACAAACACCAGTCATGAGAGCACTATAGTTATTTTCATGCGTTGTGAATAGTTAATGTTGAATGCTTCATGAAGGGATCTCTTCTACCATGAATTACAATGTTTAGCCGCAGCTTGAACTTTGGAGGTGCTCTGCAATTATGTTTTATATCATGATTGTTTGATACCATACTGGCATTTGAGATATTTTATTATTACACGCTAGTTGATTATGCCATTGATATGAGTGAATATAATTTCTAAGAGTTATCATGTGCATGGTTAGTAATAATATTTGCTGAAAAAATGGGTATTATTTAAGCATATATACAAACACAAGAACAAAAGATTTTGTAATTTTTTTATCACTTTCAGTCTGTTAACTGAATTTTTGAGGACAAGCAATGAGTTAAGCTTGAGGAGGGGGGGGGGGGGGTTGATACGTCTCCATCATATCTACTTTTCCAAACACTTTTGCTCTTGTTTTGGCCCCCTAATTTGCATGATTTGATTGGAACTAACCCAGACTGACTCTATTTTCAGTAGAATTGCCATGATGTTGTTTTTGTGCAAAAATCAAAGTTCTTGGATATGATGAAATTTTTTGGAGAATTTTTATGGAATATATAAAAATTATTGGCACAAGAACCAACAGAAGAGGGGCCACCTGGTGCCCACGAGGCACACGGGCACGTCACCTGTGGGGAGCGCCACCTTATGGGGCCCACATGTGGCCGTCTGACCTAATTTCAATGTTATAAATTCAGTTTCCCGAAGAAAAAATAGAGAGAAAGTTTTATCACATTTCAGGATACGGAGCCGCGGCCACCTCTTGTTCTTCATCGGGAGGCCAGATCTGGAGTTCGTTTAGGGCTTCAGAGAGAGAGATCTTCCGGCATGGTCATCATCAACCATCATTCTTCATCAATTTCATGATACTCACCGCTAGGAGTGAGTAATTCCTTCTTAGGCTTGCTGGACAGTGATGAGTTGGATGAGATTTATGATGTAATCGAGTTAGTTTTGTTAGGGCTTGATCCCTGGTATCCACTATGTTTTGAGATTGATATTGATATGACATTGATATGCTTAATGCTTGTCACTAGGACCCGAGTGCCATGATTTCATATTTGAACCCTTTATAATTTTATGAATATATTTGTGTTCTTGATTCTATTTTGGAAGTTGTATGCACCTATTACGTGTCATGATCCGCATACCCCAAGGTGACAATAATTGGGATTCTCTCCGGTGATTGCCGTAGTTTGAGGAGTTCATGTATTCACTAAGTGTTAATGCTTTGTTCCGGTTCTCTATTAAAAGGAGGCCTTGATATCTCTTACTTTTCTTATGGACCTCGCTGCCATGGGAGGGTAGGACAGAAGATGTCATGCAAGTTCTTTTTCATAAGGACGTATGACTATATACGGAATACATGCCTACATTACATTGATGAATTGAAGCTAGTTCTGTGTCGCCCTAGGTTGTAACTGTTGCATGATGAATGTTATCCAACATAAGTCACCGATCCAATGCCTACGGGTTTTCATATATTGTTCCTTGCTAAGTCACTATTGCTAATATTGTCACAATTGCTACAAAACTATTGCTGCTACTATTACCGTTACTGTTACTACTACTGCTACTGCTATCAAACTATCATACTACTATCCTACTGATCATTTTGCTGCAAATATTTAGTCTCTAGGTGTGGTTGAACTGATAACTCAATTGTTAATACTTGCAAATAATCTTTGGCTCCACTTGTGCTGAATCAATAAATTTGGGTTGAATACTCTACCCTCGAACATTGTTGCGATCTCCTATACTTGTGGGTTATCACCATCCAAATCACCAAATTTTAACCTAACTCGGACTTGCCACGACCGTTAGGCCGGACATCCCTCTAGCCACTCAGATGATCCGTCCATGCCCAGTCTTCTGACAGCAGCTTATTGCTCAGGCTGTAACTCTTGCATACGACATTGGATTAAGATGATTTTTATACCAAAATGAAACATTTCGACAAGAGGAACAACTTTGATGTTGAACACTTTTTGATCGAAGCCATCTTGAGGGTGTTTTGTGTTGTTTTCTAACATCTGCAGCAGAAAAAGTTGTCCGACCATCCGGACTGTTGCCTGAATCGTCCGGGCTCCACCCTGATCATCCGGGTCCCATCCCAGATCATCTAGCTTCGTCCTCAACCTTTTGTTGCCTTCCCGGATGTTCGGGTCTTTCGTCCGGCCTCCTGCCGGATGATCTGGACCCCAGCCCGGATGATCCGGCCAACCACTGCAGCTACGCGCAGTTTTGACTCTAACGTTTGCGTACGACCTTGGATTAAGATGATTTATATATCCAGAACTACCATTTCGACGAGGCGGATAGTTTTCATGTTGAAACCTTTTTCATTTGAAGCGATCATAATTGAATTTTCATCCATGCAAAAATCTGGTGTGAACATATGTGTGATCCTATTGAACTTTCAGAGCAGAACCCGGGCACATTTGATGAGTTTGTTTAAATGCATTAACAAATTCGGCATCGGGCATCTCATGAGCAACTAAAAAAGATTAGATTGAGCATCTGAGCGCGGTTAATGGGGACAACTAGTACATATGTGCTAATTAAATTGAACTATTACAATTTGAATACTTTATTGGATTATAATATTTAAATTAAAACTACTGCTGCGTTTGAACATTTTTTATCTAAACTAGAACTAGATATGCGGCTAATGTATGCGGCAAGCTTTGGATAGCCGGCTCCCGCATCCATGTCAGCAGACTGGTCCCGCCATCCGCGGACGGATGGAGTGTCCGGTTTAGGGTCCAGCATTGGAGATGCCCCAAGCTGCTGAGTGTGTTCCCCTTAGTAAACTGCCGCTAGGCCAAGTCGATCGTTTCTCTATTTTCACATAGCTTTAGCTAAAGCGTGCGATCACGACGAAAATCACAGCCGATCTGCGTATATACGCTTGCTTTACCAAGGCGAACCTTATTGGCGAGTTGATCAATAAATTTGTGGCCTAAAGTAAACATGGATTAGTACAAGCTTTGACTGCAAGTTAACCAATGGTCTGCACTGGTCACTCACATGCAGTGTGTCGAAGAATCTCGTGGGCGGCGCGGTTTTCCATGATAGTATTCCTTTTTGCTGAGAGCATGTGGCCAGGCGTGTACATAGTAAGAGGCAAATACATCAGTGGTACAAAAAATTGCACTTGATGACCGCTTTGATGCTTGATGTTGAAAAATACACAAAACTAATGCAAAAATTGTGTTTTGGTGCACGTACAGTGCAAAATTCAGACGCGGCCGTATACAGCGCCAACTGGGTGTGACAGCATGGCAGTGGTCCCACTGTCAGTGGCTGGATGTGTGTGAGTGGGCTGGAACATGCATGTTTTGCAGAGACCCCCCGGACGGTGTCCTGGGCTAGGGGGTATTCACCATATCGTATCCCGATCAGTTGGATTGGGCCGAGGACCCCTATGGTCGTATACTCATGGGCCAGTTCGGATACCCCCTGCCGCATACAAGGAAGACAAGACTTGGCGCCCAAGACAAGGATTCTTCTAAACCCTAGGCCTCCGGTGTCTTATATAAACCGAAGTCAGGCTAGTCCATAGACAATCTCATATTCATTACTACAATCTCGTGATAGAAACCTGTACTATGTACTATCCCCCATATGAATACAATCAAAAGCAGGACATAGGGTATTATCTTTTCAAGAGAGTCCGAACCTTGGTAAAATCATGTGTCCGTCTTACCATCGCTCCAAGACGCCTAGCTTAGGACCCCTACTACGCGATATGCCGGTTTTGACACCGACATTGGTGCTTTGATTGATAGTCTTCTAGGTGTTGTCACGGATCGACGACATAAATCAGGTATTATGATTTCAATTCAATCTATTTTGACTACATCAGATTTCTTTTGCAATTATTGCTTGTAGTCTTGCGCTATTTTGTTCGCAGACTAATTTTAATCGGGAGCGACGGCGTGCGATCCGAACATAGTAGCGACTCGGGGCCCCCGCCAAATGCCTTCGTAGAGACCGACCAGCAGTCGGCAGGTCTTGCGTGACGTACACGGTGCTGGGTCCCAAGGAGTTCATGCCTAGATCGTGCAAGCACATGCGGCGCCGAGGACAATCCAGTGGATTTCTTTCCTTTTCCTGATGTTCTTTCTTTTTAACCCAGCACATTGATGTCGCTATCACGCACTAGTATTATTAGGAAGCAATATTTTCCTTTGTCGCATGGCTAACTCAGTCAAGCGCTACTTTTTGCAGCATGGTCTTCTCAGTCTAATTGATGAACAGTCTAATTCATGAACACTACAAGCTAGCCTTGCATTAAAGGGCGTTCCATCGGTACACTTTTATTTGCAGTCAGACGGACATTACATCTGCAAACGGATTGCGGCTGTCGGGGACGATTTGTCTACAGACAAACTTTAGCAGGCTTCTCGATATCTAATGGATGAATATCACCGTTCTATAGACTAATCTGTCCAGATTACTAATTAAGCATTCTTTTTCTTGATCTTTGTTGTGATCACGTAGTGGTCTAGCAAGCTTTCACTTGACCGGGCTCTCATGGAGGCGTCCACGGCGGCCGGAGGGACGTGCCGTCAAAGGGATTAGACGAGCAAATGCATGCGCAGCAGCGCGTGCATAGAGCGGCGGCGGTAGACGATCCAGCCAAAAAAAAAAATCATGCGCGTCGAAGAGACAGTGCGGGTAGTGCACCGATGAGAGCTCGGCTTGGTGGCAGCACACTACAGGGAGATTTGTTTTTCCCCTTTTTTATTATTCAATACCTACCTAGTCGATTGCCGGTTTCCTCATTACTTTTGCTAGCAAGTACGCAAAACAAAAGTACTACTAAGTATAGTAAGGACTATTTTCGCAGCATGCTCAGTACGGATCAGTTTGTCTGTTTCCTTCAGTAAGAACTATTCAGTTAGCTCCCAAAATTATTGCACAGAATATTTTCTGTTGTCTTGCCATGCATTATTTTTGCAGGGGTATTTTGTCGACACTTGTGCACGACGTTGGTCTAGCCGGCGTCTCGCCGTCACTGAGGTTGGCTGACCTGTGTCGACATGGCCGCCCCACAACGCCCTCATACCATCGAGCTAGCCTCAACGCTCAGGCCATATTTACCAAACTTTTTTTTACTTCGCATAAATTAATTATGCATCTTTTTTCACTATTATTATTTCTTGGTTGCACTACGTTGTGCGTGCAGGCAATCTATTTAGGTTGGGCCGCGCCAACACCTCGGCGGGCCGATGTCGTCGTTCCGCCTGGGTCGACCAAGTCATTGTGTCGCGTTAGCACGTGTCCCTGTGTCAACTTTTCTGCATTGCCGCTCCGCCGGGCTGACCTTGTCGCCCAGGCAATATAAATTCAATTTTTTTACTTCACTTATGTCAATTAAGTAAAAGATTTTTTATTTTCGGACTACATTATTTAGCATGTGTAGTTAATCTACTTCGACTACGTCACGCGGTCACTTCGGCATCGTTGAGTGAGCTCTACCTCATCGAGTGTTCGGCACACGGGGCATATTTCTTTTATTACTCACTTTGCATAAATTATTAATTATGCAACTTTTTTTAATTTATTATTACTATTATCTCCGGATTGCACTATTTTCCGTGCACAGATAAATGATCCGGGTCCGGTAGCGTTGTCACCTCGGCGTACCGACGTACCATGTCACCTCAGCTGGACCGGGGCTTCGTCATCACTTCATTAACCCACGCTGGGGACTTCGACATCATACTGCCGGCCTGCTCCGTCTCCTCAATCGGACTGGGGGTTCCACCTCGCCACATTGGTCGTGCTACGTCGCCACTTCAGAGTGCCGAGCTCTTCGCTCCGCCACCTCGGAGCCAGCTCGGGGGCTGGGACCTTGTCCCGCATCAAGCTCGGACCGCGTCATCAACACCGAGCACATTAACCAGCTAAGTCGCTCTCATGCTCAAAAACTTTGAGTTTAAAATTTTGTTTGACTCGACCAAGCATTATACTTTTTTGGCAAAAAGTTGTTTGCGAAAAAATTCCTTGTCATAACTTTGTTTGTGACACACAAATTCAAATACCCCTGTTTACTTGGGGGCTTCCTTTGTGAAGCCTTTCCTTTTGCATATGATTATATTTCTACGGCTTCGTTCCTTGTTCGTGTATTACGCCACAATATGCACCATATTGACCTAAGTGATTTCAAGCTAGGGAGTAAAGGTAGCACCTCTGCGATTGTCATGATCGGGTCAACCGAGCCGGACCTCAGACTGGGTGAAGCCAAAAGCTAGCACTCTTACTGTTTTCAATAATGGTCGGCACACAATGGAACTCTTTAGTACAAAAAATCTATTGCACAGTCTCATAGTGAGCAACCAAAGAAAGGTATCAGTGGGGGTACTATTTTCTTCCAAGGTGCTTCTTACACTTTGTCAGTAATATAGCATAAGTTCCCTGAGCGCGCTTTGTCTGTTACAGCCTTATGGCTTGATTGCCTGGTTCTCGGAAACACCATCGATATTCTCGACAGGGGGAGTACATAACACTTTTCGGTTCGTGACCGAAGAGGGAGAAGCCGAAAGTCGATTAAGACGCGTATAAAGGTCGGGTGAACACAGATATGACATAAGTACTTCGGTACATACAATCATTATACATAAAATTCTTTTACCCAAGTCACTCGGGGGCTCTTAAATTTATGTGAGCTGTTTTATAATAAGTGTTCTTCTTCTTAGTCGTTGCAAAGTCTTTTTTCTGTCACTCCTTTTTTCGACGCGAGTGTGCGGTCAATAGCCGGGGAGCCTAATTTCTCTCTCAAAGCCGCTAAAGTTTGCTAAACTTTCCTAACGAGAAGTACTCCGCCTTCGGGATAGGAGGTTGAAGCCGTAGGCTGACCCGCTTGAAGTCTTGAGATAGGATGTGTCATGTTAAAGCACGGCAGAAGCACATCTTTTTCTAAGACCAATTTTCTGCTTGGCACCGAACAATTGATCTAGTTCGGACGTCGAGTTTTTCCTGATGTTTTTTGGTTCTCCAATCCTGTGACACTTTTGAACTATTTGTGTGTTTTCCACATAAGTCTCTCCGTGCAGCGCCGGACACCTTTAGGGATTCGGCAAAAATTTCTCGGATATCACTATATATGCATCAGTTTAGAATTGTGTCTTTGGTCAATAGTTAGGTTGCCCGGCTCCTGCGGTTGCCTCCTATGTTCCTCTTTGTTCGACTAGGTGTGCAAATAGAGAACCACTGCGATTGTGCTTCCAGCTCGCATGGTTAAGCACCGCAGTGGAGAAAGCCGAAAACTGACTGTCACAATAAGCGTAAACTGGTCAGCGGTCCGATGACTATACTAATGACGGGTTGTTCATAACATTGGCCAAAGTGTTTATGCCTTGACCTCGGCTGTCGCCGAACACTAACCGGGGGGATACTTGCTAGCCTCCCAACTTTAATCTCCTATGACTAAGTGAAAGTTATAAAGCCCGCATATCTAATTGCCTCGTTTCCGCCAACACAACCACCTTCACGCACCGAGATGTCGGCTAAGGGTTGTTTTGTTATTCCGAAAACACCCTGTGTAGCATCTACAAGGGGGTAGAATCCGATGATGGGTCACTTTCAGATTATAAACGGTCACAACGGAAGTGAAAATTTGGGTTCATTTAGACCATAGAGTTTGGAAGCTTTCCCTGAACTAAATCCGCAGTATTTTCCTGCCACGTTGATCGGAGCTGAGGTTTCATGATCATGCTTAGCATGACAAGCCAAAGAAAGGAACCGATAGCGGGACTATTTTCTTTGGACGATGTTTCTTATGTTAAACGATAATATAACATGTCTCTCTGTGTACCTTTGTTTATAAAACCGTATGGCCGGATTGCCTTGTTTGCCATAAATCTTTGCCCTCATAAAGGCTTTATAAAGTAGGACGAACACCCCTCGGCTGCTAGCCGAGGAGGTTGAAGCCGATGGTCGGTCAACAAAGTTTTGTACAATGCGGATCCGAGCATTAATGATGTAAAGTACTTGAATACATAGAGTCATTACATATAATTTGTGATTTTACTATGGATATCGATCCTTAATTCGGCCACCCGTGCCTGCATTAAGGCTTGGGGGCTACTGGGCTTCGGGCTTATTATTTACAAATATTAAAATGGCACATCAATACCCAGATATGGTGTTGCCACCCGACCAGTGTCTCGGGGGCTACTGCATTAACAATCCAATGCAGAAAATTTAAAGCGCAATATAGTTTTCGAGGAGATTATTATCCTCAGGTTGGTCAGCCGCACCCAACCTGTGTCTCGAGGACTTTGCAAACCACGTTTCTATTCCTAAGTATGCTGCCGAGCTGGGAATTGATCCTCAGGCTGATTTTATGAATCGACCTGGGTCTCAGGGGCTACTAGGGTCAGCGGTTTGATTTTTCCTTCAGGTGCATCCCGGATATTAGGCCAGCACATACCTTGAGGGCTACTGACTATACATCTCGGCAGAGATTACATTGCATAATTCGGAATTAAATTCATAAAAATCAGCCAATGGCCGAGGTGGTGCACCACCTCGGATACAGTCCAGCGTTGGTGCTCGACTATAATAGACACCCCGGAAGCAGTCCGGCATAAAGCTCGGATGCTAGTGGCTGGCTCTGTAGAGGGCATTTCCAGCATTAAGCTCGGATAAACTCCTTCAACTTTTTTGAACTAAGGTGATCTATGACACCTTGGATATAGTCCGGCGTTGGAGCTTGGACATAGTCCGGTGTTGGAGCTCGGATGCAGTTCAGCGTTGGAGCTCGGCAGTAGCAATACTCCTCAGATACAGTCCGGTGGTGGAGCTCGGATACATTCCGGCGGTGGAGCCCGGATACATTCCGGCGTTGGAGCTCGGAAGCGGTCCGGCATTGATGCTCGGCTGCAAAGGATACCTCGAATGCAGTCCGGCGTTGGAGCTCGGACGCAAGAGGACACTTCCGCCCGGGAACAACTCCAAACCCGAGATGTGGCATAAAAATAACAAGGCATTGATAAAGGCCAAAAATTTAAAGGGGCTCCTTGGATACCCGACGTGTAAACTCTTCGGATGCACGTCGGCGATCCTCAAGATCGAAGATGAGAAGATTTGTTGAACCAGTTTTCAAGACCGACGACCGAAGATGAAGAGCAATTCGGAAGAATCGAGGAGCGTCCCCAACTTGAAGACCGGTTCAGGGGGCTACTGACGGTGTCCTGAACTAGGGGGTACTCACTATGTCGTCTCCCGATCAGTTGGATTGGGCCGAGGACCCCTATGGCCGTATACTCATGGGCCAGTTCGGACAACCCGTGCCGCATACAAGGAAGACTCCACAAGACTTGGCGCCCAAGACAAGGACTCTTCTAAATCCAAGGCCTCCTGTGTCTTATATAAACCAAGCCCAGGCTAGTCAATAGACAATCTCATATTCATTACTACAATCTCGTGGTAGACACCTGTACTATGTACAATCCCCCATATGAATACAATCAAAAGCAGGACGTAGGGTATTCTCTCTTCAAGAGAGCCCGAACCTGGGTAAAATCATGTGTCCGTGTTACCATCACTCCAAGACGCCTAGCTTAGGACCCCTACTATGAGATATGCCAGTTTTGACACCGACGGTGAACACCTCCATGACCGTGTCTAGATTGGATCTTGGCGGTTTTGGACTCTGCGGCGGCTGGATCAATATTTCCTCGATTCCCCTAGGGTTTCTGGATCATTTGGGTATTTAGAGAGCAGAGAGGCGGTTCGGGGGGCACCCGAGGTGGGCACAACCCCCCAGGGCGCGCCTGGGCCTCCTGGCGTGCCTTGGTGGGTGCTGCTCCTCTCGAACAGCCCCTCAGGTGCTTCCTTGGCCCATTGGCTTTCTTCTAGCCCAATAAAATTCCTCCAAGAGTTGCGTTGCATTTGGAATCCTTATGATATTCATTTCATGCGATGTAAAAAACATGCAGAAAACAACAACTGACATTGGGCACTATGTCAATATGTTAGTACCAAAAATGATATAAAAGGACTATAAAATGATTGTAAAACATCCAAGAATGATAATATAACATCATGGAACAATAAAAAATTATAGATACATTGGAGACGTATCAGCATCCCCAAGCATAATTCCTGCTCGTCCTCGAGTAGGTAAATGATAAAAACAGAATTTTTGATGTGCAATGCTGCCTAACATGTTCTTCACATTATTTTCTTTATAGCATGGACATATGGACTTTCGTATGACTCAAAGCAATAGTTTAGTCTTGACATGAAGACTTTAATACTCAAGCATACCAACAAGCAACCATGTCTTTCAAAATATCAACACTAAAGCAACTTATCCCTAGCCCATCATGCTCAATCATTGATCCATTCATCAAAGACACTCGAATATAAGCTACACCCAATGCTCAAATATGATCATAGTGCCCCTTAGTTGGTGCTTTATAATAGAGGACGGAGACTCAAATTCAAAATAAAAATTGCATAAGTCAAAGAAAGGCCCTTCACGGCGGGAAGTATGGATTTGTAGAGGTGCCGGAGCTCAACGCTTAAATTGAGAGATAAAATTATTTTTGAAAGGCATACTTTTCCTACCAACGAAAATGACTTGGAGCATCCAACACTTTCCATGCTAGATACATCATAGGCGGTTCCCAAACAGAAAATAAATTTATTCATTTTTCTACCATAACTTCCACTTTCCATGCTTAGCCGTATCCATGGGTGCCCTCCATACCAACACTTTCCAAATAATTTATTATTTGACAACATAAATTAAATTCATTTATTCATTTCGAGACAGGGCATCCCTAGTACCTTTGTCGTACTCTCGTGCAATGACAAGTGAATAAACACTCATTGTGAGAATAACACATCTAGCATGGAAAATATTGGCTACCCTTTACCGCCTCGCGATTATAGTAGAGCACACGAAAGAGAAATTTATTTTGAACATTAGATATGGAAAATGCAAATTTGCTTAGAACAGCATGGAAATACCGCATATAGGTAGGTATAGTGGACTCGTAAGGCAAAACTGGTCTAAAGGGTTTTGGATGCACAAGTAGTGATCATACTTAGTCCAAAACGAAGGCTAGCAAAAAGATTGAGAAGCGACCAACCAAAAAGCGAAAAATATCGTAGCCAAGCATTAAGCATGAGTAACACCGAATAATGCACCATAAGAAGGATATAAATTTCATTGCATAACTATTGACTTTCGTGCTTGCATAGGAAAACATAAACCTTAACATCAATATTCTTACCAAAGCACAATTACTCATCAACATGGCTCACATATCATATCGTCATATCCCAAAACCATTACTAAGAACCAAATTTATTTTGTCCAATCATCTCCATGAATGTTTTTGTTATATCCTCCTTAGATATCTATCACTTTCGGACTATTTTCATATGTTGCCTTTGATAAGCTCAAACAAATATAAGTGAAGATCATGAGCATAATTTTTTTCTTTCTCTCAAAATAATCTAAGTCACTAGTAGAAATCAGGGCTTTCGTTCGGGACAGATAAGACCATTAGTCCTGATTCAGTCATGAACCGGGACTAATGTGAGCATTGGTCCCGGTTCATGCGGCAAAGGCATTAGTCCCGGTTCAAATGGGACCTATAGTCCCGGTTGGTGCCATGAACCTGTACTAATGGGTGCGATGCCCATTAGTATCGGTTCCTGGCACGAACCGGTACTAAAGGTCTAACCTGTAGTACCGGTTCGTGCCACGAACCGGTACTAATGGGGTTTGAGGCATTAGTACCGGTTCATGGCACGAACATGTACTAAAGGTGCCATTTTCAAACTCTACCCACCCCCCAAGTGGATCACCTTTTCAGTTGTGTAAAAAGCAAAAGAAAATGATAAAAACTTCACAAATTAAAATCCTTCGAGATGTAGTTATGTTACTACATCTACTAGTTAGGAAAATTTAAAAACTTAAATTTGGACATGTTTTGCAAAAAGTGTAGGGAAAATGTAAAACGGCTATAACTTTTGCATACTATGTCAGAAAAAAACGTATAATATATCCAAATGTTCAACACGAAAATCCACATCCGATTTTGACGGCCTAGGGCCTGTTTGCAAATTTTTAGAATCCTCAAATTCTAAAAGGAAAAAAAGTTATGCTCAAATTTTAGTCTTTTTAGTCTTTTTTTGAATTTTTGTTAAATCTGGTCAAACTATGGTCAAAATACTTATTCAAGAAGTATTAGTGTTACTAAATAATTATTCAAGAATATTAGTGTTACTAAATAATTATTTCAGTTTTTTTTGAATTTTGGTCAAATCTGGTCAAACTTTGGTCAAACAATGGTCAAACTACTTATTCAAGAAATATTAGTGTTACTAAATAATTATTTCAGTATTTTTTTTGCATTTTGGTCAAATCTGGTCAAACTGTGGTCAAACTATGGTCAAACTGTGGTCAAACTACTTATTCAAGAAATATTAGTGTTACTAAATAATTATTGTTTTTTAGAACAATAATTTCAAACTCAAATAGTGAAATGTGTGACTTCATGCTCAAGCTAAATTCCTGAGGGTTAATAGGATTGACATCTTACTATTGTCAGGAAAACAACAAGTGCAGACTTGGAAATGAGGGAGAATAGAACCTGGAAGTTAAGTGTGCTCAGGCTGGAGTAGTGAGAGGATGGGTGACCGTTCGGGAAGTTAGATGATTTGGAATGATGAGGGGTGATTAGAGATTAGAGGTTAAATTGAGCAGTGGTGAGGGGTGATTAGAGATTAGAGGTTAAAAAAATTCAGAAATTTGAAAAAATAAAAAAAATTCAAAAAAAATTCAAAAAAAATCATAAAATTTTCTATAGTACCGGTTGGTGTTACCAACCGGGACTAAAGGTGGACCTCCAGGCAGTGGCCACGTGGACGGCCTTTAGTCCCCGTTCGTGTAAGAACCGGGACTAAAGGGGGAGGCTTTAGTAACGACCCTTTAGTTCCGGTTCCAGAACCGGGACTAAAGGCCCTTATGAACCGGGACAATAGGCACTTTTTCTACTAGTGAGTGAAGCAAGAGAGAATTTCTTAAAAATTTACTAACTCCCAAATAAATCTAAGTGAAGCATGAGAGCATTTCTTCAAAATTAACAAAGTACACTGTGCTCAAAAAGATATAAGTGAAGTACTAGAGCAAGTCCATGGCTCTAAAAATTTAAGTGAAGCATAAGAGCAAGCATAGCATAATTTTTGGCTCTCTAAAAAGGGTGTGTCCAGCAAAGATTAAATACTTAAAACACAAAGAAAAAGAAGCAAAGACTCATATCAACAATACGCTCCAAGCAAAACTTATATCATGTGACGAATAAAAATATAGTTTCAAGTAAAATACCGATGGTCGTTGGAAGAATGCGGGGATGCCACTCGGGGGCATCCCCAAGCTTAGTTGCTTGCTAATTATTTTAATATTATCTTGGGAAGCCTCGGGCATCCTGAAGCTTAGCCTTTTGCTTATCCTTATTCCTTCATCCATTGTAAGATAACCCAAAACTTGAAAACCTCAATCACACAAAACTCAAACAAATCCTTCGTGAGATCCTTTAGTATAAGAAACCAAACCAGTACAATAAGTACTGTATCAAACCTATTATTATTTTATTTATGCATTATATCTACTGTATTCCAACTTTTCTATGGCAAAAACTCATCAAAGAAAACCATAGAATCCAAAAAAACAAGCACACAACGCAAAGAAAACAGAATTTGTCAAAAACAGAATAGTATGTAGCAATCTGAATATTTCGAATACTTCTTTAACTCCAAAAATTATGAAATACATTTGTGGACGTGAGGAATTTTTATATTAATCCTCTTCAAAAATAATCAACTGAAAAGCAATCTTCTGTAAAAAATGACAAATAATCTCGTGAGCACAAAAGTTTCTATTTTTCTGCAAGATCAAATAAACTTTCTCCCAAATCTTCCCAAAGGCCTTGCTTGGCACGAACACTAATTTAAAACAAAAAACGCATCTAACCAGAGGTATAATTATGTAATTACACAAGAACAGAAAATAAAAGGAAAAAAATATTTTATTCGTTGGGTTGTCTCCCAACAAGCTCCTCCTTTATAGCCATTAAAATAAGCATGAGATTTCAATGATGCTCACATAAAAGAGAAGGATTGAAGCACAAAGAGAGCATCATAAAACACATGACAAACACATCTAGTTCTAACATACTTCCTATTCATAGGCATTTTATAAGCAAACAAAGTATCAAGGCAAGCAAAAACTAGCATATGCATGGAAAAAGCAAGAGAGGATAGCAATCTCGACATGAAGAGACGTAGTTTAGTAACATGAAAATTTCTACATCCATATTTTCCTCTCTCATAATAATTACATGTAGGATCATAAGAAAATTCAACAAAATAGCTATCACATAACATATTCTCAACATGATCCACGTGCATGCAAAGTTGGCACTCTTCCAAAATAGCGTGATTAACATTAACAAAAGTCATGACCTCTCCAAACCCACTTTTATCAAAAATTTCATAAGATTTAACATTCTCCAAATATGTGGGATCTAAAGTTGACACTCTTCCAAACCCAATTTTAATATTATTGCAAACATTGTTTTCAATCTCCTATTCATCATGGGGCTTAAATTAATCTTTAAGATCGTAAGAAGAATCACCCCAATCATGATCATTGCAATAAGTAGAGGACATATAAAAATTAGCAACACCAAGCTTGGGGTTTTCACTAGTAGAAAACATGGCTTTGGTCCAAGCCGGGTTAGCCCATTAGTCCCGGTTCAGTCATGAACCGGGACTAATGTGAGCATTGGTCCCGGTTCATGCGGCAAAGGCATTAGTCCCGATACAAATGGGACCTTTAGTCCCGGTTGGTGCCACAAACCGGTACTAATGGGTTTGTGGCATTAGTACCGGTTCGTAGCACAAACCGGTACTAAATGTCCCATTTTCAAACTGTACCCCCCTCCCCTGTGGATCGCCTTTTCAGTTTTGTAAAAAGCAAAAGAAAATGATAAAAACTTCAAAAATTAAAATCCTTCGGGATGTAGTTATGTTACTACATATACTAGTTAGGAAAATTTAAAAACTTAAATTTGGAAATGTTTTGCAAAAAGTGTAGGGAAAATGTAAAACGGCTATAACTTTTGCATACTATGTCAGAAAAAACGTATAATGTATCAAAATGTTCAGCACGAAAATCCGCATCCGATTTTGATGGCCTATGGCCTGTTTGCAAATTTTTATAATCCTCAGATTCTAAAAGGAAAAAAAGTTATGCTCAAATTTTAGTTTTTTTTGAATTTTTGTTAAATCTGGTCAAACTATGGTCAAAATACTTATTCAAGAAGAATTAGTGTTACTAAATAATTATTCAAGAATATTAGTGTTACTAAATAATTATTTTACTTTTTTTGAATTTTGGTCAAATCTGGTCAAACTTTGGTCAAACTGTGGTCAAACAATGGTCAAACTACTTATTCAAGAAATATTAGTATTACTAAATAATTATTTCAGGTTTTTTTCAATTTTGGTCAAAACTGGTCAAACTATGGTCAAACTATGGTCAAACTATGGTTAAACTGTAGCACACTATGGTCAAACTGTGGTCAAACTACTTATTCAAGAAATATTAGTGTTACTAAATAATTATGGTTTTTTAGAACAATAATTACAAACTCAAATAGTGAAATGTGTGACTCCATGCTCAAGCTAAATTCCTGAGGGTTAATAGGATTGACATCTTACTATTGTCAGGAAAACAACAAGTACAGACTTGCAAACGAGGGAGAATAGAACCTGGAAGTTAAGCATGCTCTGGCTGGAGTAGTGAGATGGGTGACCGTCCGGGAAGTTAGATGATTTGGAATGATGAGGGGTGATTAGAGATTAGAGATTAAATTGAGCAGTGATGAGGGTGATTAGAGATTAGAGGTTAAAATAATTCAGAAATTTGAAAATAAAAAAAATTCAAAAAGAAAATTTTCAACAAAAAAATCATAAAATTTCCTTTAGTACCAGTTGTTGTTACCAACCGGGACTAAAGATGGACCTCCAGACAGCTACCACGTGGACGACCTTTAGTCCCGGTTCGTGTAAGAACCAGGACTAAAGGGGGAGGCTTTAGTAACAACCCTTTAGTCTTGGTTCCAGAACCAGGACTAAAGGCCCTTATGAACCGGGATAATAGGCCCTATTTGTACTAGTGTTTGCATACTATTAGCACATTTGACATTAATAGAATTTGTAGTAAAATCATTGCAGTCATGCTATTCCTTCAAAGAGCTATCATGAATCACTTCATAAATTTCTTCATCACAATTTTCAGATTCATGAATCTCAAGCAAAACTTCATAAAGATAATCTAGTGTACTCATATCATTAGCAATTTGTTCATGATAATTGCATATCTTAAAAAGATTAGCAAGTGGATGATGATCCATATCAATAAATGTTTAGCAAGAAAAGAGGCAAGCAAATAGAAGGCACATGGCACACAAGCAAACATGAGATCTGACGAGAAAAAAAGCGAACAAGAAAGAGGGCGAATAAAACGGCAAATTTTTTTGAAGTGGGGGAGTGGAAAACGAGAGGCAAATGGCAAATAATCTAAATTTCCAGGAGATGAGATTTTTGATTAGGAACTTGGTTGATGTTGAAGATCCTCCCCAGCAATGGCGCCAGAAATTCCTTTTGATGTGTTGTAGAACTACGTCGGTATTTCCCCAAAGAGGAAGGGATGATGTAGTATAGTGACGGTACATATTTCCCTCAGTGATGAGACCAAGGTTGTCGAACCAGTAGGAGAACCTCCTCACACCAAATAAACATCACCTGCACACAAATAACAAATACTCGCAACCCGACGTGTTAAAGGGGTTGTCAATCTCTTTCGGGTACGACGCCTCAAGATTGGCAAAAACGTGAGGTAAAACGAGTAGATAGGTTAAATAGATCACGGAACAAATAAATTGCAGCAAGGTATTTTTGTATTTTTGGTTTAATAGATCTGAAAATAAATGCAAAAGGAAATAGATCGCAAAGGCAAATATGATGGAAAGGGACCATAGGGCCATAGTTTCACTAGTGGCTTCTCTCGAGAAAAATAGCAAACGGTGGGAAAACAATTACTGTTGGGCAATTGATAGAACTTCAAATAAGGATGACGATATCCAGGCAATGATCATTATATAGGCATGTATTACTAGACCGACTCCTTCTTGCATCTATTACTATTACTCCACACATCGACCGCTATCCAGCATGCATCTAGTGTATTAAGTTCATGAGAAAACGGAGTAATGCAATAAGAACGATGACATGATGTAGACGAGATCAGTTTATCTATTGTGGTAGATATAGATCTCATCTTGTTATCCTTAGTTGCAACAATACATACGTGATGGTTCCCTTTCTGTCACTGGGATCAAGCACCGTACGATCAAACCCACTATAAAGCACCTTTCCCATTGCAAGATAAATAGATCAAGTTGGCCAAACAAAACCCAAATATCGGAGAAGAAATGCCAGGCTATAAGCAATCATGTATATAAGAGATCAAAGAAGACTCAAATAACTTTCATGGATAAAAACATAGATCTAATCATAAACTCAAAGTTCATCAGATCCCGACAAATATACCGCCAAAAGACTTGCATCATATGGATCTCCAAGAGACCATTGTATTGATAAAAGAGAGAGAGAGAGAGAGAGAGAGAGAGAGAGGAAGCCATCTAGCTACTAACTACGGAACCGTAGGTCTACAAAGAACTACTCACACATCATAGGGGAGGCACCAATGGAAGTGGTGAACCCCTCCTTGACGGTGTATAGATTGGATCTTGGTGGTTCTGGACTCTGCGGCGGCTGGATCAATATTTTGTCGACTCCCCTATGGGTTTCTGGAATATTTGGTTATTTATAGAGCAAAGAGGTGGTTCGAGGGGCACCCGAGGTGGGCACAACCCCCCAGGGTGCGGCTGGGCCTCCTGGCGTGCCCTGGTGGGTGCTGCTCCCCTCGAGTAGCCCCTCAGGTGCTTCCTTGGCCCATTGGCTTTCTTCTGGCCCAAAAAAATACTCCAGGAGTTGCGTCGCATTTCGACTCCGTTTGATATTGATTTCCTGCGATGTAAAAAACATGCAGAAAACTGCAACTGGCATTGGGCACTATGTCAATAGGTTAGTACCAAAAAATGATATAAAATGATTGTAAAACATCCAAGAATGATAATATAACAGCATGGAACAATAAAAAATTATAGATTCGTTGGAGAAGTATCAGACAGCAATAGTGGGCCTAACCTCATCTATGAGGACATGCTCGACAAGATGCAGATGGACAGGTCACACATCGAGTAAATCAACACCATCTTTCGAGGTATTATCCCCAGTCGAGAGGCACACTGCTCGGGAAAAATCAAACGGGATGTGGTGTTCGGCACACCTGAGAATTATAGATCCGAAGAGTTGCTCTTTCATGTGGTCACCTTCAATGGTGGATATCACTCTATCCTTGGCCGGGACGCTTTCTCACGCTTTGAAACTATACCCCATTATGGGTACATGAAGCACAAAATGCTCAGCCATGGAATCATCACAATCTCGAGCGACCCGGACAAAGCCCTTTGTGTCAAAAACAAAACCGCATCCTTGGACCTTGAGGTACTCTATGAAGCCCTAGCGGCAGAGGAATTAACCACCTTACGAGCTACGGTGGATAGGGACGATGTGATCCTTGATAAAAGATCCAAGTCCACCTCTTTCAAACCAGTAGAAGAAATAGTAAAATTCCAAGTGCACCCGATGGACCCTAATGAAACAGCATCTATTGGAGCACAGCTAGATCCGGCAGTGGACGCCGCCCTACGCGCTTTCCAGCGTGAGAATTGGGATATTTTCACCTGTCACCCTTCAGACATCCCCGACATCCCATGAAGACTGGTCGAACACAGTCTCAACATAATCAAAGGATTCAAACCCGTAAAGCAGACACTGTGGTGATTCTCTGAACCCAAGCGTCAAGCCATGGGAGAAGAGCTAGCGAAGTTATTAGAGGCTTGGTTCATTAGGGAAATCAAACATTTGGATTGGTTAGCCAACCTGGTCATGGTACATAAAAAGGAAAAATCATGGCGCATGTGTGACGACTTCAAGGACCTCAACAAGGCTTGCCCCAAATATCCCGTTCAATTGCCTCACATTGACCAAATTATTGATGCAACTATAGGACACGATTCTTTGTGTTTCCTCGACGCCTACTCCGGATACCATCAGATTAAGATGAAGGAACCAGACCAGGCTGCAACTGCATTCATCACCCCTTATAGTCCTTTCTGCTTCAACAATATGCCCTTGGGGTTTAAAAACGCTGGGCCTACTTACCAGTGTATGATCCAAACTTGCTTGGGAAAACAAATTGGCAAAACAGTCAAAGCATACGTGGACGACATGGACATTAAGACAAAACGCGTCGAGACACTGGTAGATGATCTCCGCCTCACCTTCGACAACCTCCGGACATACGACATACGATTTAATCTAGAAAAGTGTGTCTTCGGAGTACCTGCAAGAAACTTGATAGGCTTCATTGTTTCCCATAGAGGAATTGAAGCAAACCCAGCCAAGATCTGAGTTCTGTCACAATTGGCCATCCCAACAGACCTTAAGAAGGTCCAAAAGCTAGCTGGATGCCTCGCGGCCTTAAGACAATTTATCTCCAAATCCGGTTGTGGTTACATCCGTCCATTTGAAGGTGTCACTACGTATTGGAGAGCCATAGCCGTATTGGAAGAAATCAAGGCCCTCCTCGAAAGCAACCTTATCCTGGCAGCACCAGGTATTGGAGAGCCTATGTTACTATATATTTCGGCAACCAATCAAGTAGTAAGTGATGTTTTTGTCGTTGAACAAGGGGTGGAGGGACATAAATTCCCCACCCAAAAACCAGTCTACTACGTATCAGAGGTCCTTACAACTTGCAAATCTCGATACCCTCCCTATACGAAGATAGTCTACATAGTCTTCATGGCATCCCGCCAACTTTGACACTACTTCCAAGAGTGTCGGTAACAATGGCATCCGAAGTGCCACTGAAAGACATCATCAATAACAGGGACGCCACTGGCTGCATAGCCAAATGGGCCATCAAGCTATTACCGTTCGAAATCATATACAAGCCACCTCGGGCTATTAAATCCCATTTATTGGCCGACTTCGTCGCTGGATGGACGGAAGCCGAACTCCCTAAAGAGTACGGCTCATACTCCAATTGGATTATGTACTTCGATGGCTCCAAAATGTTGGCCGGACTGGGGGCTGGTGTAATCCTCACATCCCCTAGTGGGGACACAGTCCGCTACGTATTGCAAATTATGTATACAGACTCTAATAATGCAGCCGAATACGGGGCACTATTACACGGTCTTCGCATGGCTGTCTCCATGGGTATTCAATGCTTGGAGTTGTGTGGCGATTCGAACCTCGCAATTTCCCAGGTCAATGGGGAGTTTGCTGCAAAGGACCAGAAAATAGTGGCATATCAAAACGCCATATAAAACTATCAGCTCGGTTCGACGGACTTGGGTTCCATCATGTCGCCCGAGAAAGTAATCATGCAGCCGACATCCTCGCTCATATGTGCGCTAAGTGAGACCCCGTGCCACCCAACACCTTTGTGGAAAAGCTCTTTAAGCCATTTGTGGCGTGGCAGGGTGAAAACGGGGAAGGCAATGTGGACCTGATCACACCCCCAACCGCCAAACACAACACAAACAACGTCGGGGGTACGGATATCGAGATAACACCCTCTGCTCATGAGGTCATGGCGGTTATCGCTCCTTGGACTGAACCATCCTAGCCTACCTCAATAGGCAAGAGCTCCCCGACGATCAAAACGAAGCGCGATGCATAGTTCGGCGCTCCAAAGCCTTTAAAGTTCATGAGGGAGAACTATATAAAAGAAGTACTACTGGAGTCCTTCAAAGGTGTATCTCCAGAGATGTGGGAAGGCAACTCTTGGCAGAAGTACATGCCGGTCTCGGCGGTCATCACGCCGCAGCTCGCGCCCTTGTAAGAAAGGCGTTCCGGACAGGCTTTTTCTGGCACACGGCTCGATCTAATGCTCAAGACCTTGTCCAACGCTGCGTGGGCTGTCAACTTTTCCCCAATCAAAGCCACATGACTCCCATCGCATTAAGAACAATCTCCATTACTAGTCCCTTTGTGGTCTGGGGGCTGGACATGGTTGGACCCCTTAAAGGTGGAAGCCACAAAAAGAAATACTCGTTGGTCATGGTGGATAAATTCACTAAATGGGTAGAGGCCAAACAAGTAAAAACAGCTGAGGCCGGACAAGTGATTGACTTTATATCTGGTGTAGTCCACCGTTATGGTGTCCCGCATAGTATCATCACTGATAAGGGCTCTAAATTCATAGCTAATGAGGTGAAAACTTGGTGCGCTAAGTTGGGCATCAAACTCGACTATGCGTCCGTGTATCACCCTCAAACAAACGGCCAAGTTGAACGTGCCAATGGTCCGATCATGAGTGGTATTAAGCCCATACTAGTGCGATCTTTATGAGAATCGAAAAAGCACTGGGTTGAGGAACTCGATTTTGTACTCTGGGGACTCGGGACCATGCCCAATCAAACGACCGGATACACACCTTTATTTATGGTGTACGACGCAGAAGTCATACTACCCTGTGATATTATTCGTGACTCACCTAGAGTGCACATGTATGAAGAGAAAGAAGCCAAACTAAATCGGCAGGACGACCTAGATGGACTTGAAGAGGAGCGCGACATTGCCAAGGCCCGTTCCACATTCTACCAACAACAGACCAGGCGTTACGAAAGCAGAGAAGTGCGGGCTAAAACATACAATGTCGAAGAACTTGTTCTATGCCTCCCGGAGAAGAAAAAGGTTAAGCTCAAACCTAAATGGGAGGGCCCCTTCATAATATATGAAGTCGTCACTGGAGGAGCCTATCGCCTTCGCAATGTAGAGGATGATCGCCTTAAGCCGAACCCATGGAACGCCGCCCGGCTCCGAAAATTTTATGCATAGCTCGCCCTCCTTTGGTCTCATTCTAAACTAGGTTTTTCTATTTCCTCTCCCCTTTTATTTTTTCCCTTTTCTTCTTAATTTTATGTTTGGATCAACCGCATTGTTGGGAGTACGCATCTTTAAATGTATACACCCCACCATACACGGGGGCTTCTTTAAAAAGAAGCATTTTATTGGAAAGCTTACAAGCTTCTTTTGTCCGTACTATTTGTTGTTTCTGCCATTTTATGCACCTCTATGACTTAAGTTTTTGCCAAGCTGGGCTGCCTTGCTCCTATGCTTATACCTTACGTTCCCGATTGTTCGGCTAGGGTGTAAAGGGAGCACCTTTGTGAATGTTATAATTGGGTTATTCGGCCCTGCACCTCAGATGGGTGAAGCCGAAAGCTAGCATTCTTAAGGGAATAATTGGTCAGCACATATCCATCAGGCTATTTTCGGACAAAATTATGAAATTGGTTGTCTATACTTCAGACACAAGCCCAGTCCAAGGAAAGGAACCCCTAACGGAACTATTTTTCTTGGAAGATGTTTCTTACGTTAAACAGTAATATAACATAACTCCACTGAACACATTTTGTTTGTTCGAGCAATATGGCCGGATTGCCTGGTTTACGACAATACTAAATGTTTCCTGGTTAAACATAGTATACGGAAACACTCCAACTTCTTGGTTCGGAGGTAGAAGCCGAAGGTCTATGATGACAACATTTTCATACAATTCGACAGGAGATAAGATCGGTCATAATGTACGTGGGTACATCGAATCGAATGCCTACTCCCTTTCTACGCCATCCAGTAGACTATCTAATTTACAATCTTCTTGCAAAAATTTTGCCGTTGACATTACTTGGTCGTATGCCAAGCTTACAGGAATTTCCATCCCTTCAGGTCCCTACGGTCCAACTCTTGCCATATGGTTCGGGTCAAGACCGGTACAACGTGTCTTCACCATGGCCCATGCCTCTCGAGTGCCTTCATGGCATGCGGACATCTTCCACTGCTTCAAACGACGCCGGGCACCCTTGAATAGATCATCCAACCCCTCCATACTTTCTGGAGGGATGTCGGAAGGCCGTAAGGCTTTGGCCATGTTCTTCATAGCCTTCCGAGCACGCTCGTGCAGTTTTGCCAGCTCCTTCAGAATGTCGCTTTGTAAGACATGCATTTCTTCTTCGGGGTGGCCGATCAACATACCTGCATCAACCGAACTGTAACATTCTGCATTATATGATTCTATCAATAATCCGGATGGTTCACAAGTCATATCAAATATGCCGCCCTTCAGCTTCTGGTTTTCCTGTTGTGCCTCCAAAAGTTGAGCCTTCAAGATCTTTATCTCTTCGGCCTGTTTCTTCACCTCTTCTTCTAGTTTCTTATCTTTGCCATAATACATTGGGGCACTCTTTATTTCATCTAGCAAGGAGACAGTGGCATTTAGCTATGTGCGGCTTGTCTCGAGCTCCTGGGTCAATGCACTGTCTTCTCCTTGAGAACCTGCGGTCATCAAACGATCCTCAAATCGGTTTTGTCGACCCGCTTTAAGTGTCGGGGGCTACTATACTATCTCCCCACTAAGTTCATAAAGATTTGTACCTGCATATCCGTTGAGAACAAGCGAGCGACCCCAGTGGGTCTGTCCCGGGCATCTCGGATATATGCACCTATAGTTCTTAGGGCGGTAAACTCCGGTTCCATTAAGGTAGGGGCACGCAATGCTTATTTTAAGTGATGATGATTCATCGCACTCTTGACTTCGGAGTTGGTAACGTACATCTCATCCGGCTCTCCGTGAGACGAACGAGTCTGTGCCGCATCAGCACGCGCCCCCGTCCCAGTTGGTATCTTCGGTGCTACATTAGCCACGACTCGGCTGGCTGGGATTTTACTCACGGTTCACCGTATACCCCTCCTGCGATGATTGAAGGAGGATTCAAATGACAATCCGGCTTCACACCCGAATATTAAATAAGAGGAATATACCTTTTTGATGATGGAGCAGGTTCAATGGTGCTTCCGACTTCCTTTTGTTTCGCACGACCATTCCGCGAAGGTGCTGACCTTCTCTTGGTCGCCCGCCCCTGAGTACGGCTCACTAGGCGGCAATCCTGTGAAACATGGTCCAGTGCGGAGGATAAAGAGACGAACAGAAGTATCTCACTTCCCTAAGAATACAGTTACCAAACACTTACCTTTATGAAAGGATAGAAGTCGGGGTAATCAGCCGTAATAGCTACCTCCGAGTCGTCAAGGCTCGCCTGATAGTATTCTCCATCTTCAAACTCTACAAATATGTCCGGATCCTCATGGAATCCGGGGTCCTCATTGCGATCGGGATCCTTTCGCTGGGGGCAGGGCAGTTAATGTTCTCGACAATTTGCCTCCATGACTATTTAAAAAAAGTAACTAGGGTATTTGGTCAATGCATCTCAATGAGTAAAAGAGTACTGAGCGGTTATAAAATTTACCCATCATGGGATTTTACATGGAGAAGGCCTCTCGGCAATTTAAATGAATGAAGTTTTCTTCTTCTCCTTTATAAAGGTCGGCCAGTGCTGCGGCTAATGCGGCTTGGCTATCCGGACCCTTTCACCTGTAGTTGGATGCGTCGTCCTCCCCATTATTATAGTTCCATAAGGGGGTTACCTTAGATTAAAGTGGCTGGATACACCTCTGTATCGCAATGGCCATAACTTCCACTATGGAGAGTACGGAATGGGTTAGTACTTTGACCTTGTTTACAAATCTCATCACTTTCGAGATGTCCCCCTGAGCACGGCACTTGGGATGCCAACTATTTAGCTCCTTCAAGGGGGCGCTGGAAAATTCTAGAAGTCCACGCCGAACAGGGTCCGGAAGAGGTACATCATCAATATAGAACTGTTCCGAAGACCATTCGGCGGATCCCTTCATTGGAGTCCCGACTGGGTAGGCAGATCTGGCTATACGCCATTCTTTAGTGCCGCCCACTTCAAAAATAGACCCGCAGCCCTAATGGTGGGGGCTGAGGCAGAAGAACTTTTTCCATAGTTCAAAGTGAGCCTCGCAACCCAAAAATAATTAGCAAATGGCAACGAAACCAGAGATATATAAAATAGAACCTGGTGTGAGGTTGTGCAGCTGGATCCCGTAGTGTTCCAGTAGGCACCTAAGGAAGGGGTGGATTGGGAATCCTACACCCCTCAAAAGGAATGAGATGAAGCACACCCTCTCCCCTTGGCTAGGATTGGGAAATTATCTGCCAATGCATCAACACCTATAGAAGTTAACCCCCCCCCCCCCGTATGGAGACTAGATTCGAGGGAGGGAGATATCCTTGCGTTTGGAGCTGACTGAGATGGAGGTGGGACACATAGCAACTCTGCCAGTCCCCTTCTTTAGGGCCATGAGGGCGCGAGGAGGAGCCAGGGGCACTCGCCATGGTCTGAATTTTTCCTTGGCTTGCTCTGTTGCTCTTGGTGTGATGCAGGATGGCGTTTGGAATATCTCGCCTTGATTTATAGGCGCGACATGTGCGTGTCAGAAATATAAAAATACAGGGATAACGAACTTTTCGCATTCACTCAGATGCACGGAAATCGAGGCGATGGCAGGGAGGAATCATAAAGATTGGACGTAGAAACCGATGCCGCACTATCATCAATCTGGAATATAATAGGGAACTCTCCTTGCAAAGCCAAAGACTTGCGTCCGCATACTACATCGTCATCGATGACAAGTTCTGGGGCTACTGAGGGAGTCCTGGATTCGGGAGTTCTCTGGTGTCCGGCCCAGGAGTATGGGCCGATTGCATGGGCCATACAGGATCAAGCTGAAGATTCTCTACCTTGTCCGGATGGGACTTCTCTGTATGTGGACGACAAGAATAGAGGCTGAAGGTTTCCTTCCCTGATAAACCGACCTTGTACAAACCCTAGGCCCCCTCCGGTGTGTATATAAACTGGAGGGGTTAGTCCGTAGAGGGCACCTTTTTCATCATCACTAGAATCCTCATAGGCTAGACATCTTGGGTTAGCCATTACGATCCTGAGGTATACAACTCTTGTAAGCTTCATACTCGTTGAATATAATCAAGAAGGAGCAGGGTTTTTGGAACCTTCATTAAGAGGGCCCGGACCTGGGTAAACACTGTTTCCCCAAGCTTCCTGTTACGACTGATCCTTAGACGCACAACTTCGGCCCCCCTACCCGAGATCTGCTGATTTTGACACCGACACCCATAGGGCCAGATGGAAAAGAAATTCCTCTAAATTTGGTGTATGAGCAAGTGCTTCCCGCTGCGAGGTACTCACAGGAAGACTGTACCCTAGACAGTCTTATAGATGGCTTAGATAAGGAATAGTCATTGACTCTATCTATCCATGTACTTTATCATCAAAATTTTCTCCAGATGAGCTATAAAACGTTTGTCATAGCCGACATTCGGCTTCCACCTCCGTAACCAGAAGTTTTGGAGTGTTTCCGTACTATGTGACCTGAGGCAAGCAGGTTACTATATTTGGAAATGAAGCAATCCGGTCATATGGCTTGAGCAGATAAAGCGTGTTCGGGGAGTTACATTATATTACTCTTTAACGTAAGAAAAATCTTCCAATAAAAATTGTTCCGTTAGGGGTTCCTTTCCTTGGGTTCTCATGTTAGTCATGCATAAAGAGGCTAATGTCCCTTGTTAAGAAGTTTTAAGGTCAGCCAACCCTTTGTTCATAGTACTATAGTACGGTTAGCATCTTCCTCGCCGACCAATTATATTCATAAGAACACTAGCCTTTGGCTTCACCCGTCTCAGGAACATATCCGGTTGACCCGGTTGTAGCAATCAGAGAGGTGCTCCCTTTACACCCACTACTGCAGGATGCTGCTAACGTGACACTACGATCAGAGACCCTTTGACGAAACCGTGTGTGATGCAATAATTGCAAACGGTGGTGTAAAAGAACCGTCAAAAAAGGTGCAAAACGTTTGGTATGACGGATGCATCAAACACGGCACATATTTTACTTGTGTGTGCGATGTTGGGCATACAGTTGATGCAGCATAATTGTTTGCGATGAGGAAGAACAACAGAAATGGGCAGCCATATCAATGTTTATGTGATATATGACATATAGTTCGTTTCGATGAACGGTTTGCGATGATTGAGGTAAACACAAACTATTCAGCGTAACAAGATGTGTGTGATACCCGGCAAACAGGTCGGTAATCAGAATTGTGTGCAATCATTATAGATAGCCCATACGGTCTTTTTTGTGAATTGTGTGTTCATTAGGGCACACAGTTCAACAAACCAACTTGTGGGCGATAATGTAGAAGATATTTGTTGAATACATATTACTAACCGTCTGCGATGAGATTGACATGATAATATAGATATATACAGTCTGCTTAATTTAGTCCTTCTTCTTCTTATTTTTGTTGTTGGATGGCGGCATGACATCGTCTTGGCGAGGACGCTTCTTGCCGCAAATAGTTGGCTTTCATTGCCGCCGCCATCGTCATCGTTGTTGTTGTCGTCGTCGTCGTCCTCCTCGTTCGACCATTCCTCCTCATCATCATCGTCGTCCTCTTCTTCGTCCTCCGACGGCTCATCGTCCATCTGGTTGTCGTCTAACGACTCTGGAGGTGGCCTCCCTTGAATGAATCAGATATAATCAACGTCTGGGCTCAATGCCAGACTCATGGAAGACGAGCATAATGATTCCAATGTTGATCTATCATCGGGCGCCAGACTGCTGCCCAAACTGTCGTCCTCGCTATCGCTCGACATGGCTGCAGAGTGTGTGCCAGTGTGAAGTGCGGCCTTCCAGGGACGATGAAGATGGTGGGCACTTAAGCGGGTTATGTAGAGAAGAGGAACTGCCAATTGAAGCTGGGGTTGACGTATTATCTAACCGCAATTATTTGTACCCAGTCGCTCCAAATTCCTGCGGCTGCGCAGGACTCATGTTAGCTATTTGGTTGGTTTCATTTTTCATGACAAAAACAAGGAACAAATTTTGAAATTATGCACCAGTAATGGTACGAACGGAGTAGGATAGTTGACAAGCAATACATTGAGCTCTTCTTATTGATAAAACCCGTAATAATCAAAGTAGAAAGAAAAAGAAAAAAGACAAAGAAAAATATATGCACGAATCTTCGCGTAACATCAATGGCATAGGGCCTAGATGTGCATTACTTAGAGCACATCTAGATGTGCTTGAGAAATACTATCAAACAAAACCCTTAATCATCATTGCAAATAGTGCATAGAACATGGCTAATGCGACAACCACAACTACACATGCTAGTTCCTTCTTGTCTCTTGCTTTCATCTGTTTCCTGTGATTGATTCTTTCTTGCTTCATCATACTGATTGTACATTCCAGATCAGCAAGTTTCTTCTTCAGCCAAACGTTATCTTCTGCGAGCTTGGTGATAACACTTCGAGCCCTGCCACGCCATTCTTCATCCAGCAAGTTAACAAAGGCACAAACCTCATATCCCTGCCAAAGTTAAATAGTATTCAGGATGAGCCGTGGCATTAACTCAAGTAAAATGATGAACTTAGCACTAACCTCTTAGGGGCAACTAAGAAACCGCCTGCCAATGTCGAATCCCTCCGTGCAAACATGTCGAGCGGGAGTGTGCCCGTGCACACAACTCAGCTTTTGGTACTTCTCGATGGCGCAAAACTCGGAGTTGCACTCGTGTTGTGGGAGTCTGGAGTTATGCTCCGGATCCGGCGGCAGATCGCTTTCCTGGGGGGGGGGGGGGGTCAATTCAGGACAGATTCAACAAGGAGCTACTTTGGACATGCTAAAAAAGATCGGGATAGATTGGAACCTGACAGGACAATTGGGATCCGTAGTACACCTGCCTTCTGATGACCTTAGGCAAGTGCTCGGCGACGACCACCGTCGTGGCGGTGATACGAGCAGGAGCAGCTGCACCAAAACCATCAGCACCACTCGCTCACATTCCCCCAATGTCAGCTCCACGTGAGGTAATTTGGAAGCTATGTACGGATTTGGGGGAAAGGGGGAAACTGTGGGGATAAGCTAACGGTCGGGAACTACTTATGGCACTATATGTTGGAGTATATGGCACACTGTTTATACATGTCATTTGTCTCAAGTATTACAATGTCACACATGATTTGCGCACCAAACCTTGTGAGAAGACAACATAGGTGAGACACGGTTGTCGTTACATAACCGCATGTTATGCACAACCCTATATATATAATTGACTTACAATGATACTGTGTAAAAAGCCATTTTGCAGATATCCATAAAAAAAACAGTCGTTACACATCTAGAGATGGCAGCAGCGGCCTAGGCACGGGCTACCGGAGAATAGGTCAATCCTCGGTCAGTGGGTGGTGGCGGCGTCATAGGAGGTCAATCCTCGGTCTGCAGCGGGAGATAGGAGGAGCTCAGCCTTCGAGGTCAGCGGCGGCGTGATTTGAGCACATCCATCGCGGTCGATGGCGGGATAGTGGAGGTAGAACTTCAGGCGGTAGCCGCACTAAGCTTTGCTCCTCGACCCTGCAGTCTCGGCGTGCCGCCGCATCGTTCTTCTCCGTCTGCTGGGTGGAGGTGGTCGTTCGGCTACTTAATTAAGGTATTCTTTCGTGAGTGGTTTAATTAAGGTATCCAATTCCTAAGGGTAGTGTTGTACTAGTACTCTGCATGTCAAATTAACTGGCCACGAACTTTTGTCATTGCACATCTGGATAACAACATAGAGCACTGTCGGTGTACTAAAGTAGGGGCACTACTTTGTACCCCTTACTAAGTGCACGCGCAGTCGGAGCTGCGCCCACGACCACACTAAGCAGGGCAGAGAGAAGAATTGAAGCCGCAGAACAGTTCAAGCAACGCCAAGACAAGAAGACCAAGAGGGCAAGGTGGTTCTCCCTAGCAAGAGCCTTGCCGGGGAAGCCTCCGCGGCCCCGACAGGAGCCTTACCAGGGCAACTTGCCCAATCCTCCGCCAGCAGAACGCGCCACCCTTGAGCCCAAGGTCTCCAACCTCATTGGAACTAGGGCTCGGGAGGCACTTCTGTGGTGGCATACAGATCTTTGTGAAGACAAAGAATAGAAGACGACGATCCTTGGCGAGATCCTTGCCAAGGAAATCCACAAGACCTCCGGCAACAACCTTGCCGGGGACGACCATGGCGCCACGGCAAGACCCTTGCCACGGCCCCGGCAAGATCCTTGCCGAGGACGCCTGCGAGGCCACAGCCAGGCCCACGCCTGCCACGATCCCGCCACCACTCCCCATGCAGCTGCCAGCCCACCAGCTAGGCAGGCGCCTGCGTGTCAAGAGGAGAATTCTAGGCCAACTCAGCGATGCTTACGTGGTGTCATGCAAAACTTCGTGAAGACCTCACCACCGCACCACCTCAGCAGCCTGCCAGCTTACATGGCACCATGCGCCCCGCTGGCCCGGACGCGTGTCGGAGCAGGGTGAAGCGGTGACGGACAAGATGGGGGTTCGAATTTAATGTGCCTTGTCCCGTAATGGCTAGCGATAAGCTTAGCCACAGTATCCCAATGCCACCTCTTGTATGCCACTGTGGCGATCCCCTTTGTTATAAAAGGAGGCCCAAGGCAAACTGGAGAGGATTTCGGATCCCTGAGCAAGTGATACATCATAGCTAGCTCAAAAATAGCAAGAACACTCAAATAGACACCTAAAGCAGGACTAGGGTATTACACACGTCGCGGCCCGAACCTGGGTAAAAGACCCGTGCGCTTTGTCTGACTACTGATCCAGCTCTCCTCTCAACCCCGTGCCCCGCAACCGTAGTAGGGATCCCAGTTGATCCCATAGGTGTCGTTCCAACTGACATCTTTGGCGCGCCAAGTAGGGGGTGCTGCTGTTGAGAGAATCTGGTTCGGTAGTTAGTTTAGTAGTTCTTCGTCACCATGGCCCCCAAGAGGAAGACGACGATGGCGATCGGCTCATCCGGAGCCGGACCGCCTACCAGTGCGGGCGGGGAGCGGGCCCGTCGCGGAAAGAACCTGAGGCGCGGCCCACGAGCACCCACACCGCTCTGGCAGTCAGACCCTGGCGAGCGGCGCCACATTGAGCAGAATGATGAGCCGCACATCGCCGGATCCAGAGAAGGAGTTGTGCCCCACGCAGGCGGCGCAGGGCCCTCTAGAGCCATCTCCGTACAACCAGCTGGTGGCACGGCGATCTCCAAGACAGCTGCGCCGGCGTGCACCGCGCGCTCCTCTCAAGTTGCGCGCGACGAGCAACGTTGCCATGTTGAAGATCCCGGGCGCTGCCCTGGGAAGAGCCCCGCGCACCATTCCCGGGATGAGGAAGGCCATCATGCATGCCGGAGCTCTGGTCCGTGATAGATAGCATGACCATGATGGCGCTCCCTCTAACGTGGTCAGAGGTCAGAGCGCATCACTGTCCACGCGGCTTTCGCCACCACCCACACCAGTAGAAGCTTTGGCGCGCGCGCAACTGCTCCTTGATTTTCCTCCTGCTGCGGAGAAGCTCGACGAGTGGAGAGCCACCGTCCGGAGCCTCGTCGGCATCGCCAACAGGGATGAGCTGCGTCCAGCGGCGCCCGTGGACCGGCGCTCCGTAGAGCCACCACATCCCAGCATAGCTGGGGCCGGGGCGCTCCGTAGAGTCACCTGTGAGAGTTCCTCAGCATCTACACCATCGCGATGCAGGCTGCTGGGGCGTGCGTCGACAAGTGCTCGCCAGTTATTTTCCGTTGGCACTTAATCCCAACGTCATGTCATGGTTGATGTACTTGCCGGCGGATTCCATTTCTTCTTGGTCGGAACTTTGTCATGAGTTTGTTGGCGCCTTTACTGGAGGCCATCAAGCTCATGGCCACACGAGTGATTTACATATCATTCCCTAGAAGGAAGGAGAAAGCCTGCACAAATACATCCAGAGGTTCAGCCGAGTGCAATACAACATCCCAGACGTTCATCCTGCCACCGTGGTCAGCGCATTCGACCAGAATGTGCGCAATCACAAGATGCGTGAAGAGCTAGCAATGAACAAGGTCAAAGATGTGGCCGAACTCTATGTTCTGGCCGATAGGTGTGCTCGGGCTGAGGAGGGGAGAAAGTACCCCGGCGAGGACGCCGGTGCGGAAACCGACTCCATAGACGACACCGTCGCCCTAGCAAAGGAGGGGTGGTGTCATAACAGTAAGTGCAAGGGCAAGACAATGCTTGCCATCGAGGGGCCCGATGACACCGGTGCTGCCAAGAAGGCTAAGGCAAGTGACCCCGGCAAGGAGGTTTCCAGGTGTGCCACTTCCCGGGCCTTGGCGACTACCGATAAGCCAGGAAGCTCTGACAAGGTGTACTGTAAGATCCGTCGCACCAAAGGCCACAACCTCTAGAACTGCCGGCAAGTCGAGCTGCTTGTTGAGAAGCAAAAAGATGAGTATGAGCGGCGGGACAAGGAGAAGGGGCAGGACGGTTCCGGAGGGTCCGGCAAGAAGCGTGGCGACCAAGGAGGCCGCGGCGGCAAGGACAACTGGCAAGAGAGAGGCCGGCCAGGGGCCGCGAAAAGAAACATGAAGATGATGATCATGACGAGGACGACGAGTACAGCAACCATCAGTTCCAAAAAGGCACAGAGGCCATGTGCGTCGATAGTGGCGCCTTGCTGCACACCTCTCACCGCCAACTCAAGCAGTGGGTGCGAGAGATTGCAGCGGCGGAGCCATCAGTCGACGATCGGAAGCCACTGAAGTGGTCCGGCACGCCTATCATTTTCTACATTGAGGACCACCCTGATCGCACGACAGTGGTCGGCTGCTTGCCATTGTTGGTTTCCCCAACAGTATGCAACCTCAAGGTGACGAAGATGCTAGTCGGTGGTGGGGCCGGTCTGAACCTGATTTCACCAGTTGTGGTCTAAAGGCTACATATTCCTGATGGAGACCTCGAGGAAATGGGCACGTTTCAAGGGCTCAACCCGGGAAGGAGCCACCTAAAGGGAAAGGTCACGCTGCCCGTGACATTTGGAAGTGAGTTGAATGACAGGACGGAGAGAATTGTCTTAGACGTGGACGAGATCCCCTTGCCCTACAACGGGATCCTCGGCCGCCCAGCGCTAGCTAAATTCATGGCGGCGGCACACTACGCCTACAACACGCTTAAGATGCCCGGGCTGATGAACATCATCACTGTCCCCTCCGACAAGAAATACGCGTTGATCTACACTAATTAACTTTATCGGCAAGTAGTTGTAGTGACTGCCGTCAAGGCACTTGCTCCTGTCGCTGAAGCTCCGGGGGGCAAGATAACCGGTAGGACCTCTCGCACCCACTCCGGCAAGCGCACCTCTTTGTAGTGCTATGCTCCCGCTGAGGACGTGCCAGAGAGCTCCACCGGCAGGAGCAAGAAGTCCAGAGCTGCACCGCCAGAGACCAAGAAGGTGCCCGTCAAGGAGGACGGCACGGGAGGGGCTTTCACCATAAGCTCCTCCTTTGATAATAACTAGGAAGGCGAGCTCGTCGCTTTCCTACAGGCGAATGTCGATGTGTTTGCATGGCTAGCCTCCGACATCCCCGGTGTTCCCATGGAAGTGATTGAGCACCATCTTGATGTTTGTCCTGATGCGCGGCCAATCAAGCAGAAAGTCAGAAAGCAAGCTCTGGAAAGGCAAGAATTCATCACGGAAGAGATCAGAAAGCTAGAAGCAGCAGGCTTGGTGAGAGGGGTACTCCATCCGACGTGGTTGGCCAACCCGGTGGTGGTGTGCAAGGCAAATGGGAAGTGGTGGCTTTGTATTGACTACACGGATATCAATAAAGCATGTCCAAAAGACACTTTCCCGTTACCGTGCATCGACCAGATTGTTGACTCCACTGCCGGATGTGACCTGTTGTCATTCCTCGATGCCTACTCTGGATATCATCAGATCTTCATGTCAAAAGAAGATGAAGAGAAGACAACATTCATTACCCCATGTGGTATGTATTGCTTTTTACGGATGCCTTTCGGGTTGAAGTGTGCTAGCTCGACTTTTGCAAGAGCAGTCCAGATTGGTTTTGAGCCCTAGCTACATAGAAATATGGAAGCCTATATGGATGATATATTGGTCAAAACCAAAGACAAGGAAACACTATTGCGAGATTTGGAGGAAACATTTACAAATCTACACAAGATCAACCTCAAGCTAAACCCTGGGAAGTGTGTTTTTGGCGTGCCATCCAGCAAGCTTCTCAGGTTCTTTGTATCGCAGCGCAGGATAGAGACGAATCCCGACAAGATCAAGGCCATCGAGCAGATTGAGGCACCTAAGAGGATCAAGGATGTGCATCGGCTCACTGGCTGCGTTGCCGCCATGAACAGGTTCATCTCCAAGTCTGTTGAGCGTGCCCTTCCCTTTTTCAAAATCCTGAAAAAGGAGGGCCTAATGGAGTGGACCCCAGAGGCCGAGGCAGCGCTGCAAGATTTGGAGAAGTACCTCTCCTCGACGCCAATACTGTTTGCCCCTAAAACAAAAGAGTCACTGTTGTTGTATCTAGCGGAGAAGAATCAGGTAGTTAGTGCCGCACTAGTGGTGTAGAGGGAGGTCGATGAAGAGACAGAAGTGACGACGGACCTGGTGGATGACGAGCCAAGGCTCCCCCCGGCAGGACCTGATCCCGGCAAGGTAGGGAAACCGGCAGAGTCTGATGCCAGTGAGACAGGGCCCACACAACTGGGTGAAGTGGTGCAGAAGAAGAAGATGATGCAGCACACAGTTTACTTTGTCAGCTCCCTCTTGTAGGGGGCTACGTCAAGGTATTCTGGTGTGCAAAAATTGCTCTTCGGCCTCCTTATGGCCTCGAGGAAGCTGCGTCATTACTTCCAAGTGCACGAGATCACCGTTGTCACCCGCCTCCCGTTGCAACGGATATTGCATAACCCAGATGCGACGGGGAGGATTGTGGAGTGGGCCTTGGAGCTGCCAAGTTTCGGTTTGAAGTTTGAAAGTACCTCGATGATCTAGAGCAGTGTTTTGGCGGAGTTTATTGCAAAATGGACCTCGACGCCCGATGAAGAGGTCCAGGAAACCACTCTCCCCGGCAAGGAAGCAAGTTGCAATTGGGTTATGTACTTTGATGGGGCTTTCTCGCAGCAAGGCGCCGGTGCTGGTGTGCTGCTTGTCACGCCCACCGAAGAGCACCTCAAGTATGTCATGCAGATGCACTTTCCCAGGGAGATGTCCACGAACAACACTGCCGAGTACGAGGAATTGCTTGCCGGCCTCAGGATCGCAGCAGACCTCGGAGTCAAAAAGGTCATTGTCAGAGGTGATTCACAGCTTGTCGTCAGGCAAGTTAATAAGGATTATCAAAGTCCATTGATGGAGGCCTACGTGGAAGAGGTGAGGACGATGGAGGAGCGTTTTGATAGTATACAGGCGGAGCACGTTCCCCGAGTGGAGAACGAAATCGCCGACTACCCGTCGAAACGCGCTGCCTTCAAATTACCTGTGGAACTAGGTACCTTTGTACTTCGGCTGACTCAACCATCCGTGGAACCATCAACAGAGCAGAACAAGCAAAGGAAATCAGGCCCCGACAAGTACTTTCCCGCCGAGCTCCCTGGAGCCGCCAGAAAGGATACTGTCGTCGACACTAAGCCTATCGTAGGGCTACCGACTCTGGCAGGGCGTCAAGCCCTGGCCGAAGAGACGACAGCCCCCATGGCAGAGGGGATGCCTTTAGTCCTTGCCATCGAGCCTTCGGCTGCGGCATGGGCACAGCATACCGTCTGATTCCTTCAGACAGGGGAACTTCCTGAGGAGCAGGAAGAAGCAAAGAAAGTGGCCCGTCGGTCTGCCTGTATCAGTTCATTGACAATGCTCTGTACAGAAAAAGGCCAAACTGTGTTAAGCTGAAATGCGTCCCCCGCGAGGAAGGACTGGAGTTGTTGGCAGAGATACATGGAGGCATATGTGGTTCCCACATAGGGTCGAGGGCCCTTGCCGGCGAGGCTTTCCGGCAAGGTTTATTCTGGCCCACTACCCTCCAGGATGCAACGACACTAGTCACCAAGTGTGAGGCATGTTAGTTCCATTCAAAGAAGCTTCATCAACTAGCCCAAGCCCTTCAAACCATCCCTCTCTCCTGGACTTTCTCGGTCTAGGGGCTTGACATACTGGGCCCTTTCCCCACGCTGTCGGGGGCTTTGAGTACTTGTACGTTGCAATCGACAAGTTCACAAAGTGGCCTGAGGTGGAAGCAGTGAGGAAGGTGATAGCGCGGTCAGCCGTCAAGTTCTTCAAGGGGCTAGCTTGCCGTTTTGGTGTGCCCAACAGGGTCATCACCGACAATGGCACGCAGTTCACAAGCCATGCCTTCATGCAATACATCGAGGATCTCGGCAGCAAGGTCTGTTTTGCTTCTGTGGCACACTCACGAAGCAACGGCCAAGTAGAGAGAGCAAATGTTGAAGTTCTGCGAGGCTTAAGAACGAATACTTTTGATAGACTGTGCAAGAGTGGAAAGCGCTGGATTGATGAGTTGCCAGCGGTTCTTTGGTCGATCAGGACGACACCAAATCGAGCCACCAGCCAGACACCCTTTGCGCTAGTCTACGGGGCAGAGGCAGTTCTCCCCATGGAACTCATATACATGTCACCTCGAGTGCTCGCTTATGACGAGTTTGAGCAAGAGCAACTGCGGCAAGATGACACAACGCTCCTCGAGGAAGATCGTCTTCGGGGGGCTGTGAGAGCAGCAAGCTACCAGCAAGCCTTGCGTCGCTACCATAGCCGCAAGGTTCATTCCCGAAGCTTTGAGGAAGGCGACCATGTTCTTCGATGCGTTCAGTCGACCAAGAATTCTAACAAGTTGATGCCGAAGTGGGAAGGCCCTTATCAGGTAATATGAGTCACCAGACCCGGCGCAGTCCGCCTGTGGACTAAAGATGCCATTCCAGTGAGTAACTCCTGGAACATGGATCACCTTTGCAAGTTTTACCCATAAGGCGCGGCTTGCCGACCCCCCGGCGAGTCACCTTTTGTACGAGCCTTGCCGGCAAGGCATGTAACCCTCTGTAGAGAGCCAGTCGTAGACCTTGAGCATAAATAAATGAAGAGCTGGTGCCCTAAGTTATAACATGCATGCCAAGTTGTGTCTCTTCCTCGTTAGGGTTGATAGTGCTTAGCAGAAACTAACCCCTAGCATAGAGGTCGAGTCTGTGTCTCTCTGTTCTTCTCTGTCCTTCTGTTTTTGGTTCAGAGCATGTGTGAGCATATCTACTTGGCCATGTGGAAATGAGAATAACAAGTTGGCACTCCGGCCCCAGGAAGCCAAGGTTGCCGCAGGCTGAAGATATCACGATCCGGCCCCGGCAAGACAAAGTTGCCGTGGAAGGGCCGCAAATTCAGATAAGTTTTTCATCCTCTGCCTTGCATTCCCGTATGAAACTAGGGGCCTATGAAACCTCGTCTTGTTTCTAAACCACCGTGCCCCTTTTTTCTGTACCCACGGAATCATTTTTAGGGAAGAATCTGGTTGTGGCCGCTGCGGCAAAGAAACAGGTGTAGGGCCTAACCCTACTTCACGATTGCCTCCGCCGGAAGTGTGAGTGCGGCTGGGCGGAGTAGGGAAGAGACAAGGCCTGTTGCCGGGTGATGATTGTTTATATTAAAAATAACAAGGATTCGTTCCTTAGTATGGGCTTGGCCCGCACACAAAGGACCCGGCAAGCAACCCTTATTCATTAATATGCCCCACACATGTACAGATCATACGAAATGTAAACATGAGCAGGGGGATTACAAGTTCTAAATTTAACTAAGGCCCGTAGGCTTACAAATTAAAAAGAGATAAGGTGCCCGTAATCCCTTTCTTGTCCCTCTCCCCAGGAAATGGAACAAGATAGCAGAAGGGCAGAAGGGCTCCGAGGCGAAGTACAAGCAGCAGAAGACACAACGAGAACATCTCGGTGGCCGTCCAAAAGAAGGCTGATGACGATGGCGCCAGGAGAAGAACTCGAAGACGAGGCAGCGGGCCGGCAATATGCTATGAAGGCGTCAGTGACATCGTACTCCGACTTGACGGCCCGCCACCCACCTTCTTCGTCTTCTCTGGCCCTCCTACGCCAGCTACCCAAGGAGACGACCCCGAGAAGTTCAAGGAGATGGCTCCATCCCCGGAAAATCGCTCTGCCGAAAGAAGAGCCACGTGCAGATGCTTCTACTGCCGGCACTACCCAGCGATGACAAGTCTAGTGCCTAGTCGAAACCGTCATCTTCCCGCCTAACGATCTCATCGTCGCTGTCGCTGTCTTCCTCGTCACTCCCGCTCGAGGAAGAATCATCGTCATCGGAGGAGCTCTCCACGCAGCTCTTCAGGCGGTCCGGAAGTCTCCAAAGACCTTGACGGAGAGCAGGCCTTTCTGCATCAGTTTGAAGTAGAGAACGAGCCCCACCGTCAGGCTATGGATGCGAGTGAAGGTCTTCCACCCACGGCGGAGATACATGACATGAGGGGCTGGGAAGTCAACGTCGACTCGTGTACCACTGTTCCCGCAGCCCCTCATGTGCAACCTCGGCGTATGCGGCGGGTCGAGCTCCATCTCCCGAGCGAATGGAGTGGGAAGGCGGAGACGACGACGTGCTGGCCAGCGCAGCCTAATGAAGAACTCATGGGGCTAATCCCCGACGTGGCCTTCTATAGGGGGAGGGACCGCAGGTGGAGGCGAGCCGATGCACCGCCGTCCTCCTCTCCCCCGAGCGCCACGGCAGCCTCGGCCTTGCCCCCTCCCCCTTCCCCTCATGGATGGCTTCACCGCCGCGAGATCTTGGGAAGGGGGAAGCATTGACGGGCGGCAACCCTTGACGCCATGGTCGAGGCACCGGCGCGTCCTATCGTCATGGCAGAAGGGGAAAAGAAGCGAAAGAAGAAGAGGCAGATGGCAAAAGACTGAGGAGAGCCGCCCCTCCCCCTCCCCTCTTTATAAAGCGCCGGGGTCAGGTTTCGGCCGCCTCTCTCCGCCAATCCAGCCCATTAAAGTGGCGACAGGCGAGGCTGCCGACCGCCCTCCTTGCCTAATTGAAGGTGCGTGGGAATCGACCCACGCACGCACGCCTTCCCATATTCCATGCGACAGTCGCCCACCCCGTGCTGTGCATGCAGGATACATGGCGCAGGGGGAGGGCGCAATGGGAGACATGGAATGGCGCCCCTGCGGTTTCACTATTCGCCATGGGATGATGCAAGCGTGCTTTGGTCATCCCTGCGCGTGACCCCCACGTCACGCACAACCCCCACATCGCACGTTCAACACAGCTCGTGGGGAAGCGCAACAGACAAAGAATTATTGTGTTAAAACCGCCCCGCCTGCCCGCGCACCATTCTAGGCCTAGCCCAGCAATGCGTGACACTTATTTGTGGCCCATGCACGGGGGCTCATGTCGGTGTACTAAAGTAGGGGCACTACTTTGTACCCCTCACTACTAGGAAAAGGGCTATAGATAGGACTGATTCTAATGGCGCACCAGGTAAGTAGTGCGCCACTACTATATACTAATGGCGCACCAGTTGCTCGTGCGCCATTAGTGTGGAAGACACTAATGGCGCACCGTGCTCACGGTGCGCCACTACTATTGATTTTTTTCCCATTTTTCCATACAAACTAATGGCGCATGGAGGGCAAAGTGCGCCATTAATAGTTAGGACTAGTAATGGCGCATGACCAAGACAGTGCGCCATTAGTATATATTTTTTTTACTTTTTTGCAAACCTACTAATGGCGCACTGTACCAAAGCGTGCCATTACTAGTTTAAACTAGTAATGGCGCACTTTTCCACAGTGCGCCATTAGTATACATATGTTTTTTTTACTTTTCTGCAAAAAGTACTAATGGCGCACCACCTGCCGGTGCGCCATTCCAGGGTTACTAATCGCGCATTATGTGGTGGTGCGCCATTAGTAACCTAGGACGAACAAGATATTTTGGACAGCCCACCTACCCACTCAGTTTCCCCACTTCTTTCTCTCCACCTCCTCCTCCAAGCTTGTCTCGGCTGCCTCCTCCTCCTCACCTCATTTCCACCATAGATTCATCAAAATTAAGTGGTGAAATCACCTTCTTTTGATAGGTAAGTAAGGGGAAAGCTATCTTCATGATGTAGATCTACTTTTTTTCTCCCTAGCTCACTCCAACAACGTGCACATGCACTTTTTGTGGCCTAGCTAGATCTATGTATGTTTGTGGTGTTGCTTGTGTTTGTGGTGTTGCATATATGTTTGTGTTTGCCAAAAAATTTCCAGAATGTTGATTCATTTCCGTTTCGGCGAGAATTTTGGCACTATGCATTCTTTTTGGTCCTATTTTTAGGGAAGATCATGCTAAATTTTTTCTTGGTTCTAAAATATCGTTTTGCTCTACCCCGCAGGCGACCATGGTCCGCACGATGACCGAAGGCATCGTGTATAGGTTTTTGAGCTCCGCGAAGGCCGAGATGCTTCAAAAGAACAAGACGGAGATAAGATGTCCTTGTCGAAGATGCAAGCTGAAGAGCCTTATTGCAGACCCGGATTCCGGGTAGGTGCGGGACCACCTGCTCTTGCGTGGTTTCATGGATGGCTATCGGTGGCAAGGTGATGAAGATGACTATGAAGTCGTCCATGGAGGCCGGGCAAGAAATGAGGAAGGGCAACAAGACAACCACCGCGGCGAGGGTGGGCGAGAAGACGAAGAATCTCCAGGACATGATCACGACGGTGATGATGTACACAATCATCATGTAGAAGATGTCGTACATGATGATGAGGAAGATCAAGATGAAGGGCATGATCATGAAGATGAAGATGCCGGAGCAGACGACGATGGAGGCTGGGTGCAGGACCCTCATATTCAAGAGCTGCTTCGCAAGCAGATGGATAACGGAAGAGCTGCCACCCGAGAGAAAGCCAAGCTGGATCAACTGGAGATAGACGCGGTTACTCCATCGTATGAAGGATGCAGGCCCGAGGATACCCGCCTGAAAGTAACGCTCATGGCTCTGGAGATGAAAGTAACGATCATGGCCCAAGGGGAACAAGTGCCCGACCAGTTTCGCGGAGGCGAAGAAGATCTCGTGTCCTTTGGATTTACCGCATGTGAAATACCATGTGTGCATGAACAATTGCATCATTTATCGGGACGAGCACGCGGAGTCTACCATATGTCTGGTGTGCGGCGTCACTCGATACAAGAAGAGGAAGAAAGCTCCTCGAAAATCGGTGTGGTACTTTCCGATCACACCTCGTCTGCAGCGGTATTTCACGGACCCTAAGGTAGCAAAGCTCCTGCGTTGGCACGCGGATAGGGAGGAGAAGAAGCGGGAAGATGACAAAAATGATCCGGAGATAAATAAAAAAGACAAGATGCTCAGTCACCCTAAGGATGCGAGCCAGTGGCAAGCATTGAACTTCGAATACCCAGAATTTGGGAAGGATCCAAGGAACATCGTGCTGGGCGTGAGCACCGATGGAGTCAATCCGTTTGGCAGCCAGAGAAGCACACATAGCACCTGGCCTGTGTTTGTGTGGATGTACAACCTTCCCCCCTGGTTGTGCATGAAGAGGAAGTACATTCACATGAGTATGCTAATTGAAGGGCCGAAACAACCAGGGAACGACATCAATCTGTATCTGGGGCTGCTGAAGGAGGAGCTAGAAACGCTGTGGAAAACGCCAGCCAATATGTGGGATGCCACAGAGAAAGAATATTTCCCTATGAGAGCCGCACTGCTCATGACGATGCACGACTATCTTGGTTACGGATATCTCACGGGGCAGGTAGTCCACGGATTTTTTGGATACGTAAGGTGCATGGATGACACAACGTATCGCCAGCTAGATAGAGATCCCGGATCTTCGAAAACCATGTTCATGGGACATCGAAGGTGGCTTCGCGACGATGACCCATGGAGGAAACGCAAGGATTTGTTAGATGGTGAAACCGAACCCCGAAAACGCCCGTGTACGAGGAGCGGCGAGGAAATAGACGAGCTGTTAAAAAATTGGAAAGACTGCCCACTGCCGGGAAAGAAGCAAAAGGCGCCAGAGCCGGGAAAGAAGCGAAAGGCGCCAGAGCCGCTGCTGAAGGTATGGAAAACAAGGTCTGTTTTCTGGGAGTTGCCGTACTGGAAGATCCACTGTGTGCCTCACAGCCTTGATGTCATGCATATGACGAAGAACGTGTGCGAGAGTCTACTTGGTACCCTGCTCAACATGCCAGAGAGGACCAAAGATGGGCCGAAAGCAAGGGCAGACTTGGAATCAATGGGCATCAGGCAGGAGCTTCACGCTAATGATGATGATGATGATGATGATGATGATGATGATTATGAGGCGAAGCAGGACACAGAAAGTCGTCGCAAAGGCAAAAAGGCCAAGAAGACCAGAAATGACTACCCTCCTGCGTGCTTCACTCTAAGTCAGGAGGAGATCGAGCAGTTTTTCACCTGCCTCCTAGGAGTAAAACTTCCTTACAGTTACGCGGGGAAGATAAGCAGATACCTAGACACAGCGAAGCAGAAGTTCAGCGGGATGAAGTCTCACGACTGTCACGTGCTGATGACGCAGATACTTCCAGTTGCAATCCGTGGGATCATGGACGCGCACGTCCGTGAAACGCTATTTGGCCTATGCAACTTTTTCGATGTAATCTCTCGGAAGTCGATTGGCATGAGGCAACTCAGAATGCTACAGGAAGAGATCATGGTGATACTATGCGAGCTTGAGATGTACTTCCCGCCCGCATTCTTCGATTTTATGGTGCATCTGCTGGTCCATATCGTGGAGGATATCATCCAACTCAGGCCGACGTTCCTGCACAGCATGATGCCGTTTGAAAGGATGAATGGTGTCATCAAAGGATACGTTCGGAACATGTCACGTCTAGAGGGAAGTATAGCCAGGGGCTTCTCACCGAAGAGTGCAACTCCTACTGCACAAATTATCTAGGCATCGAGAACTCCATTGGTCTGCCCGTCAACAAGCAGCTCGGCAGGCTCGCTGGATGGGGTCACCGTGAGGGTCGCTGCGAAATGCATGTCGACTTCGAGGGTCGACTCGCCGACTTTGAAAGAGCAAACCTAGTTGCGCTACAACACATAGACATGGTCGATCCTTGGGTGGTAGAGCACAAAACCTTTATTGAGAAGACATACAATGACCGAGGCCAACAGAGGACGGACAGAGATATACTCAAAGAGCACAACTCATGTTTTTCACGCGTTAGTTCAAGCAGAAGCTTCTGTCGTACCCTTTACATGAGGATTCTTCCGCGGAAGAACAACTCATATTCGCCTTGTCACAGGGCGCCGAGCACAACCTGATGACCTATGAGGCGTACGATATCAACGGCTACACGTTCTACACCAAGGACAAGGACATGAAGAGCGATGGTTATCATAAGTCCGGGGTAACGATGGAATCCTACACCGGTAAGGACAAGGACAGATACTACGGAAGGATCGAGGAGATCTGGGAGCTGAGCTACGCTGGAGAGAAGGTGCTGATGTTCCATGTCAGATGGGCCAAGAGCATCCTAAAAGAAGACCGATATTTCCCCACCATGGTTATACCTGAAGCCAAATCCAATACCACGGGCGCAAACGTCACCGCGAAAAATGAGCCATGGGTACTGGCTTCCCAAGTGGACCAATGCTTCTTCATTACCGACCCGCCAAAGCCCAGTCGTGTTGTCATGAGGAGAGGCAAAAGGAAGATCATCGGAATGGATGGGGTAGCCAATGAGCAAGACTTCGACAAGTACGGCGACCCGAAGATCGAACATGACGACGACGATGAAGTAGCAGCACACACCACAAGAAGAAGCAGGACCACCCTACCTAAAGGACGTCCGTTCCACAGAAGAACTCCATTTGCGAAAAAGAAGGGAAAGAAGATTGTGAACAGATAGCTAGCTAAGATCGATTGTATTTAAATCGTAGTCTTCATTTCTCGATTGTATTTCATGGGCACTTTTTGATATCATGAATATTTTTAAATTTCATGGGCACTTTTTGAAATCATGAGGACACTTGATCTCGATCCCCCTCCATCTCGATCTCGATTCCAGGAGGACATATTTAAACACAAATAAATATAAAAGACAACATTTAAAGGGAGCCTGGGAATCGAACCCAGGACCTCCTGTTGTGTGTGCTGCGTGCTGACCAGTCGGGCTAGTGGGTGGGTTCTGTTGTAGATAGGGCTAGGTTGTAGATAGGGCTAGTGGGATAGATTAAAAAAAATTCTAATGGCGCACCGAGGGGTGGTGCGCCATTAGAATAGCCATACTTATGGCGCGCGTGGGGGTGGTGCGCCATTAGAAAGCTCCCCCCACACTAAATTCCCAATCTCTCTAATCTCTCCCCTGCCTCATCGATCTCACCCGCTTCCCCCCGTGTTCGCCGTCCCCCTCGCCGCCCCCCTTGCCTCCTTCACCGTCCCCGAGCCCAGCGCCGCCTCCCTCGCCATCCCCGAGAAGAGCGCCGCCTCCCTCGCCGTCCCCTAGCCGAGCGCCGCCTCCCTCGACGTCCTCCCGCCCAAGCGCCCCCTCCCCCCGCGGCCCCCCCTGCGCCCTTGACGTGCTCACCGTCCAACACCGCGCGGCCTGCCCAGGAGGACCGCCGCCATCTTCCTCTTCGACTACGAGGACCCGAACGAGCTCGGACGCCCAGGAGGACCGCCACCGCTCGACGCCCTCGACCGTGCGGCCTGCCCAGGAGGAGCGCCACCGCTAGACGCCGAATTCGCGCCGCCTCGACTAGCTCTGGCTGCCCCGAGTCGCCCTCGACCTCCCAAGTGAGCACCCGAGCCGCTTCCCCCTCTTCCCCCTCTTTATGTCCTTCTGATGTGTTCTAGGGTTGGGGGTTGGAGAAATTTGGACAAGGAAAGGGGGTTGGAGAATTAAGTAGCTAGTGTTTTCCAAATGTTCAAATCTCTGAGCTTGCATTTAGATGCATTTTAGAGGATACTTGGTCCATATTCATTTGCAGTGAACATACATTTTCACTGTTCTTATAATATTTGCTTGATGTCAGATTATGCTATGAGGATATTAGTCTAAGCCCAGTCTTGGATGCATTGTTTTATCCTGCGGTGGTTAAACCGGTTCTGAAAATTATCTAGTTTGACCTGTACTTGTCCAGCTATCATAATCTATTGTTTGACCATGGTAGTAGCTGGCATTTTGTTATGATAATTTCAGTATATATCTTACTATCCTTTGCTGATCTCGTTGTATTTTCAATGCACAGGCAACTCTCCGACGAAGTCTCCTCCAGGTAATATATGTCTCATGCTTTCTAAAGAGTACTAGTATACTGATTAAACTATCCACTTGCTATGCTTAGCTGCTCTATGGTCTGAATCATGACACTTTGCCAGCTGAAACTTGCATATCACACTGTCGCTGTATTGCTCAACTAAAAACACAAATATTTGTAGTTTTTGTCTGTCATAACGCAACTAAGTATACTAATCTAGAGTGATATAATTTTCCTTCCCATTTGGTATCATCATGTTCAGTGTATACAGTTATAACATCATGTGGGTTTTTTAAGTCTGTTTACAGCTCATGTGTGTTTTAACATCATGTGGGTTGGTGAATGTGGATGATTTTTTTATCCTGTGAACTTGAATGTTGCAATGCAGTTTTCTTCAGAGGCTACTGTCAAAAACTTGAGCTACTATCTTGCAAAGATGATGATCATCTTGCTAGTTTGCTGGGTTTTATCTCCGACCATCGTGTCATGATGAATTTGCAGGTACCCCGAGAGGCCCTTGAGTTTGCTGGAATGTTGATTAACTTCCGTTTCGGCAAATTTGGGTACTCCATATGTCCTATTTTCAGCAAAGGTCATGCTGAAATTTTAGCATGACTTTGCTAAAAATAGGATATATGGGGTACTTGCGACTAATGCATGGACCGGGGTATCTTAGTACTTAGTTAAGTAGGATCAAATGCCCCGCCATTCTTGCTGCGTTAAACCATAGGTGGCAATAGAGCGAAGTGATTAGTGCCAAGTGATTAGGCCCAACCTAGGGTGCCTCGGCTTAGGCTTTTAGGGTGCCTCGGCGTCGACAAACCCTAAATGATAAAAGCTTAGCGTTTAGGATGCCTCGGTGTCGACAAACCCTAAATGATGAGACCATGATCTTGTTCCTTGACAATAACCAACTTTTTGACCAAACTGTTTTCCTATTTAAAGCGAAACATGGCCAACAATGATGAGGCCGGCGGTTCGGGCGGCAAGCAATTCTGGGAGCTGTCCCAGGAGATGGAGGAACAACCTCACCGCTATGAGGACGCCGCGGAAGACACCGATCCTGATTACACAACCCCTAGTGGCGTCGGGGATGACACCACTGATGGTGCCGCCGAGGATGCCACCACTGATGATGGCAGCGCACACACAGATGGCAGCCAACCGAAGAAGCAAAGGAAGGACCGGCGCCCGAATGCGCTCCGCACCCTCAAGGAGGAATTCACTCAAGTGGACTCCGAAGAGAATCCAACGGAGCCCAAACATATAGTCAAGGGGTACTCGGTTCAGCTCGGGAGCATTCTCCGGAGCACCGTCTCGATCAACACCGAGAACCTTAGGCATAAGGACCGAGGGAATTTGCGCAGCCTCCTCTTCACGAAGCTGCACGAACGATACAAGTTCCCCACCGAATTTGAAAACACACGCCTCTCAGGGAATAAAGTGAACAATGCTGCCCTCACGAAGATGAGCACGACCCTGTCTACTTGGAGAAGCGCGGTGAAGAGAATGATTGATAAAGGTGATAGTTATGATAAGATCAAGGCGAAATATCCTTTGATGAGCGAAGATGACTACAAGGAGTTCAAGATAAAGTGCGAGAGCAATGCAACCACCAAATCAAGTCAGTGGGGGAAAGAAATGCGGGAGTTGAACTTAGGGGAACACAAACTCGGTCCCGGCGGTTACAGAGTGGCGGAGCCTATATGGGACAAGGAGGACGCGGAGCGTGCCGAGCAAGGCCTACCGCCCCGCTTCAAGAAATACAGCAGTAACAAGCAGACCAGGAACTATGTCAGGGCCCGGTACAAGGAGGACCCAATAACAAAGGAGCTTACCACGGATCCGAAGACCAGGGCGCTGGAGCTTGTTCTGGTAAGGAATACACCCCCGCGTAATTAGCTCCATATGGTTGCACTCTAACTAATCCCCAATATTTCTAAATAGTTCACGTTCCTTTCGCAGGAAACTGAAAGCAGTAGCGCGGGGTCGTCTTAGAGCTCCCCTTTCGACAGCCCTTTAAATAGGGCGTTGAACATAATGAAAAGCAAGGATAAGCTCACTAAGCCGACGTCAGTTGGTCGTGTGGCCGGCAAAGGCTTATCCACAAAATGGGGGTCATACTATACCGCTGGTGTGCGGAAGGAGAAAAAGGCCAGCTCGGAAAGCCAGACGCGCGAGGTTGAAGCACTCAAGGCACAAGTGGCATGGATTTTGGAGCTTGTCCAAGAGAAAGTGGAACAACAACTGGGAACGAAGCTCAACGCCATGGTGCCTACGTTGATTCATGGGCTGACGACGTGGATTGCGGGCGGCCAATAGGGGCCTCCCCCGGTTCCCAGCTTCACGGCCAGCAACTCGCACAACGCGCATGCGGCGCCATTGGTGTCTCCGGCGGCGCCATTGGTGTCTCCGGCGGCGGCGCCATTGGTGTCTCCGGCGGAGGCGGTATTCGTGTCTCCGGCGCCGGCATGGGCATTGGAGCTTAATGCACCCGGGTGTACGCCGGCCGGCACCTCGCCAGCAAGCTCCCCCTCCGTCAGTTGCATGCCCGCCGTTGGCGGTGCCTCGACATTATCCGAGCTCGACGGCATCACGGTAACTAAGCCTCTCGGCCGATGACTTCATCTCCTTGCCTTTGACTGGGCATCCCTGACGCCCTGTACATGTTTTCGCAGGGCACCGCCGATGTTCCTTGCACTCTTCTGCACTTCGTGGGCGCCGAGTTGGTCGATGTCGCCAAGGGCAGAATCGTTCAACCGGGCAACCGCATGTTCCACGGTAATCCGATGCCACCCACAGTGTATAGGGTTGAAGTGGTTCGGGTGCTGCTAGGCTGCGACGAGTTGTTACCTCCGGTTCAACCCGCTGGGTCCGACGAAGAAGATGAGATGACCCTCAGCGCCTGCGTAAACTAGCCGCTGCTTTGGCCGAAGAGCCAGATTTGTTTGGGGGCGAGGGACACCACCCCACAGACAAGACCGCCAGTCGTGCCGGCGCTAAGCCAGTGCAAGAACGCCGCAACGCTACCGGACCTGCCGGACATCCCTATGTCGGACATCCCTATGGCACAGGATCCGGATGACGCGACAACGACGATGGTACATTTACCAAAGTCGATAAGTACTTTGCCGAACATGGGTACGCTGACGAGTTCTTCGGGCCTCTTTCTCAAGAACCCAACCAATACGACCGCAATATAGCTGGTACGGCGGAGAAATCCAATTGCAATAGGCGTCGTCTGCCGTTCAATTCTCAGGAGACGCCTCCAGCTCCCGCCTTCACCGAGCCTCAGATAGCTGAGGTGCGAAATATTATCAGCCCCAACACGCTCAAGAAAGCGGTCTATGAGCAGAACTCGGTCCCATTACAGGAGATCAAGAAGAAGGGACGGAAACGAAAGACTAACAAGGGCACCGGTGCGAGCCAGCCGGCACCGAGTTCGATCCGTGCTCAGGACGGGCCACCTTCACCTAAGGATATCTCAAGGAGGGTGCATGTGGCGGGTAGGGTGATGCTACTGCCAAATATGCTGAATGCTGCAACCGGTGCTATGCGGAGTCTGCACGATAGTGTTCTTTCTTTGGAGAAGCAGCGTCTGAGAGAGAATGATGTGGCATACCCGGTTTTCGTGGCCAAGGTGCCAGAGGGCAAGGGCTTTGCGGATGGCGACATCGGGGGTACGATCGTACTGCGGTTTGATGACATCTTTGCTATGTTTAACCTTCATCCGCTGCACTACACCTTTGTTCAGCTGTTTTCGCTGAGTATGGAGATGCGGATCATTAGGGACAAGACCCCCGGACATCGTGATAGTCGACCCCTTCTACATGCGTGCCAAGCACTTGAACATCGCTGGGGACCGCCAAGTTGCGAGTTCACACCTCGAAGGCGTCATTCTGGCAAACCCAGATAAGGATAACTTCCTTGTGGCTTACTTTCCCGAGTATGTCATCCCTTAACCGCCCCGTAACATATGATTTCTTAGATTTTGATCATTCTTTTTTTTCTAACATTCCGTGTTCTGTGCAGTGACACACATTGCACACTCATCCTCTTAAGCCCGAAATATTCCATGGCCACGTATTTCGACCCGAACCGTAACTCCAAGATAGATTACACAAATGTCAAGAAAGTTCTTGATGATGTTCTCCCCGGCTACGCCAAATCTGGAGGCACCTTCACCAGGGCAGTTCGTAAGTACGGCAAGCACATGTTCTCACACAATACAAAGTTCTGCTGTGTCAAGCAGCCGCCTGGCGGTCAGAACGATGCCTACTACGCCATCCATCACATGCGGGCGATCGTAAGGGACCATCATCAACTTCTGCTACCAGATAATCTCAAAGATTGGGCCGCAAGGTTGTCGGCAGTCCAGGACGCGGACCTCAGACAAGAAATCTTTCGCATCCAGTCGGAGTTTGCGGACATCATCCGTCAAGATGTCCTTCATACCTCGGGGCAGTTCTTCGTCAGATATCAACCGTCCAACAGTGAGATAAATGAAACGCTACAAATGCAGGGTGTCAACGACCGCGATTTCATGACCATCACGATAGACGGCGGCTTCATCCACGCTCCTATCCGATGAGTCGAGTCGAAAGTAGTGATGTGTAGTTCTGAAACATTGATTAGCTCATGTTGTAATTAAACTTTAATGAATTCATATGTCTCTTTGGTTTGGACAGTCGTTCAACTTAGATGTAATCGATGCTATTTATTAGTAGGACCATGAATCGTGTTATTAATGTCTTGCTTTTATCTTTCGATCCTTTTGTTGCATACTTACATATTGCTTATGTATTGTCTGTTGTTTGGCTTGTGCATATAGATGCCGTCGTATGTCGTGTACAAGGGTAAGGTTCCCGGAGTCTACGACGATTGGGAGGAGTGTCGGAGACAGGTTCACCGTTTCAGCGGTAATAGTTACAAAGGGTACACCACTAGGGCGGAGGCCGAATCTAGATATGCCCGCTATCTAGTGGGAGAGAGGAGGGAGCGTTGGAGGAACCGGATGAGGACCAGTTTGATCGTGATGATGCTCATCGTGATGACCACAACTCTCTTTTATGTGATGGTAGTTTAGATGATCGATATCGACTTGTAATGTGAAGACAAACTCGATACTCGCGGTCTTGAGACTTGTAATGTTTTATCTTTGTTCGGTCTTTAGAATTCGGAGACTAATATGATGAATTGTATTCGGAGACTAATCTTTTATTGTATTCGATGAATCTGATGTTGTTGTGTGCTGCTGTCTATATTCTGTCCAATAATATATTTTGTAACCTGTGCAAAAATCAGAAAAGCAAAAAAAAAACAAATATTCATACTAATGGCGCATCAAGGCCAAGTGCGCTATTAGTATGCCAAAGGATACTAATGGCGCATCGTGGCAGAGTGCGCCATTAGTGTGACAAAGCACATGGTTACATATGGCCCCCCGGGAGGCATACTAATGGCGCATGGTGTTACATACTAATGGCGCAATGGCAGGTGCGCCATTTGTATACCAGATACTAATGGCGCACCAGTGGTGCGCCATTAGTAAAAAAATCTAATGGCATGCTACTAATGGCGCACCGGTAGTGCGCCATTAGTAGGCAAAACCGGTGCGCCATTAGTAGGCCTTTTCCTAGTAGTGCCTTACTAAGTGAACGGGCAGTCGGAGCCGCGCCCACGACCACACTAAGCAGGGCAGAGGGAAGAAATGAAGCCGCAGAACAGTCAAAGCAACGCCAAGACCAGAAGACCAAGAGGGCAAGGTAGTTCTCCCCAGCAAGAGCCTTGCCGGTGCAGCCTCCGCGGCCCCGGTAGGAGCCTTGCCGGGGCAACTTACCCAATCCCCCGCCAGCATAATGCACCACCCTTGAGCCCAAGGTCTCCAACCTCATTGGAACCAGGACTCGGGAGGCACTTTTGTGCTGGCATATAGATCTTTGTGAAGACAAAGAATAGAAGACGATGATCCTTAGCGAGATCCTTGCCAAGGAAATCCACTAGACCTCCGGCAACACCCTTGCCGGGGACGACCTTGGCGCCACGGCAACACCCTTGCCGGGGCCCCGGCAAGGTCCTTGCCAAGGACGCCTGCGAGGCCACAGCCAGGCCCATGCCTGCAATGATCCCGCCACCACTCCCCATGCAGCTGCCAGCCCACCAGCTAGGTAGGCGCCTGCATGTCAAGAGGAGACTTCTAGGCTAACTCAGCGACACCTACATGGTGGCATGCAAATCTTCGTGAAGACCTCACCACTCCACCACCTCAGCTGCCTGCCGGCTTACATGGCACCACGCGCCCCGCTGGCCTGGATGCGTGTCAGATCAAGGTGAAGCAGCGATGGACGGGACGGGGGTTCGCATTTAATGCGCATTGTCCCGTAATGGCTAGCGATAAGCTTAGCCACAATACGCCGATGCCACCTCCTGTATGCCACTGTGGCGATCCCCTTTGCTATAAATAGAGGCCCAAGGCATACTGGAGAGGGATTCGGACCCCTGAGCAAGCGATACATCATAGCTAGCTCAAGAATAGCAAGAACACTCAAATAGACACCTAAAGCATGACTAGGGTATTACACACGTCGCGGCCCGAATCTGGGTAAACGACCCGTGTGCTTTGTCTGACTACTGATCCTGCTCTCCTCTCAACCCCGCGCCCCGCAACTATAGTAGGGATCCCAGTTGATCCCATAGGTGTCGCTCCCACTGACAAGCCCCATCAGTAATTATGAAAATAAAGCCTTGTGATTTATGCACGCATCATTAGGCAGCAGTTAATCCGTGTATCAATGTTGTTGTTTTGTTTTTAATTACCATTCGTGTGGTGCAGATGGAACAATCTGAATGGATGAAGGATCGGAATTCTATCAGTGATGTGACAGAGTTCATGAATTTGGCTGAAAGTACAAAGAGGAGAATTGGTGATGTGGATTACATCCTGTGTCCATGTGTTGATTGTGCTAATACAGAGTAACGTGTAGTTGCAGATGTCCAGTGGCACTTAGTCTCTCGGGGATTCATGGATGGATATACACGTTGGACCAGACACGGTGAACACGAGGTCATGGATGAAGATACCCAGGGTTGCGAGATGCCAAACCTTGATAAGTGTCATATGGATGTTGAATCTAACATCGGGGCAAAGGCGTCAAGCTAACAATGGAACACCGAAAAGCCGAAACGCCCACTGGAAAACCAATACATCGATGAAGATGATGACGATCTTGATATGCCAGATTTTGCTACTATGACTGCAGATTTTGAGGGCCAGACAAGGATATGATTGGTTACAAGGATCTGCCAACCATTGATGCGGACTGAAGAAAGAATTGTATCCAGGTTGCAGTAAGAAATATTCTAGGTTGAGTGCCACCCTGGCGCTTCTCAGGTTTAAAGCAGCAAACAGTCTATCAATCAAGGGTTTGACAGAGATGTTAGGTATTTTCATAGAAATTCTTCCAGAAGATAATGTGCTCCCCAGAAGCACGAATGAAGCAAAGAAAATTGTTTGCCCATTGGAACTTGAACTACAGAAGATAAACGCTTGTGTGAATTATTGTATATTGTACCGTGGCGAGTACAAAGATTTGTGTGCATGTCCCGAATGCAAGCATGCACGATACAAGCACAGGAGAGCAAAGGACAAGTACAAATGGGATGACAAGATCAAGACAGGAATTCCGTTCAAGGTTTTTTGGTACTTGTTTGCAAACCCTAGAGAGGCAAAGAGGTTGCAGTGGCATCATTATGAGCGAATTTTGGATAAGTATATGAGGCACCCGAAAGATGGGGCTCAGTGGGAATTAATCGACAACAAGTTTGAAGACTTTGCCAAGGATCATAGAAGTATAAGGCTCAGGGAGTGTATTGACGGGATGAATCCCTTTGGCGATATGAGCACAAATCACATCACATGGCCAATGCTTCTATGCATATATAACCTAGCTCCTTGGTTGTGTATGAAGAAAAAATACATTATGATGTCAATGATTATCCAAGGCTCGAAGAAACCTAGAAATGACATCGACATTTACTTTCAGGTACTGGTAGAAGAACTACTGCCAACGTGGATAGATGCACCCATTGTAAAATGTTATGATACTTACAAATAGGATATTTTTTATCTACATGCGATGCTGGTGCACACCAATCAAGATATTCCGGCATTAGGCAACACATCAGGGCAAAAACCGAAGGGATATGTAGGGTGTGTGATCGCAACAAGTGTAGGGGATCGCAACAACTTTCGAGGGTAGAGTATTCAACCCAAATTTATTGATTCAACACAAGTGGAGCCAATGAATATTCTTAAGTATTAGTAGTTGAGTTGTCAATTCAACCACACATGGATAACTTAGTATCTGTAGCAATGTATTTAGTAGCAAAGTAGTATGATAGTAATGGTAACGATAGCAAAAGTAATATTTTTAGGTTTTGTAGTCATTGTAACAATAGCAATAGAAAAGTAAATAAGCAAAACACAAGAAGTGAAAAGCTCGTAGGCAATGGATCAGTGATGGATAATTATGTCGGATGCAATTCCTCATGTAATAGCTATAACATAGGGTGACATAGAACTAGCTCCAATTCATCAATGTAATGTAGGCATGTATTCCAAATATAGTCATACATGCTTATGGAAAAGAACTTGCATGAGCGGGGTCCTAGTGGAAACTAAGGGATCTGAAATAGAGAACCGGACGAAAGCATTAACACATAGTGAATACATGAACTCCTCAAACTACGATCATCACCGAGAAGTATCCTGATTATTGTCACTTCGGGGTTGTCGGATCATAACACATAATAGGTGACTATAGACTTGCAAGATAGGATCAAGAACACACATATATTCATGAAAACATAATAGGTTCAGATCTGAAATCATGGCAATCAATCTCAGAACATAATGGATACTAGGGATCAAACCCTAACAAAACTAACTTGATTACATGGTAAATCTCATCCAACCCATCACCGTCTAGCAATCCTACAATGGAATTACTCATGCACGGCGGTGAGCATCATGAAATTGGTGATGGAGGATGGTTGATGATAACGACGTCATCGAATCCCCCTCTCCGGAGCGCCGAACGGACTCCAGATCAGCCCTCCCGAGAGAGATCAGAGCTTGGCGGCAGCTCCGTATCGTAAAACGCGACGAAACTTTCTCTCTGATTTTTTTCTCCATGAGACGGAATATATAGAGTTGGAGTTGAGGTCGGCGGAGCTGCAGGGGGCCCACGAGACAGGGGGGCGCGCCCAGTGGGGGTGGGCGCGCCCCCCACCCTTGTGGACAGGGTGTGGGCCCCCTGGTCTTCATCTTTTTCCAGTATTTTTTATATTTTTTGAAACTTGTCTCCGAGGATTTTCAGGTCATTCCGAGAACTTTTTTTTCTACACATGAAACAACATCATGGTAATTCTGCTAAAAACAGCGTCAGTCTGGGTTAGTTTCATTCAAATCATGCAAGTTAGAGTCCAAAACAAGGGCAAAAGTGTTCGGAAAAGTAGATACGTTGGAGACGTATCAACTCCCCCAAGATTAGAGCTTTGCTTGTCCTCAAGCAATTCAGTTGATAAATGGAAAGTGATAAACAAAAACTTTTACAAACTCTGTTTGCCCTTTTTTTGTTGTAAACATGCAAAGCCAGCATTAAGGTTTCAGCAAATATTATGAACTAACCATACTCACAATAACACTTAGGTCTCACAATCACTCATATCAATGGCACAATCAGCTAGCGAGCCATAATAATAAAACTCGTATGACAACACTTTCTCAAAACAATCATAACATGATATAACAAAATGGTATCTCGCTAGCCCTTTCTGAGATAGCAAAACATAAATGTAGAGCACCTTTAAAGATCAAGGACTGACTAAACATTGTAATTCATGGTAAAAGAGATCCAGTCAAGCCATACCCAATATAAACCAATAATAATGAATGCAAATGATAGTCTGCTCTCTAGTGGCTGTTTTTTAATAAGAAGGTGATGACTCAACATAAAAGTAAATAGAAAGGCCCTTCGCAGAGGGAAGCAGGGATTTGTAGAGGTACTAGAGCTTGATTTTAAAATAGAGATTGAATAACATTTTGAGCGGCATACTTTCACTATCAATGCAACAACTATGAGATGGTTGTATCTTCCATACTACATACATTATAGGCAGTTCCCACGCAGAATGGTAAAAGTTTAAACTCCCCCACAACAAACAAGCATCAATCCATGGCTTGCTTGAAACAACGAGTGTCTCCAACTAACAACAGCCCTGTGGGAGTTTTGTTTAATTATGTTGATTTTCTTTGATGTGTATAATAATAATAGTGCATGTGCATTGGACTAAGCTGGAATATGCAAGTATTCAACTCAAGAGAGAAGACAAATAATAATATGGCTCTAAATTAAATAAACAGTAATGCATAAGAGAGACACTAAACATTTTCAATATGGTCTTCTACTCTCAACCCCTCAAAGGAAAGAAAAGAAAATAAAACTATTTACACGAGAAAGCTCCCAACAAGTAAAACAAGAACAAGAAATCTTTTGGGGTTTTCATTTTAGTTTCTACTACAAGCATGGAAATTAAACTAACTATTTTTTTGGTTTTTTCTTAAGGTTTATCAAACACACGAGAAGAAAACTAGAAAAAGAAAATTAAACTAGCATGGATAATACAATGAAAGAATATGAGCACCGACGACTAGAATAGTGTGTGAACATGAATGTAAAGTCGGTGAGAAATACGTACTCCCCCAAGCTTAGGTTTTGGCCTAAGTTGGTCTATGGCCATGGATAGCGGCTACTCTCCTCGGTGTACTGAGGAGTGTCATCGTACTGCCACCGGTTGGAGATATCCTCCGAATCCCACTAATAAGATGGTGCACGATAAGGGTCCAGTGAAGGTTCCGACTCGGGCTCAGGTTCTGGAGTGGATGCTTGGCCTCGATGAGCGTACACCGCTTCTGGTGTGACAAGATAATTATCTGCAGTCAAATCAAACAACAGAGGTGCAGGCAGAATAATAGTCCCATTGTGTTTCTTATTAAATCTCAAGTTATACACGAGCATCTTCTCATCATTAAGAACAATAAACCCACGTGCTATGATGCTCCTGTAATCTAAAATATAAGGAGGCAATATTGTCTCCTCTTTCTCATGGTGCCTAATAGGTATCTCAAAATATTAGCAAGACGTGCATCATAGATACCTCCAAGGAAGGGGCCTTTTGTACGATTCAGGTTTAAACGTTTAGCAATAATGTCACCCATACTAAAACTGTTATCACCAAACAAGGCATGATATAGAATAATAATTTCTGGGACACTGAAGTTTCCACTGTTTCCACGACCAATCAAGCATCTACTAGCAAATATGGCAAAGTAGCGTAAAACAGGAAAGTGTATGCTAGAGATTCTCGCATCGGAACCCTTCTTTGGATCCCCTACAGTGATAGTGTTAACAAAGCCATCCACATCCCTACGATGTGGTTCCTCTAATTTTCCCTCAAAGGGTATCCTACATACCGCGCAAAAATCACATAAAGACATTTCCCTGAATTCATCCTATAAATGAAATGATACTGAAGGCGGTGAATTCTTAGGATAATAATAAAAGTTTTGCACGAAGGTATTGGTAAGGAAGAGATACTGATTGATTCGGCAGTGGAGGAAATCGGTGAGGCCTGCATTCTCGATCAAAGAATAAAAATCTTCATAAATTCCAGCTTCTCACAAGAAATAATCGCATGGCCATTCACACGGCCGTACGACCGCTATGTGAGGAAGTTTATACTTGGCCGTTTCCTTCTCTTTAGCTTGGTTTTCCTGGGAGCCATGGCTAGAAGAGCCCCTCAAAAATCTCTTTAACATTTTCTGAAATTTTCTGAAATTTTAGTAACTTCAAAATAAAAGTGAATAAAACTAAACAAGATTTATAGCAACTACTCCTACAAGTGCCTAGAGCCTATATCATGCATCGGAATTACTTGGAACCTCATCAATTTAACATGCAAGCTCAAGAACAGGGTCACCAAGAAAGCAAAGATTTGCAATGATTAAAGCACTAGAACAAAAACTAATTGTATCAATGGAGGAGTCACATACGAAGCAACAATCTCCCAAAGCAGTTTTGTAAATGGAGCATTGAGCAAGGAGATCAAAAATCGCAGCAAAATGAGCTAGAACTCGTGCTTGAGCTGGATGGTGATTTTTTTGGGAAGAAGATGGAGTGTGTGGGTGCTGGCATAAGTGGAGGGGGGCCACCAGGGGCCCACGAGATAGGGGGCGCGCCCAGAGGGGGTGGGCGCGCCCTCCACTCTCGTGGCCTGGTGCTTGCCCCTCCTGAAGTAATTTCAGTGCCTAAAATCCTCAAATATTCCATAAAAATCATACTAAATTTGCAGGGCATTTGGAGCACTATTATTTTCGGGATATTTTTCATTGCACGGGTAATTCAGAAAACAGACAGATAATACTATTTTTTCTTTATTTAATTTAAATAACATAAAGTAAAAAAGAAAGAGTACAGAAGGTTGTGCCTTATAGTTTCGTCCATATCATGATCATCAAAATGAATCCACTAACAAGGTTGATCAAGTCTTGTTAACAAACTCATTCCGAATAACACGGAACCGGACAAATTTTGAAGTGACACTAGGTTACCTCAACGGGGATATGGATATCCCGAACACTAAGAATATCATACTTTTTCTTGACAGTAGGGAGAGGAAATTCAAAACCTCCAATAATGATTGATGGAATTTTCTCAATAGAATTTATGCTATGAACTTGAGGTTGTTTCCTCGGAAAATGTATTGTATGCTCATTTCCATTAACATGAAAGGTGACATTGCCTTTATTGCAATCAATAACAGAACCTGCAATATTTAAAAAGGGTCTACCGAGGATAATCGACATACTGTCGTCCTTAGGAATATCAAGAATGACAAAGTCTGTTAAGATAGTTATGTTTGCAACAACAATAGGCACATCCTCACAAATGCCGACAGGTATAGCAATTGATTTGTCAGCCATTTGCAAAAATATCTCAGTAGGTGTCAACTTAGTTAATTCAAGACTATGGTACAAGGAAAGAGGCATAACACTAACACCAGCCCCTAAATCACATAAAGCAGTTTCAACATAATTTCTTTTGATGGAGCATGGTATAGTGGGTACTCAGGGATCACCAAGTTTCTTAGGTATTCCACCCTTAAAGGTATAGTTGGCAAGCATGGTGGAAATCTCAGCTTCAGGTATTTTCCTCTTATTAGTGATGATATCTTTTATATATTTAGAATAAGGATTTGTTTTAAGCATATCAGTTAAGCGCATGCATAAGAAAAAAGGTCTAATCATTTCAGCAAAACGCTCAAAGTCCTCATCATCCTTTGTCTTGGATGGCTTAGCTGGAAAGGGCATGGGTTTCTGAACCCGTGGTTCTCTTTCTCTACCATGCTTCCTAGCAACAAAATCGCTCTTATCATAGCGTTGGTTTCTTGATTGTGGGTTATCACGACCAATCGCAGGTTCAATTTCTATATCATTGTTATTACTAGGTTCAGCATCAACATGAACATCATTATTAGCATTCTCATCCGGTTCATGTTCATCTCCGTGTTGTGTTTCAGCATCAGAGATATCAGAGATAGAAGTATTATTAGGATTCTCGGGCGTTTCTACATTAGGTTCACTAGAAGCATGCAAAGTCCTATTATTTTGGTTTTTCTTCTTCTTAGAAGAACTAGGAGCATCTAGATTATTATTCTGAGAATCTTGTTCAATTCTCTTAGGGTGGCCTTCAGGATACAAAGGTTCCTGAGTCATTTTACCAGTTCTAGTAGCCACTCTAACAACAAAGTCATGTTTATTATTTAGTTCCTCTAGCAATTCATTTTGAGCCTTAAGTACTTATTCAGCTTGAGTGGTGACAGTAGAAACATGTTTACTAGTAAGTTTAAATTCACCCTTAACTCTAGCCATATAATCACTCAAGCGTCTAATCATATAAGCATTATTTTTCAATTGTCTACTAACATAATCATTGAAATTTGCTTGTTTATCCATAAAGTCATCAAATTTATCTAAGCATGGGCTATGAAATTTAGTAGAACTGATTTCAACTTTATCATATCTATAGAGAGAATTTACCTGTGTTGGGTTATCAAGACAATGTGGTTCTTCGAGAGGCGGTATATTAAGACCATGTATTTCTTCAATAGGTGGTAAATTCTTAACATCTTCATCTTTTATACCTTTTTCTTTCATTGATTTGTTTGCCTCTTGCATATCTTCAGGACTGAGAAATAGAACACCTCTCTTCTTCGGAGTAGGTTTAGGAATAGGCTCAGGAGTTGGCTTAGTTGGTTCACGAATTGCCTCAGGAATTGGCTCAGGAAGAGTCCAATTATTTTCATTAGTCAACATATTATTCAATAGTAATTCAGCTTCGTCGATTGTTCTATCCCTGAAAACACAACGATCACAACTATCCAAGTGGTCCTTGGAAGCATCAGTTAGTCCATTATAAAAGATATCAAGTATTTCATTTTTCTTAAGAGGATGATCAGGCAAAGCATTAAGTAATTGGACAAGCCTCCCCCAAGCTTGTGGGAGACTCTCTTCTTCGATTTGCACAAAGTTATATATTTCCCGCAAGGCAGCTTGTTTCTTATGAGCAGGGAAATATTTAGGAGAGAAGTAATAAATCATATCCTGGGGACTACGCACACAACCAGGATCAAGAGAATTAAACCAAGTCTTAGCATCACCCTTTAATGAGAAACGAAAATATAGTAAGGATATAGTAATAGCGAGACGTCTCATCATTAGTAAACAGGGTGGCTATATCATTTAACTTGGTAAGATGTTAAAGTAATAATCTCGGTGCCATAGAAAGGATCGGATTCAACTAAAGTAATAATCTCAGGATCAACAGAGAATTCATATTCCTTATCAGTAACACAGATAGGTGAAGTAGCAAAAGCAGGGTCAGGTTTCATTCTAGCATTAAGAGACTGCTGCTTCCATTTAGCTAATAATTTTTTAAGATCATATCTATCTTTACAAGCAAAGATAGCTTTAGCAGCTTCCTCATTCATAACATAACCCTCAGGAACAATAGGTAATTCATAATTAGGGGGGAGAACTTTCATCATCACTATCATCAATAATAGTATCTTCAATAATTTCATTATCTCTAACCCTAGCAAGTTGTTCATCAAAAAATTCACCTAATGGCAAAGTAGTATCACACACAGAAGTAGTTTCGTCATAAGTATCATGCTTAGAAGAAGTGGCATCATCAATAACATGCGACTTATCCGAATTCATAGCAGTAGCAGGTCTAGGTGTCGCAAACTTACTAATAATAGAAGGAGAATCTAGTGCATAGCTAGATGGCAGTTCCTTACCTTCCCTCGTAGTTGAGGGAAAATCTTTGTTTTTGCGTCTTTCAAGTTCTTCATAGTGATCAACAGATATAAATACCAAGTCACTCAAAGAATAGAGCTATGCTCCCCGGCAACGGTGCCAGAAATTAGTCTTGATGACCTACAAGTGTAGGGGATCGCAACAGCTTTCGAGGGTATAGTATTCAACCCAAATTTATTGATTCGACACAAGGGGAGCCAAAGAATATTCTTAAGTATTAGCAGTTGAGTTGTCAATTCAACCACACCTGGATAACTTAGTATCTGCAGCAAAGTATTTAGTAGCAAAGTAGTATGATAGTAATGGTAACGATAGAAAAAGTAATATTTTTGTATTTTGTAGTGATTGTAACAATAGCAACAGAAAAGTAAATAAGCAAAAGACAAGATGTGAAAAGCTTGTAGGCAATGGATCAGTGATGGATAATTATGTCGGATGACATTCCTCATGTAATAGCTATAACATAGGGTGACACAGAACTAGCTCCAATTCATCAATGTAATGTAGGCACATATTCAGAATATAGTCATACAAGCTTTTCCAAAAGAACTTGCATGACATCTTTTGTCCTACCCTCCCGTGGCAGCGGGGTCCTAGTGAAAACTAAGGGATATTAATGCCTCCTTTTAACACATAGTGAATACATGCACACCTCAAACTACGGTCATCACTGAGAAGTATCCCGATTATTGTCACTTCGGGGTTGTCGGATCATAACACATAATAGGTGACTATACACTTGCAAGATAGGATCAAGAACACACATATATTCATGAAAACATAATAGGTTCAGATCTGAAATCATGGCACTCGGGCCCTAGTGACAAGCATTAAGCTTAGCAAAGTCATAGCAACATCAATCTCAGAACATAATGGATACTAGGGATCAAACCCTAGCAAAACTAACTTGATTACATGGTAAATCTCTTCCAACCCATCACCGTCAAGCAAGCCTGCGATGGAATTACTCACGCACGGCGGTGAGCATCATGAAATTGGTGATGGAGGATGGTTGATGATGACGACGACATCGAATCCCCCTCTCCGGAGCCCCGAACGGACTCCAGATCAGTCCTCCCGAGAGAGATTATGACTAGGCGGCGGCTCTGTATCATAAAAAATGATGAAACTTTGTCTCCAATTTTTTTATCCGCGAGACGGAATATATAGAGTTGGAGTTGAGGTCGGCGGAGCTGCAAGGGGCCCATGAGATAGGGGGGCGCGCCCACGTGGACAGGGTGTGGGCCCCCTGGTATTCACCTTTTGCTAGTATTTTTTATATTTTCTGAAACTTGTTTCCGAGGATTTTCAGGTCATTCCGATAACTTTTGTTTTCTACACATGAAACAACATCATGGTAATTCTGCTGAAAATACGTCAGTCCGGGTTAGTTTTATTCAAATCATGCAAGTTAGAGTCCAAAACAAGGGCAAAAGTGTTTCAAAAAGTAGATACGTTGGAGACATATCAGTGTGTCACATGCATTGATAGGACAGCTAGCAGAAGACTTCCCAACTCGCGCAAAACCGTGTATTTGCGTCATCGTAGGTTCTTATGGAAAAATCACCCATACCGAGAGATGAAAGCTGAATTTGATGGTATGGCAAAGGTAGAAGTGGGCCCAAGAACCTATGATGGGGAGGTGGCCCAGAACACAGCTAAACAAATTAATGTTGTGCTTGGCAAGAATCATGCTAAGACGGTGAAACAGACACCCAAGGGTCAAGTGTTTAAGAAGAAATCGGTGTTCTGGAAATTACCTTACTAGGAGATTCTACATGTACGTCACTTCATTGATGTCATGAACATAGAGAAGAACGTATGTGAAAGTATCCTTGGTTGTCTGCTCAAGATTAAAGGTAAAAGAAAGGATGGGGAGGGTTCACGGCTCGATATGCTTGCTGATCAATCAAAAGGCAAGAGTGAAGCAAAAGATGATGAAAAATTCATCAATGCTCGCCAGAGTTACAATTTCAGTACAAAATATGCAACATAGTTGTTCACCTATTTGTTGTCAGTTAAGACACCCTCTTCCTACTCGACAAACATCAGAAGTCTCGTGGATGTGAGCTCATGTAAAATGAAGTTGGGACACATGAAGTCACATGATTGCCATGTAATGTTGACACAAGTCCTCCCGGTGGCCACCAGGAATATGTTGGACAAAGATATAAGGAACACACTCATTGAGCTCTGTGATTTCTTCAACCAACTATGGCAGAAAGTTGTAGATCCTGAAGAGCTGGATCATATGCAAGATGATATTGCAAGAATATTGTGCAACCTAGAGATGTTTTTCCCACCGTCATTCTTTGATGTCATGGTACATCTCACTGTGCACCCTATCGATGAGATAAAGTATTTTGGTACTATGTTTCTTTGCAACATGTATCCCTTTTAGCGGTTAATGGGAATACTGAAGCTCTTTTGTCGGAACTGAAACCATCTAGAGGCAAGCATCCTACAAGGTTATACCGCAGAGGAGGTGGTTGAGTTTTCCACTGAATACATGAAACAATGACCTATAGGTTTGCCCTCTCTTGCCACGATGGAAGGCTGAAAGGTAAGCCGGTCCTTGCTGGCACGCAAATGGCTGCACCCAGAGAATTGGCAGAGAAAGCCCATTTAATGGTACTGCTTAATAGCCCAGTTCTCACCGCTTACGCCTAAGAACACTTGGCGGAGATATGCCAAAGCTTCTTACCAATGGTTCCTTCATCAGATGTGGAAATGAAGGAGCACACTAAGGACTACGCCGAATGGCTGAAGAAGTGTTTGGCACAAGGATCCATCAATGACATTGCTACGTGGTTGGCACAAAAGCCATCACCTACGGTGTTGACATACCAAGCATATGACATAAATGGATACACGTTCTACACTTATGAACGTGATGAGAAGACCTCATATCAAAACAGCTCTGTTCGAGCAGAATGCATGATTGTAGATGAAGCTGATAAAAGGGTATACTATGGAACCATCAAAGAGATTCAGGAGCTTGACTATGTGAAAGTTAAGGTGGCATTATTCAGGTGCTCATGGATCCCTCTTCGTCAAGTAAAGGTTGATGATTACAGGAATACCTATTTAACAGGACAACGATGTCATATCACGCGGACCCGTTCATTCTTGCCAGCGATGCTACACAGATTTTTTTTGGAGGAAGACCCTTTGCATAAGAGCTGCCATGTAGTGATGCATGGGAAGAGGAGGGTACTGGGTGTCGACGATGTTGCCAAGGAGGACGAGTACGATGAATTTGAAGAGTTGCCAGCCAAGGAATCACGCAACCCTGCAATAGAGAAGTATAAAATCATAAAAACACAAGTTCATTCGGGGTCAACTTAATGATCCCACATGTACATGGGAATTAATCCACAAGACTAGTCTTTATGCCTACACTACAACTTAATTCGTTCAATTTAGAACTGTCGCGTGTACTGAATATGTGAGTTATGCCCGATTTTCTGTTGATGTAAGAATAGTTAATATGTTGACTGTAACATCCCAAATTTTCAATTTGGAATGTTATCCTTAGATCATCATTGCATATCATATTTTATTGCATTTTGGTTGATCCTAGAAATTCTAAGCAACTCAAGGACCCCCGGAGAGAGTTGGGGATTTCGTTATTTTCATATTTGAGTTTTCGCAAATTTTGAAAATGAGGATCATTTGGTTTTCATTGTTTTTCTCTCGTAAAATATTTCCAAATATCAAAATAAATGAGAGGAGATAATATGACTTCTCCAAAATAAAAGAAATATTGGAGGAAAAATATTAAAATCAATTTTTAGCTCTTTTGGAGTTTAATTGCTATTTTATTTGCAGTAGAAAAGAATGCATAATTTTCAAAATTACATTCTAGGCCAAGAAAATGTTCACTTCATTCTAAATATTCCTTTTAGACGGTGAAAATTTGTTTTGGCATTTTTAGATTTTTATTTTATTTTTTTAGGATTTTTTTCTTCTCGGCAGAACTATTTAAAAATAAATAAATAATAAGTTCCCGCCCGACTGGGCTGGAGGCCCTGCCGAGCAGGCCGGCCCGCCTGCATTGCACCACCTCTTCCTCCCGTGCGCGAGACAAACTCGCCGGTGTTCGCCCGCCGCACGCCGCCGGCCGCCCCCTTCCCCAAGTCGGATCCCCCCGACCCCCTTTATAGGCCGCCCAACCCCGCCGCCCGCATCCACCAGCGCCGCCGCCGTCCCGTGCCGCAAGCTTCCGCCTCCGCCGCCCTCGCTGCTCGCCGCCGAGCCGACCCCCGCCAGAGCCGCCCCGCCTCGCCGGAGGTAGAAACCACCGTCTTCGCCGTTTCGGTTTTTCTTAAACCGCATGGTTTTTTTAGAAACCTAGATTTATTTTTTTAGAATAGACTGGTTAGTTTTTTCGGTTTAGTTAATTAGCGAACGTTCATCCGTACGTTCGTTTAAAAGAACGCTGTTCGTTTGTTAGCCGCAGACAGCGAAAGCTCGTTCGTTAGCCTGTTCGACAGTTTTCTTTTTCCAGGGTTTTTCCGCGATTATTTTCGATCGCGGTTTCAGCCCAGAACTTCGTTTTAGTTTATTTTTTCCCTCGTTTATCAGAATCAGGCGATTCAAGCGCCTAGAGCTTTGTCTCAAAGCCCTCTTTCTGTTTTATCAACTTGAACAAGATTTTGATACTGTAAATTTGACTTTAGTCCAGATTAGTAATTGTATCTTTCGTAGTTTGAGTTTCGTTTCTCCGTTTGATTTGATTCTTTTTGCAAACCGTAGTTCTTAAGTTGAACTTTTTGGTTCAATCCTCTTATTTGAGTTTTAGCTGTGCATTGAGTTGAGTACTTATGTATGCCATGGTTTGATTGCGATAGAATTCCCGGAGTGTGAAGCGTGCTACTAGGAGTCTCTAGGTTTTGCGGATCATCAGCAAGGCATGTAACACTTTGATCATATCCCTTTATTACCCAGTTTTATTTATTAGTCTACATCCTCAAACATTAACTACAAGAAATTTGTTAATACGTGACGGTCCTTAGCTATCATAGATCAGCCAAAATCTGTCATGCGTGCCCATCCATGATGGACTTGAAATCCAACATGTGTATCGCGTCATAATTTGACATCGTAGCTTCCATGACGGTTCTTGGCCGTCATGGAACTGTCTCAGGCCCGCCCAAGCCCAAACTTGGCTGTGACGGAATAGACCGTCATGGACCAATGCCACGTGGAATGACATGGCTACCTACGTGGACATTATTTTTCGTCATAGAAACCGTCGTGGATTTAGGATAAATTTAAATTTGGTCCCATCCTTTTCTTTCAGCCCAGTTTTGATCAAATACACCTTCAGCATAATGTGTCATGTAAATCATAAAGCGAATTTTGGACCAGAACAATATTTCCAAAGTACCATATGTTACACAAATATTTCCAAAGTACAATATTTCCAAAGCAATTTATCACATCCTCCATGAAATGATAATATACAACATATATTGACAAAATATATCACACAACAAGGATTAGGAACTGGTTCAATCCAATTTACATCAACAAAACATGTAAACTACTAAGGTTGTCACTCGTGTTCTTGTCATCGACTCCTGATGGCAACTACATATATTGACTCTTCATGTCATGGCGGATTGTGATGGACATCACCAAGTACATTGCTAGCCAATCATACCTACCATATTCACAACAACATTAGACATTTGTAGATATGAATAAATAGTAGAAGAAACTTGAAAAACAAATTACATGCTTTCCAAAATCCTTAAATATATTGTGCATACAAATGAGAATACCAAAGTATCTAGTATAAAACAACAATAAACATGAGGTCGCTACAAATTAATCCAAATAGAAATGTGTCAAATGAAAGTCTAATCAAGTTGACCTATAAGTGACAACATAATAGAACATACATTCTTGAACTCAAGTATTATAGCAGCAACATTTGGGGCCATATAAATCCAACAAAAAATGGCATCACCAACAAACTATATCCATGGCGCGGAGCCACCGCTCGTCGACCTAGCTGGTGTAAGATTCTAATGTTAATACCTCAACAAGTTTACACATGAAACTAAATATTTATGAAGGCACTGACAATAGTGAACAACACTTACTTGCCAAGTTAACTCCAAATGCCATGCAAAATAACTAAGAGCCATGGCCACTAATAGATCTACAGAAATAAGAGGCAAATGGTTCTGTTAAGAGGTACTGAGATGGTGGTTAGGATGTATAGGTTTACTTTGATTTGAGTGCGTGAGATGATAAAATTAACCACCAAGATCAATGGGCACAAACAAATTAGTTCAGAGTCACATCCTGGTGAAAATGTGTAAATCTGAACTAGATGAACTAAATAGGTGCAGTTCAGTAGCAATTGAGTCGGCGAAAGGAAATAACGGAAAAGTCATAGTAGTGGAATCAAAATATGCCGAATCACCCAGTAGAGAACTAACCCTTGGTTGATCGCGGTTCAGTTCCACAACGGCCATCACGATCACCCTCTGAAGCTCTATTGTGCGCCATGGCTGTTATGAAGCTACCTAGACCTGCATAACAGAAGCAAGAGATCATAGTCAGAAAATTAGTGTTAAGTTGTCAAACAAAGAGAGGAATAAAATCAAGAAAGAAGATTTAGGATCACTTGTCAGGAGCACTATTGAGGAGGGCGACCTAGTGATAGAGCAAAGGAGTTGAAGAAAAAAATGCATTGTGTCAGTGTGTTTGTGCCTCCAGGTTGATATAGAGTGAGCGAACACGTGGCCTTGGTACTAGTACTAGTATGTGGACGATACTCTAAATTGAATCACTAATACATGTGCGTAGTACACAAATAAACAGGTTTAAACCTCTGTATTCTTACTGTAGGACTGATACAAGGTAACAATGTAATTTTTCTTCTTAGATTCGGATTAAACAAATTTCTGGAATACATATTCACCGGACCGTAGGAGACAACAAGGATAGAAAAAGAAATGCCTAGGGAAAACTCTAAATAGAACATGTTGACATATTAATACAGTAGCAGAAATCATGTCACCGAGACCTAGGGGGAAAATCAAAATTGAATTAGATCTTGATAGAAGGCCACATACCACAGTGCAATAGTTTGTCTCTACTTGGTACCCTGCAGTTCTGTCCCTACTTGGTACCCTACAATTTTATCTCTACTTTGTACCTTTAAGTGTACAAGATATAGAAGAAATTTAGAGAAAATTTAGTGTTAAAGATTCAAAGAGGAAGCACGCACACGCAGCACACCGGCTGCTGCACCGATAGAAGCTGGCGCCACCTTGTCAGCGCGCACACTCAACACACCCGTATACTTAGAGAGGGCAGTAGCCACACTAGGTAATCGACACTAACAATTTGTACTAGGAACAGAGGTGAAGCGACTGTCGAAATGGACGTGCATCATGAAGTACTATCTATACAGGAACAAAGGGGATTGACGGATCAATAAGATTGTAACTTGGTATATAGCGATTGGGGAAAAAACTCATCAATATGATTGTAACTTCGTATATTACTCACTGCTTCCCTCAAATACATCCGCCATTAAAAAACTGTGATCAATCGGGCGTGTCAGCAACACACTCTAACCCAAAGAGAGAATGCGGAGTAGTGGGTCAATGAAGCTCAAGCACAAATTTCCTGCTGGAACTTTTGTCAAGACAGAGAGAATGAATTCATAAGGTTATTCACTACAAGTAGAATAAACAATTTAGCTACAACTTCTAAGATTTCATGCTGAAACTTACTGCTCATCGACAGGCTGCTCCTTGAATGCGAAGTACTCATAAACAGATCACAAACAATGGGGATCTCAAATACTTCCTGCATGCACACACAGGGGGATCAGACAAAATCAAGAGATGCGGGTTGGCGGCATCAGTGACAGGTTAGTGTGATCTGGGTCAGACGGGGAGCTAACCTTGGTAGAGAAGAAGGCGTTGCCAATGGCGGCCCAGGGGTTGGTCTCCCGCTGCTGGATGTTGGATGGGACAGCACCGCGCAGCCCGCAAGGTGATTTCCAAGGGGGCGCCATGGATAGAGAGGAGCTGCTGGAGAGGCGCTATGTGGACGGAGAGGAGCCGCCAGAGATGTGCAGCGTTGGATATGATGCCGCAGCCGAAATCCTAGCCATGGCTCGGGGTTGCGGGCGAGGGCCAGAGATAGGGAGCGACGGATCCAGCCGAACTTGAGGACGAAGGGGTCGGAGAACAGCTCGTGGTGGCGGACGTCATCGGAATCGTCGGGCATTGGTCTAGGCGTGAATGGTTGCACCAGGGGGAGAGAGAGATGTGTTGCGAGAGGGATGGATGGGTGGGGTATGCGGCGGATCTGATAGTTGCTGGAGCTGCAAGGTGAAGGGGAGCGCGGCAAGAGCCAGCGGCGAGCTAGGTGGACGAGGGACGCGAATAGGTGGTGGGTGGCGGCGTGCTATGGAAGATGAGGGAGGGGGCTGCGGAGGGAGAGAGGAGGGGCCGAGGAGGAGCATTTAGGGTTCTCATTTTATACAGGAACGATTAGGCGGGCTTTAGCGGGTTTTCAGCGGGCTTGTGGGGCTGTACCAGGCCGTGCATGACAGTTTTCGATATTTTCATCGGAAATCCGTCACGGATTAACAGGTTTCTTGTAGTGATTGCATGATTAGGATCTGAATAATATGTGGGTTTGTGAAGTAGTTGATGAGGTAGAACCTATTTCCCTGTTTATTATCACACCTTTGGGAGTTACTTCTATGTTATGCTTAGGATTGCTATGTTATGCTCGTAGACGTGGATTGCGTGAGTGTATCCATGAAAGATGTGAGTATTGTTAATTAATAGTTAACTTAAGGTGGCTACTTAAATTCATATCTGGGTGGATTGCTTGTGGGCACCTGGAGAATCCAGTGTTGTCCTAGGATATCCCGGAGTACCCGTGTGATCATCATACGGTCCGCCACCCAGGCTCAAAGGGATCATAAGATTATTCATGTTAGAAACTACCGTGTGCAGCCACAAGCTATTATGGGCTCTAGCGTAGTTCAGTATGTTGAATGACCTCTTTCAGTGGTGGGCTAGCAGATGTAGGGGAAAGTCGGTGTAACTGTCCACCCAGAGTAAAGAGTTAATGTTTTTGAAAGACTGTGTCTAGGTCATCCGTTTCTCAAACACCATGTTGTGTGAGAAATCCAACGGAGGAGATCGAGTCTTGGGGGGAAAAATGCGCAAACCTCTACAGAGTGTACAAACTGATCATGGTTAGGCATGTCCCTAGTTATGGACATCTTGAGTATCTGGTTCTTGGATTATCATGCTGATCTCATCACTCTAAATATAATTTTGTTGGGTAATTGACGATGCTTAATTGGGATTGAATTGGAGGAACCTTCTCAATGTTTGGTAATTGATGATGTTTAACAACCACCATGATAGTTAAATGAAATTTATACCTTTGTTGTAAGGAAAAATTGGCTTTATGCAAAACTGTAACCATAGAGCTATCCACCAGCCATATATTGCATGTAGTGATAGCATTTATCTGTTCATTACTCTATGTGTTACATTGCCAGCATATTCCATGTGCTGACCAGTTTTGGGCTACAACATATCATGTTGCAGACTTTTCAGACGACGAGTAAGGTGCCATAGGTCGTTGTCATTCACTTAGCTATGTTGTTGGAGTCGATGGACTCACTTTATCTTCCAAGCCTTCTACTGTTATCGTATTTAGATGCCCTTAAGCCATATTATTGTAAAAAGTTCTCTTTTGAGACATTCGATGTAATAAGCGTGTGATTTTAACTCTATTATGAACCCTCGAGTACTGTGCGTGTCAGCATTATCGATCCAGGGATGACACTGATGCACAGAGACTTGATCCATTCAGGCCCGGTCACTACAAGATGGTATCAGAGCACACGCTGACTGTAGGACACGACCACTAAGCTAAGACCATAGTACACTCTTCCCTACTCATTTCTCAAAACTCTCCCTTTTTTACTCTATAGGATGGCGGATGCAAGGAACAAGTTTGCAAAACCGGATGAAGATACACCTTTTGGACGACACTTGAAGGAAGTCATAGGTATCTGAACATAGGAATACCAAGCTTCATCGGGACCTACACCGCCACTTTACCAGAAGAGGAGCGTTGGATGATTCAAGTTCAAGTTCCAGGAAGGACGCTCACTCCAGTCACAGAGCCCATAGAGTTTTCCTTCGATGCACCAACCTGGAGTCTAGGAAAGAGCATGGCAGCCCACATCGCCATGGGACGCATTGGTGAAGTTTATCACAAGGATATCAAGGATACTATCTACCAGATTTGTGGTCGCCGAGATGAGCAATGGGAGATGATCAGCACCAGGAGGGATAGGTCCATTGCAGCTTTCATCCAGGAGTTAAACCAACACATTCGTCGCCATCAGAACCATATGTGTGCAGGCTTGATAGATCTGAAGAAAGTAGACCAGGACTACGGAGCTAGAGGAAGAACTCAAGTCTACACGCGATGGATATGAAGAGGAAATAATGATACTAGTGGAGAAGAATAATGACCTGACAAGGAAGCTAGGAGTGTTCATGGGAGACCCCGTGCCAGGAGGAGATGACGATGAATCCAAGGACAACATCATCATCGACGACAACGACTCAGCCCTTATCATAGTGATGATGACTATGTTGATGAACCTGGAGCAGATATTATGGAGTCTTCCACCGATCAAACTTTCTATTCGACCACCATAACAGTAGTAGTATTCCCAATGTATATAGTATAGTCCAAGCACTTTTGTAACGATAGTTAGACCGATTGTATGCCCTTGTTTGAGTTTACTCAAGTGATATTGATTGTGTTTGTCTCATGTGCATATGGGTAGTGTTTTTTCCTCTAAACCTCATTCTATTATGTTTTCTCATCTTTTCTAAACCCATCAGATGCCTCCGAGACATGACAATGGATTTGCTTTCCCACCGGAGATCACCCAGTTGATCCAGCAGTAGAATACCCTGATGCAGCTACTAGTCCAGAACCAGAACCAAGGCAACAACAACAACCCACCACCACCACCACCTGATGATCACTTAGCCCGTTTCCTAAGGCTGAATCCGACGGTGTTCTCTAGTAGCACCAAGCCAATTGTTGCAGATGACTGACTACGCAAGATAGGAAGGGAGCTGACCACTGCAGGATGCAAAGATGCGGAGAGAGTGCACTTTTCCGCGCACCAGCTTGATGGACCCACACCATCATGGTGGGAGAATTTCACAGCCACTTACCCCATTGACACTGTTACATGGGATCAGTTCCAGCAGGCTTTCCGCACTGCCCATGTTTCAGCAGGAGTTATGGCCATGAAGAAGCGTGAGTTTGGCAACTTGTGCCAAGGAGGACGCACAGTGGGCCAGTATGTGGATGACTTTAGTAAGTTAGCATGTTATGCCCGACATTGCTATAGATGCCGCTAAGCAGGAGAAGTATCTGGAAGGACTAAATGATGAGCTGAGCATGCAATTGATGGTGGCAACCAACAACAAGTACCACGAGCTGGTAGATAGAGCTCTCATGATTGAAGGGAAGCAGCAGCAGATAGAATGCCGCAAGAGGAAGTATGGACAAGGGAAGTACAATTCTGGAGCTCAGCAAAGACCTCGTTATACCACAAACTCAGGAGGACACATTCACCATCACCATGGAGGCCATAATTCTAATGGAGGGATTCTACATAACCATAGTGGCCCCAAAAATTGAAATGGGAATGGAGGAAGCAACGACCAGAACCGTTCCAACCGAGCAATGCCTACCAAGAAGGATCTAAGTCACATTACTTGTTTCAAGTGCGGGCAGAATGGACATTACGCCTCAAGTGTTCTGAAGCAAAGAACGGAAATGGCAATGGAAGCGCTGGGAAGAAGCCCAACCCTTTCAACAGGGGACAGGTGAACCACGTTAGCATGTAGGAGGTTGAAGCATAGCCAGATGCAGTAATAGGTAAGTTTTTGGTTAAGTCATTTACTACAATCGTTCCTTTTGATACTGGTGCATCGCATTCATACATATCAAGGGGATTTGTGGATAAGTATAAGTTGTCCACCAAAGTACTTAGGACACCTATGTTAGTAAGCTCGCCAGGAGCGGAGCATATGGCAAGCCAAGGATGTTTTTAGATGCCATTGACCATAGGTAGGCATGTTTTCCCCTCGGACCTGATGATTATGGAGTCACAAGGATTGGATGTGATTCTGGGTATGGATTGGTTATCGATGTATGGAGGAAACATCGATTGTGCCAGTAAGTCTATTATGCTCACCACCCTAGAAGGACGAAGGATTAAATATGTATCCTGGCGTATGCCGAAGAGTTCTCAAGTGAATTCCTTATCAGGAGTTGTACAAGAGGAAGTACCAGTGGTGAAGGATTACCCAGATGTATTTCCGGAGGAGTTGCCAGGCATGCCACCAGATAGAGACATTGAGTTTTTGATTGAACTTTTGCCTGCCACCATGCCAATATCTAAGAGACCGTATCTGATGCCCGCACAGGATTTGAAAGAGATTAAGAAGCATATTAAGGAGTTACTGGATAAAGGTTTTATTCGACCAAGTTCATCACCTTGGGGATGTCCAATACTTTTAGTGGAGAAGAAAGATGGATCTTTAAGGATGGTTGTTGATTATCGTGCATTTAATGAAGTGACGATCAAGAATAAGTACCCGCTGTTGATGATCAATGATTTGTTTGACCAGTTGCAAGGAGCTAAAGTATTTTCCAAGATCGATCTGTGATCAGGATACCACCAGCTGAAGATTCGAGAGCAGGATATACCTAAGACAGCTTTTACCACAAGGTATGGGCTATATGAGTATACCGTTATCTCATTTGGTCTAACTAACGCACCTGCCTATTTCATGAACATGATGAACAAAGTGTTTATGGAGTTTTTCGATAAGTTCATCGTGGTGTTCATTGATGATATATTGGTCTACTCAAAAAATGAAGAAGAACATAAGGAGCATTTACGTTTGGTTCTCGAGAAGCTCAGGGAACATCAGTTGTATGCCAAGTTCAGCAAGTGTGAGTTTTGGTTGAAGGAAGTTGGATTTCTCAGACATTTTATATCCGGAGAAGGAATAGCAGTACACCCCACAAAGGTTGAATCTGTGACCAAATGGGTAGCACCCACCTCAGTTTGAGAGATCCGCAGTTTTCTTGGACTCGCAGGATTTTACCGGAGGTTCATAGAAATTCTCCAAGATTGCAAAGCCCATGACGAAGTTGTTGAAGAAGGACACCAAGTTCAAATGGACTGAAGAGTGTGAAGCCAGTTTTCAGGAGTTAAAGGAGCGTTTGGTTACAGCCCTAGTGCTGATTCTTCCATATGAACGTAAGGATTATCAAGTGTATTGTGACGCTTCACGTCGAGAACTTGGAGCAGTGTTTATGCAGGAGGGAAGAGTTGTTTCATATGCCTCACGACAACTTAAACCTCACGAGATAAATTATGCCATCCATGATTTGGAGTTACCAGCCGTAGTGCATGCGTTGAAGACGTGGAGACATTTTCTCATCGGGAACCACTATGAGGTGTACACGGATCACAAGAGTTTGAAGTATATCTTCACGGAGAAGGAGTTGAATCTCAGGAAAAGGAGATGGTTGTAGCTCATTAAGGATTATGATACGAAGTTTCATTATCATCCCGGAAAGGCTAACATAGTAGCGAATGCGTTGAGTCGCAAGAGTTATGTCAACACGCTGATAACCAGAGAGTTTCCCAAGGAGTTAGCAGAGGATCTTCGCGAGCTATGGCTGGAAATAGTTCCGAGAGATTATGTAGCAGCATTGGAAATTCATTCCACTTTGATGGATAAGATCAGAGAAGCTCAGAAGACTGACAAGGAGATTGCCGAGATAAAGGAAAGGATGAGCAAAGGAAAGGTCAAAGGATTTTGTGAGGATGAGCACGATACTTTATGGTTTGACGATCGCATATACGTGCCTAATGACCATGAGATCAGGAAGTTGATTCTGCAGGAGGCCCATGATTCACCGTATTCGATTCACCTAGGAAACACCAAGATGTATCTGGATTTGAAGGAAAGTTTCCGGTGGACTGGATTGAAGAAGGATATTGCGGAGTATGTAGCCGTATGTGATGTATGTCAGAGAGTGAAGGCGGAGCATCAGAAGCTAGCAGGATTGCTACAGCCATTGCCGATACCCGAATGGAAGTGGGACAAGCTTGGCCTGGATTTTATCACGGGATTGCCCAGGACTCGTTCAGGCTATGACCCTATATGGGTTGTAGTCGATCGCTTGATGAAAGTATCTCATTTCATCCCAGTGAAGACCACCTATACAAGTGCGAAGTTGGCAAAGATATACATGACCAGGATCGTATGTCTGCATGGAGTTCCGAGGACCATTGTATCAGATAGAGGAACCTAGTTTACCTCAAAGATTTGGAATTAGTTGCATGAAACTTTGGGTACTAGGCTAGAGTTCAGTACAACATTTCATCCACAGACATATGGACAGACCGAGAGAGTCAACCAGATTCTAGATGTCATGTTGAGAGCTTGTGCGCTAGATTATGGATCTAGTTGGGACGACAATTTGCCGTACGCGGAGTTCTCTTACAACAACAGCTATCAAGCCAGTCTGAAGATGGGCCCTTTCGTAGCCTGGTATGGAAGGAGGTGCAAGATACCGTTATTGTGGGATGAACTTGGAGACCAACAGTTGTTTGGACCGGATTTGATAAAGGAGTCTGAAGAGAAAGTTAAGTTGATTCGCGATAGACTCAAAGTAGCCCAGTCCAGGAAGAAGAACTATGCGGATTTTAAACGCAAGGAGACAGTTTATGAAGTCGGAGACAGAGTATATCTTCGGGTATCCCCACTTCGAGGAGTTAAGCGTTTTGGAGTTAAGGGAAAGTTAGCGCCATGTTTTGCGGGACCATACAAAGTTTTGGAATGTATGGGAGAAGTTGCTTACAAGCTGGAATTGCCAGAAGGATTGTCAGGAGTTCACGATGTGTTTCATGTTTCCCAGTTGAATAAGTGCCATACAGAGATGGTTGATATTCCTCTGAGGGATACAGTGCCACTGGAAGTGATTCATCTGGATAGCAATTTGACTTATGAGAAGAAACCAAAGAAGATTCGCGAGTTTGCCAGCCGAGTCACACGCAGCAAGGTTATCAAGTTTTGGAAAGTTCAGTGGAGCCACCATACCGAGGAGGAAGCAACCTCAGAACGAGAGGAAGACCTATGGAAGGACCACCCACACCTATTTTCTAGCCAACCCGAATCTCAAGGGCGAGATTCATCTTAACGGGGGTAGGTTGGTAACATCCCAAATTTTCAATTTGGAATGTTATACTTAGATCATCATTGCATATCATATTTTATTGCATTTTGGTTGATCCTACAGATTCTAAGCAACTCAAGGACCCCCAGAGAGAGTTGGGGATTTCGTTATTTTCATATTTGAGTCTTCGCAAATTTTGAAAATGAGGATCATTTGGTTTTAATTATTTTTTCTGTCCTAAAATATTTCCAAATATCAAAATAAATGTGAGGAGATAATATGACTTCTCCAAAATAAAAGAAATATTGGAGGAAAAAATTTTAAAATCAAAATTTTAGATCTTTTGGAGTTTTATTGCAATTTTATTTGTAGTAGAAAAAATGCATAATTTTCAAAATTGCATTCTAGGCCAAGAAAATGTTCACTTTGTTCTAAATATTCCTTTAAGATGGTGAAAAATTGTTTTGGCATTTTTATATTTGTATTTTATTTTTGAAGGATTTTTTTCTGTTCGGTGGAACTATTTAAAAATAATAATAATAAGTTCCCGCCCGACTGGGTCGGAGACCCAGCCGAGCAGGCCGTCCCGCCTGCGTCGCGCCGCCTCTTCCTCCCGTGCGTGAGATGGACTCGCCGGAGTTCGCCCGCTGCACGCCGCCGGCCGCCCCCTTCCTCAAGTTGGATCCCCCCCGCCCAACCCCCTTTATAAGCCGCCCAACCCCGCCGCCGGTCGCCACCCACCACGCCGCCCGCATCCACCAGCACCGCCGCCGCCGCGCCGCAAGCCGCCGCCCTCGTTGCTCGCCTCCGCAGCCGACCCCCGCCGGAGCCGCCCCGCCTCGCTGGAGGTGGAAACCGCCATGGCCGCTGTTTCGTAATTTTTAAAACCGCGCAATTTTTTAAAAAAAATTAGATTTTTTTAGAATAGATCGGTTCGTTTATTTTGGTTTAGTTAATTAGCGGACGTTCGTCCGTACGTTCGTTTAAAGGAACATTGTTCGTTAGTTAGCCGCAGACAGCAAATGCTCGTTCGTTAGCCTGTCCGGCGGTTTTCTTTTTCCAGGGTTTTTCTGCGATTATTTTCGATCGCGATTTCAGCATAGAACTTCGTTTTAGTTCATCTTTTCGCTCGTTTATCAGAACCAGGCAATTCAAGCGCCTAGATCTTCGTCTCGAAGCCCTCTTTATGTTTAATCAACTTGAAGAAGATTTTGATACTGTAAAATTTTACTTTAGTCCAGATTAGTAATCGGATCTTGTTTCTTTCGTAGTTTGAGTTTCGTTTCTCCGTTTGATTTGATTCTTTTTGCAAACCGGAGTTCTTAAGTTGAACTCTCTGGTAAGATCTTCTTATTTGAGTTTTACCTGTGCATTTAATTGAGTACTTATCTATGCCATTGTTTGATTGCGATAGAATTCCCGGAGTGCGAAGCGTGCTACTACGAGTCTCTAGGTTTTGCGGATCATCAGCAAGGCAAGTAACACTTTGATCATATCCCTTCATTACCCAGTTTTATGCATTAGACTACATCCTCAAACATTTCATGATTAGGATCTGAATAACATGTGGGTTTGGGAAGTAGTTGATGAGGTAGAACCTATTGCCCTGTTTATTATCAAACCTTTGGGAGTTACTTCTACGTTATGCTTAGGATTGCTATGCTATGCTGGTAGACGTGGATTGGGTGAGTGTATCCATGACATATGTGAGTATTGTTAATTAATGGTTAACTTAAGGTGACTACTTAAATTCACATCTGGTGGATTGCTTGTGGGCACCTAGAGAATCCAGTGTTGTTCTAGGATATCCCGGAGTACCGGTGTGATCATCCTATGGTCCACCACCCAGGCTCAAAGGGATCATAAGATTATTCATGCTAGGAACTTCTGTGTGTATCTACAAGCTACTATGGGCTCCAGCATAGTTGAGTATGCTGCATGACCTCTTTTAGTGGTGGGCTAGCAGATGTAGGGGAAAGTAGGTGTAACTGTCCACCCAGAGTAAAGAGTTAATGTTTTTGAAAGACTGTGTCTCGGTCATCCATTTCTCAAACACCATGTAGTGCGAGAAATCCAACAGAGGAGATCGAGTCTTGTGGGGAAAAGTGCGCAAACCTCTGCAGAGTGTACAAACTAATCATTGTTAGCCGTGTCCCCAGTTATGGACATCTTGAGTATCTGGTTCTTGGATTATCATGTTGATCTCATCACTCTAAATATAATTTTGTTGGTAATTGACGATTCTTAATTGGGATTGAGTTGGAGGAACCTTCTCAATGTTTAACAACCACCATGATAGTTAAATGGAATTTATTCCTTTGTTGTAGGGAAATTTTTGCTTTATGCAAAACTGTAACCATAGAGCTATCCAACAGCCATATATTGCATGCAGTGATAGCATTTATCTGTTCATTACTCTATGTGTTACACTGCCAGCATATTCCATGTGCTGACCCATTTCGGGCTGCAACATATCATGTTGTAGACTTTTCAAACGACGTGTAAGGTGCCATAGGTCATTGTCGTTCACTCAGCTATGCCGTTGGAGTTGATGGACTCCCTTTATCTTCCAAGCCTTCCGCTGTTATCGTATTTAAACGGCCTTAAGCCATATTATTGTAATAAGTTCTCTTTTGAGACATTCGATGTAATAAGTGTGTGATTGCAACTCTGTTATAAATCCTCGAGTACTGTGCATGTCAGCATTACCGATCTAGGGATGACACTGATGCACAGAGACTTGATCCATTCGGGTCGGGTCGCTACACTAACCTTGATATGCTGTTAGCTCAGGCAATGAATATGAACTGTTTTTTGTTATTATTATTGTATCATATAGGTAGCAGACTCAATTGATCTCACTAAAGTATGTATGAACAAAAATATGTATGCAATCTAGTTTGTGAATAGCACACGGTTCCTTGATGAAAGTCGTGTGCCGACAAAACCATGCCCATGATCTAAGTCGTGCATTCTAATTGGCTAGAATCCAAACGCCATGGATCATACGTCTGCACCGTTGGATGCTCCCAGATCGAACGACGATCCTCATCCCTTTTGACAACACATGCAGTTCTGGTTGTAATTTTATTTTTATGCACAAAATGCACGTTAAACTCAAAAACTGTCTGAAATATAGCTAACGATACCGAAATGCGCCAGAAAATAAAACCCGTGGTATAATGGTGATTGCGTACCGTGGAAATAGAGGCCAAACGATGAAGTCACCGGCCACATGAGTTTGAATTGACATGTCTCCTTTGGGAAACCATGATCCTTCATGTGAGATAATCCGGTTTGGAAGGAACGATCGTCAAAACTTGTGCCAAACTTTACCATTTTTTCCACGGGGTCATGATCGAACGCCACAGGCACATATCGATTTTGATGATGTTCGGACTCCATCTGAATTTCCTATAAATTAAATACCAACTAGGCCTACGCCATTGGCCTCACCTCGCGGCCGAAATGTTTGAAACTTCTCCCCGCTTCTCGAACAAATGGATGAAAACTCGCAAAGCGACGCACAAATGATCTATACACCTTCTTTGCTAGGCTGGTCGTAATGCGATATCATAGCTAGTATCATGCCAACTAAGCAATTTTGATGAGGTGTCATTGAATTAAATGAAGAAAGAGAGGGTTGAGTATCATATCATGAAACTGTGTCATAATAAATGCTATGCTACCATGTGCCATGCATGATACTAGTAAACGATCGATACTAGCTAGATACCTCTGTAAAGTGTGCATAGTATCATAAGTTCGACTACCCACACTGCGAGTAACATAGGTAGTAACATCACACATATCTAGATAAAATAGAGGATGTGGCAAGCAATAAATTAAGAAAGAGAGGCATGTGGTAACATAGCTAGTTACTAATAGTATGAGTAACGACATAACACATATCAAGTCAAGATGAGTCTATAGCTTTAAAAATGAAGTGTTGTATGTTACCACACATATGTTACTCCCCACTATAGAGGTAATAACATAGAGTAGTAACATGGGCATGTTACTACTCTATGTTACTACCCATTGTGGCTAGTCTTAATATCTTAGGTTGCCTTATTAATTGCCATGCATGAAACAAAGTAGTACAACATTTAATATGTGATACAATATATCATGATATGATACCCGGCCCACACCCTATCTTTCCTCATTTGACTGCGTACCACATCATCCAAAAAGTCTTGTTGGCATGCATGTGATACCGCTTGATACTCCCATTACGACCAACCATAGGGTGGCCATGGTGGGGGTATCATAGCCGGTATCATGCACTTGAGAATAGCAAATATGATGATGTGTGGCAAAGAAGCGATAACATAGATATTGTAACATATATAATATAAATGCTATACTACTTTGTGTCATGCACATGGCCATAAATGCAGTCATCTATGGTATATATATGTACTAGCTCTATGATACTATATATATGCACTATATGAAGGTACGTACACTACTAGGGAAAAGCTTATACACAGACGCTTACTAGTAGCGAGGGTTTATACCCCTCGCTACTGCTACTTACTAGTAGCGCGGGTTTTTACCCCTCGCTACTACTAAGTTGATTGTAGTAGTGCGGGTTTTTAACCCTCGCTACTACTAAGCGGTCTCTACCGTGCCCCCCCCCTACCCGGGGACATGCCATAGTAGTAGAGAGGGTTATAAGCCCGCGCTACTGCTAAGTTGATAGTAGTAGCGCAGGTTTTTACCCCTCGCTATTACTAAGCATTGGGTTTTTAACAGCCCTGAAATCACCATCTCCTCGTCCAAATCACTCCTCTCCCCCGTCCCTCTCCTCCTCTCTCTCTCCATAGGCCGCGCCATGGCGCTCCTACCCATGTGTGTCTCCTCCTCCATGGCGCACAACGAGGCCGTTGCCTCGCACCGCTGGCATCCAGGAGCTCGTCGGTCTTCCCCCTCGCCTCCCGCCACCACATCGGAGCAACTCACCACCAACGACTGCGCCAGATGCTTCCTCCATCTCTTTCCTCTCTCCCTTCTTTCTTTTTTCCCTCTGCCCTTTGGTTTCACTCACCCTCCCATGTCCTTGCCCGTTCAGGTCATCGCCATGGACGACCCGGAGCTCCCTTCCTTGGCTGCAAAGAGGAGCCCCACGCCGCCGCCTTGCTCAGCCATGGATCCGGGCCATCTGTAGCAGCCGGCGCTGGATCTTATCTGCCACTGCCCTTCCGCAGCTCCGACGACCCATAGCGCTGCTGGATCGAAGCAATTCTGCCATTGGGAGCACGCACGGGATCGAGAATTTTTTTTGTTTTTGAAATTAATAGTAGTAGCATTGGTCGCACCCACTCTATTACTAACACGTGTAGTAGTAACGCGGGCGCACCCGCGCTACTACTACAAGTTAGTTGTAGCGCCGTAGTAGTAGCGCGGGTGCCCGTGCTACTACTAGGCTTTCCCCTAGTAGAGGTACGCAGTATCATACACTATATAGTATCATATGCATGATACTATAGTATATATGATACTTCCCTACTATACAAAGGCTGGCCATAGTGGTGGTATATATCATAGCCGACAATACCATATGCACTCGGAAAAATAGCAAGTATGCTGATGTGGCAAAAAATTAAGTATAGTGAGGGTTAGAACGTTAGAGTAACATATAGGTAGACACTGTATCATGTTAAATGCGATGCTAATTTGTGTCATGCATGGCAATAAATATGATCTATGATACTATATATACTCTATGTATTATACTATGAGCTATAATTGAAGGAAGTGTCATACACTATAGCTAGTATAGATCATATATATATATGCATGATATATATATATATATATATATATATATATATATATATATATATATATATATATATATATATAACACTCTCCACTGTGAGTAGCCTAATTAATTAAGTGTAGCCTAACTAAAACACCCACATGTAGTCGTAGTAGGGTTTTTGACTTTATATGCACTAAAATGCAAGGTAAGGGCAAAGAATGACTTAAACATAGAAGACAACCTAAATGGGCTGGAAAATCAAATCAGGGTATATCCGCGAGTGTTTACCACGATTTCTTTCCGAGGCAGAACGATGTATAGCAACTGACGATTTGTAGTCGAAGTGTCGCGTCTCCTTTTTCGAAACTATAATCCTTCTTATGAGATGCTCCAGTATGGAAGGTGCGAGCACCAAAACTTATGCCAAACTTTATCAAAAATTTTCCATGCGATCGTGAGGGCACGCCATAGTGGCACAATGATTTTCATTATTTTTTGGATTCTACATGCATTTCCTGAAATTAGAATACCAACCAGGCCTACGCCTCTGGTCGCACGCTGCGGCCGAATTGTTTGAAGTTTTTTTCCGTTTCTCGCACAATGAATGAAAACTCGCAAAGCGACACCCAAATGATCTTGCGCTAACACGCACGTGTATTTGCGACTATATATATATATATATATATATATATATATATATATATATATATATATATATAGAGAGAGAGAGAGAGAGAGAGAGAGAGAGAAATTAAATGAGATCTCTTTTCTTTTTGCATATTCAAAGTTTGAGATTGCTAGCGAGGCCTGTGACCTGGTAAAATGTACCAGAAAATCGAAACATGGGGTACAATCGTGATTTTTTACTGTGGGAAAAAATTTGGAGGCGAAACGATGAACTTATGTTTTCATTCAAACAAAAAAGTATTGTTAGTTAATGTAAATGTTTTCAAATAGCACACGGTTCACTCACGAAAGCCGTCTGGCAACTAAAGCGTGGCAGATGCCCCCCCCCCCCCCCCGCTACCACGCGCGTGATCTGAGTCGTGCGTTCTGATTGGCCAGAACCCAAACCCCATGGATCGTACGTCTGCACCGTTGGATGCTCCCAGATCGAATGGCGATCCTCATCCCTTTCGACAGCAGATGCAGTTCCGGTTGTTATTTTTTTATGCAGTTCCTCCTCCTCTGACGACTCCTTCACCACCCGGGTAAGCTGTTAGTTAATGTAAATGTTTTCAAATAGCACACGGTTTACTCACGAAAGGCATGTGCCTACCAAACCGTGGCCGATGCCCCCCCCCCCTTGCTGCGCGCGCGATCTAAGTCATGCGTTCTGATTGGCCAGAACCCAAACCCCACGGATCATACATCTGCACCATTGGATGCTCCCAGATCGAATGGCAATCCTCATCCCTTTCGACAGGAAATGCAGTCCGCCTAGGAATTTATTTACATGACAAAATGGACGGTAAATGCCAAAAAATGTCTTACATATAGGACACGAGACCTGAAATGCGCGAGCAAATCAAACCCATGGTATAATGGTGATTTCTTAACGTGGGAAAAATTTAGAGGCGAAACGATGAACTCACGTCTTCATTTAAAAATTAGTACGTCTTCATTTCAAACCAAAATTTTCTCTTTGTGTACACGAGCGCTTAGAGGAAACCGTTTGCATAGGCCTTTCCACGCGACAACCAGGGATATTTTCCACCCTTTTCACCCAGGCCGCCAACACCCCCCCACGGCTCGCCCGCGTTTCACTCAACTAGTCCACCCAATCTCCATCGTCAGCTCCCTCTCCCCTAGATCCATGGCGGAACCCTCTCCGGCGCCAGCATGCTTTCCTCGGCAGTGTGCTCGCTCTTCGGTGTCAAGCCTACCACCACTGCCGTTCGCAACATGTGGCTTCTCATGCCTCACCGTCTTCGTTTGCTCGCCAGCCACCCTCGAGCATATCAATGTTGTAATCATCGCCTCTCCTATCGTCCGGTCGGGTTTGCATTAAGAAGCCAGTTAGTTACTGCTCTCCATCGCTGTGAGGCATATTTCCTCGCAATCACTGTTTCTATTTTGTTCCGTATGTTCCCAATTTGGCTATAAAATAACGAAGAGCATATATATGTTAATTATCTACCTTCCTAACTAGTACATATAAGCTGTATTTGTTCCAATAAGTTATTGCCAATTTACCGATCGCGGGCGCCCGAGTCACACAAACTCAACAAATTAGCCATACATTTTCTAAATTATTGTATGACATGTTTAGAAAGCTTGATACCAAGTTGTTAGTTTCATGCTTATCCTCCTTTCCTGAGTTTCGCATGTGTTCTCTGTAGATTCCGAATAGCAGCGACAACACTCATGCTTCAAGCGATGCATGTTCATGTGATTCCGACAACCCTAGGTCTTCAGAACATGGCGAGGGATCAAGTAATCTTGAAAGGAATAGAGCTGCAGCAATTACCCTTCCGGTCAGGACAAAGAGGTACCTCCAAGGAAGCCCACACACCAACCTAAAGGTGCATATGAAGTAACTGAGATCGATTTAAAGTCTAGGGCTCCAACTAAACCAGATAAAGCACACACGAGGTTCAGGAGTGTGTGTGGATTTGTTGGCAGGACAAAGCTCAACATAAATCTGCCGGGGTTTCGGAAAGCAGACATAGAAACACGCCGATGGATAGTCCGGGAGATCATGGATCACTTCAACATTACAGAGCAGTAGAGAATGCAGGTGGAACACGCTACACTGAAGAAGGCTAGGGATGCTTGGAGAAACTGGAAGCATGTGTCGTATAAGAAGTACTTGAGTGAAGGCAAGGACCCTATCCTCGCATACCACCAAATTACAAAGGCAGACTGGGTAGAATTCAAAAGGTTCAGGGCAACTAAAGAGTTTGTTGAGAAGCACTACTAGGGAAAAGCCTATACACAGAATCTTACCAGCAGTGCTCCTACAAATACGACGCTACTGTTATTTAGCAGCAGCGTGTGCGAGCAAAACGCGCTGCTGAAAGGAAAATAGCAGTAGCGCGTGCGCTCTAAACCGTGTTACTGCTCTAATTGCCATGACCTCGCTGTCCAGCTAGTTATAGCAGTAGCGCCCTATATTGAACCGCGCTACTGCTATAGATGTTAGCAGCGGCGCACTTCTGCAAAAATCGCTACTGCTAAGTTCAGCCCACAAGTTTAGTCCCACCTCGCTCCGCGAACAGGGTGTTAACCACCTTAAATATGTTACTTCTGAAACTATCACAACGAGTTGGTCTTCACTGAAATCTATGTGTAGAATTTGTGGCCGCAATATGAGTCCTCTCCGGTTCCTACCGGAGAGGACTCATATTAACAATTCAGATTGTACACAAAAAGATCATTGATGGCCAATGTATTTTCGCATTAACGTATTTTTGCATACTTACACTTAGCAGTAGCACTTTTAGTTGCAAAGCGCTGCTACTAGTCCAACTTAGCAGTAGCGCGCAACCCTGCACAGTGCTACTGCTATTCTGATTAGCTGTAGCGCGTTTTGGCACACGCGCTACTACTAACCCTACCTTATCCCCACGCGCGCGGCCGACCCTCCCTCTCACTCACTCTCCCCCTCTCAGTCACTCTCGCCTGCGCCGATAACCGTCGTCGAGCGTCGCCGCCGCCGCCTTCGTCCGTCTGCCACCGAGGTACTCCCTTCTTCCGTCCCTCCTCCTCTCACCGCGCCCTCCTCCCTCCTCCTCCCACCGTGCCCTCCTCCCTCCGCCTGCGGCCGCCCCTCGTCCCTCCTCCGCTGGCAGCGCACCTCCCACCGCCCTCAACCTCACCGTCGCCGCCCGAGCCCGCCCAGCACCGCCGCCTCCCGATCCCGAGCCCGCCCTCGCTGCCCCTACCTCTCCGTCGCCCCCACCCCCTTTCTCTCTGCTTAGTTAGTACTAGATGTTTTTTAGTGGTAGTAGATGTTAATTTAGGGTTCATAGATAATGATTTTTAGTAGTACTAGATGTTAATTAGTAGTAGTGATGGTACTAGTTAACTAGGGCAGTATGGTTAATAGTAGATGTTTTTTACTATTGTATAATGTAGTTTTTTCTTACTATTTTTAGTAAGTGTTTAAAATAATTAGTAAGTAAATTAATAAACTAGTTGAACTAGTTTAGTTTTAGTTGCACTAGTTTAGCAAGTAAATTAATAAACTAGTTGAATTAATAGAACTAATGTATTTTTAGTAAGATAATTAATATAACTAGTGGAACTACTTTATTTTTAGAAAGAACAAGTTTTTTATCTCTTTATAGTAAGTTTATATTTAGTAAGAACTAGTTGAATTAATAGACCTATTTGAACATGTCATATTTGTTGTTATTTTTTTAGTTTAAGAAATTATTCGGGATGTATTAGTGATAACTTATAGGGTTTTTGCTTTTGGAGAAATCAAGGAGCCCCTCCATCATCCCTGCCATCCTCCCCGTCACCGACCCCCTCCGACCTCGAGGTGGGACCAGCCAAATCTCCATGTATATCTTGTGTTGCTCAAATAGGATATGTGGTTGCCCAAGTGGCCGGTAATGTTCAGGTTACACCTCCGAGTGGCCTATGTTTTGCCGGAGTGTTGATTAATTTCTGTTCCGGCAAATTTCAGGCGATCGATATGTCCTTTTTTAGCAAAGGTCATGCCGGATTTTTCCGTGAATTTTGGCATAACTTGTGCTAGAATATGTAGGAAATATCGAGTGGGCTGGATTTTCTCGAAAAATATTTATCTAATTTAGGTTTTTTGGTACATATATTTAATTGTACAAGTTTAATCTTTGAATTATGAACATAGGAAATGTCATACTCGGACGACGAAAGTCTCCCGGGGGAGTGCAGCTGGTGCCACGACGATCGAGGTCTGTGCAACAAGTTCCTTCAGCTGGACGAAGATCGCTGCTTCAACATTAAGCTCGAGGAGACCTTCGATGTTGAAACGGTACGCAACGACGACAAGTGTTTTTTCGTAATTTAGCATGACTTCAACTATTTCAACATCTAATTTTCATCTTTTACAATTTGAATAGCTTATCCCATGCCATGCAAGACGCTATGTCTTGGAGATGATGGGTTTTGAAGACCATGAAAGTTTTGAAACGAAGAAAATACACCAAAGGACCCATCATGATATGGATTTTGAAGTAAACCTGTACAATTCTCAGAGCGTAACCCATTTTGGTTGCCAAAATTGGGAAGCACATTGCAAAACGTATGGTTTTTATGAGGGTATGATTGTCACCAAGGATCTTGGTGATCCTGACATCGAGCAAAACAATATGGACATTTGGGTCCTTGTTGATACGCTTCCGATTCTACCGCTATGTGAGTTTCTCAAACATAGTTATTAACTAATTTATATTATTTATTTCAAAATAGTTGACAGCTTATTTCCATTGACAGCTTATTTTTGATTCTTCAAAGAATGTGCGGAAGATGGTAGACAAAACCCACTACACCGATGGCTCCGAATTAACTTATAAGGAGAAAAATCATGTGATCACATTTTGTACTTTTCTTAAGAATTACAATACCTATTATCAAAATCCTCCAAATTATGGTGAATACGTGCCACTAGTGCACGTGTTGAACCACGGTAACTTCTATGGACATACCCTGGTAAGATTTTTTACTATCACGACATCCTTGCATCTTTTGCATACTTCTAAAACTAGTACATCATGGCTAACTATGAAGTTATTAGTATGTTTTTCAACAGAAAATCCCGATGGATTGTGTGCCTCATTTGATGCACCAGAATGGTCGCCTTGCAGTTGTAAACCTACAACTAGGTCAACCTACGGATCTCACCTGTGCATATCGTATTTCGAAAATTGGTGAACACATGCTAATCAAAGAATGGAAAAAATGTTTGGACATTCGTAAGGAGGTTCTTGGAAGTAACATTAAGCGAAAGGCAAAAATTGGAGATAGGATAATCTCCATTCTCCATAATGGAGAGTCAGGGGCTATCTTGTTTTTTGCTATTTTACCTTAGAGAATGTAGTAGGTCCTAAGAGAATGTAGTAAGTCCTATGAGGTACAATATGTTTATTATGTGGTACAATGTGTTAGAGGTTATGATGAGGAGTAGATGTTATTACGACTAGTGACCAATTTGCTATGTGATGTCTCATTGATGAAAATGATGATCTTGAGGAGGTGTTATATGACAATGATGTATTATTATGATAAGTTGTTAATGATATGATGATGATGATGATATTTATTATATCATTGGGTGAAAGAACCGCGGATTAGTTTCAAGTGGATGGACATCCACTTGAAAGTAGTCCACGGTTCTTTCACCCCGTGATGTAATAACTCATTATGATGTAAAAACAATCTCTAAATTCCCGTTGTATGAAAACTTGTGTAAAGGTGTATGAATACAACATGAAATAAAAAAGAAATGAAATATGAAATAATAGTAGTAGCACGGGAAGGGAGAAGCGCTACTACTAATTACCAGTAGCGCACCTCTGGGAAAGCGCTACTACTAAGTCGTTATAGCACTAGAGTTTGTTAAGGTACGCTACTGCTAACCTTTAGCTGTAGCATCGTACCAGTAGTGCACCATCACGCGCTACTGATAGGCCTAAAACTCGTGTTGCTGCTAGGCTTTTCCCTAGTAGTGAAGAGTTTCAAGCAATCGGAAATTCAGAAGAATAACACACACCCCCACCGTATGGGTGTGGCAGGATACTACGACATGAAACTGATATGGGACCAGGAGGACAGAGAAGCAGTAGCGGCGGGTGGGGAGCCGGCCTTTAGTGAAACCAGGGGTGAACGCACCAGAGACTACTTGCGGGCATGTGCAATGAGGCGTGATGACGGAACTTATTACTTTAAAAATGCACATGACGAAAAACTGTATCAAGTGATGGTAGAGGCTTCCAACATCCTTGGAAGGTTCTACAGGAACTCAGGGCCATGTTACATCCTGGCTGTCCAAGGGGTATAGGTGTTAATGTCCCACACAAGAGGGCTTTCACACTCATCAAACAAGAGAGGCTCAGCATGAAAAAAGCGAAGAGTGAAATGAAGAAGAATGAATTGTATGAAAGGCCGCGCAGGAAATGTATCCGGCTGTTCGAAAGGATCTTGAGTAGTCAATGAGAATTGGGAAGACTCTACCACTGACAGATAACCAGCACATGGGAGGGGAGGCGAGCATGGAGGATGCTGCTTATTGTGCGACAACACAACACAAGAGTAGTTGTGCATCAGCTGAGCCTAGCGACACTGAGACTGTAGCTGCTCGTGATGATGCTATATCTGATCTATCTAGAATGAAAGACAGACTGATGGGCGTGCTTACACATTATGAAGGTACATTAAAATGTGCAATAGCCCGGGTTTTCCCACACTTCTTGGAAGAGGGCCTCTTATTGGACAATGTGCTATTGAAGCCGGGCGTTGTGAAGTGCTACATAACTGAAGTAAAGCCTAGATTCAATGAATTTGCCCTCAAGAATGTCCTACGAGACTTTGATGAGCAAAGGACCTTGGGAGAAACACTGTAACATCACATCCAGTGTCCACGAAAGGAAATAGAGTTCATCGATGAGATCCCTGAAGCCCCACCAAGAGCAACCAATGTCGCCCCTCAACCAGTGATGCTCTTCTTGCCACAGCAGCTCTTGCGTGCTTTCCCCAAACAACCTAATACTCGTAATTCGACGACTGATGTATCAATCTGTGATCAGCCGGCCCGACTTTGTGGCGTACAGGCCATGTCATCCTCCGCCCCAAACCACCCAGTGGCAAGGCCTACAACTGCTTAAGACGCGCCACCAGTTCAGATGCTGGACGCTGAAGCAGCAGGGGTAGACCCAGCTGCAGCACATGCTCAGCAAACCAACAAGTTGGCACCACCTGCTAAGCAGTCTGATGCTTCGGAATCGCCTGCTAAGCAGTCTGTAGGTCCAGAACCCACTGCTCAGCAGTCCATCGGTCTACAGTCGCGTGATCAGCATACCGATGCGTCAGCACTTCCTGCTAAGCAAACCAACGCATTGGCACGACCTACTCAGCACATCGACAAGTTGGTACCACCTGCACAGAAACCGTACTTAGCTCAACTCATGGTCAGCAGTTCGATGCCTCTGGTCCTACAGCCCAACAGCCGTCATAGCAGCACCGCCAGCTCAGCGATCCGGCAAAGGTAAACCATCTACTAAGCAGTCTGTCAAAGCTTCATCGTCTGCTCGGCAGTCTACCTTGCAGGCAACCAGACGTTCTGCCAGAAATGCTTCAAGTAACAATAAGGAAGTGGCCAAAAAGCCTACACCCGAGAAAAAGCGCGGCGCGAGAGTGAAGAGGAAAGAGAACGATTGCCTCTTACTTAAAGCACTCATCGCCCGGAACCACATTAACAACAGATTGTTTGAATTGGGGAGTAATATTATTTTGACGACATGGATGATGAAGAAGTAGAATTGGTGCTTGCTAAAAGTAAAGCAGATGTACTTGAAGTATGCAATTATGTCCATGGCCAGCCATTTCCTGTTGGCGAATACTTTGAAGAGTGCAGCTCCAGTTGTCGCTAGTTACATGAACATTGCATGGATCAAATGTCACCGGGTCATCATGGTTTGCTAGTCCACTTCAACAGAGATCATTTCCGACACGATGTTGTTTCATTCGATGTGAGTTTCGAGGACTTACATCTCTTCTTCAACTTCGATGACCTTGATGCCACTCTTGTTTGATGCGTGATTTTGTAAGTACTTAACAAACTCTGATCAAATTATCCATACAAAGCTGTAAATGATAAACAACTAATTGCATTTTATTCCTCTCAGGGGATTGAATGCGCTGAGAAGAAAAAGGAAGAGCATGTATTTCATAGATCCTGCATTAGCAAATGGCACAACACTATATGGTAAGGACGAACGGGACTGGGCTATTAACACGGTCGTCCGTATCTTCGAAAACACGTCCAATGCAGAATCATTTCTCTTTCCATATCATGAAAGGTGAGTCAAGTAAACAACCACACATACACGGATTGTCTTTCAGATTTTGACATAATTTGTAAGTGCATGGCTTTCTTAATATGTAGCGGTCACTGGATATTGGTATTCATTGTTCCAAACAAGAACACAGTTTACTACATTGATTCTTTCAGAGAGTCAACAAACGCTCAGGATCTGACACATCTCCAGCAATTCATTGATAGGTATTGAATTCTACGATGTTGAAATTAATTTGCATTCATATCTGGTTCAACAATTGATGTTGCCAAAATTCATCTTCATTTGCAGTGTGCTCGCATTGTGGAAAACTAAACCAGGGAACCTGTTCAAGAGGGAACTACATGTGCAGCACGAGATCGTTTCTCCGGTAACACACCGAAATCCGTTATTTTCGGAAAATTTATCCAATAGTCTGCAAATATATTTTCTTACGCTAGTCAAATGTTCAAGCTTCAAAATAAACCTCTTTCTATTTTGTCCAGAGGAAAAATAATACATCTAACACCATTTAGGTTGTTCCTAACAGCACAAATAAATGACTAATTTTGTATAAAAAATTCAGTGTCCTCAGCAAGAAGTAGGGACAAACCTTTGTGGATACTATGTTTGCAAACACATGATCTCCATCCGCAAATCTGCTGATAGTTGTGATGATCCTTGCGAATTAGTACCAGTAAGTCTATCTTAATTAATATCTTCTACTCCACTCATATGGCACATTCTGATCATAAAAATACTGCAGATCATAAAAATACTGCAGCACATTTCAACATGCCTTGTCCTGAAACATTGAGTAAGAGTTAGCCGCTAAACATATACGGATGGATCCATTGTTTTCCATCTGATGAAGTCTTCATATTTCGTACACTATGATTAATTACGTAATGCATATATGTGTGCACAAATCATTGGAATTTAGCTACCATATGTTCAATAGCAATTGTTGCGAAATCTGATGAATGTTCTTCTTGTGGACACTAATTGTTCAATTGAATATTGTGGCGAATTTGCTTTTTGCGTGCTGATTCAAAATGGGGTATTCTTGTTTATTTTTCAACTGAATATTGTTGCCAATTTTCTTTATGCATGCCATTTCAAAATGAGAGATTTTTGTTTATTTGTTCAAGTGAATACTGCGGCGAATTTGCTTTTTGCATGCCGATTCAAAATGGGATATTTTCGTTCTAACCTGGCAATTGCTCCGCACACGGTTCAACTAAATGAGTGAGTGCAATCCACATCGAAAAGCATACGTCAATCGTAGCGGAACCGTCAGTGATACACAGCAGATCGCAAACGATTTGCAGCGCTACTACGTGTGCGTAGGCTCTCCGGAACCGTTTGTGATATCAAGTTATCACACACGAGAACTTGGAGTAAACCGTGCCCAATGTAAAATACAATCCCAGTCGTATTTTTTCAGGAAACGTGTGGGATCCCAAACGAAAAGCACACGTCACTCTAGCCGCAACCGTCGGTGATACACAACAAATCCCAAATGGTCTACAACACTTGTATGTGTGCGAAGGGGATCCTGAACCGTTTGTGATAGAACATTATCGCAGACGGTAAATGTTGGGAGAATGTGTGTGATGCAGTCTTGCATACAGACGGGTTCCGCAGAAAACGCGTGTGTGATAGGGCACATATCGCACACAGTTCATATGTTGGCCCGTGTGCCTTACATACTGTTCCCCAAACGGTTCATTACGACACACCATTTGGTTTCACTGCATCATTAGAAACGCTTAATCACCGATCCTACACGTGCGAAAGAATTTAGTGTGTGCTGCATCGCACACGATTACGTTTTGCAAGGCCTCTGGATCATGGCTCCATATCCCCGACGATTTCTGGATCATGTGGGAAGGACCCCCTATCGCCCACACTCACTTGGCGACGGTTCCAAATGCCACCGCGGAAAAGGGTTTAAAACTGTTTGTATTACACCGACGCGTACCAGTGACCCCCGAACAATCGGGAACATAGGACACAAACACATGAGCAAGGCAACCCAGCTTAACAAAAACTAAAGTCAAAGTGGTGCATATAATGGAATAAAAACGAGACAAACACCTTAAAGATTTGTAATAGTATAGGTGGAATATAATTGCTGGCTTCGTAAAAGTAGCCCTAGGTACACAAGGATATTACATTTAATGATGTATACCTAAAGAGTTCTATCACAGTTCGGCAAACCCAAACACAACCTGGGAAGTTCCTATTTCCAGATCAAAAATACATAAGAATGAAAAAAGGAAAGAAGGAAAAAAAGGGGAAGAATGAGAGGACCCAAGATGTAGATTAGATCAAAAATCATGAGGAGAGGCATTGCTGAATTATCCATAGAATCGCCGAAGCCGAGCGGCGTTCCATGCGTTTGGTTCAAGGCGGTTATCCGTTGCATCACGAAGGCTATATGCTCCCCAAGTTAACACTTCGTCGATTATGAAGGGTCCCTCCCACTTTGGTGTGAGCTTGTCCTTCATCTTCTCATGGAGGCGTAAAACGAGATCACCGACGTTGTATGTGTTAGCCCGAACTTCTCTGCTTTGATATCACCGAGCTTTCTCTTGATAGAGTGTGGAACGGGCTTGTGCTATGTCGCGTTCTCCCTCAAGAGCGTCTAAGCCATCCCCCCGGTCTAACTCAGCCTCTCGTTCTTCATACATGCACACTTGAGGTCAATAATGAATGATGTTGCAGTGCAGAATAGCCTTTGCGCCGTACACCATAAAGATATGGGTGTATCCGGTCGACTGGTTGGGGGTGGTTCGCAGCCCCCAGAGTACATAGTCTAGTTCCTTGACCCAGTTCTTGGAAAGATCCTTTAAGGAGCATACCAGCCAAGGTTTTATACCGCTCATTATCAAGCCATTGGGTCGTTCCACTTGCCCATTTGTTTGTGGGTGATAGACGGATGCATAGTCGAGCTTAATGCCGAGATTATCACACTAGTCTTTCACTTCGTCGGCTGTAAAATTGGAGCCATTGTCTGTGATTATGCTGTGGGGGACGTCATAACAGTGCACCATGCCGGATACAAAATCGATTACCGGTCCGGATTCGGCAATTTTTACTGGTTTGGCCCCAATCCATTTGGTGAACTTATCGACCATGACCAACAGGTATTTCTTTTTATGGCTTCCCTCTTTAAGAGGTCCTACCATGTTCAGCCCCCAGACCGCAAAGGGATAGGTTATTGGTATAGTGCAGAGAGCTGGGGGGGGGGGGCAGGTGGCTTTGATTTGCAAAAACCTGGCATCCAACACAATGTTTGAGAAGTTTTTGTGCGTTCGCCCGAGCTATGGGCCAGAAAAACCTTACTTGGAAGGCCTTGCTTACCAGGGACCGAGCTGCTGCGTGTTGGCCGCCCATGCCAACATGTATTTCGACCAAGAGCTGCCTCCCTTCCTCTTCGGATATGCACCTTTGGAGAATGCCAGTAGTGCCTTTCTTGTATAGTTCACCTTCGTAAATTTTATAGGCTTTAGAGCGCCGAATTATGCGGCATGTCTCATTTTGGTCATCGGAGAGTTCCTACCTATGTAGATAGGCCAGGATTGGTTCGGTCCATGGAGCGAGGACGGCCATAATTTCGTGAGCTGAAGATGTCTCTTCGATAGCCGAACCCCCAATGATTTTTTCATCTGGTTCGATGCCCGGAGGTATGACAGAGTCAGGGCTCTTATCCTTGCCATTGTCCTGCCACACTACGGATGGCTTGAAGATCCGTTCAACGAAAGTGTTTTGGGGGACGAGGTCATGTTTGGCGCCCATGCGAGCAAGGATGTCTGTTGCCTGGTTACTGTCGCAAGCTACGTGATGAAACTCGAGCCCCTCAAAATGGGCTGATATCTTTCGGACGACATTCCTGTATGCTGCCATTTTGGGGTCCTTGGCGTCGAACTCGCCTTTTACCTAGGAGATCGCAAGGTTGGAGTCCCCACGCGCTTCCAGGCATTGTACTCCCATGGAAACTGCCATGTGGAGGCCATATAAGAATGCTTCATATTCGGCCGCGTTATTGGAGTCTGTATACATAATTTGTAGCACGTTATGGACTATATCCCTCGTGGGGGATATCAGGATTACGTCAGCTCCCAACCTGCCCAACATCTTAGAGCCGTCAAAATACATGGTCCAATTGGAGTATGTATTATATTCCTTTGGGAGCTCGGCCTCTGTCCATTCAGCTACAAAGTCGGCCAACACCTAATATTTAATAGCTCGGTGCAGTATGTACATAATTTTGACCGGGAGGAGCTCTATTTCCCATTTAGCTATGCGGCCCGTGGCATCCCTATTCTTTATAATATCATTGAGCGATACTTCGGATGCGACTATAATCGAGCACTCTTGGAAGTAGTGCCGAAGTTTTCGGGATGCCATGAACACTACATAGGCTGTCTTTTGATAATGAGGGTATCGGGATTTGCATGGTGTAAGGATTTCCGATACATAAGAAACCGACTTTTGGATAGGAAACTTATGCCCCTCTTCTGTTTCGACGACGAGAACGGCGCTCACCACTTGATGGGTTGCTGAAATGTATAAGAGCATCGGCTCACCAACACTCGGGGTGGTTAAGATTGGATTTGCAGCCAATAATGATTTTATTTCTTCCAATCCTGTTGTAGACGCATCCATTCATTGAAAGTTATCAGTGCGTTTAAGCAACCTATGGAGTGGTAATGCTTTCTCTCCCAACCTGGAGGTGAAGCGACTTAATGCTGCTACACACCTTACTAACTTCTGGACATGCTTTAGTTCAGTTGGTATTGCTAGCTGTGAAGGGCTTGGATTTTAGCCGGATTCGCTTCAATTCCTCGATGGGAGATAATGAACCCGAGTAGCTTTTCGGCAGGGACGCCAAAGACGCATTTGTCCGGATTGAGCCGTATGTCATATGTTCAAATATTTTCAAATGTTAAGCGGAGGTCATCCACCAATGACACGACATTATTGGTCTTGATGACCACGTCGTGTACATATGATTTGACCGTTTTTCCAATTTGGTTTTCCAGTCAGGTTTGAATCATGCGATGGTATGTGGTGCTGGCATTTCTTTAACCCTAAGGGCATGGTGTTAAAGCAAAAAGGCCCGTAAGGAGTGATGAATGCGGTTGCAGCATGGTCGGATTCCTTCATTTTGATTTGGTGGTATCCGGAGTAGGCGTTGAGGAAACAAAGGGAGTCGTGTCCGGCGGTGGCATCTATGATCTGGTATATGTGAGGCAGTGGGAAAGGATCCTTGGGGCAGGCTTTATTAAGGTCTTTGAAGTCGACAAAACACTAGTAGAAAACCACCCATTAGTCCCGGTTCGTAAGGGCCTTTAGTCCCGGTTCATGAACCGGGACTAATGGGTCATTACTAATACCTCCACCCATTAGTCCCGGTTCAATCCAGAACCGGGACCAATGTGCCTCCACGTGGCTCTGTGCGCCCACCCCAGTCAGGGGGCCTTTGGTCCCGGTTGGTGGCACCAACCGGGACTCCCACCAACCGGGACCAAAATGCATCCACGCGTCAGCATTCCAGTTGCTGGGGTTTTTGTGTTTTTTTTAAAGGAGGGGAGGTTGGGGGTTTTGGGGGGTTAATTTAATTAGGTGTTTCATATATTGTGTTAGCTAGCTAATTAATAGAGAGAAGTGTCCTCTCTTATGTCCGTGCTTGGACGCTACGTACTATATATACATAAGTGATCGAGAGAACCATTCAGTACAGAAGTTCGTCATGCATACCGAGAGAAGTGATCGATCGACCTCTCCTTCTCAGAGAGGTTGGTCAAATAACAAGTTTTCGTATCATGTATCCGACGCTACTGGCTACATACATGTACAATATGTATAAGATCTCTTATAATTACAAACCCCTAGCTAGCATTTGAAATCAATTTCCACATGGTATTCTCCGGTTTTACTGATGACGTGGTCAAGAAAGAATCCCGCCAATTCCTCTTGAATTGCTTTCATGCGATCTGGTTCTAGGAGTTCATTCCGCATCTGCCACGTCTAATTTGAAGAAGGGGGTTAATTAATACATATATATGAATGAAACTCAACAGAAATGATGGTGTAATAAAATGAAATTGTGAATATTATTGCTTACGCACTTCATATTGTCTTTGAGAGTAGCCCCGCTTGTTTTTCAAAGTCGCGGTGTGGATGAACTCGCACACGTAGTATCCACAAAAATCATTCCCTTCGTCCTGCCACAAGCATTTTACGAGAAATAGAGGTCAATCAAACTGATAATGAAGCATTATAAATGGCATTGATGAAAGTATAGCTATATATAGAATCAACGGGCCGGAGATGCGCGCAACTAGCTAGCCAGTAGTACTTACTTTCGGGTATGTATATCGCAGCTCCTTCGGCAGTCCCGGAGCTTCTGCGGTGAACTGTTTCCAAACCCTGCAAGACAAAGAAAATAATTATTATTACTTGAGATATCAGGAAATGAACAAAAAGTTACCGATATCGTGCGATAATTATGATCGATTGAACTTACTTGCTGAGCATTTCAGTCATGTCCGCATAGGTTTTGGGATCTTTCCGTCTCGAGTCTAAGACGGTTACTAGTCCACGCTCAAGCTTAATCTCCAGAAGAATATAGTGGTACCTGCGCACGCATGCATAACTCATCAATTACATTACTATAACCTCGCTTGAGTAATAAGGGAAACCGAATATGCACACGACAGTAACACTCACGGGCCGTTGTAAGGAAAGAGTATGGTATCTTTGTTTTGATTTTTTATCAACTATCGTAGCAAGTTGTCCTCGGCCTCTTTGACGTTCTTTTGAACCAGAAATACATCTATGATATTTGTGTTAATGAACCCAATATCATAAATTTCTTGTTTTTTGCACTCGACGATCTTCAATCTGCATAATATATTGAGGATAATTAATTCTAAATACACGCATGCAATGAAAGAGCCGAGCTATATATAGAGACTTAATGACAGAAATAGTGCTTACAGGCAGTAGCAAAAGACAATTAATTTATCGAGGGCCTTCTGATTGAAGAACCCGAAGAACTCCTCAAATGGAACAGTCAACAGATCATTTGCAACAAGATCGTGCTCCTCTTTAATATACAGATACAAAGCATTCTTACCATCAGACTCTCTGCAGGTTTCCATGTACCAATTATGGAATCTTCGCATCATTGTTGTCAGAGATTTTTCATCTTTGACGAGAGGCTTCCCGTACTTGTATCTGTGTCCGTCCACCTTCAAGAAATCAGGAAGTGCATCACCAGGCAGGTAATCGTCAAGATTGCCATAACCGGCCACCGTCTCCACTGCGACCCGTCAGCGGGTGCTCTCAACTTCCCGTCTTTCTTACGATCCTCACTGTGCCATCGCATCAACTTGGCATGCTCTCCGTTTCTGAACAGACGTTTCAACCGTGGTATTATAGGAGCATACCACATCACCTTCGCAGGAACCCTCTTCCTGGGGGGCTCGCCGTCAACATCACCAGGGTCATCTCGTCTGATCTTATACCATAATGCACCGCATACTGGGCATGCGTTCAGATCCTTGTACGCACCGCGGTAGAGGATGCAGTCATTAGGGCATGCATGTATCTTCTGCACCTCCAATCCTAGAGGGCATACGACCTTCTTTGTTGCGTATGTACTGTCGGGCAATTCATTATCCTTTGGAAGCTTCTTCTTCAATATTTTAAGTAGCTTCCCAAATCCTTTGTCAGGCACATCATTCTCTGCCTTCCACTGCAGCAATTCCAGTACGGTACCCAGCTTTGTGTTGCCATCTTCCAAATTGGGGTACAACCCTTTTTTGTGGTCCTCTAGCATGCGATCGAACTTCAGCTTCTCCTTTTGACTTTCGCATTGCGTCCTTGCATCGACAATGACCCGGCGGAGATCATCATCATCGGGCACATCGTCTGGTTCCTCTTGATCTTCAGCAGCTTCGCCCGTTGCAGCATCATCATGCACATCGTCTGGTTCCTCTTGATCTTCAGGAGCATCACCATATTCAGGGGGCACATAGTTGTCATCGTACTTTTATTCTTCGCCATCTTCCATCATAACCCCTATTTCTCCGTGCCTCGTCCAAACATTATAGTGTGGCATGAAACCCTTGTAAAGCAGGTGGGTGTGGAGGATTTTCCGGTCATAATAAGACTTCGTATTCCCACATACAGGGCATGGACAACACATAAAACCATTCTGCTTGTTTGCCTCAGCCACGTCGAGAAAATCATGCACGCCCTTAATGTACTCGGAGGTGTGTCTTGAACCGTACATCCATTGCCGGTTCATCTGCGTGCATTATATAATTAAGTGACCAAATTAATAGAAGTTCATCATCACAATAAAACCAAAGTACATACATGGTTCTCATCTAACAACATAAAGCTCTACAGAGCATCTAAATTAATTAAACCATACACTGAAACTATGTAAAACATTTCAATGCGAAAACAAATGCGATCATAATCGCAACCAATGTAACAACCGATCCAACGGCATAATGATACCAAGCCTTGGTATGAATGGCATATTTTCCAATCTTTCTAATCTTCAAGCACATTGCATCCATCTTGATCTTGTGATCATCGACGACATCCGCAACATGCAACTCCAATATCATCTTCTCCTCCTCAATTTTTCTAATTTTTTCCTTCAACAAATTGTTTTCTTCTTCAACTAAATTTAACCTCTCGACAATAGGGTCGGTTGGAATTTCCGGTTCAACAACCTCCTAGATAAATAAAATCCATGTCACGTTGGTCGGCATAATTGTCATAAACAATAAATGAACCAATAGTTATGAAAAGATAATATATACCACATCTGAATCATAGACAGGACGAGGGCCGATGGGGGCGGATACCAAAACCATCGCACTATATAAGATGCAATAATAAAAGTAATAAAATTATACAAGTATCTATATAAACATACAAGTAAGAGTTTTTTTTTCCTTTCAGAAAGAAGATAAGAACAAGAGGCTCACCATGGTGGTGCCGGCGATGCGGGCGATCGACGGCGGTGAAGACGGGGACGGGACGTGACGGACCGCTAAACCTAGACAAATATTGAGAAAAATGGAGCTTGGAGGTGGAGCTTGGAGAGGAGAAAGCTTAAGTAGTGTGGCTCGGGCATTCCATCGAACACCTCGTGTGCATAGGAGGTGAGCTAGAGCAACACAAAGCTCTCTCCTCGTCGGCCACGAAAGACAGAGCAGTGAGAGTGCTCTGCTCGCGGGGTATATATAGGCAATTAATTTGTCCCGGTTCGTGGCATGAACCGGGACTAAAGGGAAGCCTTTGGTCCCGGTTCATACCCCCAACCGGGACCAATGGTGGTGGGCCAGGAGCAAGGCACATTTGTCCCGGTTCGTCCCGCCAACCGGGACCAAAAGGTCTAGACGAACCGGGACCAATGGCCCACGTGGCCCGGCCGGCCCCCGGGGCTCAAGAACCGGGTCCAATGCCCCCATTGGTCCCGGTTCTGGATTGAACCGGGACTAATGGGCTGGACCGGCCTGGACCATTGCCCCCTTTTCTACTAGTGAAAAGCCGCCAGGATTTATCCTTTTTTGGCACCATGACCAGGTTGGCTAGCCATTCCGAGTGTTTAATTTCCCTAATGAACTCTGCTTCTAGGAGTTTTGCTAGTTCTTCCCCCATAGCTTGACGTTTAGGTTCAGAGAATCGTCGTAGCGACTGTTTAACTTGCTTAAAGCCTTTGATTATGTTGAGGCTGTTTTTGGCCAGTCCGTGTGGGATTCCTGGCATATCAAAAGGATGCTAGGCGAATATGTCCCAGTTTTCCCGTATGAAAGCACGCAAGGTTGCGTCTACCGTTGGTTCCAGCTGTACGCCGTTGGATGCCGTTTTGTTTGGATCCGTCGGGTGTTATTGAAATTTGACTACTTCATCCGCTGGTTTAAAAGAAGTGGACTAGGGTCTCTTCTCGAGGATCACGTCATCCTTGTCCACCGAGTCCGAATCATGGATAACTCTTCGGCCGCAAGGGCTTCGGACAACTCTTTGAGAGCTAGAGACGACATTTTATTTTCGGGCCAGAGGGCACTGTCCGGATCGCTCGTGATTGTAATCACCTCATTGGACCCGACATTTTAAGCTTCATGTATCCATAGTGGGATACCGTTTGGAATCATGCAAATGCATCAGGCCAGAAGAGGGCGTGGCATCCGCTGTTGAAGGGCACAATGTGGAATAGCAACTCCTTGGACCTATAATTTTCGGGTGTGCCGAATACTACATCAAGCCTAATCCACCCTAAGCAGCGTGCTTCTCGCCCGGGATTATTTTGCGAAAGGTGGTGTAACTTTGCTCGATGCGGGATTTGTCAAAATGCATCTTTGTGAGTGTATCCTCGTAGATGAGGTTCAGTCCACTGCCACCATCCATGAGCACTTTTGTTAGCCGAAAGTCGTCCACTATAGGATCAAGGACCAATGCAGCGGGTGATGGGACTGAGCGGGCCCTTGGTTCATCGCCTGCATCAAAATGTTATTGCCGCATTGTTCCATGGGCTGATTGATGTTAGTTGATGAACTTAGGCGAGCTCTCGAAGTGCCCTTTTCCATCGGTTGTTCGAAGAAAAAGTTTCAAAGACTGTCAGGACATCAGGATATTCGTTCGTAGGCAACTGTCTACCTGAAGGTGGGGCACCGAGGATGGCCTCGCCGCTTTTGGCTACCAGCCTGAGCACCCAACAAGCTCGAAGGGTGTGCGACAGATGTGTGTTTAGTAATGCTGAATGTATTGGCCATGGTTTATCTAGGAGTTCGTCAAGGACGGTACTATGTCCATTTTAGGATTTACTCCTTTTACTGGTGGGCTCGTGTTCGGATATCCTTCAAGGGGGTATCCACTTTATCCGAGCTGCGGATGGGTCTTCGGCATGCACGAGTTCCACATGTGGCCTTTGGGCTTTCCATGTGCTTTCCATCGCACAGTAGTTGTGTACCAAGTCAGACAGTTCGGCGAAACTTTGAATGTGGCGCCGGGCGAGGGCATTCAAAATTCCTTCGTCATGGCAATTGTGACGGAAGAATGATATGATATCTTGGTCTCAGCAATCCTTGATCCTGTTTTTAACGAGGATGAATCTAGCTCAGTAGTGATGGACGGTTTCTCTAGGCTGTTGTTTGACATACAATAAGTCGCATATGGCAGGTGGGCTAGAGTTACTTGGAGAGTATTTGGCATGGTGGCGGGTGGGAAAAAACTTGACATCCCATCCAGGCCTGTGTCTGGAGTCTCGAGGGATGATAGGGCTTTCGGAGCTAAGGATTCGAGCCCGTGAGTGTCCCGGTGCTCGCCGAGCTTGGCGCCCAGTCCATGGTCCGAAATGAGTGCCACCCCTTCTTGTGAAGGAGGCTCATGCTCCGGGAGTTCGGAAAACCGAGCATATTTGGTTTTTAGCCTGGGAGACGTAGAGTCTTGAGCTTGTTCTTTGATGCTTCCTATGAGGTGAGTTTGGGTCTTGATGCAGTCTAGCAACTCGTTCAATGATGAGGCGTCCATTGGATCCATCTTCCCCGAATATTCGTGGCTAATGTGCAGGTTGTGTTCGGTGATCGTCGAAGTCATCCTCGGGCTTGGAGCTTTGTTGGAGGGATTTGAGGTCAAGGCCCTAGGGTTGTTCTGTCCTCAAGTCGCCACAGACCTGATCGGCATTAAGCCATGCCGGGCGTCAAGGATGCATACCAGTCCATTTATCAGGATCTGGTGCTCAAAGACGGAAGTATCAACACAGTCAAGGTGACCGGCCGAGTCGGTGCTTACGACAAAGCAGCTGATCTGAATGGTTTGTACTGAGATCAAGATGTTTCCGGAGGTGATTTTGCTGTTGTGCCCGAACCATCGATCCTCTGGGCGACCACACAGCGGATTCTCAATGAGAGCACCAATGTCGGTGTCAAAACCGAAAGATCTCGGGTAGGTGGTCGCGAGCCATGGGTCTTAGGGTCAATGGTAACAGGAGACAAGGGACACATTGTTTACCCAGGTTCGGGCCCTCTTGATGGAGGTAATACCCTACGTCCTGCTTGATTGTATTCGATGTAGATGATGATCACAAGAGTTGATCTACCTCGAGATTATAATGGATAAAACCCTAAGTGGTATGCCTATTCTTGTTCCGATGATCCCTACAGACTAAACCCTCCTGCTTATATATGCACTGGAGGGGCCTAGGGTTCTACATAGTCGGTTACAGAGAGAGGAATAATCACGCCTAGACACCTAAAAAGATTCCTTTCCATACACGAGATGGCCTCGAGCTTCGTCTGCATGATAGCCCAATATACCGGCCCCCTCCAGCTAGGCCGGTCGCATGAGGAATCCTTAGTCTAGGACTCCCTCAACCGCCCCAACCACCGCGAGTAGGGTGATTCCACTCGGGTTTGGGTGCGGTACCGGGCAGTGTTCATGCGGTAGTTCTGGGTTTTTTTATAAGCCGGTACAACCGGGCCACCCAGCGGTTGTACCGCTGTGGTTCTGCGTTTGCATAGTCATGCCTTGGGAGGTTGTACTGCATCCCGCTGCGGTTGTACTGGTCCTGTGTATTTTTATGCATAACGGTTGGATTTCGGGATGCACTATATAAGGGGGGTGTTCTTTCACCTCCCACCTACCGCTTCTCTCTCTCTCTCTCTCTCTCTCTCTCTCTCTCTCTCCTCCATTGTTATCCTAAGCTCATTCTTGCCCGATCTCCTTCCCTAGACAACCAAAGTTACTGATTTTGCTACGGATTGAGGGAGCATACCTAGATCTACACTTTCACCAAAGAAAAATTGATTCCCGCGTACTTTCTCTTGTGGAACTTGTTACTTTTGGGTGTTTCAGCACCATAGACAGAAGATGTCACCTCGGAGCCACAATCCATTGTGGCGAAGCTTCATGATGGTTCTGGGAGCCTCCAATTAAGTTGTGGAGAGAGCTCCAATGTAGTTTGTAAAGGTTTCGGTTGCCGCCTTCAAGGGCACCGCTAATGGATTCGCGGCACCTTACATTATGCGAGGGCGTGAGGAGAATAGGGTGAGTCCTTGGGAGGCTTGGGGAGCATTGTGCCTCCACACCCCTCCAACGGAGATGTACCCCCACCCCTCCCCCCCCCCCAAGGAGGGAACTTCGGCAACACATCATCGTCTCCATCGACTCCACTTGCAGTTACTTCATTCCTTTACTTTGTGCAAGCTATCATATGTTTACTGTTGCTTGCAGTTATTACTTGTATTGCTTGCCATATAGGTTGTCCACCTAGTTGCATATCTAGACAACCTACTTCCCTATTAAACCTATAATTTGCAAAAGAGGCTAAAAATTGCTAGTCGCCTATTCACCCCCTCTCTAGTCGACCATATCATCCCTTTCACCGCGCTCAAGCCTGACGCCCATACGGCCCCGTAGAAGCTAGATCTAGAGGCAGGCCTCCTGAATCCAGGCTCCGGAGCCGCCGCCATAGGTCGTCACGCCGTGACACGAGGGGCAGCCGCGCTGCCCAGGAGGCATCAATGGAGGCGTTGCACCGCCGGGGAAGTTCATAGCAGCAGGGCCACACCTGTGTCGTCGAGCCCGTACGGTCCAAGTCCGAACACCCTCACCGACCATCATGCTCCCACGCTGCCTACAGCCGACGCCAAGCCACCTCACGCCGTAGCGGCACCGACACACCAACCTGGCACACACACCAGCTAGATCCTGCACACAGGAGGCCGAAACCCGCCGGACGATATGTTATATAGAAGCTGCACATTACATGTTTGTTCAAATGACTCGAGATAGAAAAACACCCTGCATTTTATTGTATTCCATTCCAAGAAACTTCATTATCCCTGCATTTTAATCTATTTTGGCAAGCCGAGAGCCTGGAGGAAAATAACCCACACTGTACATATGCTTATAATAATATATATTTTCGCCAATACGCAAAAGCTTTGCATATCTTTGCATTGATAGGTAGGATGAGAGTACACAGAAGTGTTACAAGAGGCGACTAATTAACTAGCTCGTACGCAAAGGTGGCGAGCATCATTAGCCGTGGCACACGGGATAGCTGGGTGTGCCGCACAGAGGGTCACCTGCCTATGTTTCGGGTAAGATTAGGGCCGGGCCCTTAGCTCCGGCGCGAGCCCGCAGTCGCGCATCCTCTTGGATCAGACATACCGCACGTCCCACCTCGGGTTGGACCCCATCAAAGATACAGCCGTTGCGATGTTTCCATAGGTGCCAGGTAGTGAGGATGTCGAGGGAGGCGAGGCAGCGACGTTAAAATCCACGGCAAACCATACGATGTTTTCATATGGCCCTTGTCGAGTGTGGTGAAAGTTTGAGCCTGTTTCACGGAAGCCTGTCCAGAGGTCACTTGTAAACTGCTCCATCTCCGAGGTATAGTATGTGACTATCGAGAGAGAACGTGTTTAGTTTGTGAAGGAGGTGTGATGCCCGTTGCTTCGTTGACCTTGAAACTTCTCGTACTCTCAAAGGGGGCCATTGCATGACACGTGCCAGGACATGGCATTTTTCTGGGCCACCTGCAATATTTGAGACATTTATTGCATCCGTAGTGTTTGAATGCGGGAAATTGCAGATCTGCTTGGCGACCACCTGAAATGATGTACAGAAGTGGTTTGTTAAATCACATATGATGTCTTTACGGTATGTGTAGGCCTAGTGTAACCAAAGGAGGGGGAGGCCCAACCACCGCAGGGTGAATGTACCTCGGGGCATGCCAGATCTAGCCCTTAAAATCCATGGGAAATCATACGATGCCAAAAATCATCGGGACCTGGCATGGTGTAGTCATATGGCCCTTGCAGGGTGTGGTAAAAGTTTCAGCATGTTTCGCAGAAGCCTCATAGGAGGCCACTTGTTAACTACACCATCTCCAAGGTAGTATCTGGTTATCGAGAGAGAACGTGTCCGGTTTTGTGAAGGAAGTGTGCTACCCGTTGCTCCGTTGGCTATTTCAACACTTAATCACACTTGTATACATATATTAAGACACAATGCAAGTTTTGGTGGCATTGCTACCCCCGAAGGCCCCCGACTGGGCCCAACCCACCACCGGATCCCCCTCGTGTCGACTCGACACGGCCGTTTCGTCCCTCCAAGAGCCGGCGGCAGCGCCTTCCGTGAAGGGGGCATATTCTGGAGCAGCATGACATGTGTTTGCACCTGACACCACACTTCCAGACATATAAGAGGACCCAGCGCAAGATTTGGTGGCATAGCTAGCCCCCGAAGGCCCCTGGCCACACTCGTAGACACGCGAAGAACAATCCGTAGTGGTTTTTTTTCACATACTCTTGCATCTTTAAAAAATATAAGAAATTGCAATGCCTATTATATCACATGTGTCTGCACTGTGTAAAAATTTCATGAATTGATCATGCTCCGAGTGTTCAGAAATATTCATGCAATGCCAAAGCCGTAGAGGGATTACTTCGATTTCATTACCGTCCGTGAGGGGGGGGGGAGCTCACACCGGAGCCGCGTATTTGCCTCTTCCGACATGCCAGCACACCATAAGACATGTATGAGGACCCGGCGCAATGCTCTGGTGGCATTGCTACCCCCGAAGTCCCCCAACTGGCCTAACCCTGGACCAGTTGACCCGGAGATCTACGCCTTTGACTTTTGTCAGACGGGATTTGACAAACAGGCGTTTTCACCTGGTTATGATAGGTCAGCCCATAGGAACACTTGAGAACATGGTTTGGGCCAAACCCACCATAAGATTCCCTCTGTGTTGACCCAACGTGGCCGTTCCCCCCCCCCCTCCAACTGTCGACGGCATCGCTGTCCATGAAGGAGTCACACTCCGGAGCCGGTAGCTGGGTGTTTGCGTCTGCCACCACGATCCTTGAAACAATCTGATGGATGTAGATATAAAATTTGTCTCAATTGGCCAAGGTATGAAAAAGATACAAAAAAATTCAAAACAAAAGGGTGTTTTCTGTAAATTTGAAGCAAACATGATTTAAGTTTGTTCAAATTTGAAAAATAGTATAGCAACATAATCCTTTCAAGATTCTGATAAAAATATATAAAATTTGTCAAAATCGATCCAAGTATCAATTACTTATGATTTTAACAAACTATAAGGACCTATAGGCAAATGTACATAAGGTCACATTTCTAACATACTCAAAAACAAAAACAAAATGTAAATTCATAATCTATGGAAAATTCTACCCCAGGTCGATGTATAATTTGTGTATGTTTAAGTTTAGATAAGTTAAATTTAAATTATTCAAATTTGAACTTTTGAAAACATAAAAATAATTATAAAAAAAGACGATATCTATGCCTACGACATAGCCAAAGGCATAGTTCTGGGCCAGGGGCAGGCGACATGTGGCGAGGCTATGCCTAACTATGCCTACGGCTTTGCTGTCGGCATAGCTCTGCCACGTGGCAGCTCCTAATAAAAAAACAGATGATATTTATGCCGACGGCCGCTGTCAGGGCCGTCGGCATAGATTTGACGGCGTCAGCCCGCCATCTGTCACAAGGGCCACCTCTATGCCGACGGCCTAACTATGCCTACTGCTGCCGTAGGCATAGATCAGTATATGCCGACGGCCTTACTATGCCTACGGCAGCTGTAGGCATAGATGGAGCTATGCCGACGGTATTCCCCAGGCCGTCGGCATAGATAAGGCCGTAGGCATATAAGGTTATTCCGGTAGGCCCTGAAGATGGCCTGAACCTCCGGGCAGCATGGGAGGTTGTTCTTATTTTTTGTTCGATCAAAATATAGTGTTGTATCTATATGAAATATGTTGAACAAAGTTCATTTCTATGCTGGTAGTCGTGGTATACACCAATGCTATAGGCTGTAAGGGCCTTCCTCTGAAATCCTGATGGCAATGCTCAGGTAACACATATTAGCTTGTTTGAATTGGCTTTCATGCATTCCATTAATGTTTAGACGTCTTAGAGAAAGAATGTTTAATTCAGCACTGTAGCAGCAATAGCCTGCTCCGCTGTCTTGGAGAAAGAATGTTTGTGATTCCCTTGTGCGTGTTGGAAGTGCTGTCTGGTCTTGCGTGTTTGCCTTGTGCGTGTTGCAAGCGATGTGCTGATATTCCAGCAATCGCTATATATGTATGTCCCTCCACTCATTTCCTAGAAATAGAAATAATGTAGACTTTGTACGACTTGGGAAAGATTAGATCTCAAAACTCTTTTCATGTAGATAAACAGGCTAGGGTTCCATCATTTTAGTGACTAGACTGAATTTGCAGCGGGTGCATGAATGGACACCCACCCGTGAGCCGTGAAACACACGGACCGGCGACCACCATGACCGACGACCCAAGTCTTCACAGGAAATTTCGCCTCACATGCACTTGAACGCTTCGGCTGTTGGTAGGGCCCTCCTGTACCCTTTCCTTTTTCCGATGATGCATGCAATGCATATAATCTCAATCGTACTACAAAGACAGCTTCACTCTTGATTAGACAGCGCCAGCAGTTCACACGATTGACATGTCTAGAGTGCATGAATGGAATCTCCACTTGCATGTGCCAAGACCGACTACCAAAGTCTTCACACGAAGTTTCGCCTCACATGCACTTCAACAATTGTGTTAGTATGGCCCTCCTGGGTGTATTTGGGAGTGGACTGAGTTGTTGCTGTAACTTTGTAATATCTGTTAGATGTTGTGCTTACAAGGAAGGGTTGAGAGATGCTATCGATATCTGTGGTTCTGTATTGTGCCACTGAATGGACCTGTAGACATGTATGTGGTTGTACTGAATTAGCATTTAGGACAAGTGGCGCTGCTGCCGGTGCTAAGACCGACGACCCAAGTCTTCACACCAAGTTTCGGCTCACATCCAACTCAACACTTCTAACCTCACACTTTTCTTTTGAAACTCTGATTTTCCGCCAAGATGCTTCAGTTTTTAAGGGAAGTACATCACAACTTTTTCATAACTCTCTTAAAGTTTTACCGCAGCCTCTAGAGGTCATACCATGATCACCATGCCAAGTTTCACAATTTTTAGACTTCATTTACACTTTAAAAAAAATAGAAAACTATTTACCTCCATTAAATACTTAGAAATTCATTTAATACCCTAAAAATAAAATTAAACCTAAAAAGTGCCAAAATTTTACACGCAACTTCTAATGGTGGACCTACAACATAAGGAAAAAAACTGGACCATAAATCTAACCCTAAAACCCTAACATAAAAAAATGCAAAATAAAATAAAATAGCTGTGGCGGGCATCCGAAAAATTGAAAAAAAGTTGGCAGAAATCAATCAATCAGGCAAAGCACCATGACTCGTGAGTCTTACATGGCCCAGTGCTGCATAGCCACCAGTTTGGATGGAATCCGGTCGTAGGCCCCGGGCCTGCCAGCATGTCGCGCGTGCCCAGCCAGAGTCATCGATTTCTTTGTTGTGTCGTCGATGCCTTTGCCGTGTCGTATCCAGCAAGAGTTGCGCACTGGTGCTGTTTAAGGGAGAGAAGAAGATCCTCAACCACAACAAGAAGGGAGAGAAGAAGCTCATTTTGGATAAATCATTGATGTCTAGACTAGCTCTGGATATCATGTTGTTGCAAATACTGGTTATATTTTATATCTTTTTGATATTAATATATTACCCTTTATCGAAAAATGATGGGATAGAACTAAACATGAGCATGCACCAATACCGACAGATGCAACTTTCCACCGAGTATATGCACTCGCGGATGTCGGTGATGGCACGAAGTTTTGCCCGGGCGTGGAGGTGCATGAGCATGGGAAGACGGAAGCAACTTCTAACTATATCTGATAGTTGCTTGGTATTCCCTCCGTTTCTTTTTACTCCACATATTAGGTTTGTCTTAAGTCAAACTTTGCATATTCTAATCAAATTTGTATTAAAAAATATAACATCTACAATACTAAATAAATACAATATGAAAATATATTTTGTGATGAATCTAATGATATTGATTTGGTATTATAAATGTTTGTACTTTTTTTTATATAAACTTGGTCAAACTTCAAAAGGTTTGACTTAAGACAAACCTAACATCAATTTTTATATCACTACTAGGAAAAGGGCTATAGATGGAATTGACACTAATGGCGCACGCACCAGCTTCTGATGCGCCATTAGTGCTGAAACTACTAATGGCGCACCCTGCCCACGGTGCGCCATTAGTACCATTTTTTTTTGAACTAGTGCGCCTGTCCAAATATACTAATGGCGCATCCACTGGTGGTGCGCCATTACTAGTACAACTAGTAATGGCGCACCGGCCAGACGGTGCGCCACTAATGTTATTTTTTTTATTATTGTTTTTATTCCTTTTTTTGTAAAAGTACTAATGGCGCACTCGCACGCGGTGCGCCATTACTAGTTCAAACTAGTAATGGCGCACCGTGGCAGAGTGCGCCGTTAGTGTGTTTTTTTTTTTGCAAAACTACTAATGGCGCAGCACCAGGGGGTGCGCCATTAGTAACCTGGATTACTAATGGCGCAATTGTTGCTAGTGCGCCATTAGTAAGTGGGCAGCAACAAGATATTTTGGACAGCCTCTCCTCCCACACTCACTTTCTCCCCACTTCATTCTCTCCACCGCCTCCTCCTTGTCTCGGGTGCCTCCTCTTTTTCACCTCATTTCCACCATAGATTCATTCAAATTAAGTGGTTAAGTTACCTTGTTTTGCTAGGTAAGTTAGGGGGAAGCTATATTTATGTTGTTCTCCCTACAACAATGTGCACATGCACTTTTTATGGCCTAGCTAGATCTATGTATGTTCGTGGTGTTGCATATGTTTGTGGTGTTGCATATGTGTTTGTGTTTGGAGGTGTACCGGTATTTGAAATGCGATAGTTGCCAATATTTTGCCGGAATGTTGATTCATTTCCGCTTCGGCGAGAATTTTGGCATTAAGCATTCTTTTTGGTCCTATTTTTAGGGAAAGTCATGCCAAATTTTTTCTTGGTTCTAAAATATCGTTTTGCTCTACCCCGCAGGCGACCATGGTCCGCACGATGACCGAACGCATCGTGAATAGGTTTTTGAGGTCCGCGAAGGCCGAGATGCTTCAAAAGAACGAGACGGAGATAAGATGTCCGTGTCAAAGATGCAAGCTGAATAGCCTTATTGCGGACCCGGATTCCGGGCAGGTGCGGGACCACCTCCTCTTGCGTGGTTTCATGGATGGTTATCAGTGGCAAGGTGATGAAGATGACTACGAAGTCGTCCATGGGGGCCGGGCAAGAAATGAGGAAGGGCAGCAAGACAACCACCGCGGCTCGGGGGGGCGAGAAGACGAAGAATCCCCAGGAGATGATCACGACGGTGATGCTGTACACAGTCATCATGTAGAAGATGAAGGGCATGATGATGATGCCGGCGGAGCAGATGACGCTGGACCATCGATGGGCTGGGTGCAGGACCCTCATATTCAAGAGCTGCTTCTCAAGCAGACGAATAACGCAAGAGTTGCCGCCCGAGAGAAAGCCAAGATGGATCAACTTGAGTTAGACGCGGTTACTCCATTGTATGAAGGATGCAGGCCCGAGGATACCCGCCTGAAAGTAACGCTCATGGCTCTGGAGATGAAGGTAAAACACAAAATGACCGACGCATGCTTCGACGAGAACATGTCATACTGGCACGAACGTCTTCCCAAGGGGAACAAGTGCCCGACCAGTTTGGAGAAGGGAAAGAAAATCGTGTGTCCTCTGGATTTACCGCACGTGAAATACCATGTGTGCATGAACAATTGCATCATTTATCGGGACGAGCACGCGGAGTCTACATATGTCCGGTGTGCGGTGTCACTCGATACAAGAAGAGGAAGAAATCTCCTCGAAAAGTGATGTGGTACTTTCCGATCACTCCTCGTCTGCAGCGGTATTTCGCGGACCCTAAGGTAGCAAAGCTCCTGCGTTGGCACGCGGATAGGGAGAAGAAGAAGCGAGAAGATGACGCAAATGATCCGGAGATAGATAAAAAAGACAAGATGCTGAGTCACCCTAAGGATGCGAGCCAGTGGCAAGCGTTGAACTTCGAATACCCAGAATTTGGGAACGATCCAAGGAACATCGTGCTGGGCGCGAGCACCGATGAAGTCAATCCGTTTGGCAGCCAGAGAAGCACACATAGCACCTGGCCTGTGTTTGTGTGGATGTACAATCTTCCCCCCTGGTTGTGCATGAAGAGGAAGTACATTCACATGAGTATGCTAATTGAAGGGCCGAAACAACCAGGGAACGACATCAATCTGTATCTGGGGCTGCTGAAAGAGGATCTTGACACGCTGTGGAAAACGCCAACCAATACGTGGGACGCCGCAGAGAAAGAATATTTCCCTATGAGAGCCGCACTGCTCACGACGGTGAACGACTATCTCGGTTACGGATATCTTGCGGGGCAGGTAGTCCACGGATTTTCTGGATGCGTAAGGTGCATGGATGACACAACGTATCGCCAGCTAGATAGAGATCCCGGGTCTTCGAAAACCGTGTTCATGGGACATCGAAGGTGGCTTCGCGACGATGACCCGTGGAGGAAATGCAAGGATCTGTTCGATGGTGAAACCGAACCCCGAAAACGCCCGTGTACGAGGAGCGGCGAGGAAATAGACAAACTGTTGAAAAATTGGAAAGACTGCCCACTGCCGGGAAAGAAGCAAAAGGCGCCAGAGCCGGAAAAGAAGCGAAAGGCGCCAGAGCCGCTGCTGAAGGTATGGAAAACGAGGTCTGTTTTCTGGGACTTGCCGTACTGGAAGATTCACCGTGTGCCTCACAGCCTTGATGTCATGCATATCACGAAGAACGTGTGCGAGAGTCTTCTTTGTACCCTGCTCAACATGCCAGAGAGGACCAAAGATTGGCCGAAAGCAAGGGCAGACTTGAAATCAATGGGCATCAGGCAGGAGCTTCACGCTATATATGATGATGATGATGATGATGATGATGATGAGGCGAAGCAGGACACAGAAAGTCATCGCAAAGGCAAAAAGGCCAAGAAGACCGGAAATGACTACCCTCCCGCGTGCTTTACTCTAAGTCAGGAGGAGATCGAGCAGTTTTTCACCTGCCTCCTAGGAGTAAAACTTCCTTACGGTTACACGGGGAAGATAAGCAGATACCTAGACCCAGCGAAGCAGAAGTTCAGCGGAATGAAGTCTCACGACTGTCACGTGCTGATGACGCAGATACTTCCAATTGCAATCCGTGGGATCATGGACGCGCACGTCCGTGAAACGCTATTTGGCCTATGCAAAATATCCTATCATTTTGTATCTTCTTGATATTAACATATTTTGCATCTTCTAGATATAAATATATTACCCTTTACCGTGTTGTCGGCACCATGTCAATTTTAGCATGTTTGTTCTATCCATATCTAAATTCCTGTTTTTTGTTTCTTCCAATACCAACTCCACCGACCGTAAAAACCAAGTGAGCTTTCTCATCTTCACGCTCATTTCCTAATCTCAAATCCTACATCCTTTACAGTGGCAAAATAACAATAGAATATCCCGGTAGAAGGTATCGCCAAATCATGAAGCCATGATCCATCACCTCTAAAAAATAACGTATCGGCTTCTGTTCAGGAAAAAAATATTTAGGAGGAGTTTTTGTGAAATATGTTTGAGGACTTGTAACATGCGCCATAGCCTCTTGCTGCCGGTCGCCGTCACTGTCGTGCGTGCACCGCGGACGATCTCGCGTTCTCGACCCTTGCCATGGCAGCCGTTTCAACACAGCACGCACGCAGGCCATCAACTGGGGGAATAAGCTCAGTGGGCCATGATTTTCGCGTTCAACAAATCAGGCAAGTATTTTTTGCAAGGCGCAAATCGTGGGAGAAACGCTCTGCCTATAATCACGTGCCTTGATCTTATGCTGTCATTTTCCTTTTGGTGAAGCGTATGTTCAGGTTTACCCGTTGCTCTGTCTGTAAACCTTGCCTAGTTGTGTGCGTCTTTATCGCGTGTACATGATTAGTGGAGGTTAGCTCGGGAGTTCGTTGGGTTAGTGGCGGCACCTATATGTATATATGTTGTATAAATTTACACCTCCATAACTGAATGTGACTGTATTGAGTGCTGTTCGTGTGTTAACTTTCTGCACTTTTATTCAGTCGAACAAGAAATACGAAAGTACACGAGAGAAACAAGGCTTGATCCGCAAAATCGCGGCCCCATTTGACATTTAACTTCACGTTAGGTCTGATCCTCTAATTATGGCAAGGCCCGCAAACAGAAAATCGTAGGCTCGGGCTAGTCGTAATGGCGAGTATCATATACTAGTATCATGCATATGATACTAGTGTATGATACTACATCCGTAGTGCATGATATCATAAGTTAGTATCATAGCTAACTTCATTTATTGTCATGCATTACACATAGTAGCACACCATTTAATATAATACGGTATCATGATATGATATTCAACTCTCTTTTTCTTCATTCAATTCTATGCCACCTCATCAAATTTTCCTAGTTGGCATGCATGATACTACCTATGATTCTACTATTACGACCAGCCTCATGCACGTCCCACATTAGTTGCATGAAACGAAAAAAAACTTCTAAGGAATGTTCATGGCTAACCGCCGCGACGCAGAGCGCACTTTCGATGGCACATCGCCCACCTCGCAACCGGCGCTCGTGCATGTCGCCCACCTCGCCACATCACCCACACATGTCTCCCACCTCGCTGCTGCCTTTCTTCCTGTTTCTGTCACAACAACCATCCTCTTGCCGACAATCTGGTCACCACCGCCTCGCCATGACCACCATGAAAACAAGACCGCCGGTCCTTTCGGTCCTGCCCGGGCTTGACCGCCGCTGGTCCGGTCCATAAAAACAGGACCACCATGCACTGTTTTAAATAGCCTGCTATAGCTCCGCTAGAGCACGCTATAGCGTTTACAAAAGGTCTTGCGCTAAGAGACTTTGGTCCAAAGAAATGAACAAACATCTTAAATAGCGCGCTATTTAAAACTTTTGCCGCCACGGTGCTCGGTCCGGTCCGGACCGGACCGCCGGCGACCGGTCCAAACGCCGGCTCGGACCTGGACCGGACCGGCTCGGACCGTGTCCACCCTGACCCACCACCATCGCCCCGCCATGCTCTCCAATTTAGTAGGTGTGGAAGCCCATTCTTCGGCCAACACCATGTCGCGTGCTTCTTCAACGCGCCAGCGAACCCCACCCGCATCTCCAACAACAAGTTGGTTGTGGCGGCCTCGTCTTCGACTTCTCGTCTCGCTTCCCATCGCTCTCTGTCGCCGCCTTGTCATCCGCCGACGAGCTCTTCCACAATGGCCAGGATGCTCGACGGCTTCCTCCATAGCTGCCCACATTGCAGGCCTCGAGTTGAGGTGCACTAGTAGAAAAAGGGTCAAATGTGAAGCACATTAGTGCCGATTTGTAAAAAACCCGGCACTAATGTGATCAATAGTGCCGGTTCGTGGCTGCGATCAATAGTACCGGTTCGTGTTGAGCCTTTAGTACCGGTTCGTGCCACAAACCGGTACTAAAGGGGTAGTGGCAGGCTGGCGTCAGGCCGGGTCCCCACGAGCCCCTTTAGTACCGGTTTGTGTTACCAACTAGTACTAAAGGTCTAACCTATAGTACCGGTTCGTGCCACGAACCGGTACTAAAGGGGACAAGCCTTTAGTACCGGTTCATGCCACGAACCGGTACTAAAGGGGCCAATTCTCAAACTCTACCCCCCCCCCCCCCCCCCCGCGTATCGCCATTTCAGTTTTGAAAAAATCAAAAGAAAATGATAAAAACTTCAAAAAATAAAATCCTTCAAGAGGTAGTTATATTACTATATCTACTAGTTAGGAAAATTTGAAAACTTAAATTTGGACATGTTTTGCAAAAAGTGTAGGGAAAATGTAAAACGGCTATAACTTTTGCATACGATGTCGGAAAAAAACGTATAATATATCAAAAAATTCAGCACGAAAATCCGCATCCGATGGAGACAGCCTATGGCATGTTTGGAATTTTTTAGAATCCTCAAATTCGAAAAGGAAAAAAGATATGGTCAAATTTCAGTTTTTTTAAAAAAATTTGGTTAAATTTGGTCAAACTACTTATTCAAGAAGTATTAATGTTACTACATAATTATTCAAGAATATTAGTGTTACTAAATAATTATTTCAATTTTTTGAATTTTGGTCAAACTATGGTCAAACTTATTCAAGAAATATTAGTGTTACTAAATAATTACTGTTTTTTTAGAATAATAGTTTCAAACTCAAACGGTGAAATGTGTGACTTCATGCTCAAGCTAAACTCCTGAGGGTTAATAGGATTGACATCTTACTATTGTCAGGAAAACAACAAGTGCAGACTCGGAAACGAAGGAGAATAGAACCTGAAAGTTAAGCGTGCTTGGGCTGGAGTAGTGAGAGGGAAGGGTGACCGGTCGGGAAGTTAGATGATTTGGAATGAGTGATCCACACTTGAGCAGTTAAGAGAGGTGATTAGAGACTAAATCATCAAATAATTCACAAAAAATAAAAATAGAAAAAAAATCAAATTTTTTTTCAAAATTTTCAAAAAAAAATTAAAAAAAAACCTTACTAGGGCGCGAGCTCACGCCATGTGGTGGCACTTTAGCGCCGGTTCGTGCCGAACCGGTACTAAAGGGGAGGGGCCTTTAGTGCCCACACTTTAATGTCGGTTCCATAACCGGCACTAAAGGCCCTTACAAACCGGTTTTAAAACTCCGTTTTCTACTAGTGGTGGGGGATTGATCTCGCCTGAACCGAGGTGGCGGCACTTGCTAGGAGATAGGTGGCGCCTCGCAAGAGCTTGAAGCTGGAGCTGGTGATGTAGGCCGAGGCATGGTGGCAGACCCGAGGGGCTGCGTGTACGACCGACAAGAGGCGTGACGGTGATGAAAGCCAAAGCATGACACTGACACAAGGGTACGACGCCGGCGTGGAGTCGAACGGAGGCAGCATCGGGAGGTAGACATTGTAGTTGATGTAGCCATGATGTTATATGCGGGGTCAACTACGTAGTATGTAGGGAGCCAAAGTGGGAGTGCCAATCGGCGGGCCCGCCGAGTCAGTGACCCCCGCCTTGTCGTCCTCACAACGCATCGGTTTCCCGCGGGGAATCAATGCCAAGGCTGTCGCCGGTCAGCCTTCCATTGATTCCTCACAGGCAGGCGCGCGCGGGGCGACGTGCCCCCCTCCCCCCGTGCCACGCATACACACAACGCCGCTGCCCCACCTCCCTCGCCGCTATATAAGCAACACCTCCCTAGCCTAAGGACGCACCCGCCCACAACCCCTCTCTCCCCGTGCACAGCCACCGCCCGACGAACTCTTTCCCCTCTCTCTCCCCGTTCAAAGCCACTACCAGAAGATGGGCGAGAGCTTCCCTGGCGATGGAGCGGCGGCCAATGGCTTCGGCGGCCGCTCACTGCATGAGTGGGAATCCCACCTGTTGTTCGAAGCCAACGTCCTGGCGCCTCGCAACATGCTCGCGCCACGGCGATGGAGGCTCAGCGGCAGGGGCGTGCCCATTCTCCCACTGCTCGACGCGACAATGCGCCCCAACTACTTCAATGATGAGGTTGAGCGCGTGCCAGCGTCGCTGACAGAGGAGCAGCTGGCCCTCCCGGAGTACGCCGCCGGCGACCACAAAGCGTGGGCGGTGTACTTCGGATGCCGGCAGGCGGCGCGGCTGGCCTCCACCAACGGTGCTCCTCTGGTGCGGGGCACCAAGAACAGCGACGACCGCCGCCTGTGGTGGAGCACCCCCGGCCACACGCTCCACACCGTCCTCCAGCACCTCGAGGGCGGCAATTGTTGGGGAACGTAGCAGAAATTCAAAAAATTTCCTACGTATCACCAACATCTATCTATGGAGAGACCAGCAACGAGGGGAAGGAGAGTGCATCTACATACCCTTGTAGATCGCTAAGCGGAAGCGTTCAAGAGAACGGGGTTGAAGGAGTCGTACTCGTTGTGATCCAAATCACCGGAGATCCTAGTGCCGAACGGACGGCACCTCCGCGTTCAACACACGTACAGCCCGGTGACGTCTCCCATGCCTTGATCCAGCAAGGAGAGAGGGAGAGGTTGAGGAAGACTCCATCCAGCAGCAGCACAACGGCGTGGTGGTGGTGGAGGAGCGTGGCAATCCTGCAGGGCTTCGCCAAGCACCACAGAAGAGGAGGAAGAAGAGACGCAGGGCTGCACCAACGAGAGATCGAATCACATCTGTTCTGGGCAGCCCAATGCCTCAATATATATAGGGAAGGGGAGGGGCTGCGCCCCCTCTAGGGTTCCCCCCCCCCCCAAGGGGTGCGGCCAGCCCTAGATGGGGTTTGGGGAGGCGGCCAAAGGGGGAGAGGAGAGGGAGGCGCAGGGAGTATGGGCCTTAGGGCCCATCTGCCCTTAGGGTTTGCCCCCTCTCCCCTTCTAGGCGCATGGGCCATGGTGGGAGGTGTCGTGGTTCTAAGTCTGACAGTAGAGTGGGGGGTAGGTATGGAGAGGCAAGGTCCTAGCTTTGGAGAGGTTGTAAACACAAACAATGTACGAGTTCAGGCCCTTCTCGGAGGAAGTAAAAGCCCTACGTCTCGGAGCCCTGAGGCGGTCGAGTGGATTATGTGTATAGGTGTTACAAGAGTGCAAACCCTTCTGTCTGTGGAGGGGGGTGGCTTATATAGAGTATGCCAGGACCCCTGCCAGCCCACGTAATGGAGGGTTTAAAGTGTATTAAGTCTGGGGCATTACTGGTAACGCCCCACATAAAGTGCCTTAACTATCATTAAGTCTATTCAATTACAGGCCGTTGCAGTGCAGAGTTCCTTCTGATCTTCTGGTGGTCGAGTGTATCTCCATGGTCGAGTGAATCTCCATGGTCGAGTCCTTCTGGTCGAGTCCTTCTGGTCAGTCGAGTGGGTTCCTCGTTGGTCGACTGGAAGGTGATCTCTTCTAAGACTGTCCCTGGGTAGGACATTCAGGTCAGGCCTATGACCCTACCCTAGGTACATGAATCCATCATTAGCCCCCGAATGGATTGAGGCTTGAATGAGGAAGGAGTTGATGCTGTTTCCGATTGACTTTTGCATACTGGCTATGCGTCGTTCTGGATTAAGATCTTCTTTGTCGATAATCGAGCAACCTTTCTTCAGTCGACTCGATCCATTCTTGTCTTTCGTCGAGTGATCTTTTAGACTTTGCTGGTTCCCGAGCGACGGATCGCAGGAAATCTCGTGTCTGACAGACCGATCTGCCGTTCGCGGATTCCACGGGATGCGAAATTTGGGGGAGCGCGCGAAGCGGAACGAACCGTGGCGCTCGGACGGGACGGGACATAGACGCCTCGATCTCCGCGCCACTTTTTCCGCCACATATCGTGTCGATGCAACTGTTTCAGGATATGATTAGGTTGCCTGGGTCCACCTGTCATCCACTCGGAAGGGATGTTATAAATGCAACCAGCGAGGGTTTTCCGAACAGTGCTCCATTCTCTCTCTTCTGCTCTCCTCGTCTCCGCCCAACGCGCTCGCTCTCGCCCCCGCAAAGCTCTTCCTCGCGCACCTCGCCGGCAGCCATGGTCAAGGAGAAGACGGCGGCGCTGGAGCGCGCAAAGAAGGCGTCGGCGATGGAGAAGGCGTCGGTGGCGGAGAAGGCGAAGGGGAGATCCAACAGCCGCAGTGGGTCTTCGTCGAGATCCCGCTTGCCGAAGGGCTGGGTCCAGGGAGATTGGATCCAGTCGAACATCAGGGAGAAGGATCTCCTCGACATGGCCGACGATGGGCTGATCCCCCATGGCACCGCAAGACTTCCAGGGAAGGAGTGGCAACCTTAGCCGGAAGAGGATGAGTGTGTGCTCCTGGCCACTCATATTGATCGAGGGTTTTCCTTGCCATCGAGCATTTTCTTTCGTGGTTTTTTGAACTTCTTTGGAGCCCAACTCCACCACTTTACTCCGAACTCCATCGCGTACCTTGCTGCGTTCGTATCCATGTGCGAGAGTTTCCTGGGCTGTCGACCGCACTGGGGCTTGTTCAAGCACATCTTCACGTGTCGTTCTCAGACCGTGAAGAAGGCGAGTCCAGGCAATGAGAAGACCCAGGTTGTCCAAATGTGTGGGGGTCTGGGGATTCAAGTGAGGAACAAGAGCACCTTCCCAGCTATGACGTTTCCCGAGTCGGTCAGAGGCTGGAAGTCGACTTGGTTCTACTGCCGGGACGAGCTGACGCCGGGACAGTCGAGTGGACTTCCCCCATTCACCATGAGTCGAGTGAACAAGCCCTCCTCTCTGAAGGTGGTTCCGGAGGAGAGGGCTGACGTGAAGATGTTGATGGACCGAGTGGTGCAGTTGGTCCGGGACGGCGTGACTGGCATGGACCTTCTGGAGGTTTTCCTCCGGCGGCGAATCCAGCCTCTTCAGTTCCGGAGCCATGGCATGTGGTTGTACTGCGGGACTGTAGATGATACCCGTGTCCACCCGGAAGCAGTCGACGACGCCACAGTGGAAAGATGGATGGCCGCGGTCACTGGGAATAAGGATAATCCCCGTGGATCCAGGAGGGTTCCTCCACTCGACCATCACACCGTTCCAGATAAGGTATATTTGCTCTGCCTTCCATTGTATATTCGTCGAATGTGTTTCTGTATATTCTGTGACTTGGTCGACTGATCTCTGTCTTGACGTCTTCTAGGCCCTCACCGACCTGTATTCAATGCCCAATGGGGCTCAGGCCCCGACTGAGGAGGGAGAAGCCAGCGGGGGCGAGAGCCAGGAGGAGTGGGATTCAAATGCTGCCGAAGATGACGATGACGACGACGATGACGAGGACGAAGAGGAGGAGGAGGAGGAGGAGGTTGCACCACCGCGCTCGGAAAGGCGGTCGAAGCTTGTCCATGACCCCGCGACTGAACGTGGTAAGGGGGTGGCGACTGCCTCGCAGTCGACCAAACGCCCACGGACCGCTTCTCCGGTGCCGAGTGAAAGGGCTCCGAAGCAGTCGAGGGTGGCTCTGACGAAACCCCCCAAGCTCCTGCCGAAGATGAAAGTGTCCATTCCCACCATATCCGGGTAAACACGTTACTTGAGTTCTCTTGTTTTGCATAAGGCTTTATCTCTGGTTGATACTTGAGTTGGTCGACTGATTCTTTGGAACTTCAGTGCTACAACTTCCGAGACCTCAGGCAAGGCTGACGACCATGAGATGGAGGACGCAGCAACCTCGAATCCTGGTACTATACTTTCAATTCTGTCCTTAGTCGACTGACTCAAGATTTCTGACTTTGACTCTTTTTCTGAAGCTCTACCCCATGACATTATCACCCTTCCTGAAGATGATGATGAGGATGAAGAACCGCTGAGGCACAGGATGAGCAGCAAGACGTCTACTGGTAAGGCAACCCAGAGTGCGACGGCGCCCGAGACTGTTGCCACGGAAGGGGAGAACCTCACTCGACACATCGTGTCTTTCGCGGTGCCGTTGACGAGTGCTCGTCCTGCTTCGTCGAGTGCTGCACAACCTTCGCTCTTCACAACACATCATGTCCCAGAGGACCAAGCCAGTGCTGCTAAGGAGGCGATACGTCAAGCGGGGGTCATGATGGAGCAGGTGAAGATCGTCCGGGATGCAAGCCAAGCAGCTTATGACGCCAGCTCCGCCCTTCAAAGCAATGTTCAGGTCAGTCGACCACCGCCTGTTCTGTTAGGATATGCTATCAAAAAACTTTGTCTTTCTGATTTCTGAAATCCATAGCAATCACCCACTGGGTGTGTCGATAAAAAACTCTGTTCTAGCGGGGGCACGCTGAGTGCACCCGCTGGGTGTAGTCCCCAAGGCTAAGGTCGACTGCTGGCAGTCGGCCTTAGGCTTTATAAGTAAAGGTTGTTCATCATTCGACTGGATCGAATGTTTTTCCGGAACCGGTGGGGGCACGCTGAGTGCACCCACTGGGTGTAGTCCCCGAGACTATGGTCGACTGCTGGCAGTCGACTACAGTCTGAAGAGCACATCTCTCTTTTTTTTTTGGGTCGACTGGTCGACTCTGTCTTGAACAGAACTAGTGGGGGCACGCTGAGTGCACCCACTGGGTGTAGTCCCCAAGACTACGGTTGAATGCTTGCATTCGACTGTAGTCTTAGGAACGTATGATTTTTCTCTATCCACTCGGAAGTGAACCATCTTTGATATTCTGTCGATTGGTTCTTTGTAGAAATCCTGTGACCTTGCGGCTCGCTATACGGAACTGGAGCAGAAGCACATTCAGCTCGAGTTGGATCTGAAGCTGGTGCAGGAGAATCTGACGAAGGCGAAGGAGGAGACCAAAGGTATGTTCGGTGAGACCTCGACGACTCCTTTTTCCTTCCATTTATTTCAAAATCTGACTTTGCTGTAACTTGCAGACAAGGTGCGGGAGGCCCAGAAGAAGAAGGACCTTGAGCTAGCTGAGAAGACCAAGCTTGCTGACGAGAAGTTAGCTTCAGTCACCAGGCTTGAACAGGAAAATCACAATCTGAAAACTGCTCTGGCGATTGCCTCCAAGGATGTTATCCGACTGAAAGCTGACAAGACTACCCTGACCGAGAAGATCAACCAATTGACCGGGAAGAAGAATGACCTGGAAGGCTTCCTGGGTGGTCTTGCCAAGAAATTGTTCCTTATGCTCGAAGGTAATCTTTTTCACTCGACCAACATTTTCAACTGTGACGCTTCCATTCGACCATTGTCTTGATTCGGCGTTTTGTCCTTGCAGAATTCTGTCGGAACTTTGAAGAAGAAACTAGCCAGTTGGAGCCGAACCTCGACCCCGTCAATTCTCCGGTGAACGATGAAGTTGCTATGAATGTCTTCCGACTGGAGTCTCGCGTTGCGGCTGTCGTGGACTATCTTGCAAGGCTGAAGGCCGCCACTTCTCGCATCGACTCGATGCTTTGGCCCGGGGCGACACTTCAGAATGACCTTGAGTCGTTGATGGCTCGACTAAATGTGGTCCCCGACCGTGTGCAAGAGTGGAAGAAGTCCTCGTCCCGGTGCGGCGCAGATGTTGCCCTGTGTCTGGCCCGAGTCCACTGCAAGGATGCGCGAGAAGAGAAGCTGGCGGCTCTCCGAGTGGCCAACACCAAGAAACACGACTTCAGATCCTTCATGGAAACCTTCATTGCTGCTGCTACCCGGATCGCAGACGGGATCGACCTCGACGAGTTTGTTGCTCCTTCCAGCCCTCCACAGGAGGGGTAAAAACCTTTCTTTAAGTCTGACACTTTAAATTTGCCTCGGTATGCCGAGTGGAATTGTAACCGGTAAACCTTAACAGGCTTAGTGCCTGAGCACTCTTGGTTCCTTTAGGTATCGACCTAAACTTGGATTTGATGTTTGGATATGATTGCTCCTGGTTCGAATTGTCCTTTGCAGGTTCATAGCAAGATGTCCACTGCAGTCGACTTATTCCTTAGGCGAGCACTGGGCTGCAGCTAAGCCTCCGAGTGAGAAGTTCGCTCTTCACTCGGTAAGATTTTTTTTTATAACTTAGGCGAGCGCTGGGCTGCAGCTAAGCCTCCGAGTGAGAGGTTTGCTCTTCACTCGGTAGGATTTTTATAACTTAGGCGAGCGCTGGGCTGCAGCTAAGCCTCCGAGTGAGAGGTTTGCTCTTCACTCGGTAGGATTTTTATAACTTAGGCGAGCGCTGGGCTGCAGCTAAGCCTACGAGTGAGAGGTTTGCTCCTCACTCGGTAGGATTTTTATAACTTAGGCGAGCGCTAGGCTGCAGCTAAGCCTCCGAGTGAGAGGTTTGCTCTTCACTTGGTAGGATTTTTATAACTTAGGCGAGCGCTGGGCTGCAGCTAAGCCTCCGAGTGAGAGGTTTGCTCTTCACTCGGAAGGATTTTTTATAACTTAGGCGAGCGCTGGGCTGCAGCTAAGCCCCCGAGTGAGAGGTTTGCTCTTCACTCGGTAGGATTTTTTATAACTTAGGCGAGCGCTGGGCTGCAGCTAAGCCTCCGAGTGAGAGGTTTGCTCTTCACTCGGTAGGATTTTTATAACTTAAGCGAGCGCTGGGCTGCAGCTAAGCCTCCGAGTGAGAGGTTTGCTCTTCACTCGGTAGGATTTTTATAACTTAGGCGAGCGCTGGGCTGCAGCTAAGCCTCCGAGTGAGAGGTTTGCTCTTCACTCGGCAGGATTTTTTATAACTTAGGCAAGCGCTGGGCTGCAGCTAAGCCCCCGAGTGAGAGGTTTGCTCTTCACTCGGTAGGATTTTTTATAACTTAGGCGAGCGCTGGGCTGCAGCTAAGCCTCCGAGTGAGAGGTTTGCTCTTCACTCGGTAGGATTTTTATACCTTAGGGGAGCTCTGGGCTGCAGCTAAGCCCCCGAGTGAGAGGTTTGCTCTTCACTCGGTAGGATTTTTATACCTTAGGCGAGCTCTGGGCTGCAGCTAAGCCCCCGAGTGAGAGGTTTGCTCTTCACTCGGTAGGATTTTTATACCTTAGGCGAGCACTGGGCTGCAGCTAAGCCCCCGAGTGGAAGTCTGGCTTACCACTCGGTAGGATTTTTATAACTTAGGCGAGCACTGGGCTGCAGCTAAGCCTCCGAGTGGAAGTCTGGCTTACCACTCGGTAGGATTTTTACAAACTTAGGCGAAACGGATTCGCGGCTAAGCCACCCGCTGGGGAAAAAGTGACAAAAATTATGAAGGAATTATGGCACTATTATTTCGAGATCCATGAACTGCAGAAGTATTTTATTACAACTCATCCGAGTGGAAAACTTTTAAGTGTAAAACGGGCGGAGCAGATCCGCATTCCAAGCTCGGGGCTCTTCGATGTTGTGTTCGATGTTGTAGAGACGGTATGCCCCGTTGTGGAGAACTTTGGTGACGATGAAGGGTCCTTCCCAAGAAGGAGCGAGCTTATGCTGTTTCTGCTGATCCACTCGGAGAACTAGATCTCCTTCTTGGAAGGCTCGACCCCTCACATTCCTGGCGTGAAAGCGACCTAAGTCTTGTTGATAGATGGTCGATCGGATCAGAGCCATCTCCCTATCTTCCTCGAGAAGGTCGACTGCGTCCTGACGCGCTTGCTCAGCTTCTGCTTCGTTGTAAAGTTCAACTCGAGGAGAATTGTGAAGAAGATCACTTGGCAAGACTGCTTTAGCTCCATAGACCAAAAAGAATGGAGTTCTTCCAGTCGACCGATTGGGTGTGGTCCGCAAACCCCAAAGCACCGAAGGAAGTTCGTCGACCCATGCTCCAGCCGCGTGCTTGAGATCACGCATCAGTCGGGGTTTTAAACCCTTGAGGATTAAGCCATTGGCTCGCTCTGCTTGTCCATTCGACTGGGGGTGAGCGACTGAAGCGTAGTCGACTCGTGTGCCTTGAGCGTTGCAGAAATCCTTGAATTCTTCCGAGTCAAAGTTCGACCCATTATCCGTAATGATGCTGTGCGGGACTCCATATCTGAACGTCAGCTCCCTGATGAAGGTAACTGCAGTACCGGCGTCGAGATTCTTGATTGGTTTAGCCTCGATCCACTTTGTGAACTTGTCGACTGCGACCAGTACGTGCGTGAAACCACTTCGACCTGTTCTCAAGGGACCGACCATGTCCAACCCCCATACTGCGAACGGCCAGACGAGTGGAATGGTCTTCAGAGCTGACGCAGGCTTGTGTGACATATTGGAGTAGAACTGACATCCTTCGCACTTGTCCACTATTTCCTTTGCCATCTCATTCGCCCTTGGCCAGTAAAATCCAGCTCGGTATGCTTTGGCTACAATGGTCCGAGAGGACGCATGGTGACCACAGGTCCCCGAGTGGATATCATTAAGAATGATTCGACCTTCTTCTGGCGTTATGCATTTTAGACCTACCCCAGTCGGGCTTTCTCTATACAGCTGTCCTTTGATAACGGTAAAGGCTTTGGATCGACGGACGATCTGCCGGGCCTCTTCCTCATCCTCTGGGAGCTCTTTTCTCAGGATATATGCGATATAGGGAATTGTCCAATCGGGAGTGACCACTAAAACCTCCATGACCAAGTCGACTACTGCTGGGACCTCAACCTCAGTCGGATCTGCGGCACACTTGGGCTGTGGAGATTCCTCTGTGAAGGGATCTTCTTTAACTGACGGAGTGTGTATATGCTCCAAAAACACACCACTCGGAATGGCTTCTCTTTTGGAACCTATCTTTGCCAGATCATCTGCTGCTTGATTTTTCAGTCGGGGGATGTGATGGAGCTCCAACCCCTCGAACTTCTTTTCCAGCTTCCTCACTGCATTGCAGTATCCAGTCATGGCTGGGCTTCTCACGTCCCACTCCTTCATCACCTGGTTGACCACTAAATCTGAATCGCCATAAACCATCAGGCGACAGACGCCGAGTGAGATGGCCATGCGCAATCCATATAAAGGGCCTCATACTCTGCCTCATTGTTGGAGGAATCAAAGCGAATCTGGAGCACATATCTAAGCTTATCTCCTCTGGGGGAAACCAAAACAACCCCAGCACCAGAACCATTCAGCATCTTAGAGCCATCGAAGAACATGGCCAATGCTCCGAGTGAACTTCAGTCGGCTGTTGTTGTTCAATCCACTCGGCGAGGAAATCTGCTATTGCCTGGGACTTAATGGCTTTCTTTGCCTCAAACTTGATATCAAGGGGAAGAAGTTCAATCGCCCATTTCGCCACTCGACCAGTTGCATCTCTGTTGTGCAGAATCTCTGATAGTGGGGCGTCGCTGACGACTGTGATAGAATGATCAGAGAAATAATGAGCAACCTTCTTCGTGGTCATGTATATTCCATACACAAGCTTCTGATAATGAGGATATCTCTGCTTGGATGGAGTCAAGACTTCAGACAAATAATACACCGGGCGCTGAACTTTGAAGGCTTTTCCTTCTTCTTCCCGCTCGACCGTAAGTACTGTACTAACGACTTGTCCTGTGGCTGCAATATAAAGCAACAAAGGCTGTTTGCTGATTGGAGCAGCAAGCACCGGCTGGGTGGAGAGCAGAGCTTTTAGCTCGGCAAACGCTGCATCAGCTTCTGGAGTCCACTCGAACTTGTCTGCCTTCTTCATCAGTCGGTAAAGAGGCAATGCCTTTTCACCGAGTCGTGAGATGAATCGACTTAACGCGGCCAAGCATCCAGTAAGCTTCTGGACATCGTGCACTCGCACAGGACGTTTCATTCGGAGAATAGTGCCGATCTTCTCTGGATTAGCGTTGATCCCTCGCTCGGACACGAGAAAGCCGAGTAACTTTCAACCAGGAACTCCGAATGTGCACTTCGATGGATTGAGCTTGATATCGTACCTTCTGAGGTTGGCAAATGTTTCGGCGAGGTCAGCAAGCAGGTCGGAACCTTTTCGCGACTTAACGATGATATCATCCATATACGCTTCCACATTCCGACTGATTTGAGTGAGAAGACACTTCTGAATCATACGCATAAATGTGGCTCCGGCATTCTTGAGGCCGAATGGCATGGTGATATAGCAGAAGCACCCGAATGGAGTGATGAAAGCTGTTTTTACTTCGTCGGGTCCATACAGACGGATCTGATGATACCCGGAATATGCATCTAGAAAAGACAATCTCTCACATCCCGCGGTCGAGTCAACAATTTGATCTATGCGAGGGAGAGGAAAATGATCTTTCGGGCAGGCCTGATTGATGTGCTTGAAGTCAATGCACATGCGGAGTGATTTGTCCTTCTTGGGAACCATGACGACATTAGCGAGCCACTCGGAGTGGTATATCTCTCGGATAAATCCTGCCGCCAACAGTCGAGCCACTTCCTCACCAATAGCTTTTCTGTTCTAGACGGCGGACCGCCGAAGATGCTCTTTGACTGGTTTTGCTGATTTGTCGACTCTGAGGCGATGCTCAGCCAGTCCCCTGGGAACACCTGGCATGTCAGCTGGCTTCCATGCAAAAATGTCCCAGTTCTCACGGAGGAACTGGATGAGCGCTTCTTCCTATTTTGGGTCGAGTGTCGTGGAGATGTGGGTCGGGGCTGCATTGGGGTCGGTCGGGTGAATGTGAACAGGTTTTGTCTCGCCAGACGACTGAAATGCAGACTCTGTGGCTGGTTTCTTGGATCGCAACAAATCACTCGGATCTGCGTTTTGCTTGTACTCTTCGAACTCGACCGCTGTCACCTGGGAATCAGCAATCTTCGAGCCCTTCTGAAAGCACTCTTCTGCCTTTTTCCGATCACCAGTGACAGTGATCACCCCTTTGGGACCTGGCATTTTCAGTTTGAGGTACATGTAACATGGTCGAGCCATGAACCGTGCATAGGCGGGCCTCCCCAAAATGGCGTGGTACGCGCTCTGAAAATCCACAACCTCAAAGGTCAACTTTTCTTTGCGAAAATGTTTTGAGTCGCCAAAAACCACATCCAGGGCTATTTGGCCGAGTGAGTTGGCTTTGTTCCCTGGTATGACTCCGTGGAAACTCATGTTGCTAGTGCTCAGTCGGGACATCGGGATGCCCATTCCCTTCAGTGTGTCTGCATACAACAAGTTCAGCCCACTGCCACCGTCCATCAGCACTTTCGTCAGTCGAGTGCCTTCGACAACTGGGTCGACCACCAAAGCTTGCCTCCCAGGGGTGGCAACATGAGTCGGGTGATCAGATTGGTCGAATGTGATGGGTGTTTGGGACCATTTCAGATAACTTGGTTTTGCTGGGGCAACCATATTCACCTCACGATTAATGACTTTCAGTCGACTCTTGCTCTCCACATCCGCGAAGATCATCAGAGTGGAGTTGATATGCGGATATTCTTCCTCACTGTCCTCTTTGTCTCCGGCCTTGTCTGACTCTTTCTCCTTGTCCTTAGACTATTTTCCCTGAAACTGCTGGATCAGGAGTCGACACTGGCGAGTGGTGTGCTTTGGGTAAATAATGTTGCCCTCTTCATCTTTCTTCGTGTGGATGTGGCATGGCATATCCATCACGTCATTTCCTTCTTTATCCTTTACTTTCTTAGGATTCCAGGATCCTTTTGGCTTCCCTTTGAACTTTCCCTGAGTCACGGCCAGGGCCTCTCCAGGAGCTGCTGGCTCGGCTTTCCGCTTCTGTTTCCGACTGGAATTTCCCTTCTCCGACTGACTTGGCTTATACTCGCCGCTTCGGAGTCGGTCCTCTTCCTCGCCATTGGCGTACTTGGTAGCAATCTCCATCATCCGACTCAGAGTCATGTCTCCGGTTCGACCAAACTTCAGACTCAGTTCTCTGTTCTTGACGCCGTCTTTGAAGGCGCAAACTGCTTGATGAATAGACACATTTTCCATAGTATGGTGCAGAGTGATCCACCTCTGAATGTACTCTCTGAGAGTCTCATTGGGTTTCTGCACACAAACTTGCAGCCCTGTCAAACCAGCTGGTCGCTTGCAGGTTCCTTCAAAAGTTCTGACAAACACTCGGAACAAATCTTCCCAAGTGTAAATACTGCTAGGAGGTAACTGATTCAACCACGCTCTGGCTGAACCTTCCAGCATGAGGGGCAAATGCTTCATGGACACCTCGTCATTCCCACCGCCAATCTGAACAGCCACTCGGTAGTCCTCAAGCCAAGTTTCAGGCTTGGACTCCCCAGTGAACTTGCTGACTCATGTCGCCAACCTGAAATTTGGGGGAATCACTGCGGCTCTGATAGCCCTGCTAAAACACTCTGGACCAGAAACATGCACTCGACTGCTCGTGGGTGCATCTCTCTCGGGTCCACCTCGATGGGCTCTGTTCCGGTCGACCAAGCATTGCACGATAATGGATCGCGCGTCAAAGCCTGGTCCCCTGGGGTCGACTGGAACTCTTCGCCCCGCACTGAACTGATGCCTGTCATCCTGTCGCCGAGGAGCGTAAGACCCTTCCCTCGGAGGGGAAACGGGCACTCGACGCCTGTTATCTCGGTCGTGTCGGTCTCCATACTGACCACGCTGGTTGTCGCACCCTTCCCGCCGCGGAGGCGATCTGGGACTGTGAGCCGACTGAACCGTATTCGCAGCGACGGATCGACTGTGAATTCTGTTGCGCGACTGCGACACAGCTGAGTTCTGGTCCCCTGCTGCTCGGAGCAAATCTCTGATCTGCATCAAGCCTCTCCCAGCTTCTGACTGTGAAGGCTGGATGGACTCTGCTATACGGGTTGCAGCTGCTAAATTCTGAATCGGCGTGCGGTATACCTGAGTCGGCGGGAAGAGTCGACATCGACTGGCTTCGGGGACTCGTTGCCGCGCGCGCTCGTCGAGTGCTCGCTGAAGATTCTCCAGACGAGCGCGTTCAGCCACATTGGCCAAACGTGCCTCCTCCAAGGCGCGAGCCTCGGGGGTCTCTCCCGTAATGGGAGTATGCAGGGAATCCACGTTCCTGCGGCGAAGCTCTTCCCTCTGCAGAGAGTCGAGTGTCTCGGGCTGGTACTCTTCGTGGTCCTGAGCGGGGCCACCTCCACCGCCCGCTCCACCACCATGGGAGAAGCCGGGAGGACTGCGGGATCCGTCGACCATGAGAATTTCCGCCGCTGGATCACTGCTATCGCATTCGGATGTAGTCTCTACGGAGCCAGTCGACAGATCGAACAGGCCGTAGAGAGATTCGTCGGGCTCGATTGCCGCAACTTGTGCGATGGCCGCCTGGTGAGCCACCGCGTGTTTCACCCACCGCTGAATCCTCGACTGACCAAAGCGCTTGCGCTGGTGGGAGACCGGACGGGCGACCGATATAGGAGTCGACTGATAGGGGGCCGACGGTTGTCGCAGCAGAACGCCGCGGACACATGCGCGAAAATGCGTCGCACCGCGGACGGGGACCGCATCAACGTCGAGTGGAGCCTCCTGGAGCCACGCGGAGTCGTCGGCGACGAAGGTGAGAGTGCCAAGACGGATCTCGCGCCGTTCGACCAAAACTCCAGTAGTCATCATGATGAAAGTACTCGGAAATACTGCAACTTCGCCACAAAATCGCTAAAACACCTGCCCCACGGTGGGCGCCAACTGTCGTGGTTCTAAGTCTAACAGTAGAGTGGGGGTAGGTATGGAGAGGCAAGGTCCTAGCTATGGAGAGGTTGTAAACACAAACAATGTACGAGTTCAGGCCCTTCTCGGAGGAAGTAAAAGCCCTACGTCTCGGAGCCCTGAGGCGGTCGAGTGGATTATGTGTATAGGTGTTACAAGAGTGCGAACCCTTCTGCCTGTGGAGGGGGGTGGCTTATATAGAGTACGCCAGGACCCCTGCCAGCCCACGTAGTGGAGGGTTTAAAGTGTATTAAGTCTGGGGCGTTACCAGTAACGCCCCACATAAAGTGCCTTAACTATCATTAAGTCTATTCAATTACAGGCCGTTGCAGTGCAGAGTGCCTTCTGATCTTCTGGTGGTCGAGTGTATCTCCATGGTCGAGTGAATCTCCATGGTCGAGTCCTTCTGGTCGAGTCCTTCTGGTCAGTCGAGTGGGTTCCTCGTTGGTCGACTGGAAGGTGATCTCTTCTAAGACTGTCCCTGAGTAGGACATTCAGGTCAGGCCTATGACCCTACCCTAGGTACATGAATCCATCAGGAGGCGCCCTAGCCCACCTAGAGGCTGGTGCCTTCTCATACTTGGCCCATGTATGCCTCTGGGGCCCATGCCCCCCCCCGGTGGACCCCCGGACCCCTCCGGTGGTCCCGGTACATTACCGATAAACCCCGAAACTTTTCCGGTGACCAAAAGAGGACCATTCCGGAACTCCTCTGACGTCCGGGATCTCATCCGGGACTCCGAACAACATTCGGTAACCACATACAAACTTCCTTTATAACCCTAGCGTCATCGAACCTTAAGTGTGTAGACCCTACGGGTTCGGGAGACATGTAGACATGACGGAGACGTTCTCCGGTCAATAAACAACAGCGGGATCGGGATACCCATGTTGGCTCCCACATGTTCCACGATGATCTCATCGGATGAACCACGATGTCAAGGACTCAATCGATCCCGTATACAATTCCCTTTGTCTAGCGGTATTGTACTTGCCCGAGATTCGATCGTCGGTATACCGATACCTTGTTCAATCTCGTTACCGGCAACTCTCTTTACTCGTTCCGTAACACATCATCCCGTGATCAACCCCTTGGTCACATTGTGCACATTCTGATGATGTCCTACCGAGTGGGCCCAGAGATACCTCTCCGTTTACACGGAGTGACAAATCCCAGTCTCGATTCGTGCCAACCCAACTGATACTTTCGGAGATACCTGTAATGCACCTTTATAGCCACCCAGTTACGTTGTGACATTTGGTACACCCAAAGCATTCCTACGGTACCCGGGAGTTGCACAATCTCATGGTCTAAGGAAAAGATACTTGACATTAGAAAAGCTTTAGCATACGAACTACACGATCTTTGTGCTAGGCTTAGGATTGGGTCTTGTCCATCACATCATTCTCCTAATGATGTGATCCCGTTATCAACGACATGCAATGTCCATAGCCAGGAAACCATGACTATCTGTTGATCACAACGAGCTAGTCAACTAGAGTCTCACTAGGGACATATTGTGGTCTATGTATTCACACGTGTATTACGATTTCTGGATAATACAGTTATAGCATGAATAAAAGACTATTATCATGAACAAATAAATATAATAATAACACTTTTATTATTGCCTCTAGGGCATATTTCCAACAGTCTCCCACTTGCACTAGAGTCAATAATTTAGTTCACATCACCATGTGATTAACACTGACAGGTCACATCACCATGTGACCAACATCCAAAGAGTTTACTAGTGTCATTAAACTAGTTCACATCTTCATGTGATTAAGACTCAATGAGATCTGGGGTTTGATCATGTTCTGTTTGTGAGAGAGGTTTTAGTCAACGGGTCTGAACCTTTCAGATCCGTGTGTGCTTTACAAATCTCTATGTCATCTCCTAGATGCAGCTACCACGCTCTATTTGGAGCTATTCCAAATAACTGTTCTACTAGGAGCTATTCTAAATTGTTGCTCCATTATACGTATCCGGTATCTCTACTGAGAGCTATCCGGATATGTGTTAAGCTTGTATCGACGTAACCCTTTACGACGAACTCTTTTACCACCTCCATAATTGAGAAAATTCCTTAGTCCACTAGTTACTAAGGATAACTTGGACCACTGTCCTGTGATCCATTCTTGGATCACTCTTGTACCCCTTGACTGACTCATGGCAAGGCACACTTCAGGTGCGGTACACAGCATAGCATACTGTAGAGCCTACGTCTTAAGCATAGGGGACTACCTTCGTCTTTTCTCTCTATTCTGCCGTGGTCGAGCTTTAAGTCTTAACTTCATACCTTATAACTCAGGAAAGAACTCCTTCTTTGACTGATCCATCTTGAACACCTTCAAGATCATGTCAAGGTATGTGCTCATTTGAAAGTACCATTAAGCATTTTGATCTATTCTTATAGATCTTGATGCTCAATGTTCAAGTAGCTTAATCCAGGCTTTCCATTGAAAAACACTTTCCAAATAACCCTATATGCTTTCCAGAAATTCTACGTCATTTCTGATCAACAATGTGTCAACAACATATACTCATCAGAAATTCTATAGTGCTCCCACTCACTTCTTTGGAAATACAAGTTTCTCATAAACTTTGTATAAACCAAAATCTTTGATCATCTCATCAAAGCGCACATTCCAACTCCGAGATGCTTACTCCAGTCCATGGAAGGATCGCTGGAGCTAGCATACCTTTTAGAATCCTTAGGATCGACAAAAACCGTTTTGATTGTATCACATAGAACCTTTCCTTACGAAAAACTGGTAAGGAAACTCGTCTTGACATCCATCTGCCAGATTTCATAAATGCAGCTAATGCTAACATGATTCTGACGAACTTTAAGCATCGCTACGGATGAGAAAATCTCATCGTAGTCAACTTGTGAAAAACTCTTCGCCACAAGTCGAGCTTCATAGACGGTGACATCACCGTCCACATCCGTCTTCTTCTTAAAGATCCATTTATCTTAATGGCTTGCCGATCATTGGGCAAGTCCACCAAAGTCCATGCTTTGTTCTGATACATGGATCCTATCTCGGATTTCATGGCTTCTAACCATTTGTCGGAATATGGGCCCACCATCGCTTCTCCATAGCTCGTAGGTTCATTGTTGTCTAGCAACATGACCTTCAAGACAGGATCACCGTACCACTCCGAAGCAGTACGTGTCCTTGTCGTCCTACGAGGTACGGTAGTGACTTGATCCAAAAACTTCATGATCACTATCATAAGCTTCTACTTCAATTGGTGTAGGTGCCACAGGAACAACTTCCTGTGCCCTGATACACACTGGTTGAAGTGATGGTTCAATAACCATATCAAGTCTCCACCATCCTCCCACTCAACTCTTTCGAGAGAATCCTTTCCTCAAGAAAGGACCCGATTCAAGAAACAATCCATATTGCTTTCGGATCTGAATTAGGAGGTATACCCAACTGTTTTGGGTGTCCTATGAAGATGCATTTTATCCACTTTGGGTTCGAGCTTATCAACCTGAAACTTTTTCACATAAGCGTCGCAGCCCCAAACCTTTAAGAAATGACAGCTTAGGTTTCTCTAAACCATAGTTCATATGGTGTCATCTCAATGGAATTACGTGGTGCCCCATTAAAGTGAGTGCGGTTGTCTCTAATGCCTAACCCATGAACGATAGTGGTAATTCGATAAGAGACATCATGGTACGCACCATATCCAATAGGGTGCAACAATGATGTTCGGACACACCATCACACTATGGTGTTCCAGGTGGTATTTATTGTGAAACAATTCCACAATGTCTTAATTGCGTGCCAAAGCTCGTAACTTAGATACTCATCTCTATGATCATATCATAGACATTTTATCCTCTTGTCACAATGATCTTCTAACTTCACCCTGAAGTTACTTGAACCTTTCAATAATTCAGACTCGTGATTCATCAAGTAAATATACTCAACATCTACTCAAATCATCTGTGAAGTAAGAACATAACGATATCCACTACATGCCTCAGCACTCATTGGACTGCACACATCAAAATGTGTTACTTCCAACAAGTTGCTATCTTGTTCCATCTTACTGAAAACGAGGCTTTTCAGTCATCTTGCCCATGTGGTAAGATTTGCATATCTCAAGTGATTCAAAAATCAAGTGAGTCCAAACGATCCATCTGCATGGAGTTTCTTCATGCGTATACACCAATAGACATGGTTCGCATGTCTCAAACTTTTCAAAAACGAGTGAGTCCAAAGATCCATCAACATGGAGCTTCTTCATGCGTTTTATACCATTATGACTTACATAGCAGTGCCACAAGTAAGTGGTACTATCATTACTATCTTATATCTTTTGGCATGAAAATGTGTATCACTACGATCGAGATTCAATAAACCATTCCTTTAGGTACAAGACCATTGAAGGTATTATTCAAATAAACAGAGTAACCATTATTATCCTTAAATGAATAACCGTATTGCGATAGACATAATCCAATCATGTCTATGCTCAACGCAAACATCAAATAACAATTATTTAGGTTTAACACCAATCTCGTTGGTAGAGGGAGCGTGCGATGCTTGATCACATCAACCTTGGAAATACTTCCAACACATATCGTCAGCTCACATTTAGCTAGTCTCCGTTTATTCCGTAGCTCTTTTATTTCGAGTTACTAACACTTAGCAACCGAACCGGTATCTAATACCCTGGTGCTACTAGGAGTACTAGTAAAGTACACATTAACATAATGTATATCCAATATACTTCTATCGACCTTGCCAGCCTTCTCATCTACCAAGTATCTAGGGTAATTCTGCTCCAGTGGTTGTTCCCCTTATTACAGGAGCACTTAGTCTCGGGTTTGGGTTCAACCTTGGGTTTCTTGACTAGAGCAGCAGCTGATTTGCCGTTTCATGAAGTATCCCTTCTTGCCCTTGCCCTTCTTGAAACTAGTGGTTTCATCAACAATTGATGCTCCTTCTTGATTTCTACTTTCGTGGTGTCAAACATCGCGAGTACCTCAAGGATCATCAAATGTATCCCTGATATAGTTCATCACGAAGCTCTAGCAGCTTGGTGGCAATGACTTTGGAGAAACATCACTATCTCATCTGGAAGATCAACTCCCACTCGATTCAAGTGATTGTTGCACTCAGACAATCTGAGCACAAGCTCAACGATTGAGCTTTTCTCCCTTAGTTTGTAGGCTAAGAAAATCGTCGGAGGTCTTATACCTCTTGACGTGGGCACGAGCCTGAAATCCTAATTTCAGCCCTCGAAACATCTCATATGTTCCGCGATGTTTCAAAAAACATCTTTGGTGCCTCTACTTAAGCCATTTAACTGAACTATCACGTAGTTATCAAAAACGTGTATGTCCGATGTTCGCAACATCCACAGACGATGTTTGGGGTTCAGCACACTGAGCGGTGCATTAAGGACATAATCTTTCTACTGTCCGCATAATTGCTACTGTCAACTTTCAACTATATTTTCTCTAGGAACATATCTAAATAGTAGAACTGAAGCGCGAGCTTATGACATAATTTGCAAAAGGTATTTTGACTATGTTCAAGATAATTAAGTTCATCTTATGAACTCCCACTTAGATAGACATCCCTCTGGTCATCTAAGTGATTACATGATCCGAGTCAACTAGGCCGTGTCCGATCATCACATGAGACGGGCTAGTCATCATCGGTGAACATCTTTATGTTGATCGTATCTACTATACGACTCATGCTCGACCTTTCGGTCTCTGTGTTCCGAGGCCATGTCTGTACATGCTAGGCTCGTCAAGTTAACCCTAAGTGTTTTCGCGTGTGTAAATCTGTCTTACACCCGTTGTATGTGAACGTAAGAATCCATCACACCCGATCATCACGTGGTGCTTAGAAGCGACAAACTGTAGCAACGGTGCACAGTTAGGGGAGAACACTTCTTGAAATTGTTGTAAGGGATCATCTTATTTACTACCGTCGTTCTAAGTAAACAAGATGCATAAACATGATAAACATCACATGCAATCAAATAGTGACATGATATGGCCAATATCATTTTGCTCCTTTTGATCTCCATCTTCGGGGCTCCATGATCATCGTCGCCACCGGCATGACACCATGATCTCCATCATCATGATCTCCATCATCGTGTCTCCATGAAGTTGTCTCGCTAACTTATTACTTCTACTACTATGGCTACCGGTTAGCAATAAAGTAAAGTAATTACATGGCGTTGTTCAATGACACGCAGGTCATACAATAAACTTAAGACAACTCCTATGGCTCCTGCCGGCTGTCATACTCATCGACATGCAAGTCGTGAATCCTATTACAAGAACATGATCAATCTCATACATCACATATCATTCATCACATTCTTCTTGGCCATATCACATCACAAAGCATACCCTGCAAAAACAAGTTAGACGTCCTCTAATTGTTGTTTGCATGTTTTACGTGGCTGCTATGGGTTTCTAGCAAGAACGTTTCTTACCTACGCAAAACCACAACGTGATATGTCAATTGCTATTTACCCTTCATAAGGACCCTTTTCATCGAATCCGTTCCGACTAAAGTGGGAGAGACTGGCACCCGCTAGCCACCTTATGCACCAAGTGCATGTCAATCGGTGGAACCTGTCTCACGTAAGAGTACGTGTAAGGTCGGTCCGGGCCGCTTCATCCCACAATACCGTCGAAACAAGATTGGACTAGTAACGGTAAGCATATTGAACAACATCAACGCCCACAACTACTTTGTGTTCTACTCGTGCAAAGAATCTACGCAATAGACCTAGCTCATGATGCCACTATTGGGGAACGTAGCAGAAATTCAAAAAATTTCCTACCTATCACCAAGATCTATGTATGGAGAGACCAGCAACGAGGGGAAGGAGAGTGCATCTACATACCCTTGCAGATCGCTAAGCGGAAGCGTTCAAGAGAACAGAGTTGAAGGAGTCGTACTCGTCATGATCCAAATCACCGGAGATCCTAGTGCCGAACGGACGGCACCTTCGCGTTCAACACACGTACAGCCCGGTGACGTCTCCCATGCCTTGATCCAGCAAGGAGAGAGGGAGAGGTTGAGAAAGACTCCATCCAGCAGCAGCACAACGGTGTGGTGGTGGTGGAGGAGCGTGGCAATCCTGCAGGGCTTCGCCAAGCACCACAGAAGAGGAGGAAGAAGAGACGCAGTGCTGCACCAACGAGAGATCGAATCACATCTGTTCTGGGCAGCCCAATGCCTCAATATATATAGGGAAGGGGAGGGGCTGCGCCCCCTCTAGGGTTTCCCCCCCCCCACCCCCCCAAGGGGTGCGGCCAGCCCTAGATGGGGTTTGGGGAGGCGGCCAAAGGGGGAGAGGAGAGGGAGGCGCAGGGAGTATGGGCCTTAGGGCCCATCTGCCCTTAGGGTTTGCCCCCTCTCCCCTTCTAGGCGCATGGGCCATGGTGGGAGGCGCCCTAGCCCACCTAGGGGCTGGTGCCTTCTCATACTTGGCCCATGTATTCCTCTGGGGCCCATGCCCCCCCCCCCCGGTGGACCCCCGGACCCCTCCGGTGGTCCCGGTACATTACCGATAAACCCCGAAACTTTTCCGGTGACCAAAACAGGACTTCCCATATATAAATCTTTACCTCCGGACCATTCCGGAACTCCTCGTGACGTCCGGGATCTCATCTGAGACTCCGAACAACATTCCGTAACCACATACAAACTTCCTTTATAACCCTAGCGTCATCGAACCTTAAGTGTGTAGACCCTACGGGTTCGGGAGACATGTAGACATGACGGAGACGTTCTCCGGTCAATAAACAACAGCGGGATCTGGATACCCATGTTGGCTCCCACATGTTCCATGATGATCTCATCGGATGAACCACGATGTCAAGGACTCAATCGATCCCGTATACAATTCCCTTTGTCTAGCGGTATTGTACTTGCCCGAGATTCGATCGTCGGTATACCGATACCTTGTTCAATCTCGTTACCGGCAAGTCTCTTTACTCGTTCCGTAACACATCATCCCGTGATCAACCCCTTGGTCACATTGTGCACATTCGATGATGTCCTACCGAGTGGGCCCAGAGATACCTCTCCGTTTACACGGAGTGACAAATCCCAGTCTCGATTCGTGCCAACCCAACAGATACTTTCGGAGATACCTGTAATGCACCTTTATAGCCACCCACTTACGTTGTGACGTTTGGTACACCCAAAGCATTCCTACGGTATCCGGGAGTTGCACAATCTCATGGTCTAAGGAAAAGATACTTGACATTAGAAAAGCTTTAGCATACGAACTACACGATCTTTGTGCTAGGCTTAGGATTGGGTCTTGTCCATCACATCATTCTCCTAATGATGTGATCCCGTTATCAACGACATCCAATGTCCATAGCCAGGAAACCATGACTATCTGTTGATCACAACGAGCTAGTCAACTAGAGGCTCACTAGGGACATATTGTGGTCTAAGTATTCACACGTGTATTACGATTTCCGGATAATACAGTTATAGCATGAATAAAAGACTATTATCATGAACAAAGAAATATAATAATAACACTTTTATTATTGCCTCTAGGGCATATTTCCAATAGCAATGTGCCACCTCTGACGTACCCTGCCGCCCCGGTCCCCGCTGGAGCGGCCGCCAATGGATGCCGAGGAGGACTGGCTCCTCTTCCTCCTCCTCCCGCTCCTCCAACCTTTCCTCCTCGCACTCCTGCGGCTCGCCAGCGCTCTTCAGCGTCAAGGCCGAGCAAGCAAAGACGCCTCTCGGCCGGCGCACCCGCAGCGCCGGCATCGTCATCAACGAGGGCGGGCGCGGCTCCTCCTCCTTGGCTGCTCCCCGCCTCATCAAGCCGAAGACGGAGCCGGGGCTCGCCGCCGTGAAGACGGAGCAATGTCTCGCCGGCGTCAAGACGGAGCCGGGCTCGACAACGCGGCGGCCTTAAAGTGGGCGCGGGAGGACTGGGCGCGGTTGGAGTTGGATCGCCAACGCCGCGCCCTAGAGGAGATCGCCGCTCGGTGCCAGGGCCGCGACGAGGGAGGCATCGTCGTTCTCGACAACAGCGACGACGACGCGCCACCGCCGCCGGTCCGCCGGGGCAACCCCGGGCAGGGGTCCAGCAGCAGCGTACGCACGAACGAGGAGAAGGACGACGATGGCGGCAGCTACCCCGTGTTCAGCGAGTTCTTCAGCTTCTAGTCGCGGCCTTGTTTTTAAGTGAATTTTATGTTGTCTATGTAAAAACGGTTTTAAAGTCGCTCATGTTTATGTCATTCTTGCCAAATTTTGTTCAATTTAATTTTTAAACACTTGGAAATAGGTGTCCTAGGGCCGTCCTTGGGGGCGGCGGCTGGAACCTCGATCGGCCCCAGTCCGATTTTATCGCCGGTTTGCCCCTAGGCGACGATTTTTCGGGCCGCATGGGGGGCCGAACGGCTAGAGTTGCTCTAGTCGTCCCGACTGTCCGGGCGGACATTTAAGGGAAGAATAGTAGGAGAGCCCGCTGGAGATACCCTATCTTCACCACGTAGTGGCTCTGAATTTTCTATCAGTCTAATCGGCTATATCAATTCAAGTTTTTTTTTTTTGCGGGAAAACTTGTATTACTCACTTCACACAGGATTACAATCAAAGGAGTTAAGCTCAATGGCCTCCGGAGGTCCCGACCCAAGCCAGGTCATAGTTCTTCCCTCCACACGAGCAAAGTTTGCAAGAGAGTTACTAACTTTATTTTGAGCTCTACTAACGTGAGTAATACTAGTTTTACGAAGACCCATGAGATACTTGATCTCCTTTACCAAAGCCGAATAGACTGATCTATCTTGATCACTAGATTTTATCATCTTCACTGCAACTGAAGAATCCATCTCGATCGCCACCGGAAGTTCCGAACGCATCAACGCCAATGATAGCCCTTCCATACACGCTCCTAGTTCAGCTTCGAGGGCTCCCCGACACGAGAACAATTCCCTGCAAGAGGAGAAGATAATGCAGCCCTGTTCATCACGGAGTACCATGCCTGATCCAGCTCTTCCATCCTCTGAAAACGACCCATCCGAGCTAAGTTTCACCCAGCCTCGATCCGGCCGTACCCAGCCGCAAGCTGCAGCCACTGTTCTTTTATGTGATATACGTAGCAAGGCATCTGGCGACACTGCAGTTTTACCTTTGCACGGATCCGCAAACGGGTCATTCTTTATGCATAATAGCGATTCCAAGTAGCTGCATAAAAAACGTTTGGATACCTCTATCAGTGGTGGACTCTTGTCATGAACAATCTCATTTCGTACATGCCAACATCTCCAAAGAAGCATCAGTAGCATGGCTCGATCAGTGTCTGGCAACACTTCCAGAGCTTGAAACAGCCACTCAACTCCAATGTTTTCTATTGATTCAATTGCAGGAAGCCGCCACACATTTGCCATCTCCTTCCATAGCTCAACTGAATTTGGACAAACACAAAAAGGATGGTAGTTGTCCTCAATTCCTTTGCCACAAATTGGACATATGGGCATTGTCTCAAGACCCCTACGGTGCTTGTTTTGCCATGTTGGTAGGGAATTTGTGCATAGACGCCAAGCAAAATTCTTGACTGTAGGAGGAACTTCACAGGACCATACAAGCTTCCAACATTTTCTGCTACCATCCGGAGCCAAGCTTGATGAACCTGCAGCTTCACCGGCGGACAGTTGCAATGCTAGATTATAAGCACTTTTGACAGAAAAATTTCCGTGCACTCCTGGACCCCAAGCTAATATATCTTCATGCAATCTTGGAGATGCTCTGATCTTCAAGATTTCAACAACATCACAAGGTAGAAAGTATGTCTGCAGCAACTGTACATTCCATGAACCATTAGTGTTTAATAGGTCTGCCACATACCTGGTTCTGCACCTCCCTTGGATCGAAACCGGTTTATAGGAGTCTGGTCTTGGAATCCAATTATCCCTCCACACTCTAATACTCCGTCCATTCCCAACTCTCCATATAAGCCCTCTCTTCAATAAATCTAGCCCATGACATATTGCTGTCCATGATGATGAGGCATTACCAGAGAACACTGTATCCTCAATATTACCATCCGGATAGTAGCGAGCCTTCAGTAGTTGAGCGCACAAACTGTCGGGTCTAACAATGAGTCTCCATGCCTGACGTGCAAGAAGAGCTTGATTGAACAAACGGAAGTCCCGAAAACCTAGACCGCCTTTGCACTTAGGTTGCAACAGATGGTCCCAAGCCTTCCAGTGGACCTTCCGTTTCCCCTTTTCCGAGCCCCAATAAAAACTTCTCACCATTCTAGTCAGATCATCACACACCGAGTATGGGAGTTTGAAGACCCCCATGATATAAGTAGGTAGCGCTTGGGCCACGGACTTTATCAGTACTTCTCTTCCCGGCTGTGCTAGGTGTCCGTCCCCCCACTGTATCAATCTTTTTGTCATGCTAGTCTGAAGATTTTGAAACTTCCCTTTTGACATGCGACCTTCCGGAGTGGGTAGTCCAAGATATCTCTCCTCAAAACAAGAAGTGGTGACTTGAAGCACTGATCTAACATTTCCCTGTACATCCTCAGGACAGGCATTACCAAATAGAATGGAGCACTTATCATAGTTTAAGCTCTGACCAGTAGCTAGTTCATATGTATTCAGTGCATCTTTCACATGTTCAACCTGGCTATGTGAAGCCTCAAAAAATAGCATTGTATCATCAGCAAACAAGAGATGTGAAATACCGGCCGCTCGCCGACAAATTTTTACTGGAGTTATAACATTTGAACTGACACCATGCTTCAGTATAGCAGATAGTCCATCAGCAACGAAAAGGAATAGAAAGGGTGATAATGGGTCACCTTGCCGAAGACCACGTGTTGGTGCAAATGAATCCAAGAGAGTTCCGTTGAATTTGACCGAAAACCTCACCGATGTGACACATGTCATAATCCAGTCCACCCATCGATGAGAGAAACCCATCCTTTGCATCACTTGCTTCAAGAATACCCAATCAACCCTGTCATATGCTTTCGAGAGATCAAGCTTGTAGGCACAGAAGCTTTTAGTTGGATCCTTCTCCTGTTTGATATGATGAATACACTCAAATGCCACCAAGGCATTATCGGTGATCATCCTCCCTGGGATGAATGCACTCTGTTCTGGAGAGATGAGATCATCCAACAAGGGCCTCAACCTGTTCACCAGACACTTAGATATAACTTTATAAATGACATTACATAAACTTATTGGCCTGTAGTGTGTAATTCTGGTTGGGCTAGCAATCTTAGGGATAAGAACAATCGAGGTATCATTAACACCATCTGGCATGACACCGGTGTTGAAAAATTCCTTCACCGAGACAATAACACTGTCCTTCAAAGTATCCCAATTCCGTTGAAAAAATCTGGCCGGAAATCCATCTGGACCAGGGGCCTTCAAGGGGCCAATCTGAAATAAAGCATCTGATATCTCCTGATCCGAAAATGCCGCACATAGCCTAGCATTGTCCTCATCCGTGATCTTACTTTCAAAAAGACCCAGAACATGGCTGGCATCAAGGTTAGGATCAGCAGTATATATGGAGCTAAAATACTCATTGATCGTACCTTTCATAGATGGGATATCAGAATGAACAACACCCTCATTGTCAACAAGCTCTTTGATTTTGTTCTTACGGGCTCGCCATACCGCCTTGCTTTGAAAGAATTTGGTATTTCTATCCCCTTCTTTCAACCAGGAGATACGAGATCTTTGAAGCCACATCATCTCCTCTTTATATAGCAGCTCGTTCATTCTGTCCGTAACTTTCCTAATCTCTTCCCGATCAGCATTCATATTCATCAATTCTTCTAGCTGGGTACACGACTTATTTAGTTCTCGAGTAATGTTTCCAAACTTTTTCTTACCCCAAGACCGAAGGGTATTCAACATGGACCCAAGAGCAGTCCGAAGTTTTCCAAGATCATCAACAACACCGAAGGACTCCCATGTTTCCTTGATGATACCAGGAAGTGCCTCATCCCTTTCCCACAAAATCTCATATTGGCGAATACGAGAACCAACAGCACCCAAATCAGGCTCACCTATAAGAAGAAGCGGTACGTGGTCAGAGCACGGCGAAGCCAAGTGTTTCACCTCAGAACGGGCAAAAAGATTTCTCCACGCATTTGAAGCCACTGCCCTGTCAAGTCTGACCCTTACATTTGCTTGTCCTGCTCTCATGTTGTTGTATGTAAATGGAGTGCCAGTAAATCCCAAGTCAACTAGAGCACAAGCTTCCAAGGTATCTCTAAACGCCACCATTTGTACCTCCGGCCGAGGTGTTACCGACAAATGCTCAAAGTCCCACATAGCCTCATTAAAATCTCCCATCACTAGCCATGGCACATCAGAGGCACTACACAGATTTTCCAATTTCGACCACATGAGATGACGATGCTCTACCCGGGGTTCTCCATACACACAGGTTAATCTCCATTGCGGACTATCCATCGTGACCTGCACCAATGCATCAATATATCGATCATCTGTACCCAAAATCTCCACCACACATGACTCATGCCAGTAAAGGGCAAGGCCACCGCTCATGCCCCTACTATCCACACCTTCAAAACCTCGGAGGCCAAGACGACCCCTCTTGCTTTTCATTTTACTAGCTTTCTGTCGAGTTTCACAAAGGAACACAAATTTGGGGGAATGCGATTGTACCAAGATCGCGAGATCACGAACTGTCCGGGCGTTCCCCCCACCACGGCAGTTCCAACTTAGAAGATTCATTGCTCCCGGCGGCGCCCCTCGAAAGAGCCCGCCGATGAAATTTTTGACTTGTTCTGCTCACCCAAACTTGTATTGACACCTGTTTTTGCCCTCTTCAGATCTTGCTTTGCATTTGGGCTAGGAGGAACAACTGCACCTCCTACTGGTAGCGCAGGGGAAGAGGCATTAGCAGTCACACTATCCACACGGGATGCAACATCCCTCTTCCTGCCAGGATCAGACTCAATATCCACCAACGACAGACCATTGTTTTTATCAACCTCCATTGCTGCAACTGCCATAGAGCCTTCTGTATTCATCTCATTACCTGGTACCTTCCCATCCTGATTCCCTCCACCACTCTTGCCACCTCCACGCATATTCCAAGAGGCACGGAGGTCTTTGAAAATTAATGATTTCGATGGATGAACTCCATCACCATGTTCAGTATGCAAGTGACCAATCAATCCTCAAAGTGCACACCAATCTGGCAACCTCTCATATTTAACCTTGAAGATCTGCCGTTTCTTTTTCCTCACCACTGACACATGATTCTTTAAAGGTTTTGTTACATCCAGAATCACTCTGGCTCTATAGAAATTACCTATCACATCAACAGAATTTTTATCTTCAGCATAAAACTTGCCTACCTTCTCTGCCAAAGGTTTCATCAGGGATTCAAAACCATCCGGCAAGTCATGAACTTGAATCCAGATTTTAATGGAATTGAGATCGATCGAGGACGGTTTTGTAAACCCATCATACTCCGCAAGTAGTACTGGTTGTCCCCGGAAGGCCCAAGGACCACCTTCCATGACTTTGTCCCAATCCCCTAAGCACGAAAATTGGATAGTATACAGATTGTTACCCAGAGAACGAAACTTCACCGGTTGGGCAAGATCCCACGGGTTCCTCATGTTCTTGAAGAACCAGAAATCTCCATATTCCTTATGTGTATGAACTTTGCCGATCGCCAACCAGCGCGGGTCCGCAGAATCATCAGGGATCACATCTTCAAACACCAGATCATCAAATTGCTCATCCTGAATCCCTAATTCTTCCATCATATCTGCAAGTTCCTTATCATCCATTGTCACGGATGCAGATGGATCGCTCGCCATCTCCAGCAGAAACACACGGGATCGCCTGTAGATGCACGCTACGGACAGCCCTAACCCTTTCACCACGCCAAGGCCGGGAAGCAACACGGGGGCTACCCCTTGGTCGGCCCGAACGAGGGATCAGAGGAAGGGGAACGGTGGCTGCGGGAGATACTCAACAGCGCCGCCAGGACGCCGAGAGGAGAAACCCTAACGAGAGGGGAAATATTTCAGTCTTGCGTGTCGGTGTCGGTGTTGGCGGTGGCTTGGCTATATCAATTCAAGTTAGTTTCGACGTAAGTAGGGTGCCAACGTGGGAGTGTTTATTCAACAAACCGGTCAGTTTGATTAATCCAGTTACAAGATTTTTACTATCATCTACTACCTCCGTTCTCAAATATTTATCTTTCTAGATTTTCACAAGTGACTACATACAGAGCAAAATGAGTGAATCTGCACTTTAAAATATGTCTACATACATCCGTATGTTGTAGTCCATTTGAAATATTTAGAAAGACAAATATTTGAGAACAAAGGGAGTAGTGGAATATAAATCTAAACATGCATGCCAAAATTAGTACTCCCTCCTACTGAAAATACTTATCTAGATGTATTTTAAATTTAGATACATCCATTTTTATCTATTTATGCGACAAGTTTTTCGAACGGAGGGAGTAGTTGCGTGGGTATTACCATGTTCAAGGATAGAGACTTAGTTTTGTCCCCAACATATTAATTTTCTAACTGTGATTCGTGTTGAGCCAATACCATAGTTGTGGGATGACGGTAATTAAGTGAGAGATTTAATTAGAGGCTTGTGATGCTATCACTCACCATTGATTTGTGTTGAGCTATCCTTTTGGTGCCCACGGAAGTTAAATAACACGCCCGTACGCACGTATACTGAACTGGCTAGGCTGCTTTGAGCTCGTGGGCGGCCCGGCTTTTCATGAGATAAATTATTCTCTTTTTGATGAGGAGCACGTGGCCTTGCGTCCTTCGCATTCATTCATCTTCGTCCCTACCCCATCTGTCCTCAAAATAGTGTACTTTTAACTTGTTGAAGGGTTAAACTATCTTAAAGTTTGATCGAGTTTTTGCAAAAATATATTAATGCTTGTGAAATCAAATAGATATATGATAAAAATATATTTTATCATGAATCCAATGCTAATAATTATGATGTCATAAATGTTAGTCTATTATTCTATAAATACAGTCAAACATAAAAAAGTTTGACTTTTCTACTAAGTTAAAAGTACACTCATTTAAAGACAGAGGGAGTAGTTCTAGCTCCATGCCCCCGGCCCATATATAGAAGGAAGAAAGAGCACCGTGACCACGCCCAGCTAATATAAGTTATTGATTGCTTTGGCATTCATTCATCTTAATTTCTAGTTCCATTACATACTCCCGATCGAAGTAGTAAGTCGAGCACCATGACCACCACGCCCAGCTCGCAATTCCATTCCCAGCTGCAACTGCTGCTGCTAGTAATCCTAGTAGTCATCCTTGTGGCTGCGGCTGAAGAGCAGCGTCCGGGTTGCCCCGACAAGTGCGGCAACATCAGCATTCCCTTCCCGTTCGGCATGGGGAAACCCGGCTGCTTCCGCGAGGGCTTCCAGGTCGTTTGCAACCACTCCTCCCATCCCCCTCGAGCCTTCCTTGCTCACAACGCAACATTCCTGGGCGAGGCCTACTACAACAACGACTCCCATAGCTACAGTGCTTCTTTGAGGTCGCCGCTGGAGCTGGTGAGCACATCAGTCGCCACGGGCGAGGCACGAGTGTATGCCGCGGTCTTGTACTGCTGCAGCACAAATTACAACGAGTCCTTCTGCGGGCGTCAGATAATGGATTTCAGGCACACGCCGTTCGCCATGTCGGAGACGCGTAATATTCTCATCAGCGTCGGCTTCAGAGCCGAGGCTAGACTGGTATGGTCTGTGGATTTACATACCCAAGCCTATTTCACTTCCAGTGCACAAGATTTCCTGTCCGGGCCGGATGCAAGGAACGGGTCGTGCACGGGATGGGGCTGCTCCGAGCGCCCCCTCCCACACGGCGAGGGCTCCGGCAAGTATTCCGCGTTGTCGGTCAACCCCGTGCAAGACAACTCGCGGTGGGAAACCATACCATGCTCCTACGGCATGCTGGTGGAGAAGTCATGGTACAGCTTCTCTACGCCGGACATGTACGGCAACAAGACGCTACTCCAAAGGTTCCCCCGGGGCGTCCCCTTGGCGCTCGATTTCGCCGCCGGGAACACCTCGTGTCCGGTGAAAGGACAGCCGCTGCCTCCGGACTACGCCTGCGTCAGCGGCAACAGCTCATGTGCCAATGCAACATATACTCCTGGCTATATCTGCAAGTGCTGGGACCATTACGCTGGCAACCCATACATTGCTAACGGATGCCAAGGTACATACATACATACATACATACATACATACATACACATGCAAGAAACTGTCGTTACCAATTCGTTAACTCCCAAAAGTGTTGATTCTTCAGACATTGATGAGTGCAAGCAACCCCAAGTGTATCCATGCTCGAGTGACGGGATCTGCAAAAACAGGCTTGGAGGCTATGACTGTCCATGCAAATTCGGAATGAAAGGCGACGGCAAAGCAGGAACCTGCACAGATGTATTCACTATAGCCACAGCAAAGGTGACCGTGGGTAAACTACTAACCTACTAATTCCCTGCCCTGTGATTATTTTTGTTGTTGTTTTTTCGAAAAGGCGCTCAGAGTGCGAGAAAAATGAGTACACAGCACACTGGGTGAGATCTGTTCTAGTACAATCAACACCCTTTGGTTGTAGGCACCCGGCAATGTTTATTTTATCCCGCCTAAATCAATCATTCACCTTCAATTATGTTTTCAATCAGCAACTTGATTCGATATACTCCCTCCGTCCCAAAATAAGTGACTCAACTTTACACTAATTTTAGTACAAAGTTAGTACAAAGTCGAGTCACTTATTTTGGGACCGAGGGAGTATAAAATATATCCTCATGTTGCCAATCTAAATCATCAACATAAAAACACATGTATGACATATATAAGCACTGCCTGCCTGCAGATCTCTTGCCGCATATATGATTGTTTCAAAGGACTTCAATCAGTCGGTTGTACTGCTTAATTTCTATAAATGACCTGGTTGTACTGCTTTATTTATATAAATGACCAGACTAATTTAGGAGTTACATGCTTTCCTTCTGTTTTGCACACTTAATTTCCTCCGAGTTTCAACCCCTCGGCAGTCTTGATTTAGATTTTTCTTCTTCTGATAGTTCTAGTGGTAATTTGTTCTATATTCCGAGTAGATGAACAAAAGAAACTATTTACTTCTTATATGGAACATTTTTACTAGATTTGTAATTTAGTGACATAAACTAAGTTTGTTTCTTGTCCATCTAGGTGCAATAGGTGGTATTCTTCTCATGGTGATTATGTCATTTCTTGTTATTCTTCACAAAGAGAAAAAGAAGACGGAAGAATTCTTCAAAAAGAATGGCGGCCCTACATTAGAGAAGGCAAATGTCATTAAGCTTTTCAAAAAGGAGGACCTCAAGCCAATTTTAAAGAGTAGCAACTTGATCGGTAAAGGTGGCTTTGGTGAAGTTTACAAGGGCCGTCTTGACAATAAAGAAGTTGCAATAAAGAAGCCGATCAATGGTGGTGTGCTAGAGAATGAACAATTTGCAAATGAAGTCATCATCCAATCTCAAGTCATCCACAAGAACATTGTTAGGCTCATTGGTTGTTGCCTTGAAGTTGATGCCCCCATGCTGGTCTACGAGTTTATCACCCATGGTAGCCTCCATGATAATCTTCACAGCAACAATAACAAGGTGCCTCTTAACTTGGATGCACGTTTAAGTATTGCTGCACAGTCAGCGGATGGTCTTGCTTATATGCACTCAAAAGCAAATATTAGAATTCTACACGGTGATGTCAAACCAGCAAATATACTCTTGGATGATAACTTTGTACCCAAGATTTCAGACTTCGGCATATCTAGGTTGATTGCGAGAGACAAGCAACACACTGGATCAGTCATCGGCGACATGAATTATATGGATCCGGTATATCTACAGGAAGGCCTACTCACTGAAAAGAGTGATGTCTATAGTTTCGGAGTTGTGATCCTGGAGCTTATTAGCAGCACGATGGCCATACGTTCGGAGAATAATGGCTTGGTAAAAAGCTTTCTTGAAGCCCATAAGAAACAGAAGAAAGCCACCGAGTTTTTTGACAAGGAAATTGCAATAGCAAAAGATTTAGAGCTTCTTGATAGTCTAGCAGGTATGGCCATGGAATGCCTTAGCCTTTATGTAGATCAAAGACCAACAATGATGGAGGTAGCTGAGCGACTACACATGCTGAGTCGATCGCGTAAGGTGCAAGATGTTTGTCACTAAGTAATTTTTGACAAAATTAATCCTTAAAACATGAGCAGCAGTGGAGGTCTCCTTTGGTCACGGGAAAAAATTGTAACTGTGTTTTTAAGGTGGCCGAATGCTTGTACGCTGCATCTGTAACCGTATTTCTAAGATGGCAGTACTTTTGTCCTGTGCACTACATTTTTTACCAAAATTTTAACCGTGTTAAAGATAATAAGTTATGTTTGCTTGCTTCATGTGAATAAACTAGAGAGAACTACAATACACACATCAGCCGTAAACTCTCCGTGTCATATTAATTGCCTCAATGAGCTTGTTAGGTCAGGATCCCTCGCTGGAGCGTCCCATGCTCCAGGCAGAGAATTACTGTAAACTTTCCATAATACAATAAATGTTCTTCCTGTGAAGAAACAAGAAAGAATTACAACACAGTACAATACACAGTTCAGCCATAAATTTTCCATCTCATCCTTCCTAATTGCATGTTGTGTTTTCCACAATAACCCAGCCAGCCAGTCAGCTTCCCTCCTTGGAGCATCTCATGCGCTCGTCGATCAGCTTGAAGGTCTTCTTCACGAGTTTCCTGTCCAGTGCCGTCATCCTGTAGATCTTGAACACCCGTTTGACACGGTCGGGCTTGCTGCTCTGGAAGTAATGAACCTGTACGCACGTACGTAAAACAACCATAACGAACCTAGCTTGGTAGCTCATAGATTTCTTATCTGAAGGGAGAGGCATTAGAAATACACTGCTGCGGACACCAAAACCCGATTTAACTAACACTCTTCTGGACGATGACCATGAATGTGAAGACGCGTGCCCGATGGCATTTTAGATGGGCATTCCCATTTTCTCCATGGTGCAGATTCTGAATGCAGCTGAAAAAGTGGTCATTCTGTTTACTAATGGCGAGGCATGGGGAGTGGAGAGAGGTGCACATTTTGCTGGTCGTCGGAGAAGCAAGCAAAATGTGGTCTTTGGGCTGTGGAAACACCTACCGAAGCAAAATGTGAAATTCAAAGATGCCACGGAGCTGGAGTAGATATGAACATCTTAGTTGTAAAGAGGAACGAAATAAATAGGACAGACTTGTATAGTGTAACTGACGGGCGAATAGCTCCCATGCGACGTCGTTGGTGTGAACTGTCTCTCATGCGACGTAGTTGGTTGTAATGGCTCTCATGCGACACCTCCCAACGCATAAATAGCTCAAGCAAGACAACCCATTTACGCGTTAGTTAGGCTGAGATTTGGTTAGGACACTGGGGGTTATGTGCTCTGACTGGTGGGTCCACCTAGGGCCACGTAGTCAAGAGTCAACCGTCCACGACTCGACTGGTGACTGTGTGACCCTGCTTGACTCGCCCGTGCTGGACTGGGCGAGCGGCGCCGCCGTAAGCATCTTCTCCGGCAGCGGTTTCTTCTCCGCGGTGGTGGAGCGCATTTCTCGGCAGCGGCAGAGCTATTGCGAGGTGAGCCCGAAACCCTAGTCCCACTCCCCGGAATTTTGGGGGATCTGTGTTCTCATGTTGCCCCTGTTTCTTGGCGATTTAGAATCTCGATTGGATCCGGGGGCTGTTTCGCCCCTTCTGCGCGGCCCGGTGGTGGAGCGCCTTTCTCGGCAGCGGCTGTTGCGAGTGAGTATTTTCTAAGCACTAGTCTCATTCCATTGAATTTTGGATAAATTTGTGGCCTCATGCTGCCGGGCTGCCCCCGTTTCTTGGCGTTTTAGAATCTCGATTGGATAGGACATGGGGCTGGATGAGATGGAGCGAGGAGACAATGCTTCAAATTGGTAATGCCACCCTCTTTTCGGGCTTTTCTCTTTTAGCTGCTATCGAACTCGATTTGGTAGTGCTTGCCATTGACAAAACGCGCTGACAAAACAGGGGAGGTTCAGGTTCTGCCACCACATTCACAATTATAGTGGAATTTTTTCCTTGTAAAGCGAAGCTCAGTGATGGCAGTGTCCAAGACATTGATAGAGATACCACCGTGAGGTTGGATGTCAAATTTGCAGATGTTGATCCCCAGGAATTGGAGAGCATGAAGGAGAAGGCCGTGGGCAATTTGGTGGAGAGAATTGGGGAGAGTATTATTTGGGGTCCAGAACAAGAGGTATCTCTTCAACGTTTCGATAACTATAATGGTGAATATGTGAGAACTGAAGATGGAGAATCTATGGTTGCTGAAATTGATCAGCAAGAAGGGTGGGCAAGCAAACAAGTAACATTTTATGCAGAGCTAATTGATCTGCAAACTCATTCCAGAGTTGGTTATGTGCCATCAAAGATGGCTGCACAGGTGGAAGATGATGAGTGGGTTTCACAAAAGAAGATGTTGGCATTGTTGACTGAACCGACTGTAGTAGTTGAAGATACATGGATTGATGCAGATGGAGAGGAGGGAACCCATGGTGCTAGGAAGATTGTTGTTGACTGGAATGTAGTAGAGTTGAATGAAAAAACAGATTTGGTCATTACACCAATATCTGACATTGATATGGCCGAAATGTTTGGCATTCAAGTTGATGACAAAGATAAGGAGAAGAATGACAGTTCTTTGCCTGCTGATGGTAACACAGGCCCTAGAAATGCAAATGAGGATGAAGAAGAGCTGATGAGAGAGGCTGCAGATGATGTGGATGATGCAGATGATAATGAGCTGGTTTGTTTGTATGACAAAGAGAACCCAGTTATTGAGGTGGGAAAGTTGTGGCCAACCATGAAGGAGTTTAGGATGTCTTTCAGGACCTATGCAGTGAAAAAAGAGTTTGATGCCGAGACTATGTGGACTGATCGAAAGAAATTTTATGCTCGGTGCAAAGGTTATGATGGTGGTGGCAATCCTTGCAAATGGTACTTGTCTGCCAGACTACAACCTGATGGAAGTACAGTAAGGGTAAATCAAATACCACACCAGCATACATTTATGACCACTTCACAGAGAGTTTCAAAGATGACATCATAGCTTTGGGTTACAGAGAAGATTACTCCTATTTTAGCCAAGACTCCAAACACTACTGCAAAGAGGCTTAAAGTTGACTTGGAGAAGTTGTACCCCATCCAGCTGCAATATACCACAGTGTGGAAAGCAAAACAAAGGGCCATGAAATCATTGTATGGTGACTGGGCAAATACATTTAGGATGTTGTATAGTTTTAAAGCAGAGGTGGAGAAGATGTCACCTGGGAGTGTGGTGGAGATAGATACAGAGGTAACAGAGGATGGCTGGGTTTTATTCAGGAAGGTTTTTATGTGTTTGAAGCCTTGCATAGATGGATTCAAAGCAGGTTGTCGTCCATATTTGAGCATATACTCATCTTTTTTGACTGGAAAGTGGAATGGTCAGTTGGCTACATGCAATGCTCTAGATGGACACAACTGGATGTTCCTAATTGCAATAGGAATGTTTCAATCAGAGACAGAGGCATCATGGATATGGTTCATGGTGCAACTGAAAAGATGCATATGGCCAGTTTCTCCTTTGGCCATCCACATAGATGCATGTAAAGGGTTGGAAAATGCAGTAAAAAATGTTTCCCCCCATGCTGAGCGAAGGGAGTGCTTTGGACATATGTGGATGAATCTGATAAAAAAATTCAGAGGAGATGAATTTGGGCGCATGTGGCCAGCAGCAAGATCATACACCAGACAGACACATTCCTATCACCTTGGTAAGATAATGGCATCATGTAGTGATAATGAATTTTCTTCATGGTTGAACACCCACCATTCTCTGTTGTGGTATAGATCAGGTTTTAATACTGCCACAAAATGTGATCATATCAATAATAACTTGGCAGAAAGTTTTAACAACAAAGTGAAGGATTTGAAAGACTTGCCTGTGCATGACATGGTGGACCAAATAAGGATCATGATCATGCGTTTGTGGAAGTTGAGAGGAAAAATTGCTAATATTTTGGAAGGGGACAAGCTTCCAGCAGTGGTACAACAGGTGGTCAACAGGAATAGAAATCTTTCACATCTATCTGTTGAGAAATCTTCCTTGTGGGGTGCTGAAGTTAGAGATACAAAGAGTGGCAAGAGGCATGTGGTAAATACTGAGTTGCATGAGTGCACTTGCCAAGAGTGGCAACACACTGGAAAACCATGTGAACATTCCATACTTTTTTTGGCATCTAAACCCAGGTTAAATATGCACCCATATTTGCATGAGTATTATTCAGTACAAAAATTCAAAGCTGCATATGCAAGTCCAATTCCTGCACTGACTGACCAATCTCAGTGGCCTGAGGTGGAAATAGAATTTACCTTGTGTCCCCCTGTCACTAGAAGAAAGGCTGGGAGGCCAAAACAGAGCAGATTCAAAGCTTGCTTTGAGAAATGTGGTTGTAGTAAGAAGGGGGAAAAGGAAAAGGAAAATAATGATAAGCCCAAAAGGGCTCAAAAAGGTAACAAAAATAGGTGCAAGTTGTGTGAGGTACTTGGGCACAGAATTGGTTCATCCAAATGCATCTACACTCCTCAGAGGCCAAAGTATGTTTATGTTACTGTTTTTGCAAGTTTTTGATTTTGCTACTTGTTCTAGTATCTAACCAAGTCAAATGCTTCATTTTTTAGGAGGAAGCGTGCAGAAAAAGGCCCACCTCTTGTTGTTGAACAATGCTGGCTAGTGAAAAAAGCAAGACTCAATGGCTTTAGAAGGAAGAGCACTAAGCAGATAATGTTTGGTGACAAAGATATGGAGCAAACTGAAACTGTTACTGCTGAACATGAGCTAAGTGTTTCTGTTTTGGACGATGTGATGCATACTGAATCTGTTTTGCAGGCGCTAGGGCAATCTGAAACTGTTGCAGATGAAGCAACTGTTGTGCTGCCATGCGGATCTACTTTGACAGCTGTGTTGCCATGTTTGGACGTTGTGCTGCCAAGTGTTGAGTTGCAAACTGAAGTAGTTGAACAATGTGTGCCATCTACTCAATCTGCAGAAGTGCAAACTGAAGAAGTGGGACATGGTCAGGTGCAAAAGTTGAGGGGGCCTAGTGTAGTTGGCAAGAAAACCAAGGGGACAAAAAGCAAGAGCATCAGCATCAACAAACTATGCGCCGTGGAACCAAACGGTGGAAAAAAGGAGAAGAAATCGGGTGGTAGAAAGAAGCAAAAGAAATAGAGTCGAAATCATTCAAATTTGATGTGAAAACTTAAGTTTGTTGTCATTTGATGCGAAAACTTATGTTCTTTCATGTGAAAACTTATGTGCTATGATGTTGATTTGACTTGAAATAAAATTCAAATTTGAACCGAGATTCAAATTTGAACCTATCTCCAATATATTTGGGGCTCATTTGTTTGTTCTGTGATGTTGCATTGTTTTATGTACTACTATGCACTTTAGTTCATAAATCCAACCCTTTTTGTGAAGTCCAACTCACAGTCACTGAAAATGTTGTCCAAACAGGCTCCAAAGTAAGGGAAAACGGCCCCATTTCTAAGCAAGTTTTTTTCGACCTTCTCAAAATCACCCAAAAGATTTTCTTATCTTATATTATACCTATATAGGATCGATACGAAGTCTCACCTTTTTTTGAATAAGTATTCATATTATTTAATTTATTTTTGAAAAAACACCCTTTAGTACAAAGTCAGCAATAAAACAAGTTTAAAAATTTAAAAATGAAAAAATAACTTCAGATCCTCCTTAGTCACTCCAAAATGAAGCTAAGGTGAGGTTTTTATTTTTTTTGCATTTTCAAAACCTCAAACCCTCTTCTCACTCCTTTGAACTCTATGCAACCTCAGTCGAGATAGTCCAATTTGTGAAGGTTTTTTCATGCAAAGATCATTAGATCAAGTTTATCATTTTATATCGTAACTATGTAACATAAAAAGACTACATACGCAGGTTTTTCATTTTTTAGATTTTTTTTGAATTAGTTATACACATTTGAATGTTCGGTCAAACCTTTCAAAACCCCATTGACTGCCTCCAAAACCAATGTAACCCTAGCGCCAAGCGTCCACCGTCGATCTAACCCTAACGCCAAACTGCGGCCGTCGGATAGGCCTTCTAGAAGGATTCCGGGGGGGGGGGGGCGATCCGTGGGAGCCCTGATTCTCCAATCTGATTGGCCACCGTTTTTTCTCTCTGACGAACAGATAACGTTGAGCGGGGGAGCATCTCAATGACCGTTGGGCCGAGCGGATCGGGCCCGGCAGAGCCTTGCGTGCGTGCGCATGGCTGTCGAGAGGGGGAGATGGGCTGCATGCGAGAGGGTCAACGACATGTGGGCCGTCCCTGTCCCATGCATGCCATGCAATGTCGCAGCCTAGCTATTCTGTCCCATGCACGCATCGACGCAGTAAAGCACGGCAGGGGCGCGGGCTTGCATGCACGCATCGACGCAGTAAAGCACGGCAGGGGCGCAGCGTATAGGTACGTCGCATCCTAGCTATTTTAACAAATGCATGTTTGAACCCGAGACACGGGACGGACGCGTCGGTGGTGCAGCTCCTTTTTCAGTGTCACACGCGGATTAACGGGCCTGTTTCCCACGCGGCGTCACCGCCAATGCAAGTGCACAAAACGATGCATCTCGCCTGTGCCGCCGGTGCCTCTTTGGATGCTCTGCCCGCCGTTTTTGAATTAATGCCCGCAATTACTCTATGCCAGTACGAACGGAGAAGAGGAAACGATCGAGAAGGCACCGTGTACACATTGACCACGGCTGCAACGCGGCTATAAAAGGGCACCATTTCCTCATCCCTCTCACACTCATCTCCCCTATCTGACAAGCCTCCTCTGCTTCTTCTTTTCGAGCCAAATCCACCACTCGAGCCACCATGCAGTTCAACGGCCCTACCTACCGTCGCCCTCGCACCATGCCAGAGAGGGAGTACCCGACCAGAGTCATCGTCGAGAATAGCCTGAGGGTGTGGGCCATCTCAAGGTGGAGGGGCCCTAGAGAGTTGGCTTGCTTCTTCCTCCAAGCCGGCTACCGCCACCTCCCTCCGGGCACTCCACCCATGTTCCACCTCCACGATCAGTACGATGGCAACGCCAACGGCCTCGTCATCAGCCTCCACGTCACCTTCACCAACCCATACGACGCTCACCACCTCCTCGGCCAAGTGTTCTGGTGTGGATGCGAGTTTATCGCATTCACGACCTACAACATCTTCACCAAGTTCCACCACATCTTCCCTCACCCCAATGGCATGCACACCCTCCCCTACCAGATGCCGGAGAATGACGAGTGAGGGGCACCGGCTAAGGAGGAGGGGCCAAGGAGTTGTTCGAGTGCGAGTCTTTCTATCTATCTAGCTTGTGTTTGTGTTGGTTCGGGCGTGTGTGCCCGTGTCTTCTATCTATCTAGTTTTATGTATTATGAACTATATGTTGTAAGGGGATGCCCCTCTATATGTTCTATATATCTATGCTACTAGGGTACCCGATGCCCCTCTATCGTGCTATCTATTAATGTTTTTTCGGGCTAGTGCTATCTTTTTTTTTTGATTTGTGCTATGGTGTTTTCAAAGTTTCTCCATTGCATTTTATTTATGTGGCCATGTGAACTAAAAAATGCACTAAAATGATCCAATCATATAAGTTGTTGTTAGCACGTGTCTAGTTAATTATCTTCCTTTTATGTTTTATGCACTATATGTTGTAAGGGGATGCCCCTCTATGTTGTAAGGAGATGCTACTAGGGGCACACTAGATGTCTTCTCTTTTTGAAAGTGGCACAACCTTTTTCGGTTGAAACACACGAGTAAAAACTTTGAAAACACCATAGCACAAATAAAAAAATGGTGCTTGGTTGAAATAAACTAGAACCAAACAATTGCAACTTTTTTGGTTCACAAAGACTGCAAGTTAGACTGCTAACTAGAACCAACCTTTTGTTTTAGCCGAAACAACACGGGACCCTACAATCGGACATGATAGCTTATGCATAAAAATAGCTCAATAATTATCAGATGAGTTATCTAAAAAAGGTGAAGGCAGGAAACTTAACATTTGTGAAATAACCTAAAGCCGAAAAGATATATCGATGTCAATGACCGTTTGCACTTTTTTTTGCACTAGCTACACTTCTTTTATCAATGGGCCTGGATATGTTCTATTCAGCCCTGCCTAACTTCTATATGGGCCTGGCCTTTTTGGGCAACTGTGGACGAACATTTTTTTCCTTTTATCCCTCTACCACTGAAACTGAAACTGAAAATGATGACGAACTGAAGAACTGAAAAAATGAAACAGAGTGGAGAAGACATGCCGCATTCGTACAGCGCAACACTTTTATTCAAATGTACATATCATTACGATTAGAAATGTTGCCCAATCTATTCACTTACGACTAATTATCATCACATAAACAAATGCGAGAGCAATTACACAAACATAAAAAAGTCCGGCCATCAAATTGCCCTGCTTCTGCAATTCGATGAGTTTCTTCATCTGCTTGTGCAGCTTCTTCAGCTCTGCCATCACTCCTGCATCCCCCACAGTAGCACCCATGGAAGGGCGGGCGCCCCCAATGGAATTGCCAGATCCAAATGCGCCCGATCCAAACTTGCCCAACTTCTCCGCCTCCAACGGTAAATCGAGCTCCCCAGATGCACCCTCCAGTTGAATCCGCTCTATGTACTCATCCAGCCACTCAAAATGGGTGCATTGCTTCAATTTCTGAAATAGGAAAGATGAACCCTAAATCCCAAATCCGATGGGGAAAAATGGGCAAATTTGAAATTGGGAGACAAAAACCAAAATTGGCATATTGAGAAGTAAAATCTCACCTTTCCCTGCTCTAGTTTGCTCTCGCATTTCACGAATTCCCGCCCAAGGTTGCCATTCTTGTCGGTCGTTGTGACTAGCCGCTTCAGGGTTGCGATACGTGGGCATGGAGGGCACCTTGTCATGGGCACTGCGCCATAGCGCGACCATGAGCGGCGGGAGGCTGAAGTGGAGCTCGACATTCCCAGGTCGCGGCCCGGAACGGCTTTGCTGCCCGTCGTCACCGGAGAAGAAGAACAAGAACGGTCGGGGAGGGGCGCCCGTCGGGGAGGGGGGGGGGATGGGCTCTGGTGCTGCACGGCTCGGGGCACGGCTCGGTGTCCTCTTGGATGTGGGTCCCGCTCACCTGATTCGAGTTTTAAACATGTGTCTTTGGATTAGGCAGCAGTGTTGCATGGGAGCTATTTTTTCCAACACAGATGTCGCATGCGAGCCATTACAACCAACTACGTCGCATGAGAGACAATTCACACCAACGACGTCGCATGGGAGCTATTCGCCCGTAACTGACTTTGTAGTGAGCGCGGAAGTAAATAAGTGAGCTTGGTAGTAAATAAGTTTGCACTCCTCGAAAAGGCAGAGAAGGCAACAAAAGCCAATAAGTTTGCATCACAACAGAAATATTGAATCACAAAGAGTAGAGTACTGGTGCAGGACCAATAATGCATCTAATAGTAGCAATGAAAATGGAGGTTACGGCGGCAAGACAGCAGCACTTATTTCGTTCCTGGAACTGGAAGGCTGTGGCTACAAGCTGAGTAAGCAGCAGCGACAGGGATGACGTGGTGACGACGGAGACCGTGTGAAAAAACGACGGCGACTGCTGGAGTGTGGGGGAAAGGAAAGTGACAAGGAGAGAGATAGAAATGATTCGCCAACTGTCACGTCGCCTAGGAGTGCTGTACCGAACCAGAATGATCAAGAGGACTAGTGGGTCCCAAAGCCAGAGACGCAGAAGCGGCTGGAAGCTTGAGGAGCGAATCAACGGACCAAGTCATCTATCGACAGCTGTAGCGTGCATTGGGTATTGTTGTATAAGTAGGCGTGTGTGTGGCATGGTGAGGTATCGATTATTGTATCAACTTGGACCGGAAGCTGATCTTCCCTGGCCTCCCCGTTATCTCTTCAACTACCTTTCCCTCGCTGTTCTTATCCCCTCCTCCTCCCAGATCTGATCCCTAGGGGTACGTTATACTTGGTATCAGAGGTCACATCCGATCCTCGGCGACCTGGAGTTGCCAGACTACCTGCGGAAGCCGTGCTACATCACCAAGCAAGCTCGGCACACAGCAGCCATGGAGGAGCAGCTAGCGGCCCTGATCAAGTCCGTCAATGAGAGCCGCGTGGCCACCGACGCCAGACTGGAGGCCATCCAAACATTGCTCGAGCTTTGGCGACCAGTGGTGTCCAATCTCCAAAGCCACCTCGACGAATTGCGCTCAGAAGTGGGCCGCATCGCTCTCCAACCGGTGCTCGTGGATCCGGCCGATGCGTGGGATCCAGCAGCCATGACCTCAGATTCGGCGGCTGTTAGACCTAGCGCTCGAACTCACGGGAGGAAGACGAAGATGTCTGTGCCGCGTAAAACCTCGCAGCTTTTCTGCACTTCCTTTTTTCTTCTTATTCAACGATTACATGAACTAACTGAAATCTAAAAACAAGCCACGCCCGGGCCGTGAGCACCGCCATCCCAGCGCTCCCCGGGCGTCGCTCGCGATGCTATGACCGTCTAGTTCGTGCCATCCCACGATCGGGTCAGGGCCGCTAATAATCCTAACAAACTACGTCCGAGTCACAGCTCGGCTTATTTGCAAAACGAAAGGAAAAAGCTTCTCTGACGAGAAAAACGCAACACCTAAGTTTGATGAAACTGAAACTGGCCTCAGCAGTTGTTAACTGACAATCTCCCCCTTAATCAGCTGCTGATGTCGACCATGCCCAGCTTCTCCCGCAGCTCCTGGAACTTCACTCGAGGCAGCGCCTTGGTCATGATGTCCGCCAGTTGCTCGCCGGTGTGGACGTAGTCGACGGTGATCCTCCCATCTTGCACACACTCGTGGATGAAGTGAAACCGCGTCTCGATGTGCTTGGTTCTGTCATGGAAGGCATGATTCTTGCAAAGTTGGATTGTTGATTTGTTGTCGATGAGCAGTGGTGTTGCAGTCCCTGGATCTCCTAGCAGATCACCAAGCATCCGCCGGAGCCACACGCCTGTGCAGGCAGCTGTGGTCGCCGTCATGTACTCGGCTTCACATGACGAGAGGGCGATCACCTTTTGCTTCTGGGACTGCCAGCTGACCACGCTCGTGCCAAACACAAACACCATCCCGAAGGTGCTCTTCCCATCATCAACATCGCCGGCGAAGTCCGCATCACACAGTAACTGCTTCACCGCCGCCCAGTCATCTATCGTGGGCGCCTCCATGAACCTGCTGACGAAGCTAACCGCGAATGAGATGTCCGGCCGTGAATGCACCAGGCAGAGGAGGCTACCGACGACGCTGCGGGAGAACTTCCTGTCCACCGGCAGACACGTGTTTTCCTTGCGCAACTTCAGGCGCGGCTCCATCGAGATATGCACTGGATTGCATCCTGTCAGTCCGGCCTTGTCCACGATCTTGGCTGCGTAGCTCGCCTGCTTGAGGGTGATCGTGTTGTCTTCCTGGTGCACCTCGATCCCGAGGTAGTACCTCAGCAGGCTGAGGTTGCTCATGTGGAGAACACGGATTGCATCTGTTGCTTTAACTGTGTGATGGTCTCCATGCTTGATTCGGTGACGACAAAATCATCAACATAGACGCCCAACAGCAGATGCTCGTCGCCATTGCACCTCATGTACACGGCGTGCTCCGATGGGCTTCTCTAAAAACCAAGTGACACAAGCGTGTCGTCCATCTTGATGTTCCACGCGCGCGGCGCCTGACACATCCCGTACAGAGCCTTGGTCAGGAGGAACACCTTTTCTTCTTCGTCGTCGCGCTCAAAGCCAAGCGGCTGCACGACGTACACCTCATATTGCAGCTCACCGTTGAGGAAAGCGGATTTGACATCCAAATGATGCACCTCCCAGCCTGCTTGCGCAGCTACTGCAAGCAGCAGACGCACCGAATCGAGCCGCGCCATCGGAGCGAAGACCTTGTCGTAGTCTAGCCCGGTCGTTGCGCGTACCCCTTCGCGATAAGCCTTGCCTTGTGCTTGACGACCTCGCCGAACGAATTCTTCTACAGCTTGAAGACCCACTTCAACCCGATGGCCTGCTTGCCGGCGGGGAGCGTGGTGAGCATCCACATCTCATTCTCTTCGATGGACTGGAGCTCATCCAGCATGGCTGCCCGCCAGGCTGCGTGCGGCTCCGGTTCCTCAAAAGTGTTTGGCTCCTCTCCGGCCACAAGAAGCAGCTCGGCCGGGTCTAGGGTGACTAGCTCTGCCTCCTCGATGACGGTATCGACCGCGCGGTAGAGACGTGGCGCCTCATGGGTGCCCAGAGCTGCGTCCGGCGTGGCCCCAGGAGGAGGCGAGACGTACCCGTCCCCCACGCCCTTTCCCTTGTACACGCCCGGTTCAGGAGTGTGGGCGTGCACTGGCGTTTTTCCACGCACCGCGGACGCAGGCGACGAACCCCGGAAGGAGTGTGGGCGCGCAATGGCGTGTTTTGACCTGCCGCGGACGGAGGACTTGCCCTTGTCTACTCCGGCTGTTGCGCCAGGGCCATCGTGGGCGTGAACTCAATGATGAATGTGCCCTCCCCCGGAGTCGCCGCCTGCCTGTCCTAGCATGCCGACTCGTCGAAGACGGCATCGCGAGTGACGTGCACCCGCTTGCCCACGGGGTCATAGACGCGCCACGCCTTGGATTGTCCGTGATCGTACCCGATGAAGATAGTGCGCAGGCTGCGGTCGTCCAGCTTCTTGAGCTCCAGCCATGTAACCTTGGCATGTGCAACGCAGCCGAACGTGCGGAAGTAGCTCACCGCCGGCTTGCCACCGTGCCAAGCTTCGTACGATGTCATACCACACACCGCCTTCGTTGGTGCGCAGTTCAATAGGTGAACAACGGTGGTCACTGCCTCCCCCCAGAACTCGTTCGGCACTCCCTTCGCCTTCAGGAGGCATCACGCCGTCCCGACAACGGTCTTGTTCCGGCGCTCTACGACGTCTTTCTGCTACGGTGAGTACGGGGCAGTGAGCTGCCCGCACACACCATGGCCGACACAGTACTCCCCGAACTCAGTTGAGGTGAACTCGCCACCCCTGTCGATTCGCAGCGCACGCAGCTTGACGGAGGTCTCCACTTTGACGCCGGCTTTCCAGCGCTTGATCGTTGCCGGTGCCTCATCCTTTCTGCTCAGGAGCACAATCCACATGTAACGCGACTTGTCATCCACGAGCAACAGAAAATACCTCTTCCCTCCATGCGTCGGCGGCGAGATCGGGCTGCACAGATCACCATGGACCAGATCCAGGCGATCACCAGCCCGGTAGTATGCCTTTGTACGGAACGGGGCGCGCCGCTGCTTGCCAACGAGGCAGCTGTCGCACACCTAGTCAGCGTTCTCGACCAGGGGTATACCATGCACCATGTCATTCTGCACCAGCTTGCGGAGCGCGTCGAAGTTCAGGTGGCCGTAGCGAGCGTGCCAGCGCCACACATCCTCATCGGTTATGGCCGCCAGGCACACTTGCCCTGTGATCTCCAGCTCTACTGTGTAGAGGCGATTCCTAGTCATGTACACCTTGGCGATGATGTTCTCCTAACGACCCCGCACTACCATCATGCCGCTCCGGACCAGGGCGGTGCACCCCGCCTCGTTGAGCTGTCTGACAGAGATGATCGAGGTGCGGAGGCGTGGTATGTAATATACCTTTTAGAGAACACGGTGACACCCTCCGTGAGCGACGAAGACCACCATCCCGCATCCCTCGATGTCGACCACCGACCCATCGCCGAAACACACCATGCCGGCGACATGGCAATCCAGCTCGGAGAATATGGTGGAGATGCGCTTCATGTGGTTTGATGCACCGGTGTCCAGGTGCCAGAGAGGTTCCTTGGCATCGCCGTGGCCCCGAAGCTGACCTTAGCACCCTCTTCGCGGAGGTGCACGGTCTGATCACCACACACGTCCTGATCGGGCTCGTCGAGCAGTGGCGTCACCTGTGCCATAAGAAGCGCAGTGTCTTCGTCCTCTATCGTTGCGACGTGCGCCTCGACGCCGCCCTCGTCCTTAATCTTCTTGCGGGACTCGCGAACCCAGTGCACGCTAATACCGCAGTAGCGGCAGTTGCCGGTGCGCTTGGGGCAAGCCTTTCCGCCGCTAGGGCGGGCAGCGTTCTTGCTGTGATCGCCATGGCCCATTCCACGAGCCTTCTTGCCGCTATTGGCCCCCCCACTGGAGGACCCACCTTGATCACCACGCCCAAGGCGTGCGTTCGACTCCTATAGAGTGAGCAGGAGCTTACTGCCGCCCTCCTCTTTGGTGTCCAGCTCGTACCACTCCTCTGCCAGCTTGAAACGACTAACAATTTCATCGATTAAGGTCTAGTCCAGGTCGACCAGATTGTCGATGGAGATCGCGAGTTGTGAGTACCACTTGGGGACGATCCGCAACCACTTTGGGATCACGCGCTTGTCCCTAATCGCATCTCCGAGGTCCCCTAGACGCGCGCACAGCCCTGTGAGGTGCATCGCCAGATCGTCAATGGACTCACCAGGCTTGTGGCGCAGCTGGTCGAATTCCCCCCTCAGGGTCTGCGCCTTTGAGTCGCGGGCACACGCGGAGCCCGTGCGCATAGCGCGGATCGCCTCCCATAGCTGATGTGAGGTCTTGTGCTTGTGCAGCATGGGCAGGATCTCGGGCGGCACCGATCAGAGTATGAACTCCATCGTGCCATTGTCATTGCGGTACCCGTATTCGTCGTCGAGGTCTTCTGCTCCATCGATCGCGCGCCACATCCCCCTCGCCTGCATCCCGACCTCCATGAGGAGGCTCCACTCGGTGTAGTTCGTGCAAGTCAACGATGGCATGTTGCCGTGGCCTGACACGACCGGGGCGTACTGCCTCGCCACTGCCGGCTCGCGCCCTTGGCTGGCTACGGAGTGCGGCGAGCCTTTACTCCCGTCATCGTCGGCGTCCCCCGCCTTCTTATTTCCATCATCTCCTACCATAACAGGTACCTAGCAACGCGGCTCTCATGCCACTTGTTAGACCTAGCGCTCGAACTCACGGGAGGAAGACGAAGATGTTTGTGCCGTGTAAAACCTCGCAGCTTTTCTGCACTTCCTTTTTTGTTCTTATTCAGTGATTACATCAACTAACTGAAAGCGAAAAACAAGCCACGCCCGGGTCATGAGCACCGCCATCCCAGTGCTGCCCGCGCGTCGCTCGCGATGTGACCATGACCGTCTAGTTCATGCCATCCCACGATAGGGTCAGGGCCACGGATAATCCTAACAAACTACGTCCTAGTCGCAGCTCGGCTTATTTGCAAGACGAAAGGAAAAAAAATTCTCTGACGAAACTGACAGAGAAAAACGCAACACCTAAGTCTGACGAAACTGAAACTGGCTTTAGCAGCTGTTAACTGACAGCGGCGGTGCGCCTCCGCATCATGTCCGACAACCGACCTCGGGTACCACGGGCCAAGTGGCCACGGCAAAAATTGCGACATCGGGGGTTTGCCACCTGGGGCGGTCACCACCCTAGCGCCACCTCTAGCCAATGGTGCGTCACAAATTCCTCCCTCTTCCCTGATTCAGCATAGCTCACACGAAGTAGGGGGTGAGAACAGGGGTTGGGAGCAGAAGCAGTATCAGCAACCCAATTGGGCACTGCCAAGGCTGGATTTTCCACCCTTCGATGGTGATAATCTGCAGTTTTGGAGGAGCAAGTGTGAGAAGTACTTTGATGTGTATGTGGTTCAACCAGAGTTGTGGGTGCGTGTAGCCACCTTACATTTCACGAGGAACGCGGCTTGCTGGTTGTTGTTGCAAGAATCACTGAGCGCATCCTTCACGTGGGAGGCTCTTTGCGCGGCTCTCTGTACCAAGTTTGGCAGAGAACAATAGCAAGCACATTTGCGGCAGTTCCACACCCTTAGGTAAACAGGCACATTCAACGATTACATAAATAGATTTGAGTAATTATTACATCAAATGCTAGCACATAACCCGGGTTTTGATCCTCTGTACTTCACTACCCAGTTCCTTGAAGGACTTCGAACAGAGATTCGAGTGGGAGTTATGTTACATCAACCAAAAGACTTGGATGCTGCTTTTTCTTTGGCTACCATGCAGGAGGAGCTGTTGGAGGCGCTGCCTCAGCAAGAATTCCGGCGACAAGACACACAGCAACACCGAGCCCAACCACGGCTGTTGTTAGCCCCGGGAGCACCGCCAGGCCGTCAAGTACTGCCAGCGGTGGAGGACCGACACTGACTGGATGTAGCCCATGGAGCAGACCGGGACGATCGAGCGGACCGGGGAGCAAGCGGTGAAGTCCGTGTGGCGGCCCTACGCAATTACAGACACGCTCGAGGGTTGTGCTTCAAATATAGCGAATGTTGGGGCCAAGGCCATCAATGTGCTACTACAATCTAGTTACATGTGGTGGAAGAGTTGTTGGAGCTTCTGCATGTATACAACCAACACCCCCAAGTGATGGATGCAAAATTTGAGGAGGAGTTCCTGATGTGCACTTCCAAGGTAGCAACCACAGGGCAAACAACGCCGCACACCATCAGGATGTTGGGCAGGATCGCAGGCAAATCAGTGCTTGTATTGGTCGATTCTCGGAGCTCACATTTGTTTGTTAGTGAGGCAGTGGCTGAGTATCTGCAAGAACAAGTGTAGCGGGTTGATCCAATCTCAGTGAAGATTGCAGACGGGGGAGTCTTACATTGCGTGGGCATCATTGTGGGGTGTGAGTGGACGATTGATACGTCTCCAACGTATCTATAATTTTTGATTGTTCCATGCTATTATATTATCTTTTTTTGGATGTTTAATAGGCATTTATATGCTATTTTATATTATTTTTGGGGCTAATCTATTAACCGAGGGCCCGGTGTATGTTTCTGTTTTTTCTTCCTATTTTAGAGTTTCGCAGAAAAGGAATACCAAACGGAATGAAACCTTCGCGATGATCTTTCTTGGACCGAAAGCAAACCAGAAGACTTGGAGATGAAGTCGGAGAGGCAACGAGGCGGCCACGAGGCAGGAGGGAGCTCCCAGGGAGGTAGGGCGCGCCCCCATCCTCGTGGGCTCCTCGTAGCTACCCTGACCTAGTTCCTTCGCCTATATATACTCTTATACCCTGAAAACATCCAGGAGAGCCACGAAACCACTTTTCCACCGCCTCAACCTTCTGTACCAGTGAGATCCCATCTAGGGACCTTTTCCTGCGTCCTGCCGGAGGGGGATTCGTTCACAAAGGGCTTCTACTTCAACACCATTACCTCTCCGATGATGTGTGAGTAGTCTACCACAGACCTTCGGGCCCATAGTTATTAGCTAGATGGCTTCTTCTCTCTCTTTGGTTCTCAATACCATGTTCTCCTCGATGTTCTTGGAGATCTAACCGATGTAATATTCTTTTGCGGTGTGTTTGCAGAGATCCGATGAATTGTGGATTTATTATCAGACTATCTATGAATATTATTTGGTTCTTCTCTGAATTCTTATATGCATGATTTGATATCTTTGCAAGTCTCTTCGAATTATCGGTTTAGATTGGCCTACTAGATTGATCTTTGTTGCAATGGGAGAAGTGCTAAGCTTTGGGCTCAATCTTGCGGTGACCTTTCCCAGTGACAGTAGGGGCAGCAAGGCACGTATTGTATTGTTGCCATCAAGGATAAAAAGATGGAGTTTTCATCATATTCCTTGAGTTAATTCCTCTACATCATGTCATCTTACTTAATGCGTTACTCCATTCTTCATGAACTTAATACTCTAGATGCATGCTGGATAGCGGTCGCTGTGTGGAGTAATAGTAGTAGATTCAGGCATGAGTCGATCTACTTGACACGGACGTGATGCCTATGTTCATGATCATTGCCTTAGATATCATCATAACTATGCGATTTTCTATCAATTGCTCGTCTATAATTTGTTCACCCATCATAATATTTGCTATCTTGAGAGAAGCCACTAGTGAAATCTATGGCCCCGGGTCTCTTTTCCATTATGTTGAATCTCTTCGATATACTATTTTAAAATCTTTTTCTTTCCTATCTATAAACAAAAAATACCAAAAATATTTACTTTACCCTCTATCTATCTCTACCAGCTCTCACTTTTGCAAGTGACCGTGAAGGAATTGACAACCCCTTTATCGCGTTGGGTGCAAGTTGTTGATTGTTTGTGCAGGTATTCAGTGACTTGTGCGTTGTCTCCTACTGGATTGATACCTTGGTTCACAAAACTGAGGGAAATACTTATGCTACTTTGATGCATCACCCTTTCCTCTTCAAGGGAAAACCAACAAGCTCAAGAGGTAGCAATGACGTAGGAGCATAGATTCACGAAGGACTTGCACATTTTGTCACTCGGCTGCTATGATATGATCATATGCATGGATTGGCTTCAATGTTGTGGACCAATGTGGGTGGACTGGGAACAGAAGATCCTCCAATTTGAAAAGGATGGCCAGACGGTGGTACTGGAGGGGTGCAAAGCAAGCTCCAGCCTATTCCTCAAATTTCCATGGCTTAGTTGCAGGAGCTGGCGGATGATCACGCGGTCGCATGTGTGGTCACGATCTACCCAGTGACAGGACAGGAGGGCATAGAACAAACAGCAGACAATTTGCTAGAAGTGGAGCAGCTATTGAAAGAGTATGAGATTGTTTTCTCAGAACCTCAAGGGCTACCCAAACAAAAGCCATGTGATAATAACATTCCTTTGGTAGCTGGGGAAAAACATGTTAACATTCGCCCCTACAGATATACTCCTGAGCCGAAGAAGGAAATTGAAAAGCAAGTGCAAGAGATGATTCGCGCAGGTAGGATCATGCCTAGTACAAGTTCATTCTCATCACCGGTCCTATTTGTCAAAAAGAAAGACCAGACTTCGCGGTTTTGTGTGGACTTTTGGCACCTAAATGCGATCACAGTCAAGAATGGTTATCCTCTGTAGATCAACGACAAATTGTTGGATGAGCTTGCAGGGTCAGAATGGTTCTCGAAGTTGGACTTGAAAGCAAGGTATCACCAGATCCCGCTCATGGAGCAAGACGATCCCAAAACAACCTTCAGGATGCACCAAGGGCAGTTTTAGTTCAAACTGCTACCGTATGGACTAACAGGGGGTCCAGCTACCTTTCAAGGCACCATCAACATGGTCCTCTCTCCGTTGAACAGGCATGGAGTGTTTGCATTCATGGATGACATCTTGGTACACACGAAGACGTACTTACAACATTTGGATATCCTTCGTCAAGTGCTCCAACTCCTGAAGGAAAATGATCTGTTCGCTAAACGATCCAAATGTTCCTTTGCTCAACGTGAGAACAGCTACTTGGATCACAACATTAGTGGAGCAGTGGTGGCGACCCTTGATGAGCATGTGCAGTCGGTGAGAACCTAGACACAGCCAACAATACTGAAGGAACTCCACGGATTCTTGGGGTTGGCAGGATATTACACTACTAGGGAAAACCTTATACATAGAATCTTAGCAGAAACGCGGTTCAGGGGGATGCGCTACTGCTAACTAGCAGCAGCGCTGATAAAAACAAGTGCTACTGCTACAGACTTAGCAGTAGCGCGTCTGGGCGGAACCACGCTGCTACTAAAATCGAACGATAGTTCTCGCCAACCTAGGTTTAGCAGTAGCGTGGTGCTTATAAGCGTGTTGTAGATAAATCATAGTAATAGTGCACTTTTTTGGGACGTGCTACTGCTAATTGTCGCTATTATTTAAACTGACCACATAGCGGGACCCACTTAGCAATAGCGCCTGAGTCGTAAGCGCGCTGCTACTACGTTAATAGCACTAGCGTGGTTTATGACCAGCGATACTGCTAAGGCATAGCATATACCTCCCACCTCCTCTCTCCCTCCTCCTCCCCCATCCTCTCTTCTTCACTTTCCCCTACCTCCCACCTCCTCTCTCCCTCACTTTGCTTCTTCCTCACTACTTCTCCCCCATTACTCTCCTTCTTCTACCTACCTTTCTGTCTCTTTATTACTCCTAGCTAACTTACACCACCTCCATTAATGCATCTCCTTTCTATTTTTCCTCTCCCTCCACTAGATAAAGCCATCTCCTTCCCCAACTAGCTTGGTAGATCTACCCATTTTATAAAGTGAGCTATTTACGTCCCTAACTAGATCTAGAAATCTCAAGAAGTAAGCTTTGTCCACTTTTGATCATTCCCTAGGTGCGTGGTGACACTGATCGACATTATCATCACCGTGGTCGATTTCGTGATAGGTGATTAAAAGTTTGTGATTTTGCAAGAATGGAAATATGTATATGTGTGCGATATGACATAATCGCGTGACATGATGGAAATTGTGTGTGTGGCTTGAGTTGCCGCCGAATTGTTCTTGAGTTGCCTATGTTTTGCTGAAATGTCGGTCTATTTTTGTTTTGGCAAATTTCGGGCAAACTCTATATGTCCTATTTTTAGGGAAGGTCATGCCGAATTTTTGTATGACTTTGATGCATGAATACATTTTCATAATCAATTTGTTTATTATTACCGTGCAGGCATTCATGACGGCCAGTGGAACGATGGTGGATAGGTGGTTGCGGTCGGCGTTGTAGGACATGAAAGTAATAACCTGACAGAGGTTTTATGTCTGCGTCGAAGATGCAAAGGAATAGTTTGGCTCGACCCCTATGACGATGGTCGTGTCGAAGCACACCTTCTCATGACTGGTTTCATGGATGACTATACTCGGTGGATAATTGAAGATGAGGATGACGATCTTGAGGACACCGACGGGGCAGGCAATGACGACACAGGGCAAGACGAAGAGATGATCAATAATGGCGGCGGGGAAGTGGTCGGACATGCCAGTGGAGAAGAGGCCAGACATGGCGGAGGATAAGGGGATGTACATGGCGGCGGAGAAGGGGTCGGACATGGCGGCGGAGAGAACATGGAATCCATGCTGCAGAGTTTGTCGGTACTAAGTTCAATCATGCGGGAGCCTCATGTTCAAGCACTGCTTCGCAAGGAGACGAGTACTGAGAGAGCTGCTTCTAGAGAGGAGGCTAAGCTGCAGCAACTAGTGGTAGACTCGAACACTCCATTGTATGATGGTTGCAATCCTGAGGTGCCCGCTAGAGTTTCACGCTCCAACTCCTAAAGGCGAAGGCTAAGAACAAATGGACCGACACTAGCCTCGATGAGCATCTCAAATACCAAAAGGATGTTCTTCCCGTGGGGAATCTATGTCCTACTAGTGTGGATGAGTCCAGGAAGATCGCGTGCCCTCTTGATCAGCCACACATTAGATACCATGTATGTATCAACGATTGCATAATTTATCGGAAGGAGCACGCGAAAAAAACAAGCTGTCCGGTGTGCAATGCTTCTCGATACAAGAAGGCCGGGAAGAAATCTCCCCAAAAAGTTGTATGGTAATTACTGGTTACTCCCCGTGTCCAGCGGTATTTCATAGATCCCAAGGAAGCAAAGCTCATGCGCTGGCATGCGAAGAGGAATAAGCCCGATGAAGGAGATGATCCGAAGCTGAGACACGTACGTCAAGGATGGAAGCCAGTGGAGAGCATTGAACGACTTCTATCGGTATTTCAAATGTGATGCAAGGAACATCGTGCTCGATGCGTGTACTGATGGCATGAATCCATTTGGTAACCAGAACACCAACCATAGCACATGGCCCGTGTTTGTATGGATGTACTACCTCCTCCCTGGTTGTGCATGAAGTCGAAGTACATTCACATAAGCATGCTGATTCAATAGCCGAATCAACCGAGAAATAATATTAATCTGTATTTGGGGCTACTTCAAGAGGTTTTAGACATGTTATGGAAAACACCGGCCAAGAGATGGGACGCCAGCAAAGGCGAGTGTTTCTGCATGAGAGCCGCACTGATCACGACGGTGCACGACTATCTCGGTTATAGATATGTCGCAGGCCAGGTGTGCCATGGATAGTACGGATGCACGTGGTGCATGGATGATACGACGTCTTAGCAGCTAACGTCAAGGAAAGAGGGCGGGTCTTGGAAATTGTGTACATGGGGCATCGAAGATTGCTCAAGAAGGACGACCCATGGAGAAACCGTGGAGATCTATTTAGTGGTCACGCTGAGCATCAAGGACCTCGACGTCAGCATTGCAGCGCCGAAACCAACGAGCTGTTGAAAAACTGGGAATCATTCCCCGCATCGGGAAAGTTGATCAAAAAGGCGCCGGAGCCGCTACTGCAGGTATGGAAGATGAGGTCTCTGTTCTTGGACTTGGAGTATTGGCACAAACTTGACACACGTAATTGCCTTGATAAAATGCATATCCGTAAGAATGTCCTTGAGAGCTTGCTCGCGGCACTGATGAACATGCCAGATAATACCAAGGATGGGCCGAAGGCAAGAAAATACTTGCAAGATTTGGAAATCAGGGAAGATCTGCACGTGCCGCCCCGTAAAAAGTTAGGCGAGACAGAGACGAAGACAGAGGCGCGGGAGAACAAGTGAAAAAAAGTAAAGGAAGAGGATTATTGCCCCCTCCTTGCTTCACCTTAAGTCCGACTGAGATCGGACAATTTTTTAAGTGCCTTATCGGAGTCAAAGTTAGTTCCGATTACTGTGGCAAGATAAGCGGGATGAAGTCCCATGACTGTCATGTGATGATGACGCAAATACTACCTGTTGCCCTTAGAGGGATAATGGACAAGCACGCCCATGACATGCTTATTGGTCTCTGCAACTTTTTCAACATCATCTCTCGAAATTCGATCAGTGTGAAGCAACTCTGAAGGCTATATGAAGAGATCGTTGTGATACTGAATGAGCTTGAGACGTACTTCCCGCCCGCGTTCTTTGACGTCATGGTGCATCTGTGTGTCCATATTGGGGAAGTCATGGTGCATCTGTGTGTCCATATTGTGGACGACATAATAGACCTGGGGTCTTCATTCCTACACAACATGATGCCGTTTGAGAGGATGAATGGGATCATCAAAGGATTCATTTGTAACATGTCCGGTCCGGATGGAAGCATCGTCAAGGGCTATCGAACACAAGAGTGCATATCTTTCTACAATAATTTTCTATATGGCGCGGACCAGCCGCCTAGTGTTGGTGTTAGTTTACCCGTTAACAAGCATGATGGGAGGCTCCAAGGAGAAGGTGACTCCAACTGCACGTGGCATACTCAGATCGATGCAACGACTTTGATAGAGCAAACTTGGTAGTGCTACAACACCTAGACCAGGTAAATCCTTTCGTGGCACTGCACAAAGAAGTTATCGCAAAGAAGTATCGTGACCGGGGGGTATGCAGGACAGACGCAGAAGTTACTAGAGAGCACAACTCCACTTTCCTGCGTTGGTTCAAAGAGCATATTATTGCTAATCCCCCGGAAGAGAGATCTAAGGACGAATTGCTCATATACGCCTTAGCACATGGCCCTTCGCCCAACCTCATCACCTATTAGGCATACGGCATCAACGGATACACGTTCTACACGGAGGCCAAAGATATGGACAATGATGATCAGAACACATGGGTGACGATGGAATGCATGACTGGCAGCGACAACAACGCAATTGAGAGATTTTACGGAAGGGCCGAGTAGATCTGGGAGCTTGACTACTCTGGTCTGCACAACACGATGATGTTCCGTGTCAGATGGGCTAAGAATGTCGAAAGAAAACCGGTATTTCACTACCATGACTATACTCGACAGCAAGAGCGCTACCGTGAATGTTATCGCAAAAAATGAGCCATGGGTACACGCTAAGCACGTGACACAATGCTTCTTCATAACCGACCCATTCCATCCCAGCCGTGTTGTCGCGAGGGGAGGAAAAAGGAACATCAATGGAATGGATGGAGTCGCCAACGAGGAACACTACGACCAGTACGGCAACCCAGTGAGGGAAGATGACGATGACGATGAAGTATATGTTGATTAGTAATATTTACGGCTCAGATTTAACGATATTACGTTACATACAAATATTCTGGAGATGCACTATTTTGCATCTGTCACGTTCAAGTACCTATCAAGTAGACAGTGGAAAAAAAGAAGAAAAGAATCACGTATAGTAGAAGGACGACTCAAAGTTTGGAAAGCCAACGTCATATTTTTTAATATGTGTGAAGTACACGGACAGCTAATCAACTCCGATTTGAATTCTGTTAAGAGGAAAAAAAAGGCATTCATAGCTATCTAGAGGCTACGAATAGGGCTGCAAACGAGTCGAGTTTGAGCGAGTTGGATTAGGCTCAGCTCAATTTATACAAAAATTCGAGCGAGCTCAAACCAAGAGAAACTCATGGTTGAGCTGTAGAAAGTGACTCGTGCTCAGCTTGTAACGATCTCGAGTCGATCTTGAGCGAATTTCGAACTAAGGAAGATCATAATTTTTCAATAATAGATAATAATTTTTCAATAATTAAAAAAAGATAGGCCACAATACAACATAAAAAAAGTTATATTCTTCAACCTATTCTCTCTAAACTGAAGACTAGTGCTTACCTGAAGACATCATGGAAGAACTGGTATCAAGAAAAAAATGAAGGTGCGTCTGCTTTCAAACTTTTTCCAAAATGACATGATATATAACACATGGTGGTCACATATCATAGTGGGGCTAAATTTCTCTGTAGTTAATTAATTTTCCATGTTTGGTAGTAGGTAAAATGGAGGAAAATCATACACAACTTATATGGTAACAGATTATTTCTGACTATCTATAGAATAATAAATTGTCCCGACTATCTTAAATATATAAATTATGCATATAATTATATGATCTCGGGCTATTGAGCTAAAATCGAGCGAGTCAGTATTGGCTCAGGATCAGCACATTTATCGATCGAGCTACATAAAATGTTCATACTCAACTCATTTCTTTTCGAGTCGATCTCGAGCCGAGCCAAAATACGAGTCGATCTCGAGCAGCTCACGAGCCTCGAGCTTTTCTTGCAGCCCTAGCTACGTAAGGAACCTGCCACCTCTTTTTGATTCGAAGGAACCTGCCACATTTTGGCCCAGTTTCACATTCCAGGAAATTAGAAAAGCTTATGGCAAATAGTAGTGGGCCATCAAAGGGTTAAAAGTCAAACGAGGTGGTAAAAGATCAGAAGCATGAAACATGCAGATCCACCCAATATGTAAATACGGCTTGCTAGAGGAATAAATATTACTACTTTGTTTTATGGCACTCATTTCGATCCAAAATAGGTGTCGTGGTTTTAGATTAAATTTGAACTAAAACCACAACACTTATTTCGGATTGGAAGGAGTACTATATATATAATATTGTTAGAAAAACTAGCATTTTTGTTTAAACCAATAATATTAGAAACATATATATAATTTAATATTAAATCAGTGTAAAATTTATTAATATTTTATATGAATCCAGTTGTAATATTATATACACTTAGTGATGGGTAAATAATAGAATTACATTGGATGGTATGAAAAATTGTCCACATAAGACAAAAATATATATTCCGTTGATTCTAATTATAATGGTTGAAATTAAAAGATCAAAACATTACGTAAAATATAAAGAACGTACAGACCCTATTATTGACAGGTCTATGGGAGTTTTTTTATATGCGTCAATGGGCAGTCCAACATGCATACGATAGTACACATTACCAGAAAAGGAAACTATGTGAAGGCCTGCTTGGAATAAAAGTCACATACGCAGTCATCATAGACACGTCCGTTAAAAAATAGAGAGAGAGAGAGAGAAAAAGTAAACTACCTCTAAAAAAATCCTACATAAACTTCTATCCAAACAATAACAAAACAGGTTCACGTACAAGCTGAGTCCAGTGTCGACACAGCATATAGAACTAAATTGTACACAGAAAAAAAAAACTTAAAAGAAGGCTTTTGAAAGAAACGTACGTGTAGGCCAAACAACGTACAATTATCAACAACATGTTTATCAGGCAATTATCAACGTACAATTATCAGGCAACACATGCATAGAATCGTACTAGAGTCTAATGCCTATATGAGCCACCCTTTCATGTTCTGATTAGAAAGCACGAAATTATTAACAACATATGTGCAAAGAATGTATTAAATATAAGGTAATGCAAAATATGATAGACACGGCCAGGAAAAAATACTGGTACTTTGGAATAATATGTAATAAATCCATTTTGGAATTCACAATCTTATTGCTAATCTAAGAATATGTCATGCACTACAAAATTGTATGGGATAATAAAGCATAAAATATTTTGTCGATATGAAATTTGATATAAGAAAAAGGCGACGGTAAATTGGCTTACACTCAAAGGATGTTCATATTTGGTTTCCTTATAGACACTGAGTTATACATGAGATTCAAACGTCAAACTACAAATCGAACAAAAATTAAACAATTTTGATATTCTCTTGATAACAAGAAATATGTAATATCGGGAAAAAGGTTAACGCAACCTGCCTCGGAATTCTTGACATGCATGTGTTCATTGTAACGACGACCAAAGTAAGAAATATGCATTACATGTATTATTGTGAATGGCTGTGGCAATATATGTAAAGAGTTCACAAGGAGTGGAATGGAGATGAGTGGAAACTTTCATGATTTGGTAGATCGAATTCATGGTTACTAAAAATGAATGTGATTTGGTAAATTTGGAATGGCCAAATATTTTAGTGCAACATAGTTTAAAATGAATAAAAGTTGTACATAAAAACTCTAGCAGCGCAAATGCGCGGGTAACACCGCTAGTTATTCTTCAACGAACAAGAAGGGAAAGAAGCTCACTCAAAAACAAAAATGTCCACTAGTAGAATACAGGGCTTTGGTTCAGGCCGGGCAAGCCCATTAGTTCCGGTTCAGCCCACAACCGGGACCTATGGGGGCATAGGTCCCAGTTCGTGAGGCCAGGGGGCTGGCCGGGCCATCGTGGGGCATTGGTCCCGGTTCACCTGGCAACTTTGGTCCTGGTTCGAGGCTCGAACCGAGACCATTGTGCCTTGCTCCTGGCCCACCACCATTGGTCCCGGTTGGTGGCTTTAACCGGAACCAAAGGGTATCCTTTAGTCCCGGTTCCAGCCACGAACTGGGACCAATGATGTCCCTATATATACCCCCTCGCCGGCGAGCAGAGCACTTCACACTGCTCTGTTTTTTCTGGCCGGCATGGGGAGGGCTTTGTGGTGCTCTAGCTCACCTCCTATGCACATGAGGTGTTTGATGAAATGCCCGAGCCACACTACTTAAGCTTTCTCCTCCCCAAGCTCGACCTCCAAGCTCCATTTTCCTCAATATTTGTCTAGGTTTAGTGGTCCGTCAAGTCCCGTCCCCGTCTTCATCGCCGTCGATCACCTGCGCTCATCTCATCGCCAGCAGCACCGTGGTGAGCCTCTTGTTCTTATATTCTAAATCTGAAAGGAAAAAAAATTCTTACTTGTATGTTTAGATAGATACTTGTATAATTTTCTTACTTCTATTATTGCTTCTTATTATATAGTGCGATGGTTTTGGTATCCGCCCCCGTCGGCCCTCGTCCTGTCTATGATTCAGATGTGGTATATATTATCTTTTATAACTATTTGTTTCATTTATTGTTTATGATAATTATGTCGACCAACATGACATAGGTTTTATTTATCTAGGAGGTATGTGAACCAGAAATTCCAACCGACCCTATTGTCAAGAGGTTAAATTTAGTTGAAGAAGAAAACAATTACTTGAAGGAAAAAAATAAAAAAATTACATGACATAGATATTGGAGTTGCATGTTGCGGATGTCGTCGATGATCACAAGATCAACATGAATGCAATGCACTTGAAGATTAGAAAGATTACAAAATATGCCATTCATACCGAGGCTTGGTATCATTATGTTGTTGGATTAATTGTTACCTTCATTACGATTATGAACTCATTTGTTGTTGCATTGAAATGTTTTACATAGTTTCAATGTATGGTTTAATTAGATGCTCTGGAGAGCTATAGGTTGTTCAATGAGAACTATGTATGTACTTTGGTTTTAATGTGATGATGAACTTCTATTAATTTGGCTACTTATCTATTCATGATGTTCTCTAATGGTTTTTGACACACTTAATTATTTATAATGCACGCTGATGAACCGGCAGTGGATGTACGGTGACATACACACCTCCGAGTACATTAAGGGCATGCATAATTTTCTCGAAGTGGCTCAGGCAAACAAGCAGAATGGTTTTATGTGTTGTCCATGCCCTATATGTGGGAATACGAAGTCTTACTCTGACTTGAAAACCCGTCACACCCACCTGCTTATAAGGGTTTCATGCCACACTATAATGTTTGGTCCAAGCACGAAGAAATAGGGGTTATGATGGAAGACAACAAAGAAGAAGAGGATGACGACAACTGTGTGCCCCCTGAATATGCTAATGCTGCAACAAGGACGCTGCTGAAGATCAAGAGGAACCAGACGATGTGCCCGATGATGATCTCCGTCGGGTCATTGTTGATGCAAAGAGACTGTGCAGAAGTCAGAAGAAGAAGCTGAAGTTCGATCGCATGTTAGAGGATCACAAAAAAAGTTTGTACCCCAATTGCGAATATGGCAATGCAAAGCTCGATACCATACTAGAATTGCTGAAGTGGAAGGCAGAGAATGATGTGCCTGACAAAGGATTTGAGAAGCTAATGAAAATATTTAAGAAGAAGCTTCCAAAGGATAACGAATTGGCAGACAGTACGTACGCAGCAAACAAGGTCGTATGCCCTCTAGGATTGGAGGTGTACAAGATACATGCATGCCCTAATGACTGCATTCTCTATTGTGGTGCGTACGAGGATTTGAACGCATGCCCGGTATGTGGTGCATTGCGGTATAAGATCAGACGAGATGAACCTGGTGATGTTGCCCGCTATGCGGTTCCTACCAAGGTGATGTGGTATGCTCCTATAATACCACGGTTGAAACGTCTGTTCGGAAAAAGATAGTATGCCAAGTTGATGCGATGGCACAGAGAGGACCGTAAGAAAGAGGGGAAGTTGAGAGCACCCGCTGACGGGTCGCAGTGGAGAAAAATCGCGAGAAAGTATCGGGCTGAGTTTTTAGGTGACCGAAGGAACGTATGGTGTGGTTTAACACTACAAGAAATATGTCAACTAGTGACCTTCTATCAGTGACCCTGGAAGAATTGGTCATAGATCTATGACCATTTCAGACCAATTGGTCAAAAGCTACTCGGGGGGCTCCAAACCGTAAACCATTGCGACCATTTTGGTCAGAAAGGTCGTAATTTCCTTACACGAAATGGTCACAAAGCAAACAGTGCTAGTCCGCTGCCTTATTTCTAGTTGTTAATGACCAATATAGATGGTCATAGCCTTGTAGATTGTGGTGGGTTGTGATGACTAGGCGCCATCTCATCAGTTTTGCCTATGTGTCATGTCCATGTGGCAGTTTTTGCCCTAGGTTGTGAAGCAACCTATATATCTGTTATTTCAAAAATTCCCAAAAAATTCTCATAAATGTTTTGGATCATATCTTCATCAAATATGTCAAAAACATTCCTTGCCTAGTTCAAAAATAATTCGAAAATATTCATTTTCCTATTCTATTCAGAGCAGCACTTTGTGAAGGAAGTACCACTTTGGCATGTCCAAACAGTATCCATTTTCTACAGTGCTTTACATTGCCCAAATAACCATCCTCCACCAAATGCCAGCTCAATCCATTCATGATTTTGAGCCAAGCTTCAACATTCGTATTTATGTCCAGTGTGGTACTTTGTAAAGCAAGTACCACCTAGGCTCCTCCTTTTGAGGTGAAAATCTGTGAAGACGGTCTTCTTAGTAAGTCATCATCCTCAGCCAAAACTCACGCCCATTAGCCATGTGCATTTCCCGTGCTGCAAATCAAACACTTGGCTGCTTATTCATGTTTGAGCATCGATCAGTCTCCTCGTGAGAATCTTATGTTGTGATTTTCTTCCTAGCATCTACCTGGGGAGTGCCCAACCCACTAGACATGCCAACGCCACGGTCACGCCACGGTCACGCCACGGTCACGCGGTGACCACGCGGCGGGCATGCGAGCTTACGCGCTCTAGAGTTGGGGCACTCGGCCACCATCCAAACATCGATGTCTCGCCATCAAACCATGTATTTCTGATTAAATAGATACTTATTTACCTAGAAATGATTTCTGGAAAAAATAAAGAGCAAACTATGAGGCAGCTGTAGTTCAAATTTGACCCGCTTCCACCCGAATCGACGGGAATTTGTCTTTTTCACCAGAGGTGGATTAAAATTTTTAACACCCAACCATTTTGTCAATTGTGCATTAAATATGGCCTAGTATTTTATAAAATTGATTAGGTCCAATTTTGCAACAAATGTATGGTAGGTCCTTCACAAAAAAATCTCATTTTAGGCACTCAGAAAATAGAAAATGTTTTTTTCGTCCAAAGAAAATGAGAACTTCCTTAGGCAATATTGTTTGCCATTCCAAGATGCACCCTTGTGCACAATATGAGATCATTTGAACAAACTATGCCATGAATGTGGCCATAAGATTGATCATTTGGCTTGAAAGCCATGAATCTTCGCGCATGATAGCTCATTTCTGAGAACACTTTTTTAAAATAATTGTCTTATTACAATTTTATTGTTTTTCCTGGAAACTTGGTCACATATAATGACACAATGCGAAACTTTTCCAATTTTTTGATTTTTTTTAATTTTTTATGCCCGTTTCAAAATGCGGTCAAAACGGTGGGCTTGACCGTTCCTAACTAGTGGTTGAATCTTGGAATTTTTTTGGTGTTTATATGATTAAATATATACTTATGTACCTAGAAACGATTTTTAGAAAAAAATAAAGAGCAAACTATGAGGCAGCTACAGTTCAAATTTGACTCGCTTCCAACTGAATCGACGACAATTTGTCTTTTTCACCAGAGGTGGATCAAAACTTTTTTCACCCAAACATTTGGTCAATTGTGCATAATATATTTCCTAGTATTTTATAAAATTTATTTGGTCCGTTTTTGCAACAATTATTTGGTAGGTCCTTCACAAAAAAACATCCTTTTGGGCACTCGAAAAATGGAAAATGAATTTTCCGTGCAAAGAAAATGAAAACTTCCTTACGCAACATTGTTTGGAATTCCAAGATGCACCCTTGTGCACAATATGAGATCATTTGAATAAACTATGCCATGAATGTGGCCATAAGATTGATCATTTGGCTTGAAAGCCATGAATCTTCACGCATGATAGCTCATTTCTGAGACACATCTTTAAAATAATTATCATATTACATGTTTATTATTTTTCCTGGAAATTTGGTCACATATAATGACACAATGCGAAGGTTTTCCAATTTTTCGATTTTTTTTGAATTTTTGATACTCGTTTCAAAATGCGGTTAAAACGGCGGGCGTGACCGTTCCTAGCTACTGGTTGAATCTTGGAATTTTTTTGGTGTTTCTCTAATTAAATAGATACTTATGTACCTAGAAAAGATTTTTGTAAAAAATAAAGAGCAAACTATGAGGCAGCTACAGTTCAAATTTGACCCGTTTCCAACTAAATGGACGGTAATTTGTCTTTTTCACCAGAGGTGGATCAAAACTTTTTTCACCCAACCATTTGGTCAATTGTGCATTATATATGTCCTAGTATTTTATAAAATTTGATTTGGTCCATTTTTGCAACAATTATTTGGTAGGTCCTTCACAAAAAACCTCCTTTTGGGCACTCGAAAAATGGAAAATGAATTTTCCGTGCAAAGAAAATGAAAACTTCCTGAGGCAACATTGTTTGGAATTCCAAGATGCACCCTTGTTCACAATATGAGATCATTTGAACAAACTATGCCATGAATGTGGCCATAAGATTGATCATTTGGCTTGAAAGCCATGAATCTTCATGCATGATAGCTCATTTCTGAGAACACTTTTTTCAAATAATTACCGTATTACAAGTTTATTATTTTTCCTGGAAACTTGGTCACATATAATGACACAATGCGAAGGTTTTCCAATTTTTTGATTTTTTTTTGAATTTTTATGCCCGTTTCAAAATGCGGTCAAAACGGCGGGCTTGACCGTTCCTAGCTAGTGGTTGAATCTTGGAATTTTTTTGGTGTTTCTTTGATTAAATAGATACTTATGTACCTAGAAATGATTTTTGGAAAAAATAAAGAGCAAACTATGAGGCAACTACAATTCAAATTTGACCCGTTTCCAACTGAATCGACGGCAATTTGTCTTTTTCACCAGAGGTGGATCAAAACTTTTTTCATCCAAACATTTGGTCACTTGTGCATTATATATGGCCTAGTATTTTATAAAATTTATTTGGTCCATTTTTGCAATAATTATTTGGTAGGTCCTTCACAAAAAACCTCATTTGGGGCACTTGAAAAATGGAAAATGAATTTTCCGTGCAAAGAAAATGAAAACTTCCTTAGGCAACATTGTTTGGAATTCCAAGATGCACCCTTTTGCACAATATGAGATCATTTGAACAAACTATGCCATGAATGTGGCCATAAGATTGATAATTTGGCTTGAAAGCCATGAATCTTCACGCATGATAGCTCATTTCTGAGAACACTTTTTTAAAATAATTACCGTATTACAAGTTTATTATATTTCCTAGAAACTTGGTCACATATAATGACACAATGCGATGGTTTTCCAGTTTTTTGATTTTTTTTGATTTTTTTATGCCCGTTTCAAAATGCGGTCAAAACGGCGGGCTTGACCATTCCTAGCTAGTGGTTGAATCTTGGAATTTGTTGGTGTTTCTCTGATTAAATAGATACTTATGTACCTAGAAATGATTTTTCGAAAAAATAAAGAACAAAGTACGAGGTAGCTATAGTTCAAATTTGACCCGCTTCCAACTGAATCGGTGGAAATTTGTCTTTTTCACGAGAGGTGGATCAAAACTTTTTTCACCCAACCATTTGGTCAATTGTGCATTAAATATGGCCTAATATTTTATAAAAATGATTTAGTCCAATTTTGAAACAATTATTTGGTAGGTCCTTTACAAAAAAACCTCATTTGGGGCACTCGAAAAATGGAAAATGATTTTTTGTGCAAAGAATATAAAAAATCCCTTTGTCGATACTATTTACTATTCCAAGATGTAAACTTTTGCAGAGTATAAAGAACTCATTTTGAACAAATATAAAGAATATAAAGAATATCATTTGAACAAATATTTGGTAGGTCTTTTACAAAAAAGAACTCATTTTGAGCACTAAAAAATGGAAAATGATTTTTTGGTGACCTATTTAAAAGGTCATAATGTCTTCAAATTATTTGTTACGTTCTGATTGGTCTATAGACGTATCACGCGGATCATGCATTCGACACCGTCGGATGCTCCGGGATCCAACGGCGGACCTCATCCCCTCATCTCCCACCCCCCTCACCTAGCAGCCCCCACTCCCCACCGTTCCAACCCTAGCCCCCACGCCCCCACTCTCTCACACCCGCACCCGCTCGCCAAACCCTACCCGCCGCCGCCGCCCCCGCATCATGGCCGTCGACGACGAGGAGCCCGAATCCCCATGCCTCCCAAGCGCCTGAAACCCAAGCCTGCGGCGCAGCCATGGTGACCGAGCTCTGGATCCGATCCAAACCCAAACTAGCCGCCTATCTCCCGGCTCCCTCCCCCGGTGTAAACCAGCCGCCGCCCCTGCCCCCGCCGGTGACCTCATCGGAATGAATCAACTACTCTCATGGTTGATCCCATCCCATCTAGTATTATTTACCGTCTATCTGTTTGTATGTATCTACTCGGGACAAAATTCAGTCTGCACATCTGCATCTGCATTGCACAAGTACAGATACATCCGCCCCTGCTATTTTCTTGTTATACATTACACAGATGCATACATATGCCAGGCTATTTCTGTGTCTTTCTGTTTGACCTCTCAAGGATGCATATCTCTTTCGTATGTACTGAATTCTGAAACAATTTCGTTTTCCTCATACTTATAGGATGCTGTGCTCGCTACTCACATGTTTTCTGATGTGGCAACAAAGGACTATATGTGGTTTCTTCAGTGGGGCTGTCGCTGTCGCTCCTCATGTTCAATAATGTTTCAGCATTGGACCTGCTAATCACCCAAGCCAAGCCTCGCATCGCTTCAACAAAGCGATACTTCTTCCAATTCACCCCTGTTTCAACTCTGCTCCGTTTTTCATCTTCTCTTATTTATGCTAAGAAAGATTTTGAGTTTGCATCCATCTCATTACACTAGCTAGCACAATATATTAGTTAAGGCAACTCTTCTACATATCAATTTCCGCTACTTGATTGGTTCTATATTTTTAAAGTTGTTTTGTGGTGCATGAATGAAGGAAATATGCCCTAGAGGCAATAATAAAGTTATTATTTATTTCCTTATAATCATGATAAATGTTTATTATTCATGCTAGAATTGTATTAACCGGAAACATAATACATGTGTGAATACATAGACAAACAAAGTGTCACTAGTATGCCTCTACTTGACTAGCTCGTTAATCAAAGATGGTTATGTTTCCTAACCATGGACAAAGAGTTGTTATTTGATTAACGAGGTCACATCATTAGTTGAATGATCTGATTGACATGACCCATTCCATTAGCTTAGCACCCGATCGTTTAGTATGTTGCTAATGCTTTCTTCATGACTTATACATGTTCCTATGACTATGAGACTATGCAACTCCCGTTTACCGGAGGAACACTTTGGGTGCTACCAAACGTCACAACGTAACTGGGTGATTATAAAGGAGCATTACAGGTGTCTCCAAAGCTAGATGTTGGGTTGGCGTATATCGAGATTAGGATTTGTCACTCCGATTGTCGGAGAGGTATCTCTGGGCCCTCTCGGTAATACACATCACATAAGCCTTGCAAGCATTACAACTAATATGTTAGTTGTGAGATGATGTATTACGGAACGAGTAAAGAGACTTGCCGGTAACGAGATTGAACTAGATATTGGATATCGACGATCGAATCTCGGGCAAGTAACATACCGATGACAAAGGGAACAACGTATGTCATTATGCGGTCTAACCGATAAAGATCTTCGTAGAATATGTAGGAGCCAATATGGGCATCCAGGTCCCGCTGTTGGTTATTGACCGGAGACGTGTCTCGGTCATGTCTACATTGTTCTCGAACCCATAGGGTCCGCACGCTTAAGGTTACGATGACAGTTACATTATGAGTTTATGCATTTTGATGTACCGAAGGTTGTTCGGAGTCCCGGATGTGATCACGGACATGACGAGGAGTCTCGAAATGGTCGAGACGTAAAGATTGATATATTGGAAGCCTATGTTTGGACATCGGAAGTGTTCCGGGTGAAATCGGGATTTTACCGGAGTACTGGGAGGGTTACCGGAACCCCCCGGGAGCCATATGGGCCTTCATGGGCCATAGTGGAAAGGAGAAATGGGCAGCCCAAGGTGGCTGCACCACTTCCCCCTCCCCTAGTCCTATTAGGACTAGGAGAAGGTGGCCGGCCCCCCTCTCTCCCTTCCCCTCCGAGGAATCCTAGTTGGACTAGGATTGGGGGGAGGAATCCTACTCCCAGAGGGAGTAGGACTCTCCTGCGCCTCCCCCCTTGGCCGGCCAGCCTCCCCTCCTCTCCTCCTTTATATACGGAGGCAGGGGGCACCTCTAAACACACAAGTTGATCCACGTGATCTATTCCTTAGCCGTGTGCGGTGCCTCCTGCCACCATATACCTCGATAATACTGTAGCGGAGTTTAGGCGAAGCCCTGCTGCTGTAGTTCATCAAGATTGTCACCAGGCCGTCGTGCTGACGGAACTCTTCCCCGACACTTTGCTGGATCGGAGTCCGGGGATCGTCATCGAGCTGAACGTGTGCTCGAACTCGGAGGTGCCGTAGTTTCGGTGCTTGATTGGTTGGATCGTGAAGACGTACGACAACTTCCTCTACGTCGTGTCATCGCTTCCGCAGTCGGTCTGCGTTGGGTACGTAGACAACACTCTCCCCTCGTTGCTATGCATCACATGATCTTGCGTGTGCGTAGGAAATTTTTTGAAATTACTACGAAACCCAACAGTGGCATCCGAGCCTAGGTTATTTATGTTGATGTTATATGCACGAGTAGAACACAAGTGAGTTGTGGACGATACAAGTCATACTGCCTACCAGCATGTCATACTTTGGTTCGGCGGTATTGTTGGACGAGACGACCCGGACCAACCTTACGCGTACGCTTACGCGAGACCGGTTCCCTCGACGTGCTTTGCACATAGATGGCTTGCGGGCGACTGTCTCTCCAACTTTAGCTGAACCGAGTATGGCTACGCCTGGTCCTTGAGAAGGTTAAAACAGAGTCTATTTGACAAACTATCGTTGTGGTTTTTATGCGTAGGTGAGATTGGTTCTTACTTAAGCCCGTAGCAGCCACGTAAAACATGCAACAACAAAGTAGAGGACGTCTAACTTGTTTTTGCAGGGCATGTTGTGATGTGATATGGTCAAGGCATGATGCTGAATTTTATTGTATGAGATGATCATGTTTTGTAACCGAGTTATCGGCAACTGGCAGGAGCCATGTGGTTGTCGCTTTATTGTATGCAATGCAATTGCGATGTAATGCTTTACTTTATTACTAAACGGTAGTGATAGTCGTGGAAGCATAAGATTGGCGAGACGACAACGATGCTACGATGGAGATCAAGGTGTCGCGCCGGTGACGATGGTGATCATGACGGTGCTTCAGAGATGGAGATCACAAGCACAAGATGATGATGGCCATATCATATCACTTATATTGATTGCATGTGATGTTTATCCTTTTATGCATCTTATCTTGCTTTGATTGACGGTAGCATTATAAGATGATCTCTCACTAAATTATCAAGAAGTGTTCTCCCTGAGTATGCACCGTTGCCAAAGTTCGTCGTGCCCAGACACCACGTGATGATCGGGTGTGATAAGCTCTACGTCCATCTACAACTGGTGCAAGCCAGTTTTGCACACGCAAAATACTCAGGTTAAACTTGACGAGCCTAGCATATGCAGATATGGCCTCGAAACACGTAGACCGAAAGGTCGAGCATGAATCATATAGTAGATATGATCAACATAAACGATGTTCACCATTGAAAGCTACTCCATCTCACGTGATGATCGGCTATGGTTTAGTTGATTTGGATCACGTAATCACTTAGAAGATTAGAGGGATGTCTATCTAAGTGGGAGTTCTTAAGTAATATGATTAATTGAACTTAAATTTATCATGAACTTAGTACCTGATAGTATCTTGCTTCTTTTTGTTGATTGTAGATAGATGGCTCGTGCTGTTGTTCCGTTGAATTTTAATGCGTTCCTTGAGAAAGCAAAGTTGAAAGATGATGGTAGCAATTACACGGACTGGGTCCGTAACTTGAGGATTATCCTCATTGCTGCTCAGAAGAATTACGTCCTGGAAGCACCGCTGGGTGCCAGGCCTGCTGCTGGAGCAACACCAGATGTTATGAACATCTGGCAGAGCAAAGCTGATGACTACTCGATAGTTCAGTGTGCCATGCTTTACGGCTTAGAATCGGGACTTCAACGACGTTTTGAACGTCATGGAGCATATGAGATGTTCCAGGAGTCGAAGTTAATATTTCAAGAAAATGCCCGAATTGAGAGATATGAAGTCTCCAATAAGTTCTATAGCTACAAGATGGAGGAGAACAGTTCTGTCAGTGAGCATATACTCAAAATGTCTGGGTATAATAATCACTTGATTCAATTGGGAGTTAATCTTCTGGATGATTGCGTCATTGACAGAATTCTCCGATCACTACCACCAAGCTACAAGAGCTTCGTGATGAACTATAATATGCAAGGGATGAACAAGACTATTCCCGAGCTCTTCGCAATGCTGAAAGCTGCGGAGGTAGGAATCAAGAAGGAGCATCAAGTGTTGATGGTTAACAAGACCACTAGTTTCAAGAAAAAGGGCAAAGGGAAGAAGATGGGGAACTTCAAAAAGAATGACAAGCTAGTTGCTACTCAAGAGAAGAAACCCAAGTCTGGACCTAAGCCTGAAACTGAGTGCTTCTACTGCAAGCAGACTGGTCACTGGAAGCGGAACTGCCCCAAGTATTTGGCGGATAAAAAGGATGGCAAGGTGAACAAAGGTATATGTGATATACATGTTATTGATGTGTACCTTACTAGAGCTCGCAGTAGCACCTGGGTATTTGATACTGGTTCTGTTGCTAATATTTGCAACTCGAAATAGGGACTATGGAATAAGCAAGCACTGGCAAAGGACGAGGTGACGATGCGCGTGGGAAATGGTTCCAAAGTTGATGTGATCGCGGTCGGCACGCTACCTCTACATCTACCTTCGGGATTAATATTAGACCTAAATAATTGTTATTTGGTGCCAGCGTTGAGCATGAACATTATATCTGGATCTTGTTTAATGCGAGACGGTTATTCATTTAAATCAGAGAATAATGGTTGTTCTATTTATATGAGTAATATCTTTTAAGGTCATGCACCCTTGAAGAGTGGTCTATTCTTATTGAATATTGATAGTAGTAATACACATATTCATAATGGTGAAGCCAAAAGATGCAGAGTTAATAATGAAAGTGCAACTTATTTGTGGCACTGTCGTTTAGGTCATATCAGTATAAAGCGCATGAAGAAACTCCATACTGATGGACTTTTGGAACCACTTGATTATGAATCACTTGGTACTTGCAAACCGTGCCTCATGGGCAAGATGACTAAAACACCGTTCTCCGGTACTATGGAGAGAGCAACAGATTTGTTGGAAATCATACATACCGATGTATGTGGCCCGATGAATATTGAGGCTCGTGGCGGATATCGTTATTTTCTCACCTTCACAGATGATTTAAGCAGATATGGGTATATCTACTTAATGAAACATAAGTCTGAAACATTTGAAAAGTTCAAAGAATTTCAGAGTGAAGTTGAAAATCATCGTAACAAGAAAATAAAGTTTCTACGATCTGATCGTGGAGGAGAATATTTGAGTTACGAGTTTGGTGTACATTTGAAAAACTGTGGAATAGTTTCGCAACTCATGCCACCCGGAACACCACAGCGTAATGGTGTGTCCGAACGTCGTAATCGTACTTTATTAGATATGGTGCGATCTATGATGTCTCTTACTGATTTACCGCTATCATTTTGGGGATATGCTTTAGAGACGGCCGCATTCACGTTAAATAGGGCACCATCAAAATCTGTTGAGACGACGCCTTATGAACTGTGGTTTGGCAAGAAACCAAAGTTGTCGTTTCTTAAAGTTTGGGGCTGCGATGCTTATGTGAAAAAGCTTCAACCTGATAAGCTCGAACCCAAATCGGAGAAATGTGTCTTCATAGGATACCCAAAGGAGACTATTGGGTACACCTTCTATCACAGATCCGAAGGCAAGACATTCGTTGCAAAGAATGGATCCTTTCTAGAGAAGGAGTTTCTCTCGAAAGAAGTGAGTGGGAGGAAAGTAGAACTTGATGAGGTAACTGTACCTGCTCCCTTACTGGAAAGTAGTTCATCACAGAAAACTGTTTCAGTGACACCTACACCAGTTAGTGAGGAAGCCAATGATAATGATCATGAAATTTCAGATCAAGATACTGCTGAACCTCGTAGATCAACCAGAGTAAGATCAACACCAGAATGGTACGGTAATCCTATTCTGGAAGTCATGATACTAGATCATGATGAACCTACGAACTATGAAGAAGCGATGGTGAGCCCAGATTCCGCAAAGTGGCTTGAAGCCATGAAATCTGAGATGGGATCCATGTATGAGAACAAAGTATGGACTTTGGTTGACTTGCCCGATGATCGGCAAGCAATTGAGAATAAATGGATCTTTAAGAAGAAGACTGACGCTGATGGTAATGTTACTGTCTACAAAGCTCGACTTGTCGCAAAAGGTTTTCGGCAAGTTCAAGGGATTGACTACGATGAGACCTTCTCACCCGTAGCGATGCTTAAGTCCGTCCGAATCATGTTAGCAATTGCCGCATTTTATGATTATGAAATTTGGCAGATGGATGTCAAAACTGCATTCCTGAATGGATTTCTGGAAGAAGGGTTGTATATGATGCAACCGGAAGGTTTTGTCGATCCAAAAGGAGCTAACAAATTATGCAAGCTCCAGCGATCCATTTATGGACTGGTACAAGCCTCTTGGAGTTGGAATAAACGTTTTGATAGTGTGATCAAAGCATTTGGTTTTATACAGACTTTCGGAGAAGCCTGTATTTACAAGAAAATGAGTGGGAGCTCTGTAGCATTTCTGATATTATATGTGGATGACATATTGCTGATTGGAAATGATATAGAATTTCTGGATAGCATAAAGGGATACTTGAATAAAAGTTTTTCAATGAAAGACCTCGGTGAAGCTGCTTACATATTAGGCATTAAGATCTATAGAGATAGATCAAGACGCTTAATTGGACTTTCACAAAGCACATACCTTGACAAGATTTTGAAGAAATTCAAAATGGATCAAGCAAAGAAAGGATTCTTGCCTGTATTACAAGGTGTGAAGTTGAGTAAGACTCAATGCCCTACCACTGCAGAAGATAGAGAGAATATGAAAGATGTTCCCTATGCATCAGCCATAGGCTCTATCATGTATGCAATGCTGTGTACCAGACCTGATGTGTGCCTTGCTATAAGTTTAGCAGGGAGGTACCAAAGTAATCCAGGAGTGGATCACTGGACAGCGGTCAAGAACATCCTGAAATACCTGAAACGGACTAAGGATATGTTTCTCGTATATGGAGGTGACAAAGAGCTCACCGTAAAAGGTTACGTTGATGCAAGCTTTGACACTGATCCGGACGATTCTAAATCGCAAACCAGATACGTGTTTACATTAAACGGTGGAGCTGTCAGTTGGTGCAGTTCTAAACAAAGCGTCGTAGCGGGATCTACATGTGAAGCGGAGTACATAGCTGCTTCGGAAGCAGCGAACGAAGGAGTCTGGATGAAGGAGTTCATATCCGATCTAGGTGTCATACCTAATGCATCGGGTCCAATGAAAATCTTTTGTGACAATACTGGTGCAATTGCCTTGGCAAAGGAATCCAGATTTCACAAAAGGACCAAACACATCAAGAGACGCTTCAACTCCATCCGGGATCTAGTCCAGGTGGGAGACATAGAGATTTGCAAGATACATACGGATCTGAATGTTGCAGACCCGTTGACTAAGCCTCTTCCACAAGCAAAACATGATCAGCACCAAAGCTCCATGGGTGTTAGATTCATTATAGTGTAATCTAGATTATTGACTCTAGTGCAAGTGGGAGACTGAAGGAAATATGCCCTAGAGGCAATAATAACGTTATTATTTATTTCCTTATAATCATGATAAATGTTTATTATTCATGCTAGAATTGTATTAACCGGAAACATAATACATGTGTGAATACATAGACAAACAAAGTGTCACTAGTATGCCTCTACTTGACTAGCTCGTTAATCAAAGATGGTTATGTTTCCTAACCATGGACAAATAGTTGTTATTTGATTAATGAGGTCACATCATTAGTTGAATGATCTGATTGACATGACCCATTCCATTAGCTTAGCACCCGATCGTTTAGTATGTTGCTAATGCTTTCTTCATGACTTATACATGTTCCTATGACTATGAGACTATGCAACTCCCGTTTACCGGAGGAACACTTTGGGTGCTACCAAACGTCACAACGTAACTGGGTGATTATAAAGGAGCATTACAGGTGTCTCCAAAGGTAGATGTTGGGTTGGCGTATTTCGAGATTAGGATTTGTCACTCCGATTGTCGGAGAGGTATCTCTGGGCCCTCTCGGTAATACACATCACATAAGCCTTGCAAGCATTACAACTAATATGTTAGTTGTGAGATGATGTATTACGGAACGAGTAAAGAGACTTGCCGGTAACGAGATTGAACTAGATATTGGATATCGACGATCGAATCTCGGGCAAGTAACATACCGATGACAAGGGGAACAACGTATGTCGTTATGCGGTCTGACCGATAAAGATCTTCGTAGAATATGTAGGAGCCAATATGGGCATCCAGGTCCCGCTGTTGGTTATTGACCGGAGACGTGTCTCGGTCATGTCTACATTGTTCTCGAACCCGTAGGGTCCGCACGCTTAAGGTTACGATGACAGTTACATTATGAGTTTATGCATTTTGATGTACCGAAGGTTGTTCGGAGTCCCGGATGTGATCACGGACATGACGAGGAGTCTCGAAATGGTCGAGACGTAAAGATTGATATATTGGAAGCCTATGTTTGGACATCGGAAGTGTTCCGGGTGAAATCGGGATTTTACCGGAGTACCGGGAGGGTTACCGGAACCCCCCGGGAGCCATATGGGCCTTCATGGGCCTTAGTGGAAAGGAGAAACGGGCAGCCCAAGGTGGCTGCGCCACTTCCCCCTCCCCTAGTCCTATTAGGACTAGGAGAAGGTGGCCGGCCCCCCTCTCCCCCTTCCCCTCCGAGGAATCCTAGTTGGACTAGGATTGGGGGGAGGAATCCTACTCCCAGAGGGAGTAGGACTCTCCTGCGCCTCCCCCCTTGGCCGGCCAGCCTCCCCTCCTCTCCTCCTTTATATACGGAGGCAGGGGGCACCTCTAAACACACAAGTTGATCCACGTGATCTATTCCTTAGCCGTGTGCGGTGCCCCCTGCCACCATATACCTCGATAATACTGTAGCGGAGTTTAGGCGAAGCCCTGCTGCTGTAGTTCATCAAGATCGTCACCACGCCGTCGTGCTGACGGAACTCTTCCCCGACACTTTGCTGGATTGGAGTCCGTGGATCGTCATCGAGCTGAACGTGTGCTCGAACTCGGAGGTGCCGTAGTTTCCGTGCTTGATCGGTTGGATCGTGAAGACGTACGACTACTTCCTCTACATCGTGTCATCGCTTCCGCAGTCGGTCTGCGTTGGGTACGTAGGCAACACTCTCCCCTCGTTGCTATGCATCACATGATCTTGCGTGTGCGTAGGAAAATTTTTGAAATTACTACGAAACCCAACAATGAACCCAACCTAAAGAAATATAGGCTTATGATGACTATTTTCCTTCTTAATTAATCATAGTTGTTGGCTTCGGTAGCTTGCTAAATATGCTTTAGTTATATATAGGAATGACGTGCCTTCTATGCTTAAATGATTGTTTGGCTCTATAATTGTTGACATGAATATCTTGACTTTCCAAACAAGTATAGGACTGTACCTATGCATACATATTATCCTCACAAAAATAAAAATAAAAATTGAAGCATCAAATAAGCAATATGTGGTTGATTTGTATTTGCATGTTAAGCGGAAAGTTGTAGCTAAGGCTTATATATTACAAAATATTGTCACACCTCTGAGCTTCTACTGTTGGTAGGGCATTGTAGTGTGATCTTCATGATTTTTCGCTTGAAGATGTACTGATTCATTAGTCAAGCAGAGACAGAAGTCATATTTCGCTACTGTTAGCTCTATGGATGTTTATTTAGCTGCAACTTCTGCCAGCTCTAACTTGGTCATATAGCAGTTCAATTCAGTCAATCTGTTGGAACTAGTTTGTCTATTACTTGTATACATATTTTATATCCTGCCCTATGCCCTTGTCGACTTGCTTAGGTACATAATTGTTATGTCTTGCAATCTGGTATTGATGATTGTCAATGTATTCATGTATACCCCCTCTCTCTCTGTGTGTGTGTTTTTCTGTCAATAGCTAGTAGCATAAGTTGGAGCTGACTGTACCACGAACTTAATCTACATTTATTCAACCAGATCAAGTACAAGTACATTAGTTCGTAATCTGCTATTAATACATCTCCTAGTCATAAATTTCCTGATTGGTGATGTTACTGTAGATATGATGTAGGTTCAGTGCTTACTATTTTTTCATTTGATGCATGTTACCTTCGTTTCTGTCTATGCCTTCTTTAGTGTTTTGCCAGCTAACTAGTCTATTGGTCGTTTTGAAATATGAAGATGCTGCATGTAAGCACTATTGCTGGCAATTTGGCACATCATATTAGTCTTATCCCATGTTTTGTCACTAGCGTACACTACAATCCCTTGTCTTGTCACTAGCATACACTACAGTTTTATTAAAAGGGGGCATATCATTTGCTCTATATAATAGTGTTGATTTTGCACTGATATGAACTTACAATAGTATTACATTGTAGTGTTTTCTGCATGTTGTTGTATCACTAGTTTCATGCTGCCTTCTCATTTGAACCTATTACTTTTTTTTTTGTTTTTATCCTTCATTAGTATCAATTGTTGTATTGTAGACTTAAAATTGTGGTGGTTCCTCCTTTACAGAAGCTCAAGTGTGAAGTCGTGAAGTGTGAAGCAAGTGTGAAGCCGTGAAGTGTGAAGCCAAGTGTGAAGCCGTGAAGTCCAACTCATTGTAGCATATCTTTGTTGTAAAGATTGTAATACATTTATTTAGTGGTATATTTGATGAATTTTATGCGTTCTTTGTTCTATTTTAAATATTGATTATCTATGTGATTTGAGAACTTGTGGAATGGAAACCTGTCAAGTGAGGCCACTTATGAAAATAATTTGTCAAATTTGTACATTTATGACACGTTGGACCATTATGAGAGATGAACAAGACAGGTTGGACCCATCTGACGAGTGGGACCGGCTTGAATAAATAATAGTTTAAAATAGAAAATCAAAATAGAAAATTGGTAGAGAAAAAGGCCATGGCCCAAAAATAAAAAGGCTGCAATGTTGGGCTTGGTCCATGAAGCTGACAAAAATTCATAGGGAAAAAATATAAATGGGCTGAATTAATGGGCCCGCCCCATATAAACACCAATTGGACCAGGCTGAATCTTGTGCCACATCAGCTTGCCACGTTGGATGCCTACGTGGCCTAGGGAGGTTGCTAGTGACCAAAACGCCACAGTGGACATTTTTTGGTCATAAACGTCTACGACCATTCCAGAAGAAAGGTCGCTATAGTCAGTTTACGACCTCCAGCTTTTGACCTTCTGTTTTTGGTCACAAAAAGGTCGCAAATGAAAAACCATGACCTTTCAGTGACCAATAGTGGTGGTCACAAGTTGACATATTTCTTGTAGTGTAAGCGCGGATGGCATTAATCCTTTCGGGGAGTAGAGAAGTAATCACAACACCTGGCCCGTGACTCTATGTATCTATAACCTTCCTCCTTGGATGTGCATCAAGCGGATGTTCATTATGATGCCAGTTCTCATCCAAGGCCCTAAGCAACCCGGCAACGACATTGATGTGTACCTAAGGCCATTAGTTGAAGAAATTTTACAGCTGTGGAATGGAAAAAGGTGTACGTGTGTGGGATGAGCACAAACAGGTGGAATTTAACCTGCATGCGTTGATGTTTGTAAACATCAACGATTGACCTGCTCTCAGTAACCTTTCAGGACAGACAAACAAGGGATACAACGCATGCACGCACTGTTTAGATGACACTGAAAGTATATACCTAGACAAATGCAGGACGAATGTGTACCTGGGGCATCATTGATTTCTTTCGACCAACCATCAATGTCGAAATAAAGGCAAACATTTCAAAGGAGAGGCAGATCACCGGAAGAAGCCCGCCATGCGTACCAGTGATCACGTACTTGCTATGGTCAATGATTTATAGGTAATCTTTGGAAAGGGTCTTGGCAGACTATATGTTCCGAGTGATACCGAGGGACGTGCACCCATGTGGAAGAAGAAATCTATATTTTGGGACCTACCCTACTGGAAAGACCTAGAGGTCCGCTCTTCAATCGAAGTGATTGACGTGATGAAGAACCTTTGCGTGAACCTACTAGGCTTCTTGTTCGTGTATGGGAAGACAAAAGATACACTAGAGGCACGGGAGGACTTGCAAATTTTGCACGAAAATGATGGCTTGCCTCCAAAGTAGTACGAAGGTCCTGCCAGCTACGCTCTTACCAAAGAAGAGAAGGCAATCGTCTTTGAATGTCTGCTCAGTATGAAGGTCTCGTCTGGCGTATGAATGCCACGTGATTATGACAGAGAAAAAGTTTCAGAACCTAAAGTCTCATGAATGCCACGTGATTATGACGCAACTGCTTCCGGTTGCATTGAGGGGGCTTCTACCCGAAAATGTTCGATTAGCCATTGTGAAGCTATGTGCCTTCCTCAATGCAATCTCTCAGAAGGTGATCGATCCAGAAATCATACCAAGGCTAAGGAGTGATGTAGTGCAATGTCCAATCAGTTTCGAGCTGGTGTTCCCACCATCTGTCGGTGTCAAAACCGGCGGATCTCGGGTAGGGGGTCCCGATCTGTGCGTCTAGGCGGATGGTAACAAGAGACGAGGGACACGATGTTTTTACCCAGGTTCGGGCCCTCTTGATGGAGGCAAAACCCTACGTCCTGCTTGATTAATATTGATGATGTGGGTTACAAGAGTAGATCTACCACGAGATCAAGGAGGCTAAACCCTAGAAGCTAGCCTATGGTATGATTGTTGTTCGTCCTATGGACTAAAGCCATCTGGTTTATATAGACACCGGAGAGGGCTAGGGTTACACAGAGTCAGTTACAATGGTAGGAGATCTACATATCTGTATCGCCAAGCTTGCCTTCCACGCCAAGGAAAGTCCCATCCGGACACGGGACGAAGTCTTCAATCTTGTATCTTCATAGTCTTGGAGTCCGGCCGATTATGATAGTTCGGCTATCCGGACACCCCCTAGTCCGGAACTCCCTCAGTAGCCCCTGAACCAGGCTTCAATGACGACGAGTCCGGCGTGCATGTTGTCTTCGGCATTGCAAGGAGGGTTCTCCCTCCGAATAATTCATAGAAGATTGTGAACACCAGGACAGTGTCCGGCTCTGCAAAATAATTTCCACATACAACCGTAGAGAGAATAATATATACACAAGTTCAATCTGCTGACGTATTTGATGGTGTGACGTCACACCATTACCAAGCCTTTACTTATTATACCACCTCAGCGCGTTTAGCGAAGCGGTTTCCTTGGCACGTCTTTGTCGAAGCAGAGATCATGTTCCCCTTATTCCGGGATTCCCATCAATACGGACGTGGGTAACCCAACCGCGCCCGTCGCCACGCCCCCTCTATCGAAGGCGGGTTCCAAACGGTCACGGGGACGGCTCTCGGTATTCTTCCTCTTTATAATGAGACCAAGGCCGGTTCTTTTTCTTCAATCCTCAATCGAATCTGCCCCTCGCCCCCGAGTTCCAACACCCAGGGCTCCAGATTCGGGTACCTTCGACCTTTGACAATGTCCAGCTCCGACCCGCGGGGCCGGTGGATGCCCTCCTCCGTCACGGAAGAAGATGTGTTAAAGCTGAGAGACGCCAGGCACTTGACCTATGAGATTTCACATAGGTTGCCTGCCCGAGGGCAAGTTAGCCCTACTCCCGAGCCCGGCGAGAGCGTTGTGTTCGTGTCTCACCTCCGTAGGGGTTTAGGCTTCCCGATGGACCCCTTCGTGAGGGGGCTCATGTTTTACTATGGGCTGGAATTCCATGACTTGGCTCCGGAGTCCGTCCTCCACATCTCATCGTTTATTGTCGTTTGCGAAGCTTTTCTCCGCACCACCCCTCACTTCGGCTTGTGGCTCAAAACCTTCAATGTGGAGCTGAAGATGATCGAGGGGCGTCAGGCAGAGTGCAGAGGGGTGTTTATAAGCAAGAGGGCCGATGCTCCATGGCCCGAGGGCTCTTTTCAAGAGGAGCTCGGCATGTGGCAACATGAGTGGTTCTATATCACCGCTCCCAGGGGCAGCAGGCAGAGGCCGCCGCCCGTCTTCCGCTCGGGCCCTTCACAACAGTTGACATCATGGGTCAACATGGGGTGTGACTGGGGGCTGCCCAAAGACGTACCCCTTTTTCAGGACCAGATTCGAGGTCTCCAAGAAAGGGAGATCAATCTAGTCGCAGTAGTACAGGTTATGCTGATCCGGCGCCTACTGCCCTGCAAACGTCGCCCCCTCCGCCTGTGGGAATTTAATCCGGAGGGGCCATGAGCTCTTCAACACTTTATGGATTTGACACCCATGGATATGTACAAACTGTTCTTCGGATCACAAGAGATGCGTCCGGACTTGACCAAGGACGCTGGCCTAAGCTGCAATCGCCCGGATACTCAAGTAAGTAGCCCTGTGTCCGGACACACTATCCACTTATTTATCGTGGGTTTGCCCTTTAACCAGCTATCCCTTGAACAGGAGTGGATAGCGCTAGCGAAACTGATACGGTGTCCGACCCCCCTCCCTAAGACCATGAAAGATCCCGTGTTAATCAAAATGTTGGAAGTTGCGCCCTCAGAGGAGGGCGAAGGGGGGCACAGGGGAACTACCACCTCTGCCAAGGAGGCTTTCAGTAAGGGAGGAATCGAGAGTCCCTCCTTCCAGGGGGAGAAGAGGACAGCTTCCGAAGACCCGGAGGCCAAGGCCTCGAAGCGGGGAAAGAAATCTGTGCCGGAAGGTCCTATGCCGGGGAGAGCCCCGGCCGCACTGTCTCCTCAGAGGAATCAGCCCTCCAGTGAGCCGTAAGTAAAAAAGGAGGAATTTTGTAATAGTGGATACCCCTGCTTAATTTTTGAGGGTAACCGAAGTTTTCATCTTGTAGTTCGGATCTCAGCCTGTCTCAGCACAGCTCATCTTCGGGGGACCTTCGTCCGGAGATGATGGAGAGTGAAACGCCTCCATCTGCCACCCCATCGTGCGGGGCGGACGACCCTGAGGTGTCGTCGCGGAGGGTCTCCCCGAGTCCGGCGGGGCCTGAGAGTTTGGCACCCACTGGAGTACGGCCGGTGGAACTGCAGGATTTGCTTAAGAGGGCGTCCATCTTGGAAGATCACCGCACATTAATGAGTACGGTTATTGAAAGGATCTCGTCCGCCGAGAGCGAGTTGTATGAGGCCGTCGGAAGCTTGCTGACGGGCTTTGAGGTATGCAAAAAATAACGTACCTTTTGACAGTTTTGCACATGAAGTGCGCCCTGTATAGATATTAGCCCCTCAGACTTGGTATGCTGTCGAAAGCGATAGCGTGCCAAGGATCGTAATCTCAGTTATAGAATGCCGCCTTTCCTATGCAGGTGGCGGATCGTCCGGTGGCCAGCCGGAGTGATGGATTTGCCGAGCTGAGAAGGCAACTCAACGTTGCGGATGCGGACATCTCGCTGGTCAATGAACGGCTTGATGAGTCACAAGGTACGTGGTTGCTCCGCGGTTGCCTAGTAAGGGAGCTGACGCCCGTGCCTTACAATTTGTATGCTTGATGCAGATGGCGCTGCTGCTATGGAAGGTCTTCGAGCCAAACTTGCTCGGGCCAAGGAGCAAGCCAGAAAAAGCGAGGCGGCTGCCTCGGAGGCAGCGGAAGAGCTAGAAGCCGAGAAGGCTGCTCACTGCCGAAGCAGGGAGGAGATGGCCGGAATGGCCGCGAAATTAAAAGTTGATACCGACCGCCAGGAGGTTCTTGAAAGAGAACGTCGAGCGGAACAAGAGGACCTAAAGAAGGCCGACGCCGAAGCCAAGGATGCCCGTAGTCCGATGCGGGCTATGAAGGAGGAACTGCGTCAAATCCGAGACATTGTGGCTGGAAAGCCCTTTATGCTGCGCAGGAACTTCACGGATCCGAAGTATGCTCAGCTTGGCCGATTGTATGGTGTGGAGGATCCTTATTTGGACTTGGCAGCGAGTGCGGCGGACGCAGTCGTGCACTTCCGAAGCCAGAAGGGTCACGAAATGGAAGAGCTTTTCTGGTCTCAATTCCATAGTCCGGAGCGTCAACTTCCGCTGAGTGATCGGCTGGTTGAGTGGGCTGAGCTAAATAGATTGTTCGGACTTGCCATGACGGATGTGGTCACTCATCTGTGGCCGGGAAGACCCAAGCCGAAGAGTTATTTTGGCTTGTTGCAGCAATTCCTTGGGGCGGTGCCGCGTATTGGGGCGATGAAGCGGTCGGCGTGTATAGAAGGTGCACGGATGGCTCTTGCCCGTGGTAAGACATACTGGGCTGAAATGGATTCCACCGCTGTTGCATCCCGGGGTTCGGATAAAAGCCGGTTCCCCACCGAGCACTATTTTGAGGAAGTCCTGCAGGGCGCTCGTTTAATAGAGTCGCAGTGCTCAAAAAATGTTATGTTTGAGTGACATGTATGATTTCTGAGATCATGTTTATAATACAATAGCTTTTTATACTTGTGAGCTCAAGTATTGAACTATCTCCTGTGCGGCCGTATGTTTATGTATAATCTGAAAGATGGCAGTCTTTGGCTTCAGCCCCCACGCACATGGTGCGGGGGTGTTTGCAAAAAGAAAAACGCTTTGTCACATTTAATCCAACGTCTTGGTCCTTTTAAGGAGGTGATAGCGTAGCAAACTAGGCAACCGGACTATAATGCTTTATCACTTTCACTTAGCCATAGGAGCTCGAATGTGGGGCTACTATATAGCCCTTGGCGGCACCGCTCATGTCCGAACTCGGGGTGCGTATGTGCCTGACCGGGAAGCGGTCCTTCATCAAAGCGGAGGAATTCTAAACATTCCAATTGTCAATACAGTGGTTGACCAGACTCTCGCTATATCATGACAGTCAGTTTTTAGCTTTCTCTACTGAGGTGCTCACCCGGCCGAACCGAGGCACAATCGCAGTAGTTCTCCTGGTGCCGCGTTAGCCGGTGATACGGAATGTAAGGCAGCAAAACACAGGAGCCGGGCAAACCCAACATTTGACCAAAGACATGATTCGGAGCTGATGCATATGAGGCCTAACTCGAGACGCCGAACTCTCCCTGAGGTGTTCGGTCTTTATGATACCGGGCAGAACAATGCCCTAAGCCCCTAGTGTCCAGGTACAGACGGGAACTTCTGACGCGGCCGATGCCAAAATGCCAGCCACCTCCTCGGCTATGGTAGGAAACCGGGGGATCTGTATCAACAAGAGACAGTAAGAAAGGTTTACACAGGGTCTTAATCTGAAAAGAATCCTTGCAACGAGTCCCTGCTGCTCGTCTGCGCCTGTGTCTCCGTTGTGCTATGTCCTGGACGGGTGTAGCATGTGCTTCATCTGTAAAAGAGAAGGACTTAGTTTCTAAGAAATATCATGCAAAAGTTATGTTAAAATAGAGGATAATTTGGTAGATAAAGAAAGTTGAGCTTTATTGGCTCTCATTGTTGAAACGCGCGGCCCCTTATAAAGGGGGTATGCGGCTGGGAAGCCCCTTGTTTATTCATGCCGGACTCGCCTAACCGTGTCCGGGGTCTGAATGACCCGTATTTAGGGGCCTTGACCTGCAAGGTCGGAGTGGTTGTCAAAGCAGCCCCGCGCTCTCCGTGGTCGAGGAACACTCGTAGTTACTCTTTAATGAGATTATGCCGCGTTAACCGGGCATCGTAGGTATAGGAGCCGTGTAGTGTGGTAAGGCGTTAAAGCGGGCGAAAGCTTTGCGTCCCAGTAGTGCTTGATGGCAACTATGTAATGGGGCGCAGCGAAGAGTGAGCCTTTCATGACGGCGGTTGTCGGATGAGCCGAACACAACCTCTAGTTGTACAGAGCCCGTATAGTTGGCTTAAAGGCCTGGCGTCGCTCCTTTGAAGGGAGTGCTGCTATGGCGAATGTTGGTAGGGTCTATCCCCATTCTGCAGACAGTGTCCTGACATGGCAGGAGCCGCGCTTTGTTGTCGTGTTATCACATGAAGTGAGTTCACTGTTTTGACTTCTAGTGGGAAAGTCTTCTGTTTTCCGGAGTGCTGCTTTTGGGGTTCATCACTTTCGCTTGGTGTATCGAGCCCCTTGTGTTCGGCGTTAAGTCTGCTGGACTGCTTGAAGACCCAACAATCTCTGTGGGTATGGTTTGCAGGCTTTCCGGAGGTACCATGTATTTGACAAAGTCTGTCTAGGATCTTGTTTAGGTTGGATAGCTCGTCACTGTTGTCCTTGAGGGATAGTGTTTTGTTGTTCGGCCGAGAGTTTTTGAATCCGACGTTGAGCGCCGTACTGTTTGGGCCATTTTCCTTATTCCGGCGCTGATCCTTTTTGCGTCGAGATTTCCCATTTCCATCCCTGACTTCGGATGTACTCGGGTCGCTGGTGCTGCATCTAGCCAGCCAGCTGTCTTCCCCCGCGCAAAAGCGGGTCATGAGGCTTGTTAGTGTGGCCATTGTTCTTGGTTTTTCCTGGCCGAGGTGTCCGGCGAGCCATTCGTATCGGACGTTGTGTTTAAAGGCTCCTAAGGCTTCAGCGTCCGGACGGTCGGCTGTTTGGTTCTTTTTAGTGAGGAACCTGTTCCAGAATTTGTGTGCTGACTCTCCGGGCTGTTGAGTTATGTGACTTAAATCGTCTGCATCCGGAGGGCGGACATAAGTCCCTTGAAAATTTGCTCGAAACGCGTCTTCAAGCTCTTCCCAACTTCCAATGGTATTTTCTGGGAGGCTTTTAAGCCAATGCCGAGCTGGCCCTTTGAGCTTGAGGGGTAGGTATTTTATCGCATGGAGATTGTCTCCTCTGGCCATATGTATGTGTAGGATATAATCCTCAATCCAGACTTCTGGGTCTGTCGTTCCATCATTTGCCTCTATGTTTACGGTTTTGAATCCCGCTGGAAATCCATGATCCAGTACCTCGTCGGTGAAACATACTGGGTATGCGGCGCCCCTGTATTTGGGTGTGCAATTGTCTTGAAATGCTCTGCGGGTTGTGTTGCTTCCTGGAGTTTTCTTTTTTGGCCCATAAATAGATCTGACTGGATCATCCTTCTTCCGAGGATCTTTATGCTGATCGTGTGCCGGTTTGTGTGCGGCGCCCCTTGTTGCTCTTGGCCTGTCATCTAGACGTCTATCCGGCCAGGAGGCTTCTTTCTTTTTTGGCAGCGGGGGCTCTAAGGCCTCCTCGTCAAATTCGGGCAACAGCTTGCGCTTCGGGTAGCTCTTTGTCTAGTGACTGGCGCCATGTTTATCTGCGCTGTTGAGTACTTTAATCCATCTCATTCTGAGTGCGTCCTCCGCTGTTTTGAGCTTCCGCTTTTGCTTCTTCAAACTTCTTGCCGTGGCGACGAGCCTTTTATGAAGATTCGTATGCTCTGGTGATGTGAGATCATCTTCGCCAGGGATGGGTTGCCTGTCCAGTTCATCATGTTCGGATGGCTGCTTGGTGGCACGTGCGTCGTCCACTGCTTCGCCCTGCTCTAAGGCCGGGTCCGTATGGGTGCCGTTTTTATCGAGGCCGGTCCTCGGGCGGCGCTTGCGTCACCATTTTGTTTGTTTTTTGGGGGAGTTGTCCTTCGCCACGTCCCGTTTTTCCTCATTATCGCTTCCTTTTGGTGTATCCACCATGTATACGTCGTGAGTTGGGGTGGCTTTCCAGTGCCCAGTAGGCGCTGGTTCTTGGTCATCTCCGGCATCGTCGTCCATACCGTCGATGTCTTCGGAGTCGTAGTCTAGCATGTCGGTTAGATCATCGACAGTGGCTACCAAGTGGGCGGTGGGTGGGGTTTGAATTTCCTCGTCGTTCGCATCCCAACCGTCCTGGCCGCAGTCCGGCCAGGGCTCTCCTGATAATGAGAGATACCTTAACGAACTCAGGATGTTGCCAAAAGGCGAGTGTTGAAAGATGTCCGGGGCCGTAAACTCCATGATCGGCGCCCAACCGGATTCAATTGGTGGGGGCGCGGGAGGTTCGGAGTCCGGCAAGGAGTCCGGCACCTCAGAGTCACGAGCCTCGTGATGGACAAAATCAGTGTTCGGCTCTATCGCCGAAGAGGTTGCGGCGCCCGAGGCGATGTCTAGCCATCCGTCCTCGATCTGCGTGGCCGGCTCCGAATTGAAGATCGGAGCGGGCTCGAGTGCGGCCTCCAGGGTACTGTCCGGCGGTAGAGCTAAATCATGCCCGACGTGACAGTGCGGCGCGCTCGGCTGTGGCTCGAATCCGTCGAAGATCAAGTCCCCGCAGATGTCAGCCGTGAAGTCCAAACTTCCAAATCTGACCTGACGGCCCAGGGCATAACTTTCGATCTGCTCTCGATGGCCAAGCGAATTAGCCCGCAGTGCAAAGCCGCCGAATACGAAGATCTGTCCGGGGAGGAAGGTCTCACCCTGGACTGCGTTGTTGATGATGATCGAAGAAGCCATCGAGCCTATCGGTGACGACACAGAGGAACTCTCAATGAAAGCACCAATGTCGGTGTCAAAACCGGCGGATCTCGGGTAGGAGGTCCCGATCTGTACATCTAGGCGGATGGTAACAGGAGACGACGGACACGATGTTTTTACCCAGGTTCGGGCCCTCTTGATGGAGGTAAAACCCTACGTCCTGCTTGATTAATATTGATGATGTGGGTTACAAGAGTAGATCTACCACGAGATCAAGGAGGCTAAACCATAGAAGCTAGCCTATGGTATGATTGTTGTTCGTCCTATGGACTAAAGCCATCCGGTTTATATAGACACCGAAGAGGGCTAGGGTTACACAGAGTTGGTTACAATGGTAGGAGATCTACATATCCGTATTGCCAAGCTTGCCTTCCACGCCAAGGAAAGTCCCATCCGGACACGGGACGAAGTCTTCAATCTTGTATCTTCATAGTCTTGGAGTCCGGCCGATTATGATAGTTCGGCTATCCGGACACCCCCTAGTCCGGAACTCCCTCACCATCCTTCTTCAATATCATGACACACGTCCTAGTTCATCTAGTAGACCAGATTGTCGTTCTGGGCCCCGTATTTCTACACAATATGTTCCCCTTTGAAAGGTTCTTGTCAGTCCTAAAGAAATATGTCTGTAACCGCGATCTTCCCGAGGGAAGCATCTTCATGGGCCATCAAACAGGGTTTTGTGTTGACTTCATTCCTGGACATAAGAATATTGGTCTCCCTCAATCGCGGTATGTGGGGAGACTGACTGGAAAAGGCACACTTGGACGGGACTCTATAATATGTAGGGACGGGCATCCTTGGTCTCAAGCACACTATACAGTTCTACAAAACTCTACCTTGGTGGCCCCGTATGTCGATGAACACAAGAACATTCTGCGCTCCAAACACCCGGAGCAGTGTGACAACTGGATTACATATGAGCACTTCAGGACTTTCAGCAGTTTGTTGGAAACACGTCTCAAAGGTGACACCACTGTTTGTGATGAGCTGTACCCGTTATCCGGGGTACCATCTTCGACTGTATTGACTTACAAAGGATATAAGTAAAATGGGAATACATTTTACACGATCACCCAAGATCAAAAGAGCACCAACCAAAATAGTGGTGTCCGCTTTGATGTAGCAACCAAGAGGGGAAAGGACGCATATTATGTTGGGGAACGTAGTAATTTCAAAAAAATGCCTATGCACACGCAAGATCATGCTGATGCATAGCAACGAGAGGGGAGAGTATTGTCCATGTACCCTCGTAGACCAAAAGATGAAGCATTATGACAACGCGGTTGATGTAGTCGTACGTCTTCACGATCCGACCGATCCAAGTACCAAACGCACGGCACCTCCGAGTTCTACACACGTTCAGCTCGATGACGTCCCTCGAACTCCGATCTTGCCGAGCTGTGAGGGAGAGTTCCATCAGCACGACGGCGTGGTGACGATGATGATGTTCTACCGACGCAGGGCTTCGCCTAAGCACCGCTACGATATTATGAAGGTGGAATATGGTGGAGGGGGGCACCGCACACGGCTAAGAGATCAAGAGATCAATTGTTTTGTCTATGGGGTGCCCCCTGCCCCCGTATATAAAGGATCAAGAGGGGAGGCGGCCGGCCTAGGAGGATGGCGCGCCAAGGGGGGAGTCCTACTCCCATCGGGAATAGGAATCCTCCTTCCCTTGTTGGAGTAGGAGAGAAGGAAAGAGGGGGAGAGGAAGAAGGAAAAAGGGGCTGCACCCCTTGTCCAATTCGGACCAGAGGGGGGCGCACGCCTCCTTCCTTTTGGCCTCTCTCCTCTATTCCCGTATGGCCCAATAAGGCCCATATACTCCCTGGCGAATTCCCGTAACTCTCCGGTACTCCGAAAAATAACCGAATAACTCGAAACCTTTCCAAAGTCCGAATATTGTCGTCCAATATATCGATCTTTACGTCTCGACCATTTCGAGACTCCTCGTTATGTTCCTGATCTCATCCGGGACTTGGAACTACCTTCGGTACATCAAAACACATAAACTCATAATATAACCGTCATTGAACTTTAAGCGTGCGGACCCTACGGGTTCGAGAACTATGTAGACATGACCGATACATGTCTCCGGTCAATTACCAATAGCGGAACCTGGATGCTCATATTGGTCCCACATATTCTACAAAGATCTTTATCGGTCAATCCGCATAACAACATATGTTTGTTCCATTTGTCATCTGTATGTTACTTGCCCGAGATTCGATCATCGGTATCTCAATACCTAGTTTAATCTAGTTACCGGCAAGTCTCTTTACTCGTTATGTAACACATAATCTTGCAACTAACTCATTAGTCACATTGATTGCAAGGCTTATAGTGATGTGCATTACTGAGAGGGCCCAGAGATACCTCTCCGACAATCAGAGTGACAAATCCTAATCTCGAAATACGCCAACTCAACATGTACCTTCGGAGACACCTGTAGAGCTCCTTTATAATCCTGTAGTGTTCCTCTGGTAAACGGCAGTTGCATAATCTCATAGTCATAGGAACATGTATAAGTCATGAAGAAGGCTATAGCAACATACTAAAGGATCAAGTGCTATGCTAACGGAATGGGTCAAGTCAATCACCGCATTCTTCTAATGATGTAATCCCGTTAATTAAATGACAACTCATGTCTATGGTTTGGAAATATAATCATCTTTGATTAACGAGCTAGTCAAGTAGAGGCATACTAGTGACACTATGTTTGTCTATGTATTCACACATGTATTATGTTTCCGGTTAATACAATTCTAGCATGAATAATAAACATTTATCATGATATAAGGAACTAAATAATAACTTTATTATTGCCTCTAGGTCATATTTCCTTCAGTCTCCCACTTGCACTAGAGTCAATAATCTAGATTACACAGTAATGATTCTAACACCCATGGAGCCTTGGTGTTGATCATATTTTGCTCGTGGAAGAGGGTTAGTCAACGGGTCTGCAATATTCAGATCCGTATGTATCTTGCAAATCTCTATGTCTCCCACCTGGACTTGGTCCCGGATGGAATTGAAGCGTCTCTTGATGTACTTGGTTCTCTTGTGAAATCTGGATTCCTTTGCGAAGGCAATTGCACCAGTATTGTCACAAAAGATTTTCATTGGTCCTGATGCACTAGGTATGACACCTAGATCGGATATGAACTCCTTCATCCATACTACTTCATTCGCTGCTTCCGAAGCAGCTATGTACTCCGCTTCACATCTAGATCCCGCCATGACGCTTTGTTTAGAAGTGCACCAACTGACAGCTCCACCGTTCAATATAAACACGTATCCGGTTTGCGATTTAGAATCGTCCGGATCAGTGCCAAAGCTTGCATCGACGTAACCATTTATGACTAGCTCTTTGTCACCTTCATAAACGAGAAACATATCCTTAGTCCTTTTCAGGTATTTCAGGATATTCTTGACCGCTGTCCAGTGATCCACTCCTGGATTACTTTGGTACCTCCCTGCTAAACTTATTGCAAAGCATACATCATGTCTGGTACACAGCATTGCATACATGATAGAGCCTATGGCTGAAGCATAGGGAACATCTTTCATTTTCTCTCTATCTTCTGTTGTGGTCGGGCATGTTGTCTGACTCAACTTCAGACCTTGTAACACAGGCAAGAACCCTTTCTTTGCTTGGTCCATTTTGAACTTTTTCAAAACTTTATCAAGGTATGTTCTTTGTGAAAATCCAATTAAGCGTCTTGATCTATCTCTATAGATCTTGATGCCTAATATATAAGCAGTTTCACCGAGGTCTTTCATTGAAAAACTTTTATTCAAGTATCCTTTTATGCTATCCAGAAATTCTATATCATTTCAAATCAATAATATGTCGTCTACACATAATATCAGAAATGATATAAAGCTCCCACTCACTTTCTTGTAAATATAGGCTTCTCCAAAAGTCTGTATAAAACCATATGCTTTGATCACACTATCAAAGCATTTATTCCAACTCCGAGAGGCTTGCACCAGTCCATAAATGGATCGTTGGAGCTTGCACACTTTGTTAGCACTTTTTGGATCGACAAAACCTTCTGGTTGCATCATATACAACTCTTCTTCCAGAAATCCATTCTGGAATGCAGTTTTGACATCCATTTGCCATATTTCATAATCATAAAATGCGGCAATGGCTAACATGATTCGGACAGACTTAAGCATCACCACGGGTGAGAATGTCTCATCATAGTCAACCCCTTGAACTTGTCGAAAACCTTTTGCAACAAGTTAAGCTTTGTAGATAGTAACATTTCCATCAGTGTCAGTCTTCTTCTTCAAAATCCATTTATTCTCGATGGCTTGCCGATCATCGAGCAAGTCAACCAAATTCCATACTTTGTTCTCATACATGGATCCTATCTCAGATTTCATGGCCTTAAGCCATTTTGCGGAATCTGGGTTCATCATCGCTTCCTCATAGTTCGTAGTTTCGTCATGGGCATGTAACATGACTTCCAGAATAGGATTACCGTACCACTCTGGTGCGGATCTTACTCTGGTTGACCTACGAGGTTCGGTAGTAACTTGATCTGAAGTTTCAGGATCAATATCATTATCTTCCTCACTAATTGGTGTAGTTGTCACAAGAACCGGTTTCTGTGATGAACTACTTTCCAATAACGGAGTAGGTACAGTTACCTCATCAAGTTCTACTTTCCTCCCACTCACTTCTTTCGAGAGAAACTCCTTCTCTAGAAAGCATCCAAATTTAGCAACAAGAGTCTTGATTTCAGATCTGTGATAGAAGGTGTACCCAATAGTTTCCTTTGGGTATACTATGAAGACACATTTCTCCAATTTAGGTTCGGCCTTATCAGGTTGAAGTTTTTCACATAAGCATCGCAGCCCCAAACTTTAAGAAATGACAACTTTGGTTTCTTGCCAAACCACAGTTAATAAGGCGTCGTCTCAATGGATTTTGATTGTGCCCTATTTAACGTGAATGCAGCCGTCTCTAAAGTATAACCCCAAAATGATAGCGATAAATCAGTAAGAGACATCATAGATCGCACCATATCTAGTAAATTACGATTACGACGTTTGGACACACCATTAAGTTGTGGTGTTCCGGGTGGCGTGAGTTGCGAAACTATTCCACATTGTTTCAAATGTAAACCAAACTCGTAACTCAAATATTCTCCTCCACGATCAGATCGTAGAAACTTTATTTTCTTGTTACGATGATTTTCCACTTCACTCTAAAATTCTTTGAACTTTTCAAATGTTTCAGACTTATGTTTCATTAAGTAGATATACCCGTATCTGCTCAAATCATCTGTGAAGGTGAGAAAATAACAATACCCGCCGCGAGCTTCAATGTTCATTGGACCGCATACATCAGTATGTATGATTTCCAACAAATGTGTTGCTCGCTCCATAGTTCCGGAGAACGGCGTTTTACTGATCTTGCCCATGAGGCATGGTTCGCAAGTACCAAGTGATTTATAATCAAGTGATTCCAGAAGTCCATCAGTATGGAGTTTCTTCATGCGCTTTACACCAATATGACCTAAACGGCAGTGCCACTAATAAGTTGCACTATCATTATCAACTTTGCATCTTTTGGCTTCAACATTATGAATATGTGTATCACTACTATCGAGATTCAATAAAAATAGACCACTCTTCAAGGGTGCATGACCATAAAAGATATTACTCATATAAATAGAACAACCATTATTCTCTGATTTAAATGAATAACCGTCTCGCATCAAACAAGATCCAGATATAATGTCCATGCTTAACGCTGGCACCAAATAAAAATTATTAAGGTCTAAAACTAATCCCGAAGGTAGATGTAGAGGTAGCGTGCCGACCACGATCACATTGACTTTGGAACCATTTCCCACGCGCATCGCCACCTCGTCCTTAGCCAATCTTCGCTTAATCTGTAGTCCCTGTTTCGAGTTGCAAATATTAGCAATAGAACAAGTATCAAATAACCAGGTGCTACTACGAGCATTAGTAAGGTACACATCAATAACATGTATATCACATGTACCTTTGTTCACCTTGCCATCCTTCTTATCCGCCAAATGCTTGGGGCAGTTCCGCTTCCAGTGACCAGTCGGCTTGCAGTAGAAGCACTCAGTCTCAGGCTTAGGTCCAGACTTGGTTTTCTTCTCTTGAGCATCAACTTGTTTGGCATTCTTCTTGAAGTTCCCCTTCTTCTTTCGTTTACCCTTTTTCTTGAAACTGGTGGTCTTGTTGACCATCAACACTTGATGCTCCTTTTTGATTTCTACCTCCGCAGATTTTAGCATTGCGAAGAGCTCGTGAATACTCTTGTTCATCCCTTGCATATTATAGTTCATCACAAAGCTCTTGTAGCTTGGTGGCAGTGATTGAAGAATTCTGTCAATGAAACTATCATCAGGAAGATTAACTCCCAGTTGAATCAAGTGATTATTATACCTAGACATTTTGAGTATATGTTCAATGACAAAACTATTCTCTCCCATCTTGCAGCTATAGAACCTATTGGAGACTTCATATCCCTCAATCCGGGCGTTTGCTTGAAATATTAACTTCAACTCCTGGAACATCTCATATGCTCCATGACATTCAAAACGTCGTTGAAGTCCCGGTTCTAAGTCGTAAAGCATGGCACACTAAACTATCGAGTAGTCATCAGCTTTGCTCTGCCAGACATTCTTAACGTCATCAGTTGCATCTGCAGCAGGCCTGGCACCCAGCGGTGCTTCCAGGACGTAATTCCTCTTTGCAGCAATGATGATAATCCTCAAGTTACGGAACTAGTCCGTGTAATTACTACCATCATCTTTAAATTTAGCTTTCTCAAGGAACACATTAAAATTCAACGGAACAACAGCACGAGCCATCTATATACAACAAACATGGACAAGCAAAGTACTATCAGGTACTAAGTTCATGATAAATTTAAGTTCAATTAATCATATTACTTAAGAACTGCCACTTAGATAGACATCCCTCTAATCATCTAAGCGATCACGTCATCCAAATCAACTAAACCATGTCCGGTGATCACGTGAGATGGAGGAGTTTTCAATGGTGAACATCACTATGTTGATCATATCTACTATATGATTCACGCTCGACCTTTTGGTCTCAGTGTTCCGAGTCCATATCTTTATATGCCAGGCTCGTCAAGTTTAACCTGAGTATTTCGCGTGTGCAACTGTTTTGCAACCGTTGTATTTGAACGTAGAGCCTATCACACCCGATCATCACGTGGTGTCTCAGCACGAAGAACTTTCATAACGGTGCATACTCAGGGAGAACAATTATACCTTGAAATTTAGTGAGAGATCATCTTATAATGCTACCGTCAATCAAAGCAAAATAACATGCATAAAGGATAAACATCACATGCAATCAATATAAGTGATCTGATATGGCCATCATCATCTTGTGCTTGTGATCTTCATCTTCGAAGCACCGTCATGATCACCATCATCACCGGCGCGATACCTTGATCTCCATCGTAGCATCGTTGTCGTTTCGCCACCTATTGCTTCTACGACTATCACTACCTCTTAGTGATAAAGTAAAGCAATTACAGGGCGATTTCATTGCATACAATAAAGCGACAACCATATGGCTCCCGCCAGTTGTTGATAACTCGGTTACAAAACATGATCATCTCATACAATAAAATATAGCATCACGTCTTGACCATATCACATCACAACATTCCCTGCAAAAACAAGTTAGACATCCTCTACTTTGTTGTTGGAAGTTTTACGTGGCTACTACAGGCTGAGCAAGGACCCTTCTTACCTACGCATCAAAACCACAACGATAGTTCGTCAAGTTAGTGTTGTTTTAACCTTCTCAAAGACCGGGCGTAGCCACACTCGGTTCAACTAAAGTTGGAGAAACTGACACCCGCCAGCCACCTATGTGCAAAGCACGTCGGTAGAACCAGTCTCGCGTAAGCGTACGCGTAATGTCGGTCCAGGGCGCTTCATCCAACAATACCGCCGAACCAAGGTATGACATGCTGGTAAGCAGTATGACTTGTATCGCCTACAACTCACTTGTGTTCTACTCATGCATATAACATCTACGCATAAAACCAGGCTCGGATACCACTGTTTGGGGAACGTAGTAATTTCAAAAAATATCCTACGCGCACGCAAGATCATGGTGATGCATAGCAACGAGAGGGGAGAGTGTTGTCCACATACCCTCGTAGACCGAAAGCGGAAGCGTTATGACAACGCGGTTGATTTAGTCATACGTCTTCACAATCCGACCAATCCATGGACCGAACGCACGGCACCTCAGTTTAGCAAATGTTCAGCTCGATGATGTCCCTCAAACTCTGATCCAGACGAGCTTTGAGGGAGAGTTCCGTCAGCACGACGGCGTGGTGACGATGATGATGTTCTACTGACGCAGGGCTTCGCCTAAGCACTGGTACGATATTATCGAGATGGAATATGGTGGACGGGGCACCGCACACAGCTAAGAGATCAAGAGATCAATTGTTGTGTCTATGGCGTGCCCCCTGCCCCCGTATATAAAGGAGCAAGAGGGGAGGCGGCTGGCCTAGGAGGAGGGCGCGCTAAGGGGGAGTCCTACTCCCACCGGGTGTAGGACTCCTCCTTCCCTTGTTGGAATAGGAGAGAAAGAAAGAGGGGAGAGGAAGAAGGAAAAAGGGGCGGCACCCCTTGTCCAATTCGGACCTGAGGGGGGGCGCACGCCTCCTTCCTTTTGGCCTCTCTCCTCTATTCCCGTATGGCCCAATAAGGCCCATATACTCCCCGGCGAATTCCCGTAACTCTCTGGTACTCCGAAAAATACCCGAATCACTCGGAACCTTTCCGAAGTCCGAATATAGTCTTCCAATATATCGATCTTTACGTCTCGACCATTTCGAGACTCCTCGTCATGTCCCCGATCTCATCCGGGATTCCGAATTACCTTCGGTACATCAAAACACATAAACTCAGAATATAACCGTGATCAAACTTTTAGCGTGCGGACCCTACGGGTTCGAAAACTATGTAGACATGACCGAAACACGTCTCCGGTCAATAACCAATAACGGAACCTGGATGCTCATATTGGCTCCCACATATTCTACGAAGATCTTTATCAGTCAAACCGCATAACAACATACGTTTGTTCCCTTTGTCATCGGTATATTACTTGCCTGAGATTCGGTCATCGGTATCTCAATACCTAGTTCAATCTCGTGACCGGGAAGTCTCGTTACTCGTTATATAATACATCATTTTGCAACTAACTCATTAGTCACATTGTTTGCAAGGCTTATAGTGATGTGCATTACCGAGATGGCCCAGAGATACCTCTCCGACAATCGGAGTGACAAATTCTAATCTCGAAATACGCTAACTCAACATGTACCTTCAAAGACACCTATAGATCTCCTTTATAATCACCCAGTTACGTTGTGACGTTTGGTAGCACACAAAGTGTTCCTGTAAATGGGAGTTGCATGATCTCATAGTCATAGGAACATGTATAAGTCATGAAGAAAGCTATAGCAACATACTAAACGACCAAGTGCTATGCTAAGGGAATGGGTGAAGTCAATCACATCATTCTTCTAATGAAGTGATCCTGTTAATTAAATGACAACTCATGTCTATGGTTAGGAAACATAACCATCTTTGATTAACGAGCTAGTCAAGTAGAGGCATACTAGTGACACTATGTTTATCTATGTATTCACACATGTATTATGTTTCTGGTTAATACAATTCTAGCATTAATAATAAACATTTATCATGATATAAGGAAATAAATAATAACTTTATTATTTCCTCTAGGGCATATTTCCTTCATATTATGGTTACATAGTGCACATATGGGAACTTGACTATGGACATGATCTTAAGGTCCCTTTATTTCAATGCAAATGGGTCAATCTGTCAGGAGGCGGGGTACAGGTAGACCCACAGTACGGAATGACAACAGTGGATCTGAACAATCTTGGGTACACAGATGAACCATTCGTCCTAGACAATGATGTGGCACAGGTTTTCTATGTGAAGGACATGTCTACCAAACCGAGAAAAAGAAAAGATAAGGAAGCGAATACATCATACGATGAGCCAAAGCTCCACATAGTTCTTTCAGGGAAAAAAGACATCATGGGAGTGGAGGGCAAGACAGACATGTCTGATGATTATGATAAGTTTCATGAAATTCCTCCCTTCAAAGTCAAGGCCGACCCAAGCACCCTGTTAAATGATGAAGTTTATCCATTGTTACAGCGGAATAAGCAAAGGACATAAGCAAAGAAAAAGTGAAGACTTTCTCATGTTAAACGATGAAGATTATCCATATTTTTCCCATAACCTTGTCAACTTTTTAGCACATGCTATGCTGGTGAAATGATGATACCATGCCAACTTTCAATCTATTCAGAGTTCATTTGTAGTGATTTTCAATTTCAGGGTCATTTAGCTCAAAAAATCAGTAAATGCATGAAAAATAACAAATGAAGTCAGAAAGGGTTGAAAATTGATGATGTGGCTTTTAATGGTGAATTTAGAACACACAAAAAGTCTGGAGTTCAAATATGTTCAAAAAAATGATATCCCTTTGTAACAGATCAGTTTTCATCCGAAACCCTGATACTTCGAAAGATATTGTCCATTTTGTATACAAAGTGCATGCAGTTTTTGCCGTAACCCTCTCCAATTTTTAGCACATGCTATGTGGGTGAAATGATGATACCATGCCAATTTTCAACCTCTCCAGCGTTCATATGAAGTGCTTTTCAATTTTAGGGTCATTTAGCTTAAAGAATGAACTAATATAAAAAAGAATGAACTGGAAAACTTTTATGAAACTCTAATAGAAAAACTAAGAGAATGAACTAAAAGAACGAACTAGAAAACTTTAATGAAACTCTAATAGAAAAAAGAATGAACTAGAAAACTTTCATGAAACTCTAATACGAAAAGGAATCAACTAAAAAGCTTTCTAAAATTATATAAAATTTATGCAATTAAAATTATCAAAGTATTTTCTGTTCAAAACATTAAAAGCAAAAATAATTTTCATAAAATAAATAAAAAAGCAAAAAATAAAATAAAATAAATATGTAGAAATAAAGTAAAATAAATAAGTAGAAAAAATAAAATAAACTTTGATAAAGTAAAATAACTAAACTTTAATAAAATAGATAAAAATAGAAACAAAATAAAATAAATAAACAACAGAGAAAACAAAAAAATGGAAAAAAATAAAAAAATGCCACCTACTGGGTCACCACGGCCTGAGTACGACTATAAACCCCACCCATGGGCCAGGAATCAAGCCCGTGGAAGGCCCAGTAGGCCCACATGCAGATAATGTGACTTTAGGCCCATAAGCCTGCATTTGAGAGGAGCTCGAAATGGTCAGCGCAACAACGCTTATAAACCACTGTCGAAGCCTCTCGGCTAGCGAGGTGCGACTAAACATCCCAGCCTACCGCACCACACCAGTTCCAGCCCGAGGCCATTGGTCCCAGTTCGTGGCTCGAATCGGGAGAAAAGGGTGCCTTTAGTCCCGGTTGGTGGCATCAGCCGGGACCAATGACCCCCTTTAGTCCCGGTTGGTGCCACCAACCGGGACAACATGTCTCCTTTTCCCGCCCTTTGGGCTGCTTAAAAGAGACCTTTGGTCCCGGTTGGTGGGACCAACCGGGACTAAAGGGCTGGCTATATAAGATAGCACTTTGGAAATTTTCAGCAGTTTCTCAATCTCCCTGACACCGATGCCGACGCCGCCCTGTGCCCCGACACCGACGCCCTGCTCCTTGTCGCCGTCGTCGATGCCCTGCTCCTTGTTTTCGTTGTTGTTGCCCTACGCCCCGACGCCGATGCCCTGCTCCTCATCGCCGTTGCCCTACACCTTGATGCCGACGCCCTGCTCCTCATCGCCGTTGCCCGGCGCGCGCCACGCCGATGCCGTGCTCCTCGTTGCCGGCCCTACCTTGTCGTCACCGTCCCCGCGCCCTGAACTGATCGACGATGTCGCCACGCCCTGCGCCGACATCGTCGACGCACCCTGCGTCCTCGCTGTGAGCGCTGCCGGCCCCGATACCCTCCTCTCCTCCTATTCCTCCCTGTCTGGCCGCCGCCGCCGCCGCGTTCATATGTATTGATGTATGATTTTTTTTGTTCATAGATTTTTTTGTTCATCTGCATAGATATATTGATGTATGATTTTTTTGTTCATGGATTTTTTTGTTCATAAAAGTTATCCACTTTTGTATAGAAACTTATTTTTTTTCATATGTACAAAAATGTAGAGTGAATGAAAACAAACATATAAGAAAAAGGAAAGGAAAAATGAAGAAGGAAAAGAAAACTGCCCGGCCTGGCCACTACCGCATTTTCATAAAGTGTTTGCACCGAGTCCACGTCGCATCGAGCACCCGCGGCGAAGCAAATCTTTTTTTCTCAGGTAGTTTATTTTGTTAAAGTGAGGGATGACATCGGACATGACATGAGGGGGCCGGGGACGTTGGACATGTGATGAGGGGGTGATCATGGTTGTCGTCTACCCGCTCCCCGATAACATCGACATGAGAGGGGATGTCGGACATGACATGAGGGGGGACGTCGGAAATGACATGAGGGGGAACGTCGAAAAAAATAAGAATAGGAAGAAGGAAAAAAAAGAGGAGACGAAGAAGGAATAGAGGAGAAGAAGAAAAAATAGATTGTCTATTTTTTCTTCTTCTCCTCTATTCCTTCTTCTTCTCCTCTTTTTTTCTTCTTCTCCTCTTTTTTCTCCTTCTTCCTCTTCTAAATTTTTATCGGGAATGAGGGTGTGATGACCCACAAGTGTAGGGGATCTATCGTAATCCTTTCGTTAAGTAAGAGTGTCGAACCCAACAAGGAGCAGAAGGGATTGATAAGCGGTTTCTAGTAAGGTTTTCTTTTTAAGCACTGAAATTGAAGGTGATAGATAGTTTTGTGATAAGATAAATTGTAAAGAGTAATAAGCAATAAAAGTAAATAAGGTGCAGTAAGGTGGCCCAATCCCTTTTGTAGCAAAGGACAAGCCTGGACAATTTCTTATAATGAGAAAATCGCTCCCGAGGATACATGGGAATTATCATCAAGCTAGCTTCATCACACTCATATGATTCGCGTTCGGTACTTTGATAAATTTATATGTGGGTGGACCGGTACTTGGGTACTGCCCTTACTTGGACAAGCACCACACTTATGATTAACCCCTATTGCAAGCATCCGCAACTACAAAAAAAGTATTAAGGTAAACCTAACCATAGCATGAAACATATGGATCCAAATCAGCCCCTAACGAAGCAACGCATAAACTAGGGTTTAAGCTTCTGTCACTCTAGCAACCCATCGTCTACTTATTACTTCCCAATACCTTCCTCTAGGCCCAAAATAATGGTGAAGTGTCATGTAGTCGACGTTCACATAACACCACTAGAGGAAAGACAACATACATCTCATCAAAATATCGAACGAATACCAAATTCACATGACTACTAATAGCAAGACTTCACCCATGTCCTCAGGAACAAATGTAACTACTCACAAAGCATATTCATGTTCATAATCAGAGTGTAATAATATGCATTAAGGATCTGAACATATGATCTTCCACCAAGTAAACCAATAAGTATCAACCACAAGGAGTAATCAACACTACTAGCAACCCACAGGTACCAATTTGTGGTTTTGGATACAAGATTGGATACAAGAGATGAACTAGGGTTTTAGAGGAGATGGTGTTAATGAAGATGTTGATGGAGATTGACCCTCTCCCGGTGGGAGGATTGTTGGTGATGAGGATGGTCATGATTTCCCCCTCTGGGAGGGAAGTGTCCACGGAAGAACAGCTCTGCTGGAGCTCTAAATTGGTTCCGCCAAGGTTCCGCCTCGTGGCGGCGAAGTTTTGTCATGTAAGCTTGCCCATGAGTTTTTCCAGGATAAAACCCTTCATATAGCAGAAGATGGACACCGAGGGGCCACCAGGGGGCCCAAGAGACAGGGGGCGCACCCAGTAGGGGTGGGCGCGCCCTCCACCCTCCTGTACAGGGTGTGGGCCCCCTGAGGTGTTTCTTCCGCTTATTAATTCTTATTAATTCCAAAAAAAAGTTTCGTGGAGTCTCAGGTCTTTTGGAGCAGTGTAGGATAGGTTTCCAATGTTTGCTCCCTTTTCAGCTACAATTCCAGCTGCCGGCATTCCCCCTCTTCATGGTAAACCTTACAAAATAAGAGAGAATAGCCATAAGTATTGATATATAATGTGTAATAACAGCCCATAATGCACTAAATATTGATATAAAAGCATGATGCAAAATGGACGTATCAGGGTGTCGAGGATCGTCGAGCGGTCGAGGGTTGGGAACTAGGGTAGAGGGTCGAGGGTCACCGAGGGGTCGAGGGTCGCCGAGGGTTCCACGGGCGAGGATCATCGAGGGGTCGAGGGTCGAGGAATGCCCAAGGGTCAAGGGTCCCCAAGGGTTCGAGGGTCGAGGGTCATCGAGGGGCATGATAGAAGTAACCGTGGCATGATGGTACGAAGTTCTGCAAACCCTACAAGAGTTGTCGAGGCCACCCAAACCCTAGAAGCTTCGTTGAGGCCACCCCAAACCGTAGAAGCATCTATGTTTGCCACTAATATATCCATCTCTCATGTTTGTATATTAATTGCCATGTTATAATATTTGCAGAAACTATGGATCATCGAAGAAACTTAGAAGAAGAAGAGTTGTTGGGGGACATCATCCGCGGAGGAGCTCACGTAGTCTTGTCGTTTCTCAACAACACCGATGGTCTAGAAGAAGAGGGTGAAGCAGGCTCCGGTGATCGAACAATGGAGGTGGAAGGACATGATCAAAACAATCTGGAGGGCTAGAAAAGAAGAAAGAAGAGAGTTAATATGTGTACATACCAAAACAATTAATGCATCAATTACCTAGTCAGCATAGGCTAAATTCATAATATATATACCTCACCGGACTTTGCAGCAGCTCCTTCCTCCATTCCGTCACCGGATCCGTCATCATGGTCTACTTCTTCCACCGACATTCCGTCACTGGAGCCATCACTACTGGAATCAGCTACTTTGCCGTCAGCTAGCAGATGGCAAAGTAGCTGATTCCAGTAGTGATGGCTTCAGTGACGGAATGTCGGTGGAAGAAGTAGACCATGATGACGGATCCGGTGACGGAATGGAGGAAGGAGCTGCTGCAAAGTCCGGTGAGGTATATCTATTATGAATTTAGCCTATGCTGACTAGGTAATTGATGCATTAATTGTTTTGGTATGTACACATATTAACTCTCTACTTTCTTCTTTTCAATCCCTCCGGATTGAGCCAAACTTCGGTAATGAGAGGTTCACGATCACAACAATCATGCGCTATGGCCAACCGATTGATCCCAGCCCGACCAAGGAAGCATTTTCTGCTCAGTGCGGGGTTCTTGTTAGGGACATGATCCCGATAAGACCAAGACCCTCAAGTGTCTTATGTCAACAATAGACAGAGAGTTGATCTTTGGACCGTGCTGAAGGCAAATTTCACCCTCCACTAGAGGAGGATCGGGATAAGACTGTTATAGAGCCATTGGTCAAGGCTCATGCTCTTAAGAAGATGGCAGATCTATTCCGGAGCTGGAAGAATTAGTTGATATCAACGTTTGTCGACAAAGGGAAGACTCCAGAATTCACCGGCCGATTTGAGAAGATAAGAGATTACTGGGCCACATTTGTGGCCTACAAGACATTGGAGAAGAGTAGGAAGATGTCAGCGACAAACAAGTTAAATGCTGCAAAGAAGGAGCATCACCATCGCACGGGGTCAGGTGGCTACCTCAAAGCCCAACCGTTGTGGGACAAGGCTGAGAAGGACCTGCTTGATAAAGGGGGCGAACAAGAGATTTCGTGGAATTAACACATCAGATGTCCTTAGTGTCAGGACTTAGTCGCGAGGCCAACGCATCTATGTGGTAGCTTGAGAGGGGTTGGGCGGAATCGAGAGACGCAACACACAAGACATGGATTTAGACAGCTTCGGGCCCTGGGAAACATCATCCGGTAATAGCCCTACATGCTGTTTGTGGCTAGGTCTCATTATGCTCATGGGAGTCGCCGGGAACCGGCTCTCCTCTAGTTGTATCTAGCCCTAGAGATTGTTTCTTGTTCCTTATCCCTCTTTGGGGAGCCCTGCCCCTCCTTATATAAGTTAGAGGGGCGGGTTACATGTGGAGTCCTTTTAATTTTAGGACTAGTCTATCTTCTAATACAAACCGGATACACAAATCTGGGTCTTAACTCCTTGTAGGATAATATTCCTTGTGCTTTCCTCATAAACCGGCCTGCCATTAGCATAAACCGGCCTTCTGGGCCTTGGGCCTTGTCATCCGTCTTTCCCGCCCACCGGGTTACCAGTGAATCATAATGTTCAGGTAGGTTGCTTGTAAACCGTCCGGTTAGGGCGGGTCGCCATTGAATCGCCGAGTGTAAACTGGGTCTCAAGTAAACCGCCAAGTCCGGCCGGGTCATATTTCCAACTGGGTCATACCGCAGGGTATAACCCCGACATTAGCCCCCAGTTTAATTTGGATTCATGCATGTTAAACTGATCCTGTAAAACAAACACAATAACTAACTTGGCGTCTTGTGCTTCGGGTTAAAGATTCTTATAAACCGGCACTTAATCATCCTTAAATCCTTGTCATTTCTTCCTTCTAGAAAATATGAGTCAATAGACCAGCTTCATAATCAATTTTCTTGCAGAAGATATTTTGTAAACAAAGAATCCATTTGAATCGGCCTTCAATGCTCTGATTTGACAAAAATATTGATCTTCAAATATTCAACTGATATTCAGCTGGTTTGAAAATGTAGAACTTGCCGATCTACGATTTCCAAAATCGCCGGGTTATAAAAACTGATAATTCCGGGTCATGATTGTTACCAATGCTGGTTCATGATTGTTTGCCAACGCCGGTTCATGATTGTTGCCAATGCCGGTTCATGATTGTTGCAGACACTGGGTTATAATGATTGGTGATGCCGAGTCAATCTGGTTTGCTCAAAACAGAAAATTGGAAGATATTTCTCCCTTATATCCATATTACCTGTAGCCCCCAAGTCTTGAATACAACAAAGTGATGATTTGAGACCTATTTCCATATAATTACTGCCACTTTGTAGAAATCCATGTTGTTCATCTCAGTCCCTAGCAAAAAACTGAATACTCCATATATGTAGCCCCGAAGTGCCGGGTTGTCATGCTTGCAGCAACCTGGGACTTGAAATTGCCTTATGCTCATAAAAACTATAGCCAGTGTAGCCCCCAAGGGCCGGGTCATTATGCAATAATGAGCAGGGACTTTGTAAATATAATCATGTAAACTTTGAACAGCAACGGTGTAGCCCCCAAGGGCCGGCTCAGTTAGATAATATTGAGCCGGGACTTGATATATATTTCAATGAAAATAACATCATGGGGCTTGAATCCACATCCACAAGGTAAAGAGCCTTGTGCTCTACCAACTGAGCAACGGACCTTTCCATATAATGGATAAAAAGCTTTGTACCTTGAATTGTTGATAGGAGCAATTGGTAGCTCCCAAGGGCCGATTCATTATAATGTGATGAGTCGGGTCTTCAATAAGATGAGCAAAAAATGACTTTGCATTAGCCCCCAAGTGTCATGGTGCATGCTCGTAGCGACATGAGACCTGCATATGTGATGTAATCTCAACTTGACAAATGTAGCCCCCAAGTGTCGGGTTGTAAGCCTGCAGCGACTCGGGACTATTCCTTCCATTGTAGAATAAATCATATCCACTGATAATATGATAGCCATTGCGGTAAAGCGACTTTGAAAACCTTGATCATAATACTGGTTATTGATAACCATCAAGCCATGTTGGCTATTTGAAGATTTGAATAATATAATCCAATGATTTATGAGCGCATGATTCCAATGGCGCAATCCAAATATAGTCCAAAGCCATGCCGGGTAAATAAACACCGGTGATTTATAATTATGCTTTATTCAACCTGTTTCTGCATACAACAAGTTTAAAGTGTCCTGACGGTTTACCCTCGGACAGGTCATAATGCCGAACATGTAACCCGGGTTTATAACCAAGGTTGCACTTAAGAATAATCAAATATGAAATATATCATACCTGTGATATTGAATCACATCGTTGGCTTACCAACTTTCTTGTAGTAAGGGTGATAACCCAAATCTGGAGTACTAATAACTCCCACCATGCTTTGCTGGTAATTCCCACCATGCTTTGCTGGTTCATAATGAAGCCATGCTGGGTTATGATAAACACGAGATGATCATCCTCGCGATTTATAGTCAATGCCAGGCTGGGTCAATAGATGCCGGATTATAATGGATCATGTACTGACAACTTATAATTTAAACCCAAGCCGGGTCAATAAACGCCAGACTATAACTGATCATGTACTGATAATGCAACATATGATGATGTATATGTATGATCAAGAGGGTTTAGGCTATGGTTAAGATATGACCAGAGCCCCCAAGTAGTCATAATTGTGGCATTGTACCGATCAAGAGGTGTAGTATGGTTCGGATATGACCGGAGCCCCCAAGTGATTTCCCTGTTGGCCTTATTCCTATCAAGAGGTGTAGCTATGGTTCAGATACGACCAAGCCCCAAAGTGATTTCCCTGGTGCCCTTATGCCTATCGATAGGTGTAGCTATGGTTCGAATACGACCAAGCCTCCAAATGATTTCCCTGGTGGCCCTTATACCTATCAAGAGGTGTGACTATGGTTCGAACATAGCCCCCAAGTGATACTATGAGCTGTGCTCAAGGGATACCCATGTTTGAGCTGTGCTGTGCAGCAGACTCTCTTTGGCCCCTTATGATAATATTGGCTTGATAGCCGGATTACCGAAGTAACCAAAGATGTGCTCTTATGATAACATTGGGTTGACAGTCGTATTAATAGGGTATTCACAATTGTGATCAACCATATGATAAGCCAATAAGGCATGATACCCATGTTTGAACCGCGCATCTTGGCAGCAAGTTCTCTTTGGCAACCTTAAATTTTTCTAAGAACTCGAACTTTCGAGAGATGAGTTCTTTTTTTTTGAGCCGAAATTTTTAAATCGGATATTGAAAGCTTCAAAGTTTTGTGGTAGATAAATTTCCTTGAACCGGATTGTAAACCGGATATTTTGAGAGCTTCAACGCTTTATGAGAGAGAGATATCTTTTGAACCGGATTTTGAACTGGAATTCTTTCTGATGACCCGGAACTTCTTCATTGAGCCGAGATTTTGTCATATACTTTTTGAGCCAGAAATTCTCAGACGGCCTTTAAATTTTCATCAATATAGCAGTAGCCTTTGGGACCGGGTTATCTTTCCCTCCATCGTCCTGGGGTTCTTAAATTTCCTGAAACTGGCAAGACTTGTTGAGTCATTTCATCGTAGCCACCGAGTCTTAAGACGACAGGAGGAGTTGGCTTGAGATTCTTCATACTTGGCCGTGATATAAACCGGCATATAGCAAACAGTGGAACACTATCATATGTTGAAGTTGGAAGCAAGGTGGCGAGTTATTGATCTTCGCAACACTCATTGTATATCCTTGGCGTTTGATAACGCGATGTGAATCCATGAAAACTTGAGGTCGGCTGTGGCGGGTTGTGAATGGCCCCGTACGATTTGCGTCGGTAATCCGGCCAATGGTTCATCCCAGCTGGTTGTTGAAATTAAACAAACCGCAGTGCAGACGGAGGTTGATAACATATGATAATTTGCTCCAGAGTTGTTGGCAGGAAGCTGGGCGACAGGAGCAACGACTTGCGTACGCTCATTTAAACAACCCATGCAAACAGTTGCGGCCCGGTGTGAGGATATAGACAGGACCACGGGGGCGGATGACAAAGATGACCGCAACTTCGGAGGCGGCACAGACAGATGAGTCAGCCGCGGTGTTGTGTTTGTAGACTGAGCCATATAGGTGGCAATTTGCACACATATTTGTTTGAACAATGCAATATGGTTGGATTTTGATGCTGGATAATATTGGCGGGAGCTTTATATCCGTGATATAATGATCATTCTTGCAGCGAATAATTGTCCTGCATAGAAAACATCGCAAGCCAGAGTAATTGCTCCTTCAAAGGAAACAATATCTAATATAAAAACATACTGGATGGATTTCACCTGATATGTCAGGCCAGAAATTATCCACCACGGAGTTTGATGATCACCACGGTGAAGCTGAAATCAATCACGGCCGAGTCAGCCGTGGGAGCAGACAGATGAACTCGCTGCGGTGTTGTAAGCCGGTGCGGACGAGCAAGTTTTTCCTCCCCGTTGTAAGCCGGTGCAGGCTCGTGAACCGGCTGCGAGAGCGGATGAGCGAGTCGTCTGTGGCGTTGTAAGCTAGTGCGGTCGTAAGAGATAGCCACAACGTTGGAAACGGCCCAGACCCGGGCGAGACAAACATGGACGGGGACGATGAGTCAGTCACGCGTGTGGATGCAGCGGGGGCGGCAACTTGCACAAATAACGCTAGCGTGCACCCTTTATGCGACACCTTTGTAAGGAATAATGGTCCTGCAAAAAAACTATCATAGACCAAGTAATTGTTCTTTGATGGAAACAATATGCGTTAATAAAATAAACTGGGATGGATGTCACCTGAATGCAAGATGATCCAGAACTTTTAGAGCCGGAAGTTTTTGATAATCCGAAACTTTTTGTGCCGGAACCTCTTGATAACACGGCCGGAGCTTCTTGAGCTGGAGCTTTTTCATCCCACGACCGGAACTTTTTAACAATCCGGAACTTTTTGATCCAAAACCTTTTGTTAACCCGGCCGGAAGTTTTTGATAATCCGGAACTTTTTCCGTAACCTATGTCGGAACCCTTTTGCCACTCGGACGGAACCTTTTGGTGATTTGGATTGTAAACTGGAACCATTTGGGCGATTCGGACGGAACCTTTCGTCGAGTCGGTCGGAACTTTTTTCGGTTAACCGGCTGGAACTCTCCGACGAGCCGGCTGGAACTTCTTCAATAAGCTGGGCAGAGTTTCTCGATCCCTGGGATAGCGCCCTCCAAGAACCCCATTAAACATTTTCAAAATCCCCAAAAACCTAACAGAAAAAAAGTTACGGGGCTTTCAAGATCTAAAGGCAAAAATATTCAGAAAATTTCAAACTTACTAGTGGCGCAACCTTGGATGTGGTGCGCCACTAGTAACAGAAAAAAAGTTGGTTTTGAATTTTTTTTAATTTTTTTTCAAAAAATGATATGTAATATGACCGGGAAGTTTGAAATATTTTTCAAAATTTCATCATAGTCATGAACATGAACAAGGTCCTAGACATCAACAAGGTATAATAGGATTGATACGCTAGATATATCAACAAGTGCCTGTGAAGTGAGCTGTTGCTGGGGTTGGATAGAACTCCGAAGTTAAGCGTGCTTGGGCTGGAGTAGTGTGAGGATGGGTGACCTTTCAGGAAGTTTGACCACGGAGTGCGATTTGACCTGAGATTAAGCATATTGACCTGAGATTAAGCCATAGTGACCAGATACTAATGGCGCACTGTGGGCTATTCTAATGGTGCACCAGCGGTGCGCCATTAGTATACCAGATACTAATGACGCACCACAGGTGTGCCATTAAAAAAAATTTAATGGCGTGGTGCTAGTGGCGCACCTGTAGTGCGCCATTAGTAGCAAAAACAGGTGCGCCACTAGCAGCCCTTTTTGTAGTAGTGACTGGATTATGGATGAAGAACAGAAGCATACATGCAGTGCAAAACGAGATCACTTGCTCTGTATAGTTTAATTTACAGGGTATGAAGAAGGAACTTGGTTGTACAACTGAAAACTTAAATTGAGAAGGACAAACTTTTGTTTATGAACTATATAATAAACTTTAAACATGCTATTTGATGCAAACACCAAAAATAAACAGTTGTTGCAGTCATGCCTAACCAAATATACACAACAAAGTTTGAAGGCATGAGAAGGACAAACTTACATTGCTGGTGAAGACACGCTCTATAAAGCCCTTGTCCATGCTGATGGGGGGGGATTCAAGAAGTTTACCATAGAATCTTCTTAATAAGCATTGCCTTTATTCTACATTTTGTTCAGAGTAAATATAGATGTAATAATATATGAAAAAATAGAGAATATTTAAGATAAGATGAAGAGTGATTCTACATAACCAAGTAGCTATAAATGTATGTGCAGCGATACAGGCAAAAGGCACAGCCAAGAGGAATGCACAACTAAACTTCTTCAGTACCAACGTTATGGTAAGAGTAAATATAGATCTGATGTGTAGAAAATGGAGGGCAAAGGAAAATAAGCTGCAGAGTGATGGTACATGAACAACTACCTGTCAATATAAGTATACTGATAAAGGATAGCATGTACTTACAAGAACAATGCAGAGCTAAAAAATTCATTGGCACTGGATATATTCTACACTATGTAACCTTTCTTACAAATCAGATAATTTGGAGCCAACAATTGATAAGCAAGCTATCATGCATACTGCTATCACATAATGAACCAGGTAGGTAGGCAAGTACGGTGATACAGGACAACAGGTACTAACAAGAGCAAAGCAGCGGGCAGCATATTTGCGATATCCTGTCGTTCTTTTCAAAGTGGAATTCTTCTTCGAGCAGATTTCCTGCAAAAAAGATCCGTAAGGCACATGCGGAAAAGTAGAAGTTTAAATTGTCACGTGATTTCATAGATAGTACCACATACTGGGAACGAGACAAGTGCACAACAAGGTTTTTCCATTCAATTTCTTCTAAATTTAGCACAGGAGACTTCACCGGAAATTCGTTTATAGACTTGCCATCAAAGTGTGATTTCCTTAGGTAACACCGATACTGCTGCAATTCTTCTTGAAAAGCACAATCAAGCTTTGCTCGTCATGACTATCGAGATTGACCCCCGCCTAGTTACAACAATGTAATGTAAATCATTGATGTGTTCAATCAGCAGAAAACAGGAAAATAATAACCATGAATAATAGCACTTACACGTAAGTTGGACAGGAAGATGTGAAAATGGTGTTTATCTTCACTATAATCTTCCCATGATGGGAATATATGCATGTAGTCCCTAACAACATTGAAAGCATTGTATATTAAATTGGGAATAAATGGAATGGGGTTCCAATCTACAGGAATTAGCCGTCTCTGCAGTTGGGATAGGTCTTCGGCCGGTGGACTTGCTGAACTTTTTGCTGGAGTGTGATTTTTCTGTGGTACAGCTGATGCTATGGCAAATGAAATCGGTATAACTTTTGCTGGAGTGTAGGTCCTGTGTGGTGGGGCTAGTGGTGTGGCCAGTGAAGTATGAGTACAGTCTGCTGGAGTCGGTCCTACGTTTTGTGTCACTGGTTGTACAGCCAATATAAGTGGGGTGATGTCTGATTTCTCTGGCACCACCACGTTTTTTCAAGGACTTTGCTGGTGCTCCTTCAAGCTCGGCAATCACTCTCTTCCTTTTTGATGTCTGATGCACAAGAACAACATTTGAGTGGAAAAACATGGTATGATGACAGATGGAATATGTATTGATAATGGATGGGCATGGCATCTCGACATATATGATGAGTAAACTAAGCAGATGGCGGTGCAACAAAGTAGAAGAAATGCAAGACAACATATGCAAGATACGCGCGATCAATAAAACCTTGCCAAATTAGAACATGCACCTTGATGGTTAAACCGGATAGGCCATCTGCCTTTGACTCCTCGAGGTTAGGATAGCCATTAGCATGATATTCTGAACAAGAATCAATAGGTGGGGAGCGTATGAGTTTCATTGCATCGAGAATGGCACTCAATGCCTTGGTGCCAATTTTGTAAGTCATTGCAGTGTACCACAATATTCTTCTGATGCGTGGATTCTGATATTCACTATAATTGTGTATAATATCTGTGAACCATGAAAACATAAATAGTTGTGAGATTATCTTTGTAATGCAGATGATATTCTAATATAGGGGCACCCCTATAAACACTTGTGTGCTATCACTGGACTGTGATGAGAGAGCTCATGTGTGTTGTAATATGGTGCGTGCATTTATATAATCTGGCACAAGTACACAAAAAATAGGCTCCAGAAGTAAGGATAGTTGGCAGATGATAGGTTCATAGTATACTGTATAGAGAGTTTATTGCCAAACCATGATAACAAGAGTACACAGCAACTAGGCAGATCATAGTGTACATAACAGGGGTACACCATAACCACGGTATATAAATCGGGAAAGTGGAACTGGCTTGAAAATACGATGTTATATTGCCGCTAGTAATTGAAAGCCTATCGATCACGTATAGGCCAGCTCTATCAGCTGTTGACTGTAGATGTCCCTGCGCCCCTTCCTGACAAGGAACATACTGTACGTACTAAATACAGAATAAACAAAGAGGAAGATGTTAAAGAACAGAAGAGGAAGCATATTCTTGAGGTTCCGCTTCATTGCATACAATGTTGGTTTCCCACTCATGATGAATCACAACGCCCAAAGAAAAGCAATTCCATGTTGTCTCTCTATATGTGGCAATTTTGAACAAGAGTCATTAGGATCATATTCTGAACAAGAGTCAACAGGTGGGGAGCGTATGAGTTTCATTGCATCCAGAATGGCACTCAATGCCTTGGTGCCAATTTTGTAAGTCATTGCAGTGTTTAGCTTCAAGAGTGGACTGCTGCTAGTGTGACACAAAGCAGCTACACAGATCATAATGTAGATATAACGGGGAAAACCGTAAGCATCAGAGTAAAATCAGCAAAGTGGAACTTGCTGGAATATATGTGCTAGTACTGCCGGTACGGCTAGAAAGGCTTCGGATACCAGCTCTCTTCAAGTGAAGGTGCGGTACAGTTAATATCAGTGTAACTCTCAAAGGCGACACAGCTCCCCGCATTTCCTTGCTATTCTTATAGGATTCAAGTGGGCAGGTCACTACAAATCCTATTCCTATGTTTACAAAATCCTACAAATCAAAGAGGCTCAAAGTGTCCATCACAACCGACCCTATAGACCTCTATGCTGCAAATGTCCCTGTGCATCTTCAGTACAAGGAACATACTGTACTACTATCATACTCCCTCCGTTCCAAAATATAGGTCTTGTCGTCGAATTATCACGTCAGATGTCCTAGTGAAAGGACTTAGTCGTGGATCCATCGTGATCGGGTTAGCTTAGAGGGGTTAAACCGGACAAAGGACACGGGGAATTATACTGGTTCGGCCCCTTGCGGTGAAGGTAAAAGCCTACGATCCAGTTGTGGTGTTTTTGATGTGGTCTCAATTGCCAGGGAGCAAATACGCTTTGCCTAGTTCTTGAGTTGTTGTTTCTTGTCCCTGAACTGCCGCCGGGTCGTCCCTATATATACACAGGTTGATGCTCGGCCGGTCTATAGAATCCCGAGGCCGGCTCATACAAATGTCCGACTCGGTTTCTTCCTTTTCCTAGCTTACAATGCAAGTTATACATCTATGGCGGTTTAATACTATGGACCCTATTCTGCCATTGGGCTCTGGGCCTCTAAGCCTCCATAGTTAAAGCGCCATAGCCTTCATCTTCATGGTCTTTTGTAAAGGATTCCTTGTGAGTGTAATCCAGCCCCTCCTGGCCGGTTTATTCTCAGTAGTCATATCCCCAACATTAGGCCCCAGATTGGTTAGAACTTGTTCATGTCAATCTTCAACATAGAGAAATTTTGATTTGAACATCTTCGTGTTGACCCTATAAACCGCCGTGACATCATCTTCTAGAATCGCCACAAACCGCCATGTTGTCATCTGCGTAAAAAACCTATACATATTTCCCTCTATTAATTGATCTCCGAAGATCGAGGTGACAGCTATGCCCCATTCTCCTTTTTGGCCTCCTCGATTCCCGCGCCGGCTTACTTATCCATTTTCCTTATAAATAGGACCATATGGTCTTTCTCTTTTCCCTTCCATGCCTTTTCGCCTCTTCTTCCTCCTCGCGACGCCCGAGCCCTAAAGCTCCGCCGCCGCCCTTGACCTTCAAGCTCTGCATCACCACTGGCCGCTGCATCGACCTGAACGTACTAGAGAAACGCAACACTTCTGCGCCGCTCCTGTGAAGCTGGTAATTCTTCCTTCTTCAACCCTAGATCTGCATTAGGGTTTCATACCTTCGTTGTTGTTCATCAGTGTTCATTGTTGTTCGTTTGCTTTCCCTTACTGTCTCATCGAATCTAGACAAACTTGACATCTTCCTTTTGTGGCCGAAGCTGTAGTTTTATTTTGCCTTGCCATAGTATCCCCTCGTTCGCGAACAGATCCCATCTGAAACATTGCTATGGTGTTGTTGCTATTTTAGATCTTTGATAATTTTGCTTTTCTTGAAGTGCGCTAGATCCATAATAATAACCTTAGCTTGTGAAACCTGTTTGTGTAGCACTTAGCAATTTTCAGATTTGTTTCTTCCATACCACTGTAGGCGGTTTAACCTTTAGAAAATGATAATCCGCCAGGTACCATTAGCCCTCACGTAAACCGCCAGCTTTACCTGAACATCAGTATTCAGTTTAACGTGCACATATGCTCTGATTGAATCCCCCGGTTTGACACTGGTTTATACAAATCAATCTTGAACCTTGAACCGGAGTTTTGAACTTCTTTTACAACTTGTCATCAACAATGGCCAAACAGTTCTCTGCTTGCAATTGGGTTCGTTCCCGGGTCACTGAAGAGTAGCTGACTGGGTACGTATTGACTGGTGCTTTAGCAAAACAGGAAACCATTCATTGGAGGGTCCCGGGTACTGAAAATCCTCCTGAACCTCAAGATGAAGAAGTAGTTGTGTTTGCACATCATCTGGACCAAGGGTTTAGCCCTCCCAGATCAAAAAATTTCTGTGATGTACTTTCCAGCTTTCAACTCCACCCTCAAGACATTGGACCGAACTCTGTGTCCAACCTTTGCAATTTTAAAGTGTTTTGTGAGGCTTACCTGCAAGAGGAACCGACCGTTGACTTTTTCAGAGACTTCTTTCACTTGAACCGTCGTACTGAATTCACCGATGGCCCCAATACATAACTTGGCGGGGTATCGAATCAAAAAAGGAAAGAAGTGGATTTTCCTCATGTGAAACATCATAGCCACCCCAACGATTGGAACCAAACTTGGTTTTACTGCCGAAACACTGCCCCTAAAGATGAAAATCCTCTGCCGGGTTATCGTGCTCACTAGCTCAGTAATGAACTTTTAGTGCCTCAAGGGTTGAGTGCCAAGGAACGAATGAAATATGCCACACAGATTTCTAAGATCTGGGCTTTTATGGCAAATGGTTTAACCAGTGTCGATCTTGTCCGCTGCTGGGTTTCGTGGAGTATCTTGCCCTTAAGCCGTCGTCCCGGTTTAATGTGCGAGTATGATACGTCTCCAACTAACTTGTTTTGGACTCTAACTTGCATGATTTGAATGGAACTAACCCGGACTGACGTTGTTTTCAGCAGAATTACCATGATGTTGTTTCATGTGTAGAAAACAAAAGTTCTCGGAATGACATGAAAAACCTCGGAGACAAGTTTCAGAAAATATAAAAAATTCTTGCAAAAGATGAAGACTAGGGGGCCCACACCCTGTCCACGAGGGTGGGGGCGCGCCCACCCCCTCTTGGCGCGCCCCCTGTCTCGTGGGGCCCCTGCAACTTTGCCGACCTCAATTCCAACTCCATATATTCCGTCTCGTTGAGAAAAAAATCTGAGAGGAAGTTTCATCATGTTTTACGATACGGAGCCACCGCCAAGCCCTAATCTCTCTCGGGAGGGCTGATCTAGAGTCCGTTCGGGACTCCGGAGAGGGGGATTCGTCGCCGTCGTCATCATCCTCCATCTCCAATTTCATGATGCTCACCGTCGTGCGTGAGTAATTCCATCATAGGCTTGTGGGACGGTGATGGGTTGGATGAGATTTACCATGTAATCAAGTTAGTTTTGTTAGGGTTTGATCCCTAGTATCCACTATGTTCTGAGATTGATGTTGCTATGACTTTGCTATGCTTAATGCTTGTCACTAGGGACCGAGTGCCATGATTTCAGATCTGAACCTATTATGTTTTCATGAATATATGTGTGTTCTTGATCCCATCTTGCAAGTCTATAGTCACCTATTATGTGGTATGATCCGACAACCCCGAAGTGACAATAATCGGGATACTTCTCGGTGATGACCGTAGTTTCAGGAGTTCATGTATTCACCATGTGTTAATGCTTGGGTCCGGTTCTCTATTAAAAGGAGGCCTTAATATCGCTTAGTTTCCACTAGGACCCTGCTGCCACGAGAGGGTAGTAAAAAAGATGTCATGCAAGTTCTTTTCCATAAGCACGTATGACTATATTCGGGATACATGCCTACATTACATTGATGAATTGGAGCTAGTTCTATGTCACCCTATGATATAGCTATTACATGAGGAATCGCATCCTACATAATTATCCATCACTGATCCATTGCCTACGAGCTTTTCAAATATTGTGCTTCGCTTATTTACTTTTCCGTTGCTATTGTTACAATCACAACAAAACCCCAAAAATATTACTTTTTGCTATCTTTACCATTACCACTATTACCATTAATATCATATTACTTTGCTACTAAATACCTTGCTGCAGATACTAAGTTATCCAGGTGTGGTCGAATTAACAACTCAACTGCTAATACTCAAGAATATTCTTTCGCCCCCCTTATGTCGAATCAATAAATTTGGGATGAATACTCTACCCTCGAAAGTTGTTGCGATCCCCTACACTTGTGGGTTATCAAGGCTAATTTCTGGCGCTGTTGCCGGGGAGCATAGCTCTATTCTCTGAGTCACTTGGGATATATATCTGTTTATCAGTATGAAGAACTTGAAAGATCACATAGCTAAAATTTATCCCTCAACTACGAGGGGAGGTAAGGAACTGCCATCTAGCTCTGCTATGAATAAGCTTGTGACACCTAAACCTGCTACTGCTATGAATTTTGATGTGTCGCATGTTATTGATGATGCTACTTCTTCTATGCATGATACTTATAATGAAACTACTTCTATGCTTGATACTACTATGCCGTTAGGTGAATTTCTTGATGAACAACTTACTAAGGCTAGGGAGAATGAAATTATTGAGAATGAAATTATTGATGATAGTGATGATAAAAGGTCTTCGAACGATTATGAATTGCCTGTTGTTCCTGAGGGTTATGTTATGGATGACGAAACTGCTAGAGATTTTCTTGGTTGCAATGATAGATCAGATCTTAAGAAATTATTAGCTAAGCTGAAACAAAAGACTGTAAATGCTAAGATGAAACATGACCCTGCTTTTGCCACTTCACCTATCTTGGTTAGTGATAAGGAATATGAATTCTCTGTTGATCCTGAGATTATTACTTTAGTTGATTCCGATCCTTTTTATGGCACTGAATCTAAAACTGTTGTGGCACATCTTACCAAGTTGAATGATATAGCCACCCTGTTTACTGATGATGAGACATCTCACAATTATTACATACATAAGATATTTCCATTCTCATTAAAGGGTGATGCTAAGACTTGGTTTAATTCTCTTGATCCTGGTTGTGTGCATAGTCCCCAGGATATGATTTATTACTTCTCTACTAAATATTTTCCTGCTCATAAGAAACAAGCTGCCTTGCAGGAAATAAATAATTTTGTGCAAATCAAAGAAGAGAGTCTCCCACAAGCTTGGGGGAGGCTTCTCTGATTACTTAATGCTTTTCCTGATCATCCACTTAAGAAAAACGAAAAACTTGATATCTTCTATAATGGACTAACTGATGCTTCAAAGGACCACTTGGATAGTTGTGTTGGTTGTGTTTTCAGGGAAAGAAAAGTCGACAAAGCTGAATTATTATTTAATAATATGTTGACTAATGAAAAATTGGACTCTTCCGGAGCCAATTCCTGAGGCAGTTCCTGAACCAATTGAGCCAACTCCTGAGCCTATTCCTAAACCTACACCAAAAAAGAGAGGAGTTCTATTTCTCAGTCCTGAAGATATGCAAGAGGCAAAGAAATCAATGAAAGAGAAAGGTACTAAAGCTAAAGACGTTAAGAATTTACCTCCTATTGAAGAAATACATGGCCTTAATATACCGCCTTTAGAAGAAACACATCGTCTTGATAACCCGAGAAAGGTAGTGAAGGTAAATTCTCTCTATAGATAGGATAAAGATGAAATCCCATCTACTAAATTTCATAGTCCATGCTTAGATGAATTTGACGATTTCATGAATAGACAAGCAAATTTCAATGATTATGTTGGTAGACAATTGAAGAATAATGCTTATATGATAGGACGCTTTAATGATTATATATCTAGAGTTAAAGGTGAACTTAAACTCACTAATAAACATGCTTCTATGGTTGCTACTCAAGCTGATCAAGTACTTAAAGCTCAGAATGAATTGCTAGTTGAATTAAATAATAAATATGACTTTGCTGTTAGAGTGGCTACTAGAACTGGTAAAATGACTCAGGAACTTTTGTATCTTGAAGGCCACCCTAAGAGAATTGAGCAAGATTCTCAGAATAATAATCTAGATGCTCCTAGTTCTTCTAAGAAGAAGAAAAAGAAGAAGGATATGACTTTGCATGCTTCTAGTGAACCTAATGTAGAAACACCTGAGGATCCTAATAATACTTCTATCTTTGATGCTGAAACACAATCCGGAGATGAACATGAACCTGATGATAATGTTAATAATGATGTTCATGTAGATGCTCAACCTAGTAATAACAATGATATAGAAATTGAACCTGCTGTTGGTCTTGATAACCCACAATCAAGAAACCAATGTTATGATAAGAGAGATTTTGTTTCTAGGAAGCACGGTAGAGAAAGAGAACCATGGGTTCAGAAACCCATGCACTTTCCTCCTAAACCATCCAAAACAAAGGATGATGAGGACTTTGAGCGCTTTGCTGAAATGATTAGACCTATTTTCTTACGCATGCGCTTAACTGATATGCTTAAAACAAACCCTTATTCCAAATATATGAAAGCTATCATCACTAATAAGAGGAAAATACCTGAAGCTGAGATTTTCACCATGCTTGCGAAGTATACTTTTAAGGGTGGAATACCTAAGAAACCTGGTGATCCCGGAGTACCTACTATACCTTGCTCTATTAAAAGGAATTATGTTAAAACTTCCCTAAGTGATTTAGGAGCCGGTGTTAATGTTATGCCTCTTTCCTTGTACCGTAGACTTGAATTAAGCAAGTTGACACCCACTGAGATATCCTTGCAAATGGCTGATAAATCAACTGCTATACCTGTCTGCATTTGTGAGGACGTGCTTGTTGTTGTTGTGAATGTTACTATTTTAATAGACTTCGTTATTCTTGATATTCCCGAGGACGATAGTATGTCTATTATCCTTGGTAGACCTTTTTTAAATACTGTAGGAGTTTTTATTGATTGAAACAAAGGCAATGTCACCTTTCATGTTAATGGAAATGAGCATACGGTACATTTTCCTAGGAAACAACCTCATCTTCATAGCTTAAATACTATTGAGAAAATTCCATCAATTATTATTGGAGGTTTTGAATTTCCTCTCCCTATTGTCAAGAAAAAGTATGATATTCTTATTGTTGGGGATGCTCATATCCCCGTTGAGGTAACCTAGTGTCACTTCGAAATTTCTCCGGTTTCGTGTTATTCGGAATGAGTTTGTTAACAAGACTTGATCAACCTTGTTAGTGGATTCATTTTGATGATCATGAGATGGATGAAAGTATAAGGCACAACCTTTTGTACCCTCTTTTTACTTTCTGTTATTTAAAATAAATAAAGCAAAAATAGTATTATCTGTCTGTTTTATGAATTATCCGTGCAATGAAAAATATCCTAAAAATAGAAGTGCTCCAAATGCCCTGCAAATTTAGTATGATTTTTTATGAATTATTTGATGATTTTAGGCACTGAAAATATTGCAGGGGGGTTTGCCACCTGGCCACGAGAGTGGAGGGCGTGCCCACACCCCCTAGGCGCGCCCCCTGTCTTGTGGGCCCTTGGTGGACCCCCTCCACTTATGCCAGCACACACACACTCCATCTTCTTCCCAAAAAAATCCTCATCCAGCTCAAGAACGAGTTCTAGCTCATTTTGCTGCGATTTTCGATCTCCTTGCTCAAAGCTCCATTCACAAAACTGCTTTGGGAGATTGTTGCTTTGTATGTCACTCCTCCATTGGTCCAAATAGTTTTTGTTCTAGTGCTTTATTCATTGCAAATCCTTGCTGCCTTGGTGACCCTGTTCTTGAGCTTGCACGCTAAATATATGAGGTCCCAAGTAATTTTAATGCATGATATAGGCTCTAGGCACTTGTAGGAGTAGTTGCTATCAATCTTGTTTAGTTTTATTCACCTTTATTTTGAAGTTACTAAAATTTTAGAAATTTTCAGAAAATGTTAAAGAGATTTTTGAGGGGCTCTTCTAGCCAAGGCTCCCAGGAAAAACAAGCTAAAGCGAAGGAAAGGGCCAAATATAGTCTTCCTCGCATAGCGGAAATACTGCCGTGTGAATGGACATGCGATGATTTCTTGAGAGAAGCTGGAATTTATGAAGATTTTTATTCTTTGATCGAGAATGCATGCCTCACCGATTTCCTCCACGACCGGATCGATCAGTATCTCTTAATCACCAATACTTTCGTGCAGAACTTTTATTATTATCCTAAGAAGTCACCGCCTTCAGTATCATTTCATTTATATGATGAATTCAAAGAAATTTCTTTACGTGATTTTTGCACGATCTGTATGATATCCTTTGAGGGAGAATTAGAGGAACCACATCCTAGAGATTTGGATGACTTTGTTAACACTATCATTGTAGGGGATCCAAAGAAGGGTTCTAATGCGAGAATCTCTAGCATACACTTTCCTGTTTTACGCTACTTTGCCATATTTGCTAGTAGATGCTTGATTGGTCGTGGAAATAGTGGAAATTTTAGTGTCCCAAATATTATTATTCTATTTCATGCCTTGTTTTGTGATAATAGTTTTAGTGTGGGTGCCGTTATTGCAAAACGTTTAAAACTGAATTGTACAAAAGGCCCCATCCTTGGAGGTATCTATGCTGCACGTGTTGCTAGACATTTTGAGATACCTATTAGGCACTATGAGGAAGAGGGGACAATTTTGCCTCCTTACATTTTAGACTACAGGAGCATGGTAGCACATGGGTTTATTGTTCATAATGATGATAAGATGCTCCTGTATAACTTGAGATTTAATAAGAAACACAATGAGACTATTACTCTGCCTGCACATTTGTTGTTTGATTTGACTGCACATAATTATCTTGTCACGCCGGAAGTGGTGAATGCTCATCGAGGCCAACCATCCACTCCAGAGCCTGAGCCCGAGCCGGAACCACCACTGCACCCATATCGTCCATCATCTAACCAGTGGGATCCGGAGGAGGCGGCCATCCAGTGGTATCCTGATTACACCACTCAATACACCGGGGAGAGTAGCCGCGGTCCGTGGCATTAGACCAACTTAGGCCAAAAGCCTAAGCTTGGGGGAGTGAGTATTTCGCACCGACTTTACATCCATGTTCACACAGTATTCTAGTCGTCGGTGCTCATACTCTTTCATTGTATTATCCATGTTCGTTTAATTTTCTTTTTCTAGTTTTCTTCTTGTGTGTTTGATAAACTTTAAGAAAAACCAAAAAAAATTAGTTAGTTAATTTCCATGCTTGTAGTAGAAATTAAAATGAAAACCCAAAAAGATTTCTCGTTCTTCTTTTACTTGTTGGGAGCTTTCCCGTGTAAATAGTTTTATTTTCTTTTCTTTCCTTTGGGGGGTTGAGAGTAGTAGACCATATTGAAAATGTTTAGTGGCTCTCATATGCATGATTGTTTATTTATCTTAGAGCCCATATTACTTTGTCTTCTCTCTTGAGTTGAATGCTTGCAGATTCCAACATAGTCCAATGCACGTGCACTATTATTATTATACACATTGTTCCGTCGTGCGAGTGAAAGGCAATAATGATGATATATGATGGACTGATTGAGATGAGAGAAGCTGGTATGAACTCAACCTCTCTTGTTTTTGTAAATATGATGAGTTCATTATTCCTGATTCAGCTTATTGTGGAGTAAACATATTTGCAATAACATTTAGAGATTATAGTTGCTTGTGCCATGCTTGATTAGCTATGATTTATAATGGTTTACCTTGCGTGCCAACATGCTATTAGAATGATGATGATCTGGTATGATGGGATGGTATCCTCCTTTGAATCAATTGAGTGACTCGACTTGGCACATGTTCACGCATGTAGTTGAAACAAATCAACATATATAGCCTTCATGATATTTATGTTCATGGTGGATTATATCCTACTCATGTTTGTACTCGGTGTGAATTAGTTTTAATGCATGTTTTTGACTGTTGTCGCTCTCTCAGTTGGTCGCTTCCCAATCTTTTGCTAGATTTCACCTGTACTAATCGGGAATACTGCTTGTGCATCCAAACTAAGTAAACCCCAAAGTTATTCCAATGAGTCCACCATACCTTCCCATATGTGGTATTTACCTGCCGTTCCAAGTAAATTTGTGTGTGCCAAACTCCAAACCTTCAAATGAAATTCTGTTTTGTATGCTCGAGCAGATCATGTTTCCACTAGGGTTGCCTATATCTTCCATGGTAGGTGGGTTATTCTCAAGAGGAGTGGACTCCGCTCCTCATTCACGAGAAAGGGCCGTTAACCGGGATGCCCAGTCCCATGATCCAAAAAGATCAAAGCAAATCAATATAGTTAAACAGAACTCCCCCAGGGCTGTTGTTAGTTGGAGGCACTCGTTGTTTCGAGCAAGCCATGGATTGATGCTTGTTGGTGGTGGGGGAGTATAAACTTTTACCATTCTACATGGGAACTTCCTGTCATGCATGTAGTGTGGAAGATACAACCATCTCATAGTTGTTCCGTTGACAATGAAAGTATAACAACCAAAATGTTATTCAATCTCTATTTTAAAATCGAGCTCTGGCACCTCTACAAATCCCTGCTTCCCTCTGCGAAGGGCCTATCTATTTACTTTTATGTTGAGTCATCACCTTCTTATTAAAAATCACCCTTTGCAGAGCACACTATCGTTTGCATTCATTACTATTGGTTTATATTGGGTATGACTTGGCTAGATCTCTTTTACCATGAATTACAATGTTTAGTCAGTCCTTGATCTTCAAAGGTGCTCTCAATTTATGTTTTGCGGTCTCAGAAAGGGCTAGCGAGATACCATTTTGTTGTTTCATGTTATAATTGTTTTGAGAAAGTGTTGTCATCCGAGTTTTATTATTATCGCTCGCTAGCTGATTATGCCATTGATATGAGTAATTGTGAGACCGAAGTGTTATTGTGAGTATGGTTAGTTCATAATATATGTTGAAACTTGAATGCTGGCTTTACATGTTTACAACAATAAGAGCAAACAGAGTTTGTAAAAGTTTTTCTTTATCACTTTCAGTTTATCAACTGAATTGCTTGAGGACAAGCAAAGGTTTAAGCTTGGGGGAGTTGATACGTCTCCAACGTATCTACTTTTCCAAACACTTTTGCCCTTGTTTTGGACTCTAACTTGCATGATTTGAATGGAACTAACCCTGACTGACGCTGTTTTCAGCAGAATTACCATGATATTGTTTCATGTTTAGAAACCAAAAGTTCTCGAAATGACCTGAAAATCCTCGGATACAAGTTTCAGAAAATATAAAAAATGCTCGCACAAGATGAAGATGAGTGCCCCCACACCCTGTCCACGAGGGTGGGGGGCGCGCCCACCCCCTCTGGCACGCCCCCTGTCTCGTGGGCCCCTTGCAGCTCCGCCGACCTCAATTCCAACTCCATATATTCCGTCTCACGGAGAAAAAAATCAGAGAGAAAGTTTCATCGCGTTTTACAATATGGAGCCGCCGCCAAGCCGTAATCTCTCTCGAGAGGGAAGATATGGAGTCCGTTCGGGGCTCCGGAGAGGGGGATTCGTCCCCGTTGTCATCATCCTCCATCACCAATTTCATGATGCTCACCGCCGTGCATGAGTAATTCCATCGTAGGCTTGCTAGACGGTAATGGGTTGGATGCGATTTACCATGTAATCAAGTTAGTTTTGTTAGGGTTTGATCCCTAGTATCCACTATGTTCTGAGATTGATGTTGCTATGAGTTTGGTATGCTTAATGCTTGTCACTAGGGCCCGAGTGCCATGATTTAAGATATGAACCTATTATGTTTTCATGAATATATGTTTGTTCTTGATCCTATCTTGCAAGTCTATAGTCACCTATTACGTGCTATGATCCAACAACCCCGAAGTGACAATAATCGGGATACTTCTTGTATATATACACAGATTGACGCCCGGCTGGTCTAAAGAATCCCGAGGCTGGCTCATACAAGTGTCCGACTCGGTTTCTTCCTTTTCCTAACTTACAATACAAGTTAGACATCTATGGCAGTTTACTACTATGGGCCCTATTCCGCCATTGGGATCTGGGCCTCTAAGCCTCCATAGTTAAAGCGCCATAGCCTTCATCTTCATGGGCTTTTGTACATGATTCCTTGTGAGTGTAATCCGGCCCCTCCTGGGCGGTTTGTACTCAGTAGTCATATCCCCAATAGGTCTTGGTAGAGATTTCCACTATGGATCACATACAGATGTATCCATATACATTTTAGAGTGTAGATTCACTCATTTTGCTCCATATGTAGTCCATGGTGGAATCTATACAAAGACTTATATTTAGGAATGGAGAGAGTAGATATTAAAGAAGAACGGAAGAGGAACATGGTAAAGAAGAGCAAGCAGATCTTGGATAATAAACTGTTAGTTGCGCAGTGCCCACACATGATAAACTAGAGCGCATTGAGAACGCAACTCCCAGCTGTCTCTTGACCATTTCAGACGGTTGGATGAAGATCCTACGTCTCCTAATCCTTCTTCTTCCTCGTCTCTGATTCTTCCCATATAGAACACCGCATTGGCCGCCGGCCGGACCATCGGCCCCCACCGCCTGCGTTCCTCCGCCACCCCCACCCCCCAACCGCGCCGAGTTTTATTCGTTCGGTGAGGCTCCACAACCACCCGAGCCCCTTCGTCCGCACCGGCCAACTCCGCCGAGCTATGTAAAATCGACTGACCCAATTTTGAAATTTATTTTACCGTGATTTTACTAGTGTGGAATATAAAAGGGGAAAACCATAAGCATTGGGAATGTAGTGTTGAGCGTGCTATGGCGAATCTGAAGGTGCAAACCGGAAAAAGGCAACTTTGCAACCAAGACAAGAAATCAGAGTAAAGCAGTGGTGATCTATTTTCTTGCTGCGATAAATAAGTTGAGCAGATACGAAAGAGTACCGCCTCTGGTGCGGCACCGTGTATGCATCTGCTGAGAATTTGACGGTGCTGTGGTAGCAATGGCTGTCGGCGGCGTGGAAGCAAATATAGGAGGGTAGACGGTGGCGGTGGGGTGCGGTGGACGAGACAGTCATAGGAGCGGCGCCAGCACGGTGGACGACGGCGGGGATGAAGCGAGAGGACGGGATGCAAGGATCCCGGTCCGAAGCCGTGGATGAGAGAGGTCGATCTCTTGTAATGGATGGCGGCGGCGGGGTATCAGCTCCGGCATGGTGGAGAAGGAGGGCGGTGGATGGGGTGGCGGACGTCGACGGACGGAGGAGGCTGGGGTGGAGAGGGTGTTTTGGCGCCCACAGAGTGCGAATGGCGAAAAGGGAGGTAGAGAGGAAGGGGGGAACCATGTATTCAGGGCGCGCTTGTCTCAAATGCGAGGAAATTTACAAACTTAGCCCCGGTTTCAAATTTCCTACATCACAGCAATATTAGTCGGTTGGGGATAGGACGGTAATCTCGTATACACCGAATATTTGCCAACGAGAGTTTGTTTTTGGCGCCCACCGTGTATGAATATCAATCGGGCAGGGAGTCAATTTTGGCCGAGGACACACTGTGTTTTGGCGCCCACCGTGTATGAATCCGGGTGAGAGGCGGTTACGTCACGTTTGGCTGAATTTACAAACCTACCCCTATCGAAACCTATAGAATCCGAGCAGATAGGCTTTGCGTGACAGGGATATACAGTAGTAATTTCCATCTCGCAGATTTTGGTTTCAGGCGGTTACTGCGACTTTCCCCGCTTCGTTCCAATTTTGCAGAGTGCACGTTTACCATGCCAACTCAATTCGAACCCCGTTTGTATTTCTATTTTTTTCGTGCGGGATCCATTTTCAATTGGAATTACATTCTATATACGTCATTTTTTATATATATACTTTCAAAATCACAACAAAGAATTCTGCTCCTTTATATGTATAATATGATTTACAAATACAATGATCTCAAAGTCTTAACCTTGAATTCAAAAAAATTAACCAAATTATGTTCTAGTAAAATGTATGGATCAGTAATATCTACATATTAAGTAACATAGATGTGCGTGAATTCATATGAGTATGCATGTTTGATAGATCAATTTTGCTTCGAGTATGGATTACATGTATCATCGTCTTGAATTCAAATATTCGAATCCCTTTTATGTTCACTCCTTTCACGCCCATCTCTCTCGCATGCATGCTCCTTCATGTAGGTATCACTCTCTTTTATCCAGCTCACCCGCGCGCTCACTTTGTGTTTCTCCTATCCTCACAAAAATGGTCTCTCGACGTCTCCCTTGAGAAGTGTCACACTCTCCCTATCGTTATACATTACACGGTTTTCATTATCTCCGATGTCTCTACTGTTCTCTGGTATCACTCGGTACCTAAGCTTTCTTTTTCACTGCCAACCACACAGTCTCCACTCGTCTTTCACTTTGTCTTTCTCTCTATGGGATTCTCTCACACACCCTATATGTCTCTAGATATGACTCATACCACTAAAATTACTCTCTCTCTCATGTAGACACGGTCTCCTTTTCGTCTCCATCCCAGACTGACATTATTCATTTGTTACCGATCAGACAACCCCCCCAATCTCTCTCTGACAGACACACACACGCAACTCCTGCTTCCACTCCCCTTCCCGACTACCGTCTCTATCTCTCACACACAAAACTCTCGCTTTCGCACCCTGACTCGTATTTCTCTCACAAACATTTACCGACTAGCCTCTAGATGGGTTTATACACCCGCACACTCGTGCTTCCACTCCCCTTCCCGACTACCGTCTCTCTCTCACACACACAAAACTCTCGCTTTCGCACCCCGACTCGTATTTCTCTCACAAACATTTTTCAACTAGCCTCTAGATAGGTTTGTACACCCGCACACTCGTGCTTCCACTCACCTTCCCGACTACTGTCTCTCTCTCACACAAACAAAACTCTCGCTTTCGCACCCCGAATCGTATTTCTCTCACAAACATTTATCGACTAGCCTCTAGACAAGTTTATACACCCGCACACGCGTGATTCTACTATCGCATACATGTCTCTCTCCTGCTCCTTGTATGTATGTAGATTTTTCTTCCCTTCTTGAGACACTCCCTCTCGATCATGCACACACACACTATCGCCTCACTTTAAGCTGATACCTATCGCACACACTCCTTGAGTCTTTGTCACACATGCACTCCGTCCTCCTCCACTCTCCCTCTCTCTCACACACACATGGGCTTTTTGCAACAACTTGCAAGATGCCCATTCGTTGCATGGAACATCAAGATGCATTTGCATGAGTTGTTTATCTTGTGGGGGGAAAGGATGAATGAGGGAAGGCCTTATTTGCAAATGTGGAGAGGGGTGTGGGTATATTTTTGCAAAAGTGCCATAGTTTCCTTCCTATCTGGTAGATATAGATCGGACGGGCTATATTGCAGGATGGCAGACACACCATCATCACCGACAATGCTTTTTATAAGAGTAGGGATAAAAATAGAGTTGGTGATGATGGTGGGCCTGCCATCCTGCAATGTAGGTCATCTGATTTATATCTGACGGATAGGAAGGAAAATATGTCAATTTACCCGCACTCATCACCACATTTGCAGATAAGGCCTTCCCTCGTTCATCCTTTTCTCCCACAAGATCTTGATGTTCCGTGCAACGCACGGGCATCTTGCTTGTAAGAGTGGAAATTAGACATATACCACTTCTCGAATCTTGAAACCAACAACATTCCTCCCTTGTCTCATCAAAAACGCCAAAGGAATATATTTTGAGTGAAACATAACATATTTTTAGTGATATACGTATTTCAAAACTAGACTTTTTTTCTATCAAATCGGTGAATATGTATTATTCTACATTGATCATGTGGCAACGCATTGGCACATTGCTAGTAGTTATTATAATTTTTTGGACACTAGACAATTGGTGGAGTACATATACGAAGAGAAGAGGCGCACGCAAGCAGTCGGCCTCTTGCTGTCTCGGACATGTAGTGTTATGTAAAGGCGACGTTAACAAATAAACCCTAAAACCCTAGGTGCACGATTGTTGCATTCGCGGGTATCGGGTACGTGGTGGAGCACCTTTGTAGGAATAGTCAGCACGCATAATAATTTGATCCATAGGAGTTGATGGTCGGGACCACAGGTGAACGACTTGGAGTCGGTGGCTCGCCAGTTGCCACTGATCAAGTCGCCACGTTTAAAATATTATTTTTTTAGCGGGGTTAAGAGTTCTGATTTTCAATGGCGCGTTATAAGTACTAAGTAGTTTTTAGAACGATTGGTATGGATCGAAAATGGAATTCATAGTACTACGTACCTCCTTGGCGTAAGGTTGTATGGGTTTATGTTGCAAGATGTTAAACCTGGTAGTTCTAGGGCAAATACTATGGTTTAGATTTAGATGCTGGTTTTCAGTAATGAAAATCTAAAGGGGAAACCCTTCTTTGATTTTAAAAAAACTACTACCTCCATTCTGGTTTACTAGTCCCCATCGTATTTTTGGTCAAAGTTTGTCCACGAATTTTACTTGTAAAATGTGAATGGAAAACGAGATTTTGTTATACCCAAACAAAAAAAGGACTGGAGGATGTGATTGCTCTGACACGGACGCTACCTCTCTTAGCGCATGCATTGAACCGGCGCGCCGGCCAAGAGGGCCCCACTCGCTGTAGGCCCGGCTGAGCACGCCTCCTCGCCGCGTGCAACCATCTTAAGACTGCTTCGTCTATTATTGCTTGGAAAGTAATTGCTGTTATTACATGCCCGAAAAAAATATTTTGTGCCACATCAGTAGATGCACGGACATCACAACAGGCATGCTGACTGGATAAACATTTGAACCTAGCTATTATGAAGAAATTTTGTATTGACAATAGTTTTAGATAGCAGGAGACGCCTAGCCTGCTCTGCCTCCGCTAGCTTATTTCTGGCTTCTTCCATCTCTTCTTTGGCTTGGGTGAAGAGAGCATTTGATTGCTCTTTTCGCTTCTTCAGGGACTCAGCTACATTCTCAAGGGCTGCTGCATGCTTTCTTTCAGCCTTTACTAGAGTAGGGTAGGCGTCTCCACCTTGCTTGTGTGTAATCCAGCATCATATGGGAATTTGCACCATGTGTCTAATCGAGCATCATTAGGGAACTGGTACCTTGTGTCTAATCCAGCCTCATTTTGGAAGCATGATCTCGATGTTGACCATACTTTCCTCCTTGCAGGAACTGCATCCTGACATGAAGTTACTTCTTTTTTAGATCAATACTTAGAGCAACCCAGATCCATTTAGTAAAAGCCAGATAAACAGAACTCGAAATTTGAAAGGAAAAAAATTATAAAAACAGACTACAATGTGAGAACACCCACTTCCTACATCAAGCTAAAAACGAAAGCATTAGGACGATACAGACTCTTCTTATTACACATCGAAGAACACTAGGCTTAAGAGAAATAGAAACTACAACATATACACATCGAAGAACACGAGGCTAAACGAAAGTAATTGAAAGGGTGTTATTTACCAAAGCTCGTTTTACAGGTTCGGTGCAGCTCCTCTTTAACTTGCCACGCTCCTTGAAGATGTCCCCAGTATCCCGTGTTTGGTCTTCATTGCTACTCTACATGTTCGCACTCGTGGTTTTCAAATCTCAACATGACAAGAAAAATATACTACTCCCTCCTTTTTTGTATACAAGGCCACAAACTCATATTGTAGGTACCAAGATAAAATTTAATGCATACTTTGCAAGTCAACCTTTATTTCATTTATTGAGATCATTAATACGCACACATACATGCAAGGAAACTGAGTGGAGGAAGTAGCTAGTGTCATTATGATGGCATGCATGAAAGTATTAAACATGTTACTAGTACAAGGAAATATCATTAATTCTTTCCTCGATTACTGTTGGTGGCCTTGTATAGATGCAAAATGTATATCCCATAGTGGCCTTGTATAAGTAAATGGAGGGAGTACTAGTAATACTCGCGCATCCTATGGGCAACATTAAAGCACTCGTCTGCCATCTTAGAGCATCTCCAACAGAATCGCAACGCGCGGCACTTTAAAAAAGAGTTTACAATGCTGAGATCGAGAAGTAGAGAGACTAGAGAGTAGAGGATAGTTCTCAGCATTGATAGATAAAAAAATAGATAATTCAACTACTCCTTGTCGTCCGACTCTTCCTCGGTGATATCCTCCTCCGACGTCTGACTGTAGGAGTGCAGATACCGATGGTCGTTGGATTCCCAGGGCGACGCTGCTCCTAGCCTCATGTTGAATTGAGCGTCTGCTTTCCGCCTATGCTTGTCCTCGCGATAGGCGGCTCGCTCCGCCCTCCTCTTATCCTTCTCCGCCCTCCTTTGCGCGTAGAACTCATGCTCGTTGATGATGTCCTGTGGGAAGTGTTGGCGCCACAACGCCATGGCTTCCTCGTCCATCTCGGCGGTGCCGAGATGGTGCTCCCGCCTCTAGTTTTCGCGACGATCCTCGTCGGTGCTAAGCCACGGCAGAGGCACGAGCTCCTGCGCCCGCTCCCTTGTCGGCACGTTGGAGAAGTTCAATGGTCTATGAGGCCATCGGAGGCGCCACGCCGCCTCGTCGTACGCACGGGCGGCCTCGTTGGAGGTGTCGAAATTGCCGAGGACGAGGTGCATCCCGCGGAACCGGATCTCGGCGGAGAAGCCGCCGGAGGGGCGCGCGCGGACGCCACGTATCCCCAAGTTTCCCGGCGACGCGACAGCATGGTGGCACGGCGGCGGCAATTCGAGAAAGAGCGAGGAGAGAGAGGTGGCGAGGCACAGAGCGGTGGGAGGGCGCGTCGGACGCCGCGCGCCAAAACTAGCACAGCGCAATACATGAGCAACGCACAATTACAAGCTGATATTCTGTTGGACAATGGAGGCTATAACCAATTACTTTTACGGGAACAATAGCACCCAGGAAATTTGAAATGTAGGTATGAACAAAATTGGAACTGCACACGTACTGCTAAATGATTCAATACACACATTACCAATCGAGGAGGAGAACGATGGTCATGGCGGCCAGTGTGAGTCATCGACGGCAACGGGAGTCAGTTCATTGTCCACGACGGTGGTGCTTCTGCGCTTGGCGTCGGCTTCTGGGAAGCAGATCCGAGACCGTGGAAGACGATGCCGGGGAAGAGGCTCCGTGTATGATGACGACGGGGGACTAGCTCCAGTGCGGCGTACGAGGTCATCGATGAGGCAGATGCGCTGCGGTGGACTAGTGCGCCGATGTAAAGGGGATGAGCACGAAGGCTGCGGTGCCATGGAGAAGTCTATTTTGCAGTGGGGATAGAATATGGGGAGTATTCAGGTGTACTACTCTGGGTGCCAAGGCTGGGTAGGATGAACCTTAATTTACGAAAATAGCCCCCTACCAAGCGTCATCCGTAGGTCTGCTCCGAAGGCTATGATGGTAACTTCCCACTGCTCGAAAAAAGGGTCGCCAGAGATTTTCCCGCTGACCTCAAAATTTTGTGACACTGAACTCCCCGTGTGGCGTGTTGAGTGATTCGGCTAAGGGGGTGTTTGGTTCAAGGGAGTTTTCTGTGTTGGGACTAAAAAAAGTCCCTAGCAAACCAAACAGGGGGGGGGGACTTTTTTGGGACTTTTTGCTAAAAGTCCTTAGAAGCACATCGTTGAGAGTCTTTTTCAAAAAGTCCCAAGGACTAGAAAAATTCCTAGGACTAGAGAACCAAACACCACCTAAGCAACTAGCGAGTAGTACTAGTAAACTCTGCATATTAGGTTTGACCGAAGTCAAACTTCCTAAAGTTTGACCTAGTTTATAGAAAAATAAAAAGATTTACCATAACAAATATGTATGATGTGAAAGTACATTCAATAATGAATCTAATGGTATTTATTTGTTCTCATATATGTTAATTTTTTTTTTGTTATAAGCTTTCTGAGAGTTCACAAAACTTGACTTTGACCAATGCTAGTACGCAGACTTAAATAAAAACAGAGGGAGTACATATTTGTTTTCTTAGTTTGTAGTGAACTAATCATTTGTTGAAATTGTCAAATAAATATATTAGGCTATACAATTCAATATTTATAATCATTGTCGAATCCCAAGATGTATACAAGGTCTATAGTACTTCACAACATACTCACATAAACCTAGTCAAATGAGAATCTAAATGCATTTCATTGTTATTACTTTGTAGGATGCAACAAAACCAACCATAACTCTACATCAGCCATTATAGAAGCAACATTTTGAACATATCCCAATGTGTGCTTGAAATGTGTAGAGAGAGCTTGCGAAGATGGATCAGATAGGGCGGGAAAGATTGTATGTATGTGGACGAGAGAGTAGGAGACAAACCTAACGAGACAGGGGGGAGAGATAGAGAGAGAAAGAGAGAGGAAGAAGTTAGGTCTGTGAGAAAGATGGAGACATGTAATATACGTGAGATGCGTGTGCATCCGGATTCTGTATACGCGGAAGTAGAAGAGACAACATGTTTGATGAGAGAGCTGGAAAAACATGGACGAGAGGGGAAGGATCTGACGGGTTGAGGGATTGATAAGTTTGTGCGGGGGAGAGAGGGATTGGTAATTTTCTGTGTGTGTGAGAGAGAGAGGGTGGGGGGAGGAGTCAGTCAGCCATCGTCGCATCATCCTGCTTCCAAATGGCCCCGCATTCTCTAGCGGGGTGTTGTCGCCGTCTTCGATCCCCTCGATGCCCTCTTTGAAGATTGATGTGTTGTCCATGTTGGGGTGCAAAGAAGCACAAGCAAGAGTGTCGTATAACCTTGGACGGTGATGAATTGTGTGCTCGGGGGAGGGAGTGTGCGTGTGTTGTGTGTGTGTGTGTGTGTGTGTCAGATATTGAGAGAAAACAAACCTAAGGAGAGAAATGGGTATTCACGAAGAGATTGTGCGGGCCTTGAGGTGGGCAGGGCCCGGGTGAGGGTGTCAAAATGCGCGCATTGATGCATGTGTTACATGCGATCGTGCGAGGGACGGATAAATCAAGAGAGATGGTTGTTGTGTTATAGATTCTCCTCTCTCCTCTCTCTCTCTCACACACACACACACACACACAAACACACACACACACAAGTAAACTAGAAGACCGTTCTCTCATGTATACACAACGTATCGACATCTGTCTATGTCTCACTCATGAATGATCATTTGCACATTCACACCTCTCTATGTCTGTATCACATGCACACCGTCTCCACATTGCCCTTCCGCCACAACACACATATCGACACATACACACGTTCTCCATCAGTCAGACACACAAAATCAGTATTAAAAAAAACTAGGGCGCACCTAAAACGTCCAAATCCAAGTAAACACGAACTGGAGCTAAATTCAAATATATGGAAATATTGTAGCGTCAAGAACTTTTCCAGTAAAAAAAAGTTGAGTAATATTCGAGGACACACAAAAAGGTTCGGTGGGTGTCCTTCGAGCGCGACATGGTGACGCACCATTCGATCCACCGCGCGGCCACGGATCACGCGCTTGCACATGATTCCGTATCGTGGCTATGGTACTAACTAATAAAAGCACTGCCTAAGTCTAATGTTTACGTGTACTAGTACGGTTTTCTTTTAAGTCTGACCAACCTTATATAAAACTAAAGTAAGCTCCCATACGTGCACTCATCAATATGCCGCCACCGCCGTTGCGCATGCCGGCGCCCGCCTGCTCCGGCCAACAATTTCTCGTCCATCACCACCGTGTTGCCGCCATCCCTGTGCCATGAAGCCGAAGGCACGCCCGCTCACATCGTCTGCAGTCCCTCCTCGCGATGCCGCCGTGCTGCCAAGCATGCGAGCAGCAGGTGGAGCCGCATCTATGCACGCAGCATAGGAAGAGGAGGACAAGCGCGTGCTCCAGCACGCCGGTGAGGAGGAACTAGCGTATCATTGTCGTCTCCACCCGCGCAGAGGGGGCGAGCATGGTGGCTGTCGCGGCAGAAGCCGGTCACGCGCGCGTCGAGCCCGCAAACCGGGTGCGGACGCGGAATCTACCTTTGAGACCTTGAATGCCACGTGAATCCTGCAATCTAAAGGAGCAATTTGGGTCAGTCGACTCTTATGATTCGTGTGATGCAACATGGATGGCTAGAAGGGCTTCTTCCACCTCTTCTACCGTCAGACTTCTTTCACAAATCAACTGAGCCAAATTATACTACTAGTACGAACGTATTAAGTATAGTAGGAACACGAAGATACGAGTAGTAGTACCAACTTCAAGAAGAACAGTAGTAAGACATAGTACTAGTACTACTGTATGTACTAAAAAGTTCAAATAACGAGAAAGAACATAAACATAGTTCTACTGGGGCCTCAGCACAACTAGTCCGCTTGACACTGCAGTAGAACCAGCATGAGCGACGACACTGCCACCTACTTGGAGTCCGAGTCCACGTCCTCGACTTCGTCCTCGTCCCTCTTCCTCTTCCTCTTGGCCGACGCTTCTTTGCTTGAACCGGAAATTGGGCTCTACTTCTTCATCCAACCCTTGTAGATATTCAAACAAAGGTAGTCATCCATTGCTGCGTATAGGATGTGATCTTCATCTAATGTCTTCGACTCCAATGCATGATGAAGTTCGTGATGGGGTTGCTGCCAGGGTCAACATTGAAGGTTGAGAGGAGGACACCAGCCTTGCCTTCTGGAGATCGAAGGGCTAGCCTACAACGAGACCTATCCGACGCAGGACATCACTGTCGTTCCTAAAGCCTACAGTAACAAATTTCACTCTTTTGTCCTTGAGGAAGTTCTAAAAATCCTGGCACTCAACGTCGGCATGGCATATCTGGTAGCCCAAGCAAACGTTATGTACGCAAACCTGGATCACGGCGGGCTTCTTACTCTCTGCCTCCTTTAGAATCTTCTCTCTTTCTAGGACTGTGGTGTACTCAACATCTAGCCCAGCGACCCACTCATCCGTTGAAATGTTGAACATGCGTAGGAAACGAGCAAGGCATGCTTTCACCATCGCGGATCCACGTGTGTAGATGACGATGAACTCATCGCCAGTGATGGCTCTAACCTGGTACTCAGCGGCGACCATAGAGATTTGGGAGGCCATGGATTTTGGAGGAGGGTTAGGAGAAGTTGAATTGTTGTACCCCGCAAAAAAAGCTGGGAGCGAACTAATGTGAAAGGACAGGATGACTGGGAGAGAACTATTGTAAGGTAGAAGACGGGGACGAGTAGGGCGTGCTAATGGCGTGGGGTTGCTGGCTTGCCCGGTGGACAGACGGCTGCAAGCCCCCAAAGATTTTTCGACAACTATGTGGGACCCACTAGATGTCATGTCTACTAAACCCATATCGTAGGCCTGATGGTATAGCTTCTGCCTGTTCGCACGCCATGCCGGCCCGTGGATGTAACTTCACTTAATTCCGTCAACCATCACGCCTCCCACGACCTTTGCCTCCCTCGCGCGGTCGCGCCCTTTAAGACTTCGACCGGCTATACATGGGAAAATGTTTTTGCATACTCCGCATGCACGATACTCCCTCTGGTCCTTTTTACTCCGGTCAACCGTTTGCAAAGTGTTTGACCAAATTTATACTAAAAATATAAATATCTACAATACTGATGATAATGAGTATAAGAACTATATTTTATAATGAGTGTAAAAATATTGATTTGACATTGTGAATGTTGATACATTTTCCTATAAGTTTGGTCAAAGTAGAGGTACATTGACTTCAGACAAAACTTAAATCCATAATGCAGACTAGTTCCTCCGTCCAGGTGCGTGCCATGTCCTATCTTGTCATCACAACAAGGTTAGCTATTAGAGTACTACTACCTCCCTTCTAGTTTGAAGGCTCGATTTAAAAATTTCACCTGCTCTTAGAAAGATAGTAGAGGCGGTGGAATAGTTTTTGAAGTCTGCAAAAGTACTCAACTAATGTTGTCGTTCTTCACAAAAAAAATGTGTTTACCAATGCATGCATGAACACTAGTTACTCTAACCCCCCTCTCTTCTTTAATTCTTTGCCACATCAGCATGTTTGCTATTCCCGTGTGCATGAGGCTAGTTGTAATGGTAGTATCATAACTAGTATCATGCATGTCAACTAGGCAATTTTGATTTTTTTTGACTATGTACTGCAAGGCAATAGCCTCACAGTCCTTTATTAATAAATAACATAATAAAAGTTACAACTTTACAAATGTACAAAGAAAAGAAGAGATACTTACAAGAAAAGTGTCTAAGAAAGGTTAGCTATACAAGACAGAAAACTATCTTTATATTTACATCTAATCCTGTGAGACAGAAGAGAGGTGTCATGGATAAAGTTTCTTCTCCAAGCTCTAAATGAGGGTTGCTCATTTCTGAAGATCTTCCCATTCCTTTGTATCCAAATATTCCAAGTGGCAGTGAAGACAACCTCAGAGAAAAAAAGGTGACCAAAATCCCTCCTAACTGCTTTAGCCATATCATATGTGGTTTTGTTCGGTTGAACAGTCCAAGAAATCCCAAGATAGTTCCAAACCCTTTGGCAAAAATTGCAAGCAAAGAACAGATGAGCCCGATCCTCATGTTGTGACAGGTTGCATAGAACACAAGTGTCATCCTGGATGTTGCATCATATCCCTGGTGTTCAAACGATCCATTAATAGAAGCCAACCAAAAACTTCTAGCTTAAGTGTGCATGCACACTTCCAAATCAACTTGACTATGGGATCAACCACTAGGTGTGAGAAGCAAGAGTCATAGTATATCTTTGCCGTAAAGACTCCAGACAATTTTGATGAGGTGTGATAAAATTAAATGAAGAAAAAGAGGGTTGAGTATCATATCATGATACTGTATCATAATAAATGCTATACTACTATATGACATGCATGGTAATAAATAAAGTACTACATGATACTACTCCCCCCTTTTCGGTTTATAGGGCTTATCTCAAAATTTTAGTTTTTCCATTTTATAAGGCTCAATTTGGTTGTTTCCCATCACATGTTCAGATTGCAAGGTGCATTAAATCATTGCATGCAAGTATTGAGAGAAAATTGACCAATGCATGTACTTTATGCATGCATGCATTGCAATTAATGCACTGATAAACATAATTTTTTGAGAAAAACAAGAGCATTAATTAGGTGCTTTCGCAAACTACAAAAAGTATTCCACCACTCACCATCTACCTTGGATGGTGAGATTTTTGAATTGAGCCTTATAAACTGGAAAGGAGGGAGTAGTATATCATACTATGCATTACGGAGGTAGTATCATATGCATGATATTAGTATATGATACTTCGCATTACAACCAGCCTGATCCTACCAGCTAAGATACCACCATTATGGCCAGCCTTAATCATGACATGCAATAATTTAGTGCACCTTGAAATATGAACATGTGTGGGGCCTGTATGTTTTTAATGACTTGAGACTATACCTAGCCCGGCATGCAAGATGACTTATTATGCATCATTCCCCATACCTGTAGGAAGCCCGTTCGTCTCCAAATCTTTTCCTCTCCATGTGTGGAAACAATATGCCTGCGAGACTCTCCTTCTCCCTCTGGCGGTCCCACCACTCCACCCCGTGTGGAAAAAATCTGCATGCATGACTCTCCTCCCCCCACGCTCGTCCAATCCGTTGTGACCAGCAATATTTCCACCACTTCCCTCCCCCTGTAATTTACTCCAACAAATATGCCCACGTAGTTGTTACGTTAATCACGCAACGTATCTTTCGGGACGTTGCTTCAGTTACTTAAGTGCAGGTGCATTGGGTCACTGACATATGGGCCCAACAAGGGTCTAGCCCACAAGTTAGTGACACAACTGGACCTGCAGTTAAGTCAGTGCAACTCAGTCCATATCTTACGTAGGTGTGCCATTGCTCGCTATAAATACTGCGCCTCCCACGGCACTCGGAAGAATGCTCACGTTCATCGCTATCTCCTCCCCCTCCCTCTCACGTCGACCACCATGGCATCGGCCCTCCCAAGCCCTAAGCTCCCCTCGCTGCACCGCCTGGACGGTCACGCATCGTCGTTCCGTTCCTCGACGCCACTAGTCGAGTTGGACGCATCGACATTCCACTCCTCGCCACAACGCGTTGAGGTGGACGCTTCGGCGTTCCCAATCTCGCCAGCACGCGTGTCGGAGGAAGCGTCGGCTCCCCGCTACAAGGAGAATGCCGCACTACCCGCCGAGCCCCCCAGCCTTGAGGAGCTTTGGAAAGAAATGGATGTCGCCATGTGGGAGGCTTTGCCGCCGACAGAGGACGCCAAAATAGAGGCGGAGAAGAAGGCCGAGGAAGAGAAGCGCGCCGCGGGGCAAGCTGCCTGGCAGGTCTATGTCGCGTCCGAGGGAGTAAGGCAATTGGCTCTTTGGCACAAGGCTCGTGCAAGGGCCATGAGGGTGGCGAAGGATGCTCGTGCCAAAGCCCTGAGTGCAATCGGGCCCAAGCGCCTCATCTACGCTTGGCGGTACGTGGACCGGGTGCATGCTTCTAGCGAGGAGAAGTACCTGCTAGCGGCGGATCACCACAACGGTGAGATCGCACTCGCCCACTGGCAAGCCGCCAATCAGCACCTCGCGAGTTGCGAGGCTGAGGAAGAGGCATTGTGTCGGCGCGCTGGGAAATGGCCATGCACCAGGGCACTTGTGGTGCGCCGCGAGCACTCCTGCGAGCACCGTGGCTTTTAGTAGGGAGTATAATTTAGTTTCATAAGGTGATCTCATTAGTTTTGGGACCCAAATGATAAATCCCGAACGTTCGGGAATTATTAGCTTCGTTAATTAAGTATGTAAGAGGGAAAGTTTGGAAACCTTGTGTAACCTTCGCGCATTTTGTAAGTAGTTGCATACATCACAAACTTTAGTACTATATATACTATCGCACTACACGTCTCTCCATATATACTAGTAAATGGATATATATATGCTTGCAGACTGTGCTACTCCCTCCGTCCAGGTGAATAAGTCATCTTTGGTTGTGCACCGTGACCAAGTAGGTGGGAAGACTTTATACACCTAGACGGAGGGAGTACTACTATTACTTATGTACGGGCAAATGCACGTTTTAACATTACGATGCAGTTTTTGTAAAAGTAGAAAAACAGCAGTAGTCAAGCTTGTGAAACGATTCAATGCAAAACAAATGCAAAAATGCTCGTTTGATTGTTTACTTTTAGCTTCCTTCTCTGTGGTTATTTCTCTGTCGTACTTTTTACGGAGTATCTAACTGGTCGGAAAGGCATGCAAATTACCAAACCGCTTCCTACACCCTGTATCAATTTTTTTGCCTAACAAGTTGTGTCGTGCAATTGGAATTCCAACTTGAGTACTAGTACTACTAGTAGGAGTACCAGGGGCTAGTTCGTTTAGGCTTCTTCTCCCTCCGTTCCTAAATGTAAGTCTTTTTAGAGATTCCACTACAAACAACATACGGATGTATATACACATATTTTAGAGTGTAGGTTCACTCATTTTGCTCCATATGTAGTCCATAGTGGAACCTCTAAAAAGACTTATATTTAGGAACGGAGGGAGTAGATTAGTAGTAATCCCTTTACTACTAGCTCTGTCATGGTTTATTGGTCCCCATTGTAATATGTGTCAAATTTTGATCGTAAATTTAACTAATGAAATGTTTGTGATGTCACAAGCACTAACATTTTATCAGTTAAATCTTTGGTCAAAATTTACCACAAATTACAATGGTGACGGATAAACCAGGACGGAGGTACTCCCTCCATTTTTTTATACAAGGCCACTATAAAAAATACATTTTGCATCTATACAAGGCCACCAACTGTAATCGAGACAAATATTAATGATGTTTCCTCGTCCTAGTAACCCATGCCTTAATTACTAGCATGCATGTAGTGGATGATAATGAAAAACTCATCTACTTCATCTCTCACGGCCACTTAATTTCTTCTAATGTGCATGCTCCCTATTAATTAACCCGGTAAATGAGAAAATAAATTGACTTGTAAAGCACACATTGGTTTTTATCTTGGTACCTGTAATTTGATTTTGTGACCTTGTATATAAAAATGAAGGGAGTACTAGTAGTTTAGATGCCCAAATAAATGAGTGAGGCGCCTTAATGTTACCCTCCACTGTGACTAGTCTTATGGGAAAAGCTGGGGAAGAGACGGCTTATTTTTTAAGCCGCCAAAAGAACTGGCCCTAGGAGTAGTAGCTAAGGACACTAGGAGTAGTAGCTAGGGATTGAGTGTGCGAGATGAACCGGAGAAAGTAAATGCAGAGAGATGAAATGCAAAAAAAGACGGAGGGATGTGATGGTTGTTTGTCCGTTTATTTTACCAGGCCACTTATTACTGGCAGTGGTTGGGTTTTGTGATATCACGGCTTTACTACCGCGCCACAAGAGGGGTGAGACTCCCGTGCAGCGCCGCCCTCTACACTTGTACTACATCGGTCGTGGTTTATTAGTCCCACATTGAATTTGACTGAAGATTTAACTGACAAAATGTTAGTGCTTGTCAACAAAAACTATATCGTTGGATTCGTATAACATAGTTTTGAATGATATAATTCTTGGTGACATGCATCAACACTTATCGTACTATATATAATGTTAGTTCAATTTTTTGTCGTACTACTCTACTCAAGCAAGTTAGGGCATAGTAGTAGGTACTGTAGGGAGTACCAGTACTATGATCACTCAAGGAAGTTGTCTGGCATCGATATGACCCTACGCTACTGGTATGTGTCTCGTATGTCAAGCGGCATGCTATAGTCATCGTCACCTGTCCACTTCCCGCATCACACATTCGCTTCTCCATCTTTGTCCGCACATAATTTCGTCCAATCTTCCATCCCGCTAAGGCGTCTCCCCCCTTGTCCGAAACCCAAGCACTAACAATGGCAGAACAAAGCAGCGTCCACCGAAAGAGTGGCTGGAATTGGCTCCCCACAAAGGTAATCAAGCTCATTGTTTCTCGTGTGGACAATCTCAGTACCATGCCGCTCGCTGCGTGCTCGTCGAGGTTGTACCGTTTAATCAAAGCCCTCAGGCCGGAACTTTTTAAGCCAGCTCCTTGCTTGCTGATGCCCCTGATCTTCTCAAATGGCATGTCACGTAGCATAATGATCGTACGGTGGCGAGCATCAACACCCTTGAATGCGATCCGATCCCCGTCACCCTCAACTACATTAAAGGTATGTATTGGGTCGGCATGAACACGTCTTGGATGGTGCTCGTCGACGGTCGCGGCTGCTGGATGCTTGTGGAGGTCTACACCCGGTGATTGATCCCCCTTCCTTTGATTAACCCTGCACTGCTTTGGATCCGCGTCCTAGAATATTTGTAATCTTATAGTAGCCAACATGATACCAAGTTTGATTTGCTCAAGGTTGTAATCTGCAAAGTGCCCACAAGATCTGCAAATTATAAAGACTTTAGGCTAATTGTGTTCTTCAACCGCGGTCTCGCCTATCTGACAGGTCACTGCGGTAAGTGGATAAATCTGCACGTCCATCGCAGGATCATACATCCTCCATGGTTCTCTGATGCCATTGAACACAAGGGCTTCATTTATGATGTCGACTCCTTCTATGGCTGGACATATTGCTGGCCTACTCCAGTCATCGCTACATTCGGCTGTTGCAGCAGTATGGTACTTTCCTATGATATCATGATGGCTTGCTTATATTACTGTCAACATTTACTGAAAAAATATTCATGCTCATAACATGTTGTTCTTAAGATTGACTACATCAAGAGCCCTTTTTTATTTGACTCCAACTTGATATGATGTTGTAGGCCGCCTGGTGTCCCTACCCTTCCTAATCCTAGAACCTTTTAAAGAAAAGTGGCATGGCAGTTGCGGGTGGTTCCTGGCTCGATCAGACGACGGTGAACGATTGATGATCGTTCGCATGTACCGGACGTGTTGTTTCGCGGAATACAATCAAAGTCACTTCAAGGTCTTTGAGCAGGATCCCAACTTCTCTGGGCCTTCAGGAATTTTTGACTGGTGGCTGGTAAGTAGCCTTGGTACATGCTCTTTGTTCGTCATACTGAATTATCCGATTAACCAGGAGATAATGGACGACAAGGATCATGATGGCAGCGCGGTTTCGTTCATCAGGCAAAACTGTGTGTACACATCGTACCATGCATCTCTGCATGCACCATACCCTGATATGTGCCGCCACGCTCTGCACCCCAAAGTAGGAGAGAGGGTCGCAAGTATCAGACATTGACTGCTGGCTGGAGTTTCCCCCATCAGGCACCCATCTGGTTCAAGCCGTCAGCCAATCTCCACAGCTTAATAAATAGTAACATCTAACTTAGCCAGTTAGTTAGATGCGTACACTTGGTGTAGTAGCATCTTTATTTAGTTTGATGCATACACTTGTTCTTTTTTGGTAGCCCTTTTGTAATAATGGTTGATGTTTGGTTTGGAAGAGAGAGCTGCGTATTCACTCTTCTGGCCTGCTTACTGCTTATGTTGCACCCCCAACCCTGGTTGCTGCTGCTGATGTTTTCAATGTACAATCAGTAGTATATTTTGTCTGTTGGTTGAATAGATGTGTTGTTATAATGACAAACACAATGTTTTGGAAGTCGTTGCACGGTTCGATCCTTAGTGCCCCGTACCGTACGTAATGCATACTATTTTTCTTACGGAACACATTTTCCACTTGTTGATAACATGCAGCCCACTGATGAAGGCCCAATAGAGGATCCCATAATTAACTGGAAGTGAGGCGCTCTCATGAATCCGGTCTAGGTACATGCTCATGGTCCCCTAAACATAAATAAGTAAATAAATAAATAAAGCTAATTGCTCATGCACCAGTTCTTTAAATTCATGATTTAACAGGAGGATATTATTTCCTATGATAGTGTCGTTACATTCAGTCAATATTATTCTTAGGCAAAGATAGCGACCAGTCTTCTTTCTCCCAGCATTTTCTTCCTGCCACCAGCGGACCCATGCAAATCGTAGTCAACGTCGTAAATAGTTCCAGTCCATTTTTATTTTTCAATAAGAATGTCCAACCTAGCCCAGCACATTGGCGACAGCACTTTATCCTCCGCCTTGGTGCGCTCGCCGCGGCGCCGCCGTCCGGCCCTGTCAACATAGTTTTTTTTTGAACGGTCCCTGTCAACATAGTATGACAGTACGGACCCACCACGTCCACTCCTGAACACAAGCAAGCGCCTCTTTTACTACTCAGATGCACCCCTCGTTTTTTACTCTAATCCACCCTGCTGATATCCGGGACCCACATCATTTTTAACGTATAGTCAATTAACGACAGAATCGCACAACTTTTTTTTGAGTAGTAATTAGGAGGAGCATGCTATAAACTGGGTTGTGCGGTCTATGTGGCCCGTCTAACAACATGACCAGCCCAGCAGGTTTTTCTTTGGGAAAATAGGTAGCCCAATATTTATTTTTGAAGAATACCCAAACTAGGCCTATTTGTTTTCTTCGACTTACTGGGCTACAAATCTTTCAAGATGAGGAGGGATGCATTCTGGCCTGGTCAAAGAGTATGGTCAGTGTCTATTAAAAGTAATATCAAAGGGGTTGAAAATTCCAAAAAATTATAGCAAATGGGATATTAGTTTCTTTTTTTGTTTTTCTTCTTCACTGATATTTTATAGTATTACATTGGATTTAACATGACACAGTACTAATTTATTTTTAAATTTGTTTTAGTATAACAAGTAATTTTTGGATTAAGAATATTTTGTTCCCCAGCCAAAATTTATGAATTTTCAAAATTTAGCACATATTAATTTAATTGTTTTAACCCTGGTGCTGACTAGAAAATGGGCAGGAATTCTAAAAATGGAAAACGGGCTGCAATAATTTCCATATGAATTAGAAAATAATTAAAAATTATAAAAATAATAGCAAATGGGTTGTACATGCCATAGATTTTCAGGATGACTTGTTTACGCAAGGCTTTGTCAGTCAACACACGATTCTAGCAGCAGTGACTGTTGGATGTCCATCCAATGGCCGACGTGCTTCTTCAATCTCTGATCTTCCTACTCCATCTGCCTAAACTAGTGCCGGCGGGACTGCCTGCTCCCTCCTCTTGTGGCCCGCTGTGATGCTGCGCAGGCTTCCCCGGCCCACCCTACTCCCTCCGCTAGCCTGGACACACGCAATCAACTGCCTCCTTATTACGCGAAAAAAAATGATTCCTCCCACCAAGATCTGGGGCGCACGGGTTGGGAGGCTGACCTGTTGGCCTACTAAGTTGACACATACGCAGGGCTTGTCAACTTTGTCAACAAACGATTGTAGCAGCAGCAACCGTTGGATTTGAATCGAACGGTCATGCTGCTTCTTCAAGTGCTGCTCTTCTTGCACCAGCCGCCCAAACCAGCACCTGCGAGACCGCCTGCCCCTACCTCCAGCGGTCGGCTGTGCTGCCGTTGAGGCCTCACCGCTGCCTACTACTCCCACCGCTAGCCAGGCCCTGCGGCGACGGCAGACTCACACCGCAACCGAACTAGTGAACCCTCGTACTCCTCTCCACGTGGGCATCCACTGCCGCGTCTTCCCCGGCTCCGCGTCGTCCCCTTCCTAGGCCTCGCCGTCGTCCACCGCCCTGGTGCTCTCGGAGTGGCGTGATCAACGTGGTCAAGGAACGACTTCCATCGGATGTGGACTGTACGTGGAGAGGCTCACAGTTGGGTCCACGGCCTGACACAAGGAAATGCCTCCTTATTAGGCGCAAAATAAAGAATCCTCCAGCTGACATCTGGGACCCACCGGAAGGGCCTCTGTATTTCGTGAAAAAAAATGTTCACCCCAGCTGACATCTGGGACCCACCGGACGCAAGGAAGTGTCTCCTTATTACGCACAAAAAAATGAATACCCCCTTGCTAGCTGGGACCCACCATAGTGGGTGGCTGACTTGTGGGCCTACTAAGTTGACGGGGACAGAGGGCTTTGTCAACTTAGTCAATACTTCAGTGACTGTATGATGTCCATCCAACGGCCATAGTGCTTCTTCAACCTATGGTCTTCTTGCTCCAGCCGCCCAAAGCAGCGTCGGTCGTGCCGCCTGCTCCTGCCTCCCGTGACCGACTGTGCTGCCGCAGAGGCCTCACCGCCCCCATACTACTCCCACCGCTGGCCAGGCCATGCCTCTACTTACCCACACCCCTTGTTATTCTGCGGCGATGGCAGCCTCACACCGCAGCCGAACCAGTGAACCCTCGTACTCCTCTCCACTCAGGCTTCCACTACTGTGTTTTCCCCAGCTCCGCGTCATCCCCTTCCTAGGCCTCGCCGTCGTCCACCGCCCTGGTGCTCTCGGCGCGGCATGGTCAACGTGGTCAATGACCGACTTCCATCTGAAGAGTACTATACGAGGAGAGGCTGACAGCTGGGTCCACGGCGGCCGCAGGGAAGTGCCTCCTTATTATACGTGCAAAATAATTATTCCTCCACCTGACAGCAGGGACCCACCGGATGGGCCACCTTATTTCGCGAAAAAAATGTTTCCCCCCTGACTGCTGTGACCCACCAGCTACATCTTCGTACGGAAGGAAGTGGGTCCGGGCAAAAAAAAAACGTTTGCCCCCCTAACTGCTGGGACCCACCATCTACATCTTCGCATGCAAGGAAGTGCCTGACAGTCGGGACCCACCTGGTCGAAGCGTACGTAGCGTTGTCATTCTCGTCGCGAACGCGTACATACATACTAGTGGATGTAGAGGCGGGCATGTGTCGTAGTAGAGGTGCGCACGTAGCATGTACACGTACGTACAGCGGCCAGTGTGCAAGAAAGAAAATACGGCCACGTATGTGTACATACGGGCGGGCTCTCGAACGCCTACTCGCGCATATATACGTACGGTCAGGGCTCGTGTACATGGCTGGGTCGGAATGGAGAAACAACGTCGTCGTCATGTTCATGGGGAGGCAACCGAATGCGTCGTGTTCATGGGGATGCAATGGAATGCTTGTGTTCATTATGAGGCAACGGAACGCGTGGGAGCCAACCGGCTTGGACGGAACAGGCGATGGAAACGAGGCCTGGCTTACCACAAAACGGAGGAAACGGCCTTGTGTTCGACCGGCCACGTTCGAAACGGGATCCTGTTCATCGGGAGGGGTCTGGCGTACCGCAAAACGGAGGAAACGAACCTCCTACGGTGAAAACGGGGGTCCTGTTGATCGGGAGGGATGTGGCGTACCACAAAACAGACGAAACTGACTTGTGTTGGAGTGCTACGGTCGAAACGGGGGTCCTGTTCATCGGGATGGGTGTGGCGTACCGCAAAAAGGGACTCCACGGGATACTGTTCATCTCTATCGTCGACCTCCTCTAGCCTCCACGCGTACTATTCATCCACCGTCGACCTCCTCCAGCCTCCACCTGCGACTGTTCATTGACGGGCTCCTGTTCATCCAGCATCCACCGCACGCTACTCCACCGGCTACTGTTCAACCTAAAGGAAATATGCCCTAGAGGCAATAATGAATGTTTATTATTCATGCTAGAATTGTATTAATCAGAAACATGATACATGTGTGAATACATAGACAAACTAAGAGTTGTCATTTGATTAACGGGATCACATAATTAGGATAATGATGTGATTGACTTGGCCCATTCCGTTAGCTTAGCATTTGATCGTTTAGTATGTTGTTATTGCTTTCTTTATGACTTATACATGTTCCTATGACTATGAGATTATGCAACTCCCGTTTACCGGAGGAACACTTTGTGTGCTACCAAACGTCACAACGTAACTGGGTGATTATAAAGGTGCTCTACAGGTGTCTCCACAGGTTCTTGTTGGGTTGGTGTATTCCAAGATTAGGATTTGTCACTCCGATTATTGGAGAGGTATCTCTGGGCCCTCTCGGTAATGCACATCACTATAAGCCTTGCAAGCAATGTGACTAATGAGTTAGTTGCGGGATGATGAATTACATAACTAGTAAAGAGACTTGCCGGTAACGAGATTGAACTAGGTATTGAGATACCAACGATCGTATCTCAGGCAAGTAACATACCGATGACAAAGGGAACAAACGTATGTTGTTATGCGGTTTGACCGATAAAGATCTTCGTAGAATATGTGGGAGCCAATATGAGCATCCAGGTTCCGCTATTGGTTATTAACCTGAGACGTGTGTCGGTCATGTCTACATTGTTCTCGAACCTGTAGGGTCCGCACTCTTAAGGTCTCGATGACAGTTAAATTATGAGTTTATGTGTTTTGATGTACCGAAGGAGTTCAGAGTCTCGGATGAGATCGGGGACATGACGAGGAGTATCAAAATGGTCGAGACATAAAGATTGATATATTGGACGACTATATTCGGACTTTGGAAAGGTTCCCCCTTGATCCTTTATATACGGGAAGGGAGGCACCCCATGGAGTGACAACAATTGATCCCTTGGATCTCTTAGCCATGTGCGGTGCCCCCCTCCACCATAGTCCGGCAGCCCTCCTCCCTCCTGCGGCCCTCCTGCGGCCGCCCCTTCCTCCACCTTTGCCGCCCTCCTCCCTCCGCCTGCGGCCGCCCTCTCCCTCCTCCACCGGCAGCCCTCCTCCCACCGCCCTCGACCTCGCCGCCCCTATCTACCTCTCCGTCGCCCCCACCCCCTGCCACTAGTTAGTACTAGATTTAGTAGTTGTAGATGTTAATTTAGGGTTCATAGCTAGTACTAGATGTTAATTTAGTTAGTACTAGATTTTTAGTAGTAGTAGATGTTAATTTAGGGTTCATAACTAGTTTAGTAAGTAAATTAATAAACTAGTTGAAGTAGTTGAATTAATAGAACTAATGTATTTTTAGTAAGATAATTAATATAACTAGTTGAACTACTTTATTTTTAGAAAGAACTAGTTTTTTTCTATTTATAGTAAGTTCATATTTAGTAAGAACTAGTTGAATTAATAAAACTAGTTGAACATGTCATATTTGTTGTTATTTTTTAGTTTAAGCAATTATTCGGGATGTCTTAGTGATAACTTATATGGTTTCAGGTGACCACCGTCGTCCCCATCACCGACCCCCTCTGACATCCCCGCCGTCGTCCCTATCACGGACCCCCTCCGACATCCCCGCCGTTGTCCCATTCACCGACCCCCTCCGACATCAAGGTGAGACTAGCCAAATATCCTTGTATATCTTGTGTTGTTGCTCAAATAGGATATGTGGTTGCCCAAGTGTCCCTTCATGTTCAGTTTACATCTCCAAGTGGCCTATGTTTTGCCGGAGTGTTGATTAATTTCTGTTCTGGTAAATTTCAGGCGCTCGATATGTCCTTTTTTAGCAAAGGTCATGCTGGATTTTTTCATGAATTCTGGCATGACTTGTGCTAGAATATGTACAAGTTTAATCTTTGAATTATGAACGTAGGAAATGCCGTACTCGGACGACGACAGTCTCCCGGGGGAGTGTAGCTGGTGCCACGATGATCGAGGTATGTGCGACAGGTTCGTTCGGCTGGACGAAGATCAGCGCTTCAGGATTAAGCTCGAGGAGACCTTCGATTGTGAAATGGTACGCAACAACGACAAGTGTTCTTTTTGTAATTAAGCATGACTTCAACTATTTCAACGTCTAATTTTCATATTTTACAATTCGACTAGCTTATCCCATGCCATGCAAGACGCTATGTCTTGGAGAGGATGGGTTTTGAAGACCATGAAAATTTCGAAACAAAGAAAATACACCTAAGGACCCATCATGATATGGATTTTGAAGTAAATCTGTGCAATGCTCAGAGCGTAACCCATTTTGGTTGCCAAAATTGGGAAGCACTTTGCAAAATGTATGGTTTTTATGAGGGTATGATTGTCACCATGGATCTTGGTGATCCTGACATCAAGCAAGACAATATGGACATTCGGGTCCTTGTTGATATGCTTCGGATTGTACCGCTATGTGAGTTTCTCAAACATAGTTATTAACTAATTTATATTGTTTATTTCAAAATAGTTGATAGCTTATTTCCATTGACAGCTTATTTTGATTCTTCAAAGACTGTGCGGAAGATGGTAGATAAAACCCACTACACCAATGGCACCGAGTTAACGTATAAGGAGAAAAATCATCTGATCGCATTTTGTACTCTTCTTGAGAATTACAATAACTATTATCGAACTCCTCCAAATTATGGTGAATACGTGCCACTAGTGCATGTGTTGAACCAGGTAACTTCTCTGGAGATACCCTGGTAAGATTTTTTACTATTACGACATCCGTGCATCTTTTGCATACTTCTAAAACTGGTACATCATTGCTAACTACGAAGTTATTATTATGTTTTTCAACTGAAACTCCCGATGGATTGTGTGCCTCATCTGATGTCTCTGCATGGTCGCCTCTCAGTTCTGAACATACTGCCAGGTAAATCTACGGAGCTCACCTGTGCATATCGGATTTCTAAAACACGTGAACACATGTTCATCAAAGAATGGAAGAAATATATGGACATTCCCAAGGAAGTTCTTGGAAGTAACATTCAGCGAAAGGCAAGAATTGGAGACAGGCTAATCTCCATTCTCCATAATGGAGAGTCAGGGGCTATCTTGTTTTTTGCTATTTTACCTTAGAAAATATAATAGGTCTTAATCGAATGTAATAGGTCCTATGAGGTACAATATGCTTATTGTGTGGTAATGTGTTAGAGTTGATAATGATGATCTTGAGGAGGTGTTATGTGATGTCAATGATGAAAACGATGATCTTGAGGAGGTGTTATATGGCAATGATGTATTATGATGATAAGTTGTTAATGATATGATGATGATATTATTATATCATTGGGTGAAAGAACCGCGGATTAGTTTCAAGTGGATGGACATCCACTTGAAACTAGTCCACGGTTCTTTCACCCCATGATGTAATAACTCATTATTATGTAAAAACAATCTCTAAATTCATGGAAAACTTGTGTAAAGGTGTATGAATACAACATGAAATATAAAAGAAATAAAATACTAAATAATAGTAGTAGCGCGGGAGAGGGGAAGCACTACTACTAATTACCAGTAGCGCTTTTCTGAAGGAGCGCTACTACTAAGTCAAGTTACCAGTAGCGTGGGTCTAGGCGCGCTATTGCTAAGCATTAGCTGTAGCGCCTTATCAGTAGCGCTCCTGCCCGCGCTACTGATAGGCCTAAAACCTGCGCTGCTGCTAGGCTTTTCCCTAGTAGTGTCCACCTCGATAATATCGTAGCGGTGCTTAGGCGAAGCCCTGCGTCGGTAGAACATCATCATCGTCACCACGCCGTCGTGCTGATGGAACTCTCCCTCGACACTCAGCTGGATCAGAGTTCGAGGGACGTCATTGAGCTGTACGTGTGCAAGAACTCGGAGGTGCCGAACTTTCGGTGCTTGATCGGTCGGGCCGTGAAGACGTACGACTACATCAACCGCGTTGTGCTAACGCTTCTGCTTTTGGTCTAAGAGGGTACGTGGACACACTCTCCCCTCTCGTTGCTATGCATCACCATGATCTTGCGTGTGCATAGGAATTTTTTTGAAATTACAACGTTCCCCAACAGTGGCATCCAAGCCAGGTTTTATGCGGAGATGTTATATGCACGAGTAGAACACAAGTGAGTTGTGGGCGATACAAGTCATACTGCTTACCAGCCTGTCAAACTTTGGTTCGGCGGTATTGTTGGATGAAGCGGCCCGGACTGACATTACACGTACGCTTATGCGAGACTGGTTCTACCGACGTGCTTTGCACACAGGTGGCTGGCGGGTGTCAGTTTCTCCAACTTTAGTTGAACCGAGTGTGGCTATGCCCGGTCCTTGAGAAGGTTAAAACAACACTAACTTGACGAACTATCATTGTGGTTTTGATGCATAGGTAAGAACGGTTCTTGCTCAGCCCATAGCAGCTAAGTAAAATTTGCAACAACAAAGTAGAGGACGTCTAACTTGTTTTTGCAGGCCATGTTGTGATGTGATATGGTCAAAACATGATGCTATATTTTATTGTATGAGATGATCCTGATTTGTAACCGAGTTATCGGCAACTGGCAGGAGCCATATGGTTGTTGCTTTATTGTTTGAAATGCAAGTGCCATCTAATTGCTTTACTTTATCAAAGCGATATCGATAATCGTAGAAGCAATAGATGGCAAAACGACAACGATGCTACGATGGAGATTAAGGTGTCGCGCCGGTGACGATGGTGATCACGACGGTGCTCCGAAGATGGAGATCACAAGCACAAGATGATGATGGCCATATCATATCACTTATATTGATTGCATGTGATGTTTATCCTTTATGCATCTTATCTTGCTTTGATTGACAGTAGCATTTTAAGCTGATCTCTCACTAATTATCAAGAAGTGTTCTCCCTGAGTATGCACCGTTGCGAAAGTTCTTCGTGCTGAGACACCACGTGATGATCGGGTGTGATAGGCTCTACGTTCAAATACAACGGGTGCAAAATAGTTGCAAACGCGGAATACTCAGGTTAAACTTGATGAGCCCAACATATACAGATATGGCCTCGGAACACGGAGACCGAAAGGTCAAACGTGAATCATATAGTAGATATGATCAACATAGTGATGTTCACCATTGAAAACTACTCCATCTCATGTGATGATCGGACATGGTTTAGTTGATTTGGATCACGTGATCACTTAGATGACTACAGGGATGTCTATCTAAGTGGGAGTTCTTAAGTAATATGATTAATTAAACTTTAATTTATTATGAACTTAGTCCTGGTAGTATTTTGAAAATTATGTTGTAGATCAATAGCTTGCGTTCTTGCTTCCATATGTTTTTATATATATTCCGAGAGAAAACTAAGTTGAAAGATGTTAGTAGCAATGATGCGGACTTGGTCCGTGATCCGAGGTTTATCCTCATTGCTGCACAGAAGAATTATGTCCTTGATGCACCGCCAGGTGACAGGCCTATTCCAGGAGCAGATGAAGACGTTATGAACATTTTGGCTAGCTCAATATGATGACTACTTGATAGTTTTGTGCACCATGCTTTAGGGCTTAGAACCAGGACTACAAAAACGTTTTTGAAACGTCACGGAATATATGAGATGTTCCATGAAATTAAATTGATATTTCAGACTCATGCCCGTGTCAAGAGGTATGAGACCTCTGACAAATACTTCGCCTAAAAGATGGAGGAGAGTTGCTCAACTAGTGAGCAAAGTGCTTAGATTGTCTGAGTACTACAATCACTTGAATGAAGTGGGAGTTAATCTTCCAGATCAGATAGTGATTGACAAACTTCTCTAGTCACCATCACTAAGTTACTAGAACTTCGTGATGAACTATAGTATGCAAGGGATGACGAAAACGATTCCCGAGCTCTTCGTGATGCTGAAATTGACAAAGGTAGAAATCAAGAAAAAGCATTAAGTGTTGATGATTAAACAAGATCACTAGTTTCAAGAAAAGGGCAAAGGAAAACAAAGGGAACTTCAAGTAGAATGGCAAGCAAGTTTTCACTCCCATGAAGAAGCCCAAAGATGGACGAAAGCCTAAAACTGAGTACTTCTACTGCAAAGGAAATGGTTACTGGAAGCGGAAATTTCCTGAATATTTGGTGGATAAGAAGGATGGCAAAGTGAACAAAGGGTATATTTGATATACAGGTTATTAATGTGTACCTTACTAGTGTTTATAGTAGCCCCTGAGTATTTGGTACTTGTTCAGTTGCTGAGATTAGAAACTCGAAACAGGAGTTACAGAATAAACAAAGACTAGTTGAGGGTGAATTGACGATGTATGTTGGAAGTGGTTCCAAGATTGATATGATCATCATCGCACACTCCCTATACTTTTGGGATTAGTGTTAAATCTAAATAAATGTTATTTGGTGTTTGAGTTAAGCATGAATATGATTTGATCATGTTTATTGCAATACGGTTATTCATTGAAATTCAGAGAATAATTGTTATTCTGTTTACATGAATAAAATCTTCAATGGTCATACACCCAATGAAAATAGTTTTTTGGATCTCGACCGTAGTGATACTCATAATCATAATATTGATGCCAAAAATGCAAAGTTGATAATGATAGCGCAACTTATTTGTGGCACTGCCGTTTGGGTCATATCGGTGTAAAGCGCATGAAGAAACTCCATGCAGATGTGTGTTTGGAATCACTTGATTATGAATCATTTGATGCTTGCAAACCGTGCCTTTTGGGCAAGATGACAAAAACTCCTTTCTTCGGAACAATGGAACGAGCTACTGATTTATTGGAAATAATACATACCGATGTATGTGATCCAATGAGTGTTGATGCTCGTGGAGAGTATCATTATTTTCTGACCTTCACAGATGTTTTGAGCAGATATGGGTGTATCTACTTAATGAAACCCAAGTCTGAAACATTTGAAATGTTCAAAGAAATTCAGAGTGAAGTGAAGAATCATCGTAACAAGAAAATAAAGTTTCTACGATCTGATCGTGGAGAAGAATATTTAAGTTACGAGTTTGGCCTTCATATAAAACAATGTGGAATAGTTTCACAGCTCACGCCACATGGAACAACAAAATGTTATGGTGTGTCCGAACGTCGTAACCACACTTTATTGGATATTGTGCGATCTATGATGTATCTTACTGATTTACCACTATCGTTTTGGGGTTATGCATTAGAGACAGCTGCATTCACTTTAAATAGGGCAACATCAAAATCCTGTTAAGACGACGCCTTATGAACTGTGGTTTGGTAAGAAACCAAAGTTTTCGTTTCTTAAAGTTCGGGGCTTTGATGCTTATGAGAAAAAGTTTCAACCCGATAAGCTCGAACCCAAATCGGAGAAGTGCGTCTTCGTAGAATACCCAACGGTAACTATTCGGTACACCTTCTATCACAGATCTGAAGGCAAGTTATTCGTTGCTAAGATGGGTCCTTTCTAGAGAAGGAGTTTCTCTCGAAAGAAGTGAGTGGGAGGAAAGTAGAACTTGATGAGGTAATTGTACATGATCCCTTATTGGAAAGTAGTTCATCACGGAAACCTGTTCCTGTGACAACTACACCAATCCGTGAGGAAGCTAATGATATTGATCATGAAACTTCAGATCAAGTTACTACCGAACCTCGTAGGTCAACCAGAATAAGATCCACACCAGAGTGGTACGGTAATCCTATTTGGAAGTCATGTTACTAGACCATGATGAACCTACGAACTATGAGGAAGCGACGAAGAGCCCAGATTCCGCGAAATGGCTTGAGGCCATAAAATCTGAGATATGATCCATGTATGAGAACAAAGTGAGGACTTTGGTTGACTTGCTCGATGATTAGCAAGCGAAGTTAAATAAATGGATTTTCAAGAAGAAGACGTACATTGATAGTAGTGTTACTATCTACAAAGCTCGAATTGTCGCAAAAAGGTTTTTCGCCAAGTTCAAGGAGTTGACTACGATGAGGTTTTCTCACTTGTAGCAATGCTTAAGTTTGTCTGAATCATGTTAGCAAATTGCCACATTTTATGAAATCTGGCAAATGTATGTCAAAACTGCATTCCTTAAATGGATATTTCTTAAAGAAGTGTTGTATATCATACAACCAGAAGGTTTTGTCAATCCTAAAGGTGCTAACAAAATGTGCAAGCTCCAGCGATCCATCTATGGACTGGTGTAAGCATCTTGGAGTTGGAATATGTGCTTTTATGAGTTGATCAAAGCATATGATTTTATACAGACTTTTGGAGATGCCTTTATTTGCAAGAAAGTGAGTGGGAGCCCTGTAGCATTTCTACAAGTATATGTAGATGACATATTGTTGATTGGAAATGATATAGAAATTCTGGATAGCTTAAAGGGATACTTGAATAACAGTTTTTCAAAGACCACGCTGATGCTACTTACACATTGAGCATCAACATCTATAGAGATGAATCAATACACTTGATAAGATTTTTCAATAAGTACATACCTTGATAAGATTTTGAAGTAGTTCAAAATAGAACAGTCAAAGAAGGAGCTCTTGTCTGTGTTACAAAGGTGTGAAGTTGAGTAAGACTCAAAACCCGACCATGGCAGAAAATAGAAAGAGAATGAAAAGTCATTCCCTATGCCTCAGTCATAGGTTCTATACCTTGCTCTGAGTTTGGCAAAGGAATACGATTTTGATCCAATAGTAGATCACTGGACAGCGGTCAAGAATATCCTTAGTGAGGACTAAGGAAATATTTCTCGATTATGGAGGTGATAAAAGAGTTCGTGGTAAAGAGTTACATCGGTGCAAGCTTTTACACCAATCCAGGTGACTCTAAGTCTCAATCTGGATACATATTAAAAGTGGGAACAATTAGCTAGAGTAGCTCCATGCAGAGCATTGTAGACATAGAATATTTGCAAAATACATACAGCTCTGAATGTGACAGACCCGTTGACTAAACTTCTCTCACGAGCAAAACTTGATCATACCTTAGTACTCTTTGGGTGTTAATCACATAGCGATGTGAACTAGATTATTGACTCTAGTAAACCCTTTGGGTGTTGATCACATGATGATGTGAATTATGGGTATTAATCACATGCAGATGTGAATATTGGTGTTGAATCACAGGGCGATGTGAACTAGATTATTGAGTCTAGTGCAAGTAGGAGACTGAAGGAAATATGCCCTAGAGGCAATAATAAAGTTATTATTTATTTCCTTATATCATGATGAATGTTTATTATTCATGCTAGAATTGTATTAACAAGAAAAATGATACATGTGTGAATACATAGACAAACTGAGTGTCACTAGTATGCCTCTACTTGACTAGCTCATTAATCAAAGATGGTTATGTTTCCTAGCCATGAACAAAGAGTTGTCATTTGATTAACGGGATCACATCATTAGGAGAATGATGTGATTGACTTGACCCATTCCATTAGCTTAGCACTTGATCATTTAGTTTGTGCTATTGCTTTCTTCATGACTTATACATGTTCCTATGACTATGAGATTATGCAACTCCTGTTTACCGGAGGAACACTTTGTGTGCTACCAAACGTCACAATGTAACTGGGTGATAATAAAGGTGCTCTACAGGTGTCTCCAAAGGTACTTGTTGGGTTGGCGCATTTCGAGATTTGGATTTGTCATTCCGATTGTCGGAGAGGTATCTCTGGGCCCTCTTGGTAATGCACATCACTATAAGCCTTGCAAGCAATGTGACTAATGAGTTAATTGCGGGACGATGCATTACATAACGAGTAAAGAGGCTTGCTGGTAACGAGATTCAACAATGTATTGAGATACCGACGATCGAATCTCGGGCAAGTAACATACCGATGACAAAGGGAACAATCGTATGTTGTTATGCGTTTTGACCGATAATGATCTTCGTAGAATTTGTGGGAGCCAATATGAGCATCCAGGTTCGGTTATTGGTTATTGCTGGAGACGTGTCTCGGTCATGTCTACATTGTTCTCGAACCCGTAGGGTCCGCACGCTTAAGGTTTCAATGACAGTTAAATTATGAGCTTATGTGTTTTGATGTACCGAGGGAGTTCAGAGTCCCGGATGAGACCGGGAACATGACGAGGAGTCTCGAAATGGTCGAGACGTAAAGATCTATATATTGGACGACTATATTCGGACTTCGGAAAGGTTCCGAGTGATTCGGGTATTTTTCAGAGTACCGGAGAATTAAGGGAATTCGCCGGGGAGTATATGGGCCTTCTTGGGCCATATGGGAATACAGGAGAGAGGCCGAAAGGAAGGAGGCGCGCAGCCCCCCTCTGGTCCGAATTGGACAAGGGGTGCAGCCCCCTTTTCCTTCCTCCTCTCCCCCTCTTTCCTTCTCTCCTACTCCGACAACGAAAGGATGAGTCCTACTCCCGGTGGGAGTAGGACTCATCCCTTGGCGCGCCCTCCTCCTGGACGGCCGCCCCCTCCCCCTTGATCCTTTATATACAGGGAGGGGGGACTCCCCATGGATCGACAACAATTGATCCCTTCGATCTCTTAGCCGTGTGTGGTGCCCCCCTCCACCATAGTCCACCTCGATAATATTGTAGAGGTGCTTAGGCGAAGCCTTGCATCGGTAGAACATCATCATCGTCACCACGCCGTCGTGCTGACGGAACTCTCCCTCGACACTCGGCTGGATCGGAGTTCGAGGGACGTCATCGAGCTGGACGTGTGCAAGAACTCGGAGGTGCCGTGCTTTCGGTGCTTGATCGGTCAGGCCGTGAAGACGTCCGACTACATCAACCGAGTTGTGCTAACGCTTCCGCTTTCTGTCTATGATGGTACGTGGACACGCTCTCCTCTCTCGTTGCTATGCATCACCATGATCTTGCGTGTGCGTAGGAATTTTTTTTGAAATTACTACGTTCGCCAACACAACCACCCCTCTCCACGGGCTCCTGTTCAACCACCCCTCCACGGGCTACTGTTCATCCACCCCTCCACCGTCTACAGTTCATCCAGCCCTCCACGGGGTCCTGTTCATCCAGACCCAAGCTCGATTGGTCGGGGTCCTGTTCATCCAAAGGAAACTTCACGGGTCCTGTTCATCCACTCCCACCGCTCACTGTTCATCCAACACCCCCGCCCCCCGCCCGCCCCGCAACGCGCACTGTTCATCCAACGCTCACTGTTCATCCAGAGGCAGCATTGATCGGCTTTAGTTAGCAGCAGTAGCGACGGAATCGCTCGATCGCTCGGGTTCAGTAACACGTAGCCTGCAGTGCAATCGCAAGGGTTCAGTTAGGCGACGCCTCGCTTGGGTTCAGTTAGAGCCCAACGCCTCGCACACATGCGCATACGTGTACGAGAGAAATGCGCATCGCTCGGCCCCCGACCACCCACTGTAACCGGGAATTCCCCGAAATTTTCCTCGCCCTCGCTTCTACCATGGTTTTTTCCGTCATGGATGGCCCAAAGAATGTCTTGCAGCTGCGTCTCCGGCCCGCCCAGGACGAAAAGCCCATTTTCTATCATGATTTTTTGTCATAGAAGTAGGAGCCCACCACATCTATGATGATACCGGGCTTTGTCACAATTATCGTCATAGAGGTGTCATATGTATGACAGAAAAAAACTTCGTTCGGCCCAAAATGTCACGGATGTGTCTTTTTTTTGTAGTGAAGGCGGCTAGATTTTACAATCATCAGCCGTTTGCCGCCACATATGAGCTCCGTCATGAAGAGAGAAGAAGTCTCGCAAATTTGTGTGGCGGATCCGTACTACATGCGCGAGTCCTTCTTGAGTCTTGGCGACTTTGAGCGTGAAACTGCTAGGGAGTACCTCCAAAATTTCATGGTACAAAATAAGGACAAGGAAATTGTCCTCCTGGCTTATCATCCAAAGTAAGTCAGTTCTAGACAACCCTTTCGTACAGTTCAATCATTCCTTCTTACTCATATGGATAATAATTTGAGGTGTCTTCTTCACACGCGAGTGTCCCACTCCGTGTATTTGGACCCTACCAGAAACTAGGAGAAGAAGTACTACACCCACATAATGAATATGCCACATGATGCTCTCCAAGGCTTCATTATTAGGGGTGGCCACGTGAAGATCAAGAAACAAAGGAACAAGAAGATGGGTGTCGCGCATAAAACTAACTTCTGTTGCATCCATGTCCCAAAACCAAGCAAGAAATATGGATTCTACATCCTCCATCTCATGATTGAGTTCAGCATGGATCACGAAAAGCTTCGCATCACAAACAGAAATGACGATCATATCCGCAAGTGGGTAGAATCTCATGGAGAAGCGGATAATAAACTTAGAGATGACTTCTTTCGCATCCAAAGGGACATTGCAACGATCATCATGAAAGAAGTCGTCGATGAGAAGGGGATGTTCCACCACGTCCCTATATCACGAGCTGACGTCCGAACTCACATTGGCATGCAACGTCATGACCTCACGCCGTTCAAGAAGCTAGGGTGCATCCTTGATGATATGGAAGGATGGAACTTCTAGTGATTTACGATGCCGATGATGATGATAAGTGTCGGTTGGACTTGTATACTTTCTGTAGCGATGAAACTTTGTGATGTCCACGGTCCCTGCCGAACTTGCGTAATGCAACTTTGTTAGTTTGGGTACAATGACCTATGTACCAATAGTTAATTAGTTTGTGTAGTATATGATGCATCTAGTTGCTAACCCTTTCTTTTTCGTGTTGCTCTAGTATATTTTGTTGCATATGATTGTACATTCTCTTGATGAAGATGCATCTCTAACAGGTACCTAGCTTCTTGATGGCGAGGAAGCAGTGCTATGTCGTGTAAAAAGGGAAGGTTCTGGGGGTGTACAACGAGTGGCCTGAGTGTCAGGCGCAAGTGAATGGGGTCTCGGGCACCAGCCATAAAGGCTTAAAAAGCATACAAGAAGCAGAAGCTAGTTACTTGAGGTTCACGCTAGCGCGAGAGAGGAGTCGTAACCGCCGCCTCATGTACTTCATAGTTCCGCTCTCACTCATAGTGATAGCTCTTCTCGCGTATATCATTGTTTATATGGATGACGATGTAGTTGCAAGTGTTCGATACTTGTATCTCTATTTTCGATATGATGACGAGGGACTGCTTTCTGTTGGTTGATGATTATGATGATGACCACCTTGTATCGCTATGTATATGCTATGATTACATTTGTATGTGTATGATATGCTAGAGATTATTGTATAAAGCCCAAAACAAAATTCAGCAACACAAAATGTGGAGCAGAAAAAAATTCAAAAACTAATCATAGTAGCACGGGGTATGGCATTAGCAGCAGCGTGCTCTTAGCAGTAGCGCTCTTTGCACAAGGGCGTCGCCGCTATTATCAGCAGCGCGTGTTTCAGACAAACGCTACTGCTATCCCTTGTTAGCAGTAGCGCTGGTCCGGTCGCGCTACTGATAAGCATTAGCTGTAGAGCCGTATCAGTAGCGCGGCCACCCGCGCTACTGATAAGCATATAACCCGCTCTAGTGCTAGGCTTTTCCCTAGTAGTGTTAGCGCAAGTTCGTGTGCAACTTTGGCATTCTTAGTCGCCCTCGCAACCATCTCTTGAAAAAGAATATGCCATTCATATGTAGAGATACCACAAAGGCAACTTTTCAGGCTCTGAAAACGGCGCTCATCGAGGCCCCAGTGCTCACACAACCGGACTTTTCCAAACGGTGCATGGTAGAAACAGATGCTAGTGCCACAGGAATCGGTGTTGTATTGATGCAGAATGATCACCCGGTGGCGTATTTGACCAGATACCTCACTCCCCACAACTTGGGGCTTTTGGCCTACGAGAAGGAATGTCTGGCCTTACTGCTCGCAGTGGACCACTGGCATCCATAGCTGTAGCACTCGGGATTCACCATTCGGACGAGTCAAAAAAGCTTGCTGAATTTGACTAACGAAGGGCAGAATAGCCCAATCCAACATCATGCCTTTACCAAATTAGTGGGGCTGCAGTTCAAGATTCATTACAAAGTGGCGGCAAGAAATCGAGCAGCTGATGCACTGTCACGTCAAGTACATGACACCCCAGAGAAATTGGCAGGCAGTTTGCAAACCAGCATGGTTGGAAGCCATTACAGATAGCTATCGCCAAGACCCTATAGCACAGCAACTGCTTACCAGACTATCATTGGATCCCACCGGCGATGAGGGGTCTTCCATTCAGGATGGTGTGCTCAAGTACAATGATAAAATTTGGATCGGCAACGACACCAAAACCCAGATATCATAGATCAAGTCTTTGCACGACAACACAACTGGGGGCACTCTGGATTCCATGCCACCTACAACCGAGTGCGCCGGCTGTTTGCCTGGAAGAACTTGAAGAGCATGGTTCAGCAGCTTGTGCGCCACTGCAGCACATGTCAGAGAGTAAAAACAAAATGGGTGTCTCCGGCTGCGTGGCTAATGTCTGCTAGAACTACGTCGGTTTTTCCCCCAAAGAGGAAGGGATGATGCAGTATAGAGATGCTAGGTATTTCCCTTAGTGATGATACCAAGGTTATCGAACCAGTAGGAGAACCTCCTCACACCATGTAAACAACCACTACTAGGGAAAACCCTAGTAGTAGCGTGGGTTTTGAGGCTATCAGAAAGTGCGGGCAGCCGCGCTACTACTACGGTGGTACAACGAACAGTTAGTAGTAGCGCGGTCCAAACTTGCACTACTAATGTTGACTATATCAGCAGTGCTTTTCTGGAACGCGCTACTATTAGTTAGATGTAGAAGGTTCCTAGCCCCTCGCTACTGCTATATCATTCACCATTTCCCCGCCGCTTCCAACGCCGTTTCGGTTTGAATAAACTGCAATTTCCACATACTAGGTTCTACTAGATATCAATTTCATAAAGCATTATAGGTACTAGGTAGTACTCCCTCCTTTCCAAATTACTCGTCGTAGTTTTATTTCAAACCACGATGAGTAATTTGGAACGAAGGGAGTACTAGATAACAATTCCATATATAGTCAACATGCATCCTCATGCAGTTCTAGATGATATCAACGACGATCATCATATGTAGGTCTAGATGATATCAACGGTGATCATCATATGTAGTTCTAGATGATATCGACGACGATCATCATATGCAGTTCTAGATGATATCAAATATGATCATCATCCTCAAGCATGGGCGGTGGGAGTTCCCGATAGTAATTAGGATGGCCTTGATACGTCTCCGTCGTATCTATTACTTTTGATTGTTCCATGCAAATATTATTCAACTTTCATATACTTTTGGCAACTTTTTATACTATTTTTGGGACTAACATATTGATCCAGTGCCCAGTGCCAGTTCCTGTTTGTTGCATGTTTTTTGTTTCGCAGAAAACACATATCAAACAAAGTCCAAACGGAGTCAAAACGGACGGAGATTCTTTTTGGAATATATGTGAATTTTGGGAAGTGGAATCAACGCGAGATGATGCTCGATTGGCGCACGAGGGTGGGGGGCGCACCCCTGACCCTCGTGGCCACTTTGTAAGGCGGTTGGGACCGTTCTTTCACCGCAAGAAATCCAATATTCAGATTTAAATCGTGTCCAAAGGGCAACCCAATCGGAGTTACCGATCTTCGGGAATATAAAAACGGTTGAAGGGCAAAATCAGGAACGCGGAAACAGAGAGAGACAAAGAGACAGATCCAATCTCGGAGTGGATCTCACCCCTCCCATGCCATGTGAGCTAAGGACCAGAGGAGAAACCCTTCTCCCGTCTAGGGAGGAGGTCAAGGAAGAATAAGAAGAAGGGGGGCTCTCTCCCAATTGCTTCCGGTGGCGCCGGAGCGCTACCGGGGGCCATCATCATCACCGTGATCTACACCAACGACTTCACTGCCCTCATCATCAACTCTTCCCCACTCTATGCAGCGGTGTAACCCCTCTTTTACCCGCTGTAATCTCTACTTAAACATGGTGCTCAACACTGTATATTATTTCCCAATGTTGTATGGCTATCTTATGATGTTTGAGTAGATCCGTTTTGTCCTATGGGTTAATTGATGATCGTGATTGGTTTGAGTTGCATGTTTTATTATTGGTGATGTTATATTATGCCATCCGTGTCGCGCAAGTGTGAAGGATTCCTGTTGTAGGGTTTGCAATATGTTCATGATTTGCTTATGGTGGGTGGCGTGAGTGACAGAACCACATACCCGAGTAAGTAGGTTGTTTGTGTATGGGATAAAGCTGACTTGATACTTTAATGCTATGGTTGGGTTTTACCTTAATGATCTTTAGTAGTTGCGGATGCTTCCTAGAGTTCCAATAGTAAGTGCATATGGTCCAAGAAGAGAAATTATGTTAGCTTATGCCTCTCCCTCAAATAAAATTGCAATAGTGATTACCGATCTAGTTATCGATTGCCTAGGGACAAATAACTTTCTCATGAAAAAAAGCTCTCTACTAAAACTAACTTAGTTGTGTCTTCATCTAAAAATCCCCTACTTTATATTTACGTAATCTATATTATCTTGCAAACCTATCCAACAACACCTACAAAGTATGTCTAGTTTCATACTTGTTCTAGGTAAAGCGAACACTAAGCATGCGTAGAGTCGTATTAGTGGCAGATAGGACTTGAGAGAATATTTGTTCTACCTTTAGCTCCTTGTTGGGTTCGATACTCTTACTTATCAAAAGAGGCTACAATTATCCCCTACACTTGTGGGTTTTCAAGACTTTTTCTGGCGCCGTTGCCGGGGAGTCATAGCGTGGGGTGAATATTCTCGTGTGTGCTTGTTTGCTTTATCAGTAAGTAATTTTTATTTGTTGTTCTTAGTTGTTTTCTATCTTTAGTTATGGGTAGGAAATGCAAAATACAAAAAAAATTAATTGTACATACTACACCAATGGTTGAAGAACCACTCAAAATCTATCATACTCCTGAAGCTTTTTACTTGGATCATCTTTGAGCCCTTTGTGCACGTGCTGAAACCCCAACTAGCTTAGTTGAGGGAAAATCTTTAGATGAGCATGCTTTTTATGTGTGACACCGTATATTTGAAAAAGGGAAACTTTTACTGGATCAAATTCATCGGTTGAAATGCTATGCTTGGAATTTATGTGAAATTTATGATTTTACTTGTTGTTCTAAAGACCCTAAGAAACACCTACCCTATCGATGCTTGTTTAGTAATAATGGAATCACATCTTCTTATGCTAAGGGTGTTTATAATTACTATGATGTTCAACAAATTGAAGAATTTGTTGCTTTTAAGGGTGCTTATGAAATTGCTTCTTTGATTGAAAAGTATGATGCTACTCTTTACAAATCTGAAATTTTTTCCATACTTGAATATTGTTATGATAATTATGCTTCTAATGCCTATGTTAAACCATATATTTAGGTCTTCTCCTCTGTCCAAGAAGAGAGTAATATTTTGCAGGAGTCTATGGAAGAAGAAATTGATGAAACTGTGAGCTCATTGGATGAAAAAGACGATGAGGAGAGCGAAGAACAAAAGGGGGAATAGCGGATTAGCTACCTGTGCTCACCTTCTAATGAGAGTAACTCTTCAACTCATACATTGTTTAATTCCCCTTCGTTCTTACCGAAGGATGATTGCTATGATGATTGCTATGATCCCTTTAGTTCGTTTGAAATATCCCTTTTGGATGATGCTTGTTATGCTTGTGGCCAAGATGCCAATATGAATTATGCTTATGGAGATGAACTTGTTATAGTTCCCTATGTTAAACATGAAATTGTTTCTATCACACCCACGCATGATAGTCCTATTATTTTTTTGAATTCTCCAAACCACACTATATCGGAGAAGTTTGTGCTTATTAAGGATTATATTGATGGGTTGCTTTTTACCATTGCACATGATGATTTTGATAGATATACTATGCATGTGCTTGCTGCTCCTACTTGCAATTATTATGAGAGAGAATCTATATCTCCACCTCTCTATGTTTCCAATATGATAAAATTGCAAGAAACTGCTTATACTATGCATTGGCCTTTACTTGGTGTGCATGAATTGTTCTGTTATGACATGCCGATGCATAGGAAGAGAGTTAGACTTTGTTGTTTCATGATATATGTCACATTGTGATCACTACTAAATTACAAATCATTGTTAATTAAAATTGGCTTTGATATACATTGGGATCCGGGTGGATCCATTACTTGAGCACTATATGCCTAGCTTAATGGCTTTAAAGAAAGCGCTGCCAGGGAGACAACCCGGAAGTTTTAGAGAGTCATTTATTTCTGTTGTGTGCTTTCATATAGTCTAAAAACAAAAAAGTAAAGAGGGGAACCCAAAACTTTTCAAAAAGGAAAGTGAAAGTGAGAGAGATAAACATTGTTAAAGTGGGAGTTGGCCTTGAACATTGTTCATGCTCACGGAAACTTTGTGAATCTTAATTACAGAAACTTTTCAACAAAAATAATTATCCCCTTGTACAATTCTATTGTATTATAAAAATATGTGCCAAGGTTTGCCTTTACGATGTTTACAATGCTTGTTGGTTTGTATGGTGCAGGACAGAAACTTTGGCTGTAGTACGCGATTTTACATTTTTTACAGGAACGTCAAATGGTTCTGATTCTTCTTGCAATGTATTTCCTTACAAATTTTCTATTTTTCCAAATTTACGTAGAATTTGTGGGGTAACAGAAGTATGGTGAATGTTCAGATTGAAACAGACTGTTCTGTTCTTGACAGATTCTGCTTTTGATGCATAGTTTACTGGTTTTGATGAAATTATCGATTCCTATTAGTTGATTAAGCCATGGAAAATTTATATTATAGTAGCTAAAATGGAAAAACAAAATATGAGTGATTTGCTTTATTATACTAACGGATCTTACCGAGTTTTCTGTTGAAGTTTTGTGTGGAAGAAGTACTCAATGATCGAGAAATGTCTCGATATGAGGAAAAGGGGGAGAGGCAAGAGATCAAGCTTGGTGATGCCCAAGGCACCCCAAGTAAATATTCAAGGATACTCAAGCGTCTAAGCTTGGGGATGCCCCAGAAGGCATCCCCTCTTTCTTCAACAAGTATCGATAAGTTTTTAGATTCGTTTCGTTCATGCGATATGTGCAAGTCTTGGAGCGTCTATTGCATTTAGTTTTCACTTTTTTATGCACCATGCTGGTATGAGACAATCCTTGGTTGATTTATAGAATTCTGATTGCACCTCACTTAAATCTTTTGAGTATGGCTTTATAGAATGCTTCATGTGCTTCACTTATATCATTTGAAGTTTGGATTGCCAGTTTCTCTTCACATAGAAAACCGCCATTTGTAGAATGCTCTTTTTCTTCACTTATATTTTCTAGAGTGTGGGCATATATTTTGTAGAAAGAATTAAACTCTCTTTCTTCACTTATATCTATTTAGAAAGATGACAGGAATTGGTCATTCACATGGTTAGTCATAAAATCCTACCTAAACTTGTAGATCGCTGAATATGATATGTTTGATTCCTTGCAATAGTTTTGCGATATAAAGGTGGTGATATTAGAGTCATGCTAGTGGGTAGTTGTGGATTGTAGAAACACTTGTGTTGAAGTTTTTGATTCCCGTAGCATGCACGTATGGTGAACCATTATGTAACAAAGTAGGAGCATGAGGTATTTATTGATTGTCTTCCTTATGAGTGGCGGTCGGGGAAGAGCGATAGTCGTTTCCTACCAATCTATCTCCCTAGGAGCATGCGCGTAGTACTTTGTTTCAATCGCTAATAAATTTTTGCAATAAGTATGTGAGTTCTTTATGACTAATGTCGAGTCCATGGATTATACGCACTCTCACCCTTCCATCATTGCTAGCCTCTTTGGTACCGTGCATTGCCCTTTCTCACCTCGAGAGTTGGTGCAAACTTCGCCGGTGCATCCAAACCCCATGATACGATACGCTCTATCACACATAAGCCTCCTTATATCTTCCTCAAAACAGCCACCATACCTACCTATTATGGCATTTCCATAGCCATTCCGAGATATATTTCCATGCTACTTCCATCATCATCATATACATGACATGAGAATTCATTGTCATATTGCTTTGCATGATCGTATGATAGCTAGCATGATGTTTTCATGGCTTGTCCGTTTTTTGATGTCATTGCTATGCTAGATCATTGCACATCCCGGTACACCACCGGAGGAATTCATGTAGAGTCATATATTTATTCTAGTATCGAGTTGTAATATTGAGTTGTAAGTAAATAAACTATGATGATCATCATTATAGAGCATTGCCCATAAAAAATAAAAAAAATAAAAAAGAGGCCAAAGATGGCTAAATAAAAAAATGGGGGCAAAGAAGCACGCCCAAAAAAAAGAAAAAAAAGAAAAAAAGAAAAGAAAAGGGGCAATGTTACTATCCGTTTTATCACACTCGTGCTTCAGAGTAGCACCATGTTCTTCATATACAAAGTCTCCTATATTTTCACTTTCATATACTAGTGGGAATTTTCACTATAGAATTTGGCTTGTATATTCCGATGATGGGCTTCCTCAAATACCCGAGGTCTTCATGAGCAAGAAAGTTGGATGCACACCCACTTAGTTTCAGTTTGAGATTTCATACACCTATAGCTCTTAGTGCATCCGTTGCATGGCAATCCCTACAACTCGCATTGACATAAATTGATGGGCATCTCCATAGCCCGTTGATTAGCTGCGTGATGTGAGACTTTCTCCCTTTTTGTATTCTCCACACAACCTCCACCATCATACTCTATTCCACCTATAGTGCTATATCCATGGTCATGCTCATGTATTGCATGAAAGTTGAAAAGGTTTGAGAACGTCAAAAGTATGAAAAAATTGCTTGGCTTGTCATCGGGGTTGTGCATGATTTGAATATTTTGTGTGATGAAGATGGAGCATAGCTAGACTATATGATTTTGTAGGGATAACTTTCTTTGGCCATGTTGTTTTGAAAAGACATGACTGATTTATTAGTACTCTCGAAGTATTATTGTTCTTATGTCAAATGATAGACTATTGCTTTGAATCACTCATGTCTTAATATTCATGCCATGATTAGACATATGATCAAGATTATGCTAGGTAGCATTCCACATCAAAAAATATCTTTTTTATCATTTACCTACTCGAGGACGAGCAGGAATTAAGCTTGGGGATGCTGATACATCTCCGTCGTATCTATAATTTTTTATTGTTCCATGCCAATATTATTCAACTTTCATATACTTTTTGCAACTTTTTATACTATTTTTGGGACTACCATATTGATCCAGTGCCCAGTGCCAGTTCCTGTTTGTTGCATGTTTTTTCTTTCGCAGAAACCCATATCAAACGGAGTCCAAACGGAATAAAAACGGACGGAGATTTTTTTGGAATATATGTGAATTTTGGGAAGTGGAATCAACGCGAGACGATTCTCGATTGGCCCACGAGGCAGGGGCGCGCCCCTGACCCTCGTGGCCACTCCGTAATGTGGTTGGTGCCCTTCTTTCGATGCAAGAAAGCTAATATCCGGATAGAAATAGAGTCCGAAGGGCAACCCAATCGGATTTACGGATCTCCGGGAATATAAAAAACGGTGGAAGGGCAGAACCAGGAACACAGAAACAGAGAGAGATTGAGAGACGGATCCAATCTCGGAGGGGCTCTTGCCCCTACCACGCCATGGGAGCCAAGGACCAGAGGGGAAACCCTTCTCCGATCTAGGGAGGAGGTCAAGGAAGAAGAAGAAGAAGGGGGGCTCTCTCCCCCTTGCTTCCGGTGGCGCCGGAGCGCTACCAGGGGCCATCATCATCACCGCGATCTACACCAACAACTTCGCCGCCCTCATCACGAACTCTTCCCCCCTCTATGCAGCGGTGTATGCCCTCTTTTACCCGCTGTAATCTCTACTTAAACATGGTGCTCAGTGCTATATATTATTTCCCAATGATGTATGGCTATCTTATGATGCTTGAGTAGATCCGTCTTGTCCTATGGGTTAATTGATGATCGTGATTGGTTTGAGTTGCTATAACATCCCAAATTTTCAATTTGGAATGTTATACATTAGATCATCAATGCATATCATATTTTCTTTGTTTTTGGTTTGATCCTAGAAATTCTAAGCATCTCAAGGACCCTCGGAGAGAGATGGGTATTTCCTTATTTTCATATTTGAGTTTTCTCGAATTTTGAAAATAGGATCATTTGATCTGATTTATTTTATCTTCAATTATTTCGATTATAAAAATATGAGAGAGGGAATAAAATGACTTTCCCAAAATAAAGAAATATTGAGGATTTAATAAAAATCAAATAAGGTTTATTTTGGTGTTTTCGCTATTTTATTTGAATTTAGGAAAAACTGCACGTTTTTCAAAACTGCATTTTAGGGCCAAGAAAATGTTCATCTTGTTCTAAATATTTTATTTGGACGATGAAAATTTATTTTGGTATTTTTAGATTTTTTATTTCTATTCTAGAAATAATTTTTTTCTGTTCGGCGAAATTGATTTAAAAAATATAAAAATAAAAAAAATGCGCGCACCCGACTGGGTCGAAGCCCAGCCGAGCCAGGCCGAGCCGCCGCCACCGCCGCAGAGTCCGAGCCGTACTCCGCCTCCCGCCGCCGCTGCTTGCCCCCTCCCCCAAGCCGCAGCACCGCCCCTCCCCTTTAAATACCCAGCCCGGGGCCCCCTTGGGAGCCCCAAGCCGTTGCCGCCGCTGCCGCACTCCACCGCCGACAGAGTCGCCAGCCCCGCAGCCTTGTACCGCCGCCGCCGCCGCCTGCCGCCGCCGCCGAGCCGCCCCACCCCTCCGGAGCCGCCCACCCCGCCAAAAGCTCACCGGAGGTATCGCACGAGCCGTCGCCACCGGACCGTTTTTTTTAGAAAAAAACCACTTCGGTTTTTCAAGAAAAACACTAGTTTCATTTTTTTAAGACTGGTTTTTTGGGTTTATTTTATTTAGCGAGCGTTCGCCCGTTCGTTCATTTTAACGAACATTTTCGCCGTTTAGTTTCAGTTAACGAACGTCCGTTCGTTAATCTGCTCGTCAGTTTTTTTTATCGGATTATTCTGTGATTTTTCTCATAGTGATTTCTGATCCGATTTTCGTTTTAGTTTGTCTTTTCGCTCGTTTATCGGAATTAGGCGATTCAAGCACCTAGAGTTTCTTCTCGAAACCCTCTTTCCGTTTAATCAACTCAAACAAGTTTTTGCTTCTGTAAAATTTGACTTAGGTCCATATTAGTAAACGAAGCTTGTTTACTTTCGCAGTTTGATCTTCGTTGCTTCGTTCGATTTGATTCTTTTGGCCAACTGGAGTTCTTAAGTTGAACTTTCTGGTTAGATATCTTATTTGAGTTTTACCTGTGCATTAGATAAGTACTTATTGTATGTTTGTTTGTTTGTTTGCAATAGAGTACCCGGATTGCGCCGCTTGCTACTTCGAACCCCTAGGTTTCACGGATCATCAGCAAGGCATGTAACACTTTGATCGTACCTCTTTACTACCCAGTTTTATTGCATTAGATCAATCCTCAAACAATTGCATGATTAGGATCTGATTAATATGTGGGTTTGGGGAAGTAGATGAGGTAGTACCTATTACTTGTTTTATTATCAAACCCTTGGGAGTTACTTCTATGTTTGCTTATATTGCCATGCTATGCTAGTAGATGTGGATTGGGTGAGTGAATTTCCATGACAGATGTGAGACTGATAATTAATGGTTTATTTAAGGTGGCAACTTTAATACACATCTGGGTGGATTGAGGCACTTGGGTATTCCAGGATTGCCTGTTTGTTTTGGACCGCCACCAGGCTCAAAGGGATCATAAGATTTTTCATGCAAGAAACTTCCGTGTGCAGCCACATGCTATTATGGGCTCTAGCATAGTTGATTAAGTCGTGCGAACTCTTACAGTGGTAGACTAGTAGATGTAGGGGAAAGAAGGTGTACGGGTCTACCCATCGTAAGGTGCTAGCGCTTCTGAAAGACTATGTCTCGGTCATCCGTTTCTCAAACACCATGCAGTGCGAGAAAACTAACGGAGGAGATCGGGGCTTGTGGGGAAAAGTGCACAAACCTCTGCAGAGTGTATAGACTAATCATGATTAGCCGTGTCCCCGGTTATTGACGTTTTGAGTATCTAGTACTTGGATTATCATGTGAATCTCATCATGTTACTTTAATTAATGTTGTTGGGTTTTAATGATGATGCTTAATTGGGATTGAGAATGTTGTCAACCATTCTCAATGTTTAACAACCACCATGATAGTTAAATAAAATTTATTCCTTTGCAGTAGGGACAAATTGGCTTTATGCAAAAACTGTAACCATAGAGCTTTCCACCAGCCAAATATGCGTGTAGTATAGTTATGTCATTTCATTACCCTCTATGTGTTACATTGCCAGCATATTCCATGTGCTGACTCATTTTCGGGCTGCAATGTTCATGTTGCAGACTTTTTAGACGACGAGTAAGATGCCTTAGGATCGTGGTCCTATACTCAGTGATGCCGTTGGAGTGGATGGACTCACTTATCTTCCAAGGCTTCCGTTGTTATCATTATTAGATGGCCTTAAGCCATATTTATTGTAATGAGTTCTCTCTTGAGACATACGATGTAATAAGTGTGTGATTCCCACTCTGTTATAAATCCTTCAAGTACTGTGCGTGTCAGCGTTACTGATCCAGGGATGACACTGATGCACAGAGATCGGACTGTTTGAGGTCTGGTCACTACAGTTGCATGTTTTATTATTGGTGATGTCCCATTGTGCCCTCCATGTCGCGCAAGAGTGATGGATTCCCGCTGTAGGGTTTGCAATATGTTCATGATTTTCTTATGGTGGGTGGCGTGAGTGACAGAAGCACATACCCAAGTAAGTAGGTTGTTTGCGTATGGGATAAAGTGGACTTGATACTTTAATGCTATGGTTGGGTTTTACCTTAATGATCTATAGTAGTTGCGGATGCTTGCTAGAGTTCCAATCATAAGTGCATATGATCCAAGAAGATAAAGTATGTTAGCTTATGCCTCTCCCTCAAATAAAATTGCAATAGTGATTACCGGTTTAGTTATTCAATTGCCTAGGGACAAATAACTTAGTTGTGTCTGTTGGAAATATGCCATAGAGGCAATAATAAAATGGTTATTATTATATTTCCTTGTTCATGATAATTGTCTATTGTTCATTCTATAATTTTATTAACTGCAATCCGCAATACATGTGTGAATACGTAGACAACAACATGTCCCTAGTGAGCCTCTAGTTGTCTAGCTCGTTGATCAATAGATGGTTATGGTTTCCTGTGAAGGAAATATGCCCTAGAGGCAATAATAAAGTTATTATTTATTTCCTTATAATCATGATAAATGTTTATTATTCATGCTAGAATTGTATTAACCGGAAACATAATACATGTGTGAATACATAGACAAACAAAGTGTCACTAGTATGCCTCTACTTGAGTAGCTCGTTAACCAAAGATGGTTATGTTTCCTAACCATGAACAAAGAGTTGTTATTTGATTAACGAGGTCACATCATTAGTTGAATGATCTGATTGACATGACCCATTCCATTAGCTTAGCACCCGATCGTTTAGTATGTTGCTAATGCTTTCTTCATGACTTATACATGTTCCTATGACTATGAGATTATGCAACTCCCGTTTACCGGAGGAACACTTTGGGTGCTACCAAACGTCACAACGTAACTGGGTGATTATAAAGGAGCATTACAGGTGTCTCCAAAGGTAGATGTTGGGTTGGCGTATTTCGAGATTAGGATTTGTCACTCCGATTGTCGGAGAGGTATCTCTGGGCCCTCTCGGTAATACACATCACATAAGCCTTGCAAGCATTACAACTAATATGTTAGTTGTGAGATGATGTATTACGGAACGAGTAAAGAGACTTGCCGGTAACGAGATTGAACTAGGTATTGGATACCGACGATCGAATCTCGGACAAGTAACATACCGATGACAAAGGGAACAACGTATGTTGTTATGCGGTCTGACCGATAAAGATCTTCGTAGAATATGTAGGAACCAATATGGGCATCCAGGTCCCGCTATTGGTTATTGACCGGAGACGTGTCTCGGTCATGTCTACATTGTTCTCGAACGCGTAGGGTCCGCACGCTTAAGGTTACGATGACAGTTACATTATGAGTTTATGCATTTTAATGTGCCAAAGGTTGTTCGGAGTCCCGGATGTGATCACGGACATGACGAGGAGTCTCAAAATGGTCGAGACGTAAAGATTGATATATTGGAAGCCTATGTTTGGACATCGGAAGTGTTCCGGGTGAAATCGGGATTTTACCGGGTTACCGGGAGGTTACCGGAACCCCCTGGGAGCCATATGGGCCTACATGGGCCTTAGTGGAAAGGTGAAAGGGCTGCCCACAAGGGCTGCGCGCCTCCCCCCTTCCCCTAGTCCTATTAGGACTAGGAGAGGTGGCCGGCCACCCTTCTCCCTCTTTCCCCCTCAGGGAATCCTAATTGGAATAGGATTGGAGGGGAGTCCTACTCCCGGAAGGAGTAGGACTCCTCCTGCGCCTCCCTCCTTGGCCGGCCAGCCTCCCCCCCTCTACTCCTTTATATACGGAGGCAGGGGACACCTCTAGACACACAAGTTGATCCACGTGATCTATTCCTTAGCCGTGTGCGGTGCCCCCTGCCACCATATACCTCGATAATACTGTAGCGGAGTTTAGGCGAAGCCCTGCTGCTGTAGTTCATCAAGATCGTCACCACGCCGTCGTGCAGACGGAACTCTTCCCCGACACTTTGCTGGATTTGAGTCCGGGGATCGTCATCGAGCTGAACGTGTGCTCGAACTCGGAGGTGCCGTAGTTTCGGTGCTTGATCGGTTGGATCGTGAAGACGTATGACTACTTCCTCTACGTCGTGTCATCGCTTCCGCAGTCGGTCTGCGTTGGGTACGTAGACAACACTCTCCCCTCGTTGCTATGCATCACATGATCTTGCGTGAGCGTAGGAAATTTTTTGAAATTACTACGAAACCCAACATCCTGACCATGGACATTGGATGTCATTGATAACGGGATCACATCATTAGGAGAATGATGTGATGGACAAGACCCAATCGTAAGCATAGCACAAGATCGTGTAGTTCGTTTGCTAAGAGCTTTTCTAATGTCAAGTATCATTTCCATAGACCATGAGATTGTGCAACTCCCGGATACCATAGGAATGCTTTGGGTGTACCAAACGTCACAACATAACTGGGTGGCTATAAAGGTGCACTAAAGGTATCTCCGAAAGTGTCTGTTGGGTTGGCACGAATCGAGACTGGGATTTGTCACTCTGTATGACGGAGAGGTATCTCTGGTCCCACTCGGTGATGCATCATCATAATGAGCTCAATGTGACTAAGAAATTAGTCATGGGATCATGCATTACGGAACGAGTAAAGTGACTTGTCGGTAACGAGATTGAACAAGGTATTGGGATACCGACGATCGAATCTTGGGCAAGTAACATACCGATTGACAAAGGGAATTGTATATGGGATTGCTTGAATCCTTGACATCGTGGTTCATCCGATGAGATCATCGTGGAACATGTGGGAGCCAACATGGGTATCCAGATCCCGCTGTTGGTTATTGGCCGGAGAGGTGTCTCGGTCATCTCTGCATGATTCCCGAACCCGTAGGGTCTACACACTTAAGGTTCGACGACGCTAGGTTTATTAGGGAAGTTTGTATGTGGTTACCGAATGTTGTTCGGAGTCCCGGATGAGATCCCGGACATCACGACGAGTTCCGTAATGGTCTGGAGGTAAAGATTTATATATGGGAAGTCCATTTTCAGTCACCGGAATAGTTTCGGGGGTTATCGGTATTGTATCGGGACCACCGAAAGGTGTCCGGAGGTCCACCTGCCCTGAAGGACTTGATTGGCTGAATATGGGAGGGAACAAGCCCCTAGTGGGCTGGTGCGCCCCTCCCCAAGGGCCCAAGGTGCCTAGGGGAGTGGGGCGCCTCCACCTTGCTTGGGGGGCAAGCCTCCCCTCCTGGCCACCCCCCCCCTCTCTAGATGGGATCTAGAGAGGCCGGCCCCCTCTCCCCCTTCCCCTATATATATTGGGGGTTTTGGGGCAGCCAAGAACATGAGTTTCCCTCTCTCGTAACGCAGCCCTACCCCTCTACCTCCTCGTCTCTCGCAATGCTTGGCGAAGCCCTGCTGGAGTGCCGTTGTTCGGTGCTTAGATCGGATTCGGCCGCGATCTGAATCGCTTTGTGAACGACTCCACCGACCGGATTCTTGTAATGCTTCCGCATCGCGATCTTCAAGGGTATGAAGATACACTCCCCTCTCTCTTGTTGCTAGAATCTCCATAGGTTGATCTTGGTGATTCGTAGAAAATTTTGAATTTCTGCTACGTTCCCCAACAGTTGCATCATGAGCTAGGTCTATTGCGTAGATTCTATGCACGAGTAGAACACAAGTTGTTGTGGGCATTGATTTTGTTCAATATGCTTACCGTTACTAGTCCTATCTTGTTTCTACGGTATTGTGGGATGAAGCGGCCTAGGCCGACCTTACACGTACACTTACATGAGACAAGTTCCACCGATGACATGCACCTGTTGCATAAGGTGGCTAGCGGGTGCCAGTCTCTCCCACTTTAGTCAGATCGGATTTGATGAAAAGGGTCCTTATGAAGGGTAAATAGAAATTGGCATATCACATTGTGGTTTTGGCGTAGGTAAGAAACGTTCTTGCTAGAAACCTATTGCAGCCACGTAAAAACTTGCAACAACAATTAGAGGACGTCTAACTTGTTTTTGCAGCATATGCCGTGTGATGTGATATGGCCAAGAAGGATGTGATGAATGAAATATATGTGATGTATGAGATTGATCATATTCTTGTAATAGGAATCACGACTTGCATGTCGATGAGTATGACAACCGGCAGCAGCCATAGCAGTTGTCTTAATTTATTGTATGACATGTGTGTCATTGAATAACGCCATGTAATTACTTTACTTTATTGCTAAACCGTTAGACATAGTAGTAGAAGTAATAGTTGGTGAGACAACTTCATGAAGACACGATGATGGAGATCATGGTGTCATGCCGGTGACGATGATGATCATGGCGCCCCGAAGATGGAGATCAAAAGGAGCAAAATGATATTGGCCAGATCATGTCACTATTTGATTGCATGTGATGTTTATCATGTGTTTACATCTTATTTGCTTAGAACGACGGTAGAATGAATAAGATGATCCCTCACTAAAATTTCAAGAAAGTGTTCCACCTAACTGTGCACCGTTGCGAAAGTTCGTTGTTTCGAAGCACTACGTGATGATCAGGTGTGATAGATTCTAACGTTCACATACAACGGGTGTATGCCAGATTTACACATGCAAAACACTTAGGTTGACTTGACGAGCCTAGCATGTACAACCATGGCCTCGAAACACAAGAGACCGAAAGGTCGAACATGAGTCGTATAGTAGATATGATCAACATAGATATGTTCACCGATGATTACTCGTCTGTCTCACGTGATGATCGGACACGGACTAGTTGACTCGGATCATGTATCACTTAGTTGACTAGAGGGATGTCTATCTGAGTGGGAGATCATTAGATGAACTTAATTATCCTGAACATAGTCAAAAGTTCTTTGCGAATTATGTCGTAGCTCGCATTTTAGTTCTACTGTTTTAGATATGTTCCTAGAGAAAATTTAGTTGAAAGTTAATAGTAGAAATTATGCGGACTGGATCCGTCAACTGAGGATTGTCCTCATTGCTGCGCAAAACGCTTATGTCCTTAATGCACCGCTCGGTGTGCTGAACCTCGAACGTCGTCTGTGGATGTTGCGGACATCTGACATACACGTTTTGATGACTACATGATAGTTCAGTAATGTTAAACAGTTTAGAATTGAGGCGTCGAAGACGATTTTGAAACATCGCGGAACGTAGGGGATCTTCCAAGAGCTGAAATTAGGATTTCAGGCTCGTGGCCACGTCAAGAGGTGTGAGTCCTCCGACAAGTTTCTTAAGCCTACAAACTAAGGGAGAAAAGCACAAACATTGATCATGTGCTCAGATTGTCTGAGTACTACAATCGCTTGAATCGAGTAGGAGTTATCTTCCAGATGAGATAGTGATGGTTCTCCAAAGTCACTGCTACCAAGCTACTAGAGCTTTGTGATGAACTATAACATATCTGGGATAGACATGATGATCCTTGAGCAAGTCGCGATGTTTGACACCGCGAAAGCAGAAATCAAATAGGAGCATCAATTGTTGATGGTTAGTAAAACCACTAGTTTCAAGAAGGGCAAGGGAAAGAAGGGATACTTCATGAAACGGCAAATCAGTTGCTGCTCTAGTGAAGAAACCCAAGGTTAAACCCAAACCCGAGACTAAGTGCTTCTGTAATGAGGGGAACGGTCACTGAAGCAGAACTACCCTAGATACTTGGTAGATGAGAAGGATGGCAAGGTCGATAGAAGTATATTAGATATACATTATATTAATGTGTACTTTACTAGTACTCCTAGTAGCACCAGGGTATTAGATACTGGTTCGGTTGCTAAGTGATAGTAACTCGAAATAAAAGCTGCGGAATAAACGGAGACTAGCTAAAGGTGAGATGACGATATGTGTTGGAAGTGTTTCCAAGCTTGATGTGATCAAGCATCGCGTACTCCCTCTACCATCGAGATTGGTGTTAAACCTAAATAATTATTATTTGGTGTTTTCGTTGACCATAGACATGATTGGATTATGTCTATCGCAATACGGTTATTCATTTAAGGAGAATAATGGTTACTCTGTTTATTTGAATAATACATTCAATGGTCTTGCACCTAAAATGAATGGTTTATTGAATCTCGATCATAGTGATACACATGTTCATGTTAAAAGATATAAGATAGTAATGATAGTACCACATACTTGTGGCACTGCCATTTGAGTCATATTGATATAAAACACATGAAGAAGCTCCATGTTGATGGATCTTTGGACTCACTCGTTTTTGAAAAGTTTGAGACATGCGAACCATGTCTATTGGTATGTATGCATGAAGAAACTCCATATAGATGGATCATTTGGACTCACTTGATTTTGAATCACTTGAGACATGCAAATCATACCACATGGGCAAGATGAATGAAAGGCCTCGTTTTTAGTGAGATGGAACAAGAAAGCAACTTGTTGGAAGTAATACATTTTGAAGTGTGCAATCCAATGAGTGCTGAGGCATGAAGTGGATATCATTATGTTCTTACTTCACAGATGATTTGAGTAGATGCCAAGTGTACTTACTTGATGAAACAAAAGTCTGAATTATTGAAAGGTTCAAGTAATTTCAGAGTGAAGTTGAAGATCGTCGTGAAAAAAGGATAAAATGTCTGTGATATGATCACAGAGATGAATATCTGAGTTGCGTGTTTGGTACACAATTAAGACATTGTGGAAATTGTTTCACAACTAACACCGCCTGGAACACCATAGTATGATGGTGTGTCCGAACATCATAGATGCACCCTATTGGATATGTGGCATACCATGATGTCTCTTATCGAATTACCACTATCGTTCATGGGTTAGGCATTAGAGACAACATCATTCACTTTAAATAGGGCACCACATAATTACGTTGAGATGACACCGTATGAACTATGGTTTCGAGAAACCTAAGTTGTCGTTTCGTGAAAGTTTGGGGCTGCGACACTTATATGAAAAAGTTTCAGGCTGATAAGCTCGAACCCAAAGCGGATAAATGCATCTTCATTGTACACCCAAAAACAGTTGGGTATACCTCATATCTTAGATTCCGGAGGCAAAAGGGATTGTTTCTATAATCGGGTCCTTTCTCGAGGAAAAGTTTCTCTCAAAAGAATTGAGTGGGAGGATGGTGGAGACTTGATATTGTTATTGAACCGTCACTACAACTAGTGTGTAGCAGGGCACAGGAAGTTGTTCCTGTGGCGCCCACACCAATTGAAGTGGAAGCTGATGATAGTGATCATGGAACTTCGGATCAAATCACTACCAAACCTTGTAGGTCGACAAGGATGCGTACTACTTCAGAGTGGTACGTAATCTTGTCTTGGAGGCCATGTTGCTAGACAACAATGAACCTACGAGCTATGGATAAGCGATGGTGGGCCCGAATTCGACGAATGGCTCGAGGCCATAAAATCTGAGAGAGGATCCATGTATGAAAACAAAGTATAGACTTTGGAAGAACTACTTGATGGTCGTAAGGCTGTTGGGCACGGATGGATTTTAAAAGGAAGATAGACAATGATGGTAAGTATCACCATTAAGAAAGCTCGACTTGTCGTTAAGAATTTTTCCGACAAGTTCACGGAGTTGACTACGATGAGACTTTCTCACTCGTAGCGATGCTAAGAGTGTGTTGGAATTATATTAGCAATTACTGCTTGATTTATGAAATCGTGCAGATAGGATGTCAAAACATTGTTTCCTCGACGATATTGTTGAGGAAAGGTTGTATGTGATACAACCAGAACGTTTTGTCAATCCTGAAAGATGCTAACAAGTATGCAAAGCTCCAGCAATCCTTCTAAGGACTGGAGTAAGCATCTCGGAGTTGGAATATATGCTTTTATGAGATGATCAAAGATTTTGGGTTTATACAAAGTTTATGAGAAACTTGTATTTCCAAAGAAGTGAGTGGGAGCACTATAGCATTTCTGATGAGTATATGTTGTTGACATATTGTTGATCGGAAATGATGTAGAATTTCTGGAAAGCATAAAGGGTTATTTGAAAAGTGTTTTTCGATGGAAACCCTGGATTAAGCTACTTGAACATTGAGCATCAAGATCTATAAGGATAGATCAAAACGCTTAATAGTACTTTCAAATGAACACATACTGTGTCAAAATTTTGAAGGAGTTCAAAATAGATCGGCAAAGAAGGAGTTCTTAGCTACTCCCTCCGTTCCATGATATAAGGTGTATAGATTTTTGAGAAAAAATCCGAAATATAAGGTTTATTATGTTGCACCACTCGTTTGGATAATTTTTTTAGGGATTTGATTACATTTTCTTATACAAGGCAAGGTCCTCTATTTTCTCATGTCAATTAGTCAGGTGTAATCTCACCGAAAACTTGTGAATTTTTCCCTCCACGTGTGTTCTTTAATTTCCGTGCCAAAAACTATACATCCTATATTTAGGAATGGAGGGAGTATGTTATAAGGTGTGAGTATTGGGTAAGACTCAATACCTGACCACGGCAGAAGAGAGAGAAGGGACAAAGGTCGTCCCCTATGCTTTAGACGTAGGCTCTACAGTATGCTATGTTGTGTACCGCACCTGTAGTGTGCCTTACCATGAGTCAGTCAAGGGGTACACGAGTGATCCAGGAATGGATCACATCACACCGATCAAAGTTATCCTTAGTAACTAGTGGACTAAAGAGTTTTCTCGATTATGGAGGTGGTAAAAGAGTTCATCGTAAAGGGTTACGCCGATGCAAACTTTGACACTAATCCGGATTATTCTGAGTACCAAACCGGATTCGTATAGTAGAACAATTATTTGGAATAGCTCCAAATAAAGCGTGGTAGCTACATTTGGGAGATGACATAGAGATTTGTAAAGCACACACGGATCTGAAAGATTCAGACCCGTTGACTAATAACCTCTCTCAAAAGCGAGATATGATCAAACCCAATACGTATTGGACTCGTTACAATCACATAGTGATGTGAACTAGATTATTGACTCTAGTGCAACTGGGAGACTGTTGGAAATATGCCCTAGAGGCAATAATAAAATGGTTATTATTGTATTTCCTTGTTCATGATAATTGCCTATTGTTCATGCTATAATTGTATTAACTGGAAACCGTAATACATGTGTGAATACATAGACCACAACATGTCCCTAGTGAGCCTCTAGTTGACTAGCTTGTTGATCAATAGATGGTTATGGTTTCCTGACCATGGACATTGGATGTCATTGATAATGGGATCACATCATTAGGAGAATGATGTGATGGACAAGACCCAATCCTAAGCATAGCACAAGATCGTGTAGTTTGTTTGCTAGAGCTTTTCTAATGTCAAGTATCTTTTCCTTAGACCATGAGATTGTGCAACTCCCGGATACCGTAGGAGTGCTTTGGGTGTACCAAACGTCACAACGTAACTGGGTGGCTATAAAGGTGCATTACAGGTATCTCCGAAAGTGTCTGTTGGGTTGGCACGAATCGAGACTGGGATTTGTCACTCCATGTAAGCCTCAGCCATAGTTGTCATCGTCCTCTTCTTCTTCGCCGTCTTCCATCATAATCCCTACTTCTCCGTGCCTCGTCCAAACATTATAGTGTGGCATGAAACCCTTGTAAACCAGGTGGGTGTGAAGGATTTTCCGATCAGAGTAAGACTTCGTATTCCCACATTTACTGCATGGACAACACATAAAACCATTCTGCTTGTATGCCTCAGCCACTTCGAGAAAAATATGCACGCCCTTAATGTACTCAGAGGTGTGTCTGTCACCATACATCCATTGCCGGTTCATCTGCGTGCATTACATATAATTATGTGTGTCAAAATTAAGAAAAGCAGACAAATATCTATCTAAAGTAAAAAAAATCAAACAAGTATCATAAAGAAGATAAGAACAAGAAGCTCACCACGGTGGTGCCGGCGACGAGATCCGCGCAGGCGATCAATGGAGGTGAAAACGGGGACAGGGCGTGACAGACCACTAAATCTAGAAAAATCTCAAAAAAATGGAGCTCCTAGGTCGAGCTTCGAGAGGAGAAAGCTTAACTAGTGTGGCTCGGGCATTTCATCGAACACCTCATGTGCATAGGAGGTGAACTAGAGCACCCAAATGCCCTCTCCTTGCCGGATTGAAAAAACAGAGCACTGTGGAGTGCTCTGCCACGGCGGTGGGTATATTTAGGCAAGTTATTTGTCCCGGTTCGTGGCATGAACCGGGACTAAAGCCACCCCTTCTGTCCCGGTTCATGCCACGAACCGGGACCAATGGTTGTGGGCCAGCAGCGAGGAGCATTGGTCGCGATTCATGGCTCGAACCGGGACAAATGGTTCTACATGAACCGGGACCAATGCCCACGAGGCCCCGGCCGCCCCCTTGGGCTCATGAACCGGGTCTAATACCCCCCATTGGTCCCGGTTCTTGAAGAACCGGGACTAATGGGCAGGCCAGGGCCGAATGGTAGCCCTGTTTTCTACTAGTGTGAGGTGGGTCACGAATGGCACCCTGACAAAGTCACCACATTGAGGAATTATGTCCCATAGGTTGCACACCTACTCCTCGCTCAGCCTCATTCGTTGAGCTATGATGGCTTCATGAAGTGGGTCCTCGTCATCTTCATCGAGTGGGTCCTCATTATCTTCATCATCTTCGTCATCTTCATCTTGTTCCACCAGGTTGATATAAATGACAGCCATCTTGGGTCTTTCTTCTCTGAAGGAGAAGCTGATCAACTCACCACCAGTAAGACGCATGCGGTCGAGGAAACGGGCCCATCCATCTCCTCCAATCTGCGACATATTACGTCCTTTCTTGACCTCCATAGTGTACGGCGCCCCATGAGCCTCAAATTTCACAGTATCTCCTATCAACTTGTTGAATTTGAACCTCACATTGCATGGGAGGATCTTGGTAAAAAAAAGAAAAATGACACAATGCAGTAATGCCAACACTAAAAATAAAACAGTTGTTACATTTCATATAATTTCTTACCTCCGCATGAAGATAACTCGACTGGAAGTAGATGCCGAACAGCTTGCTAGTTGCAAGGCTGCTGGCGCACCTTGACTTGCACACTCGCTATGGTGGTGGTGGTGGTGGCGCCATTTTCCTAAAGCAATATCAGCAACGGATTAACAATCCACTTCACATGAAAGAAAAACAGTAGCATGTGAGTTGATTCTTCTTCAGCGAGAAGCAATTTGATTCTTCTTCCGCGAGAAGCAATTTGATTCTTCTTCCGCAAGAAGCAATTTGATGGAAAATTATAATCCTAAGATCTAGCTAGGTGGTGCCAAGTCTTCAGATCTATCAACTAGCATACTAAATCAACTAAATTAAAATGTTCTATAAATCAAATAAATCAACTAGCCTATTAAATCAACTTGCCTACTAAATCAACTAAAACAAAATGTTCTATAAATCAACTAAATCAACTTGGCTAATAAAAATCAACTTGCCTACTAAATAAACTAAATCAAAATGTTCTAAATCAACTAAATTAACTAGCCTACTAAATCAAATAAATCATATGAACTAGCCTACTAAATATAAATGTAGCAGGGAGGAGGTGTCGTGGATGGAGGAGGGAGGAGGCAGAAGGAGGGGCGACTGGAGGAGGGAGGAGAGAGTAGAACGAAGGAGGAAGGGTGGAGCGAGGAGGGGGCGGTCGGTTGCGAGTCGATGGAGAACGGTACCGAGTCCAGCGAGGAGGAGGAGGTGGCATCAGTGCAGAGGGAGGAGGGGTAGGCGACGGCGGCTGGCAGGGGCGACGGCGACCAGCGGAGGAGGACTGGCGCGGGGGGGGGGGGGAGGGTTGAGGGGGAGATCGAGTGAGTGTGAGTGTGAGTCGATCGGATAGACCAGAGCGTGGGTGGTGGGAGATAGCTAGTTTTAACAGTAGTGTGCTAAAGGTAAAGGCGCTACTACTAAACTACCTAGTAGTAGCACACTCCAAATTAACGCGTTGCTGCTAGAGCTAGCTTCGCGGCGGGGTCGTGGGAATTATAGCAGTAGCGCGGCTTAGAGGAGGTGCGCTACTGCTACATTTATTTCAGCAGTGAGTACAGTAGGAGGGCGCTACAGCTACATTGCAGCAGCGCCTTATTATAAAACGCGCTCCTGGTAAGTTCCTGTGTATAAGCTTTTCCCTAGTAGTGAACACCTGCACACAAATAACAAATACTCGCAACCCGGCGTGTTAAAGGGGTTGTCAATCCCTTTCAGGTACGACGCCTCAAGATAGGCAAATAACGTGAGATAAAAATGGTAGGTAGGCTAAATAGATCGCAGAACAAATAAATTGCAGCAATGTACTTTTATATTTTTGGTTTAATATATCTGAAAATAAATGCAAAGAAAAATAGATCGCAAAGGAAAATATGATGAAAAGAGACCCAGGGCCATATGTTTCACTAGTGGCTTCTCTCGAGAAAAATAGCAAACGGTGGGAAAACAATTATTGTTGGGAAATTGATAGAACTTCAAATAATCATGACGATATCCAGGCAATGATCATTATATAGGCATCACGTCCAAGATTAGTAGACCGACTCCTACCTGCATCTACTACTATTACTCCACACATCGACCGCTATCTAGCATGCATCTAGTGTATTAATTTCATGAAGAAACGGAGTAATGCAATAAGAATGATGACATGATGTAGACAAGATCTGTTTATCTATTACGAATATATAGACCCCATCTCGTTATCCTTAGTAGCAACGATACATATGTGTCGGTTCCCCTTCTATCACTGGGATCAAGCACCATAAGATCGAACCTACTACAAAGCACCTCTTCCCATTGCAAGATAAATAGATCAAGTTGGCCAAACAAAACACAAATATCCAAGAAGAAATACGAGGCTATAAGCAATCATGCATATAAGAGATCAAAGAAGACTCAAATAACTTCAGTGGATAAAAACATAGATCTTATCATAAACTCAAAGTTCATAGGATCCCAACAAACACACCGCAAAAGGCTTACATCATATGGATCTCCAAGAGACCATTGTATTGATAATCAAGATAGAGAGACAGAGAGAGAGAGAGAGAGAGAGAGAGAGGAAGACATCTAGCTACTAACTACGGACCCGTAGATCTACAAAGAACTATTAACGCATCATCGGAGAGGCACCAATGGTAGTCGTGAACCCCTCTGTGATGGTGTCTATATTGGATCTACTAGTTATGGACTCTGCGGCTCCTAGAATTGATTTTCGTCGACACCCCAAGGGTTTCTGGAATATTATGGTATTTATAGAGCAAAGAGGCGGTACAGGGGGCACCCGAGGTGGGCACAACCACCAGGGCGCACCTGGGCCTCCTGGCGTACCCTGGTGGGTGCTGCCCTCCTCGAGGCACCCCCAAGGTGTAGCCTTGGCCCACTGGATGTCTTCTGGCCCAAAAAAATCCTCAAAACGTTCCACTGCATTTGGACTCCGTTTGGTATTGATTTCATGCGATGTAAAAAACATACAGAAAAACAACAACTGGCACTAGGAACTATGTTAATAGGTTAGTACCAAAAAATGATATAAAATGATTGTAAAACATCCAATAATGATAATATAATAGCGTGGAACAATCAAAAATTATAGATACGTTGGAGACATATCAGCATTCCCAAGCTTAATTTCTGCTCATCGTCGGGTAGGTAAATGATAAAAAACATAATTTTTTATGTGGAATGTTGCCTAACATGCTCATCACATTTTTTTCTTTATAGCATCGACATATGGACTTTTATATGATTCAAAGAAATAGTCCAGTTTTGACATGGAGACTTTAATACTCAAGCATACCACCAGGCAACCATGTCTTTCAAAATATCAACACTAAAGCAAGTTATCCCTAGCCCAAATGCTCAATAATTGATCCATTCATGAAACACACTCAAATATTAGCTACACCCAATGCTCAAATACGATCATATAGTGCCCCTTAGTTGGTGCTTTATAAGAGAAGATGGAGACTCAAATTCAAAATAAAAATTGCATAAGTAAAAGAAAGGCCCTTCGCAGAGGGAAGAAGTGATTTGTAAAGGTGCCACAACTCAAAACTTAAATTGAGAGATACAAATATTTTGGGAGGCATACTTTTCCCACCAACGAAAATGACTTAGAGATCTCAACACTTTCCATGCTAGATACATCATAGGCGGTTCCCAAACAGAAAATAATGTTTATTCCTTTTTCCACCATTACTTTCACTTTCCATGGCTAACTGTATCCACGGGTGCCCTCCATACCAACACTTTCCAAGGAATTTATTATTTGACAACATAAAGTAAATTCATTTTTCGTTTCGGGACTGGGCATCCCTAACACCTTTGTTGTACACTCGTGCAATGACAAGGGAATAAACACTCATCGTGAGAATAACACATCTAGCATGGAAAATATTGGTCAACCTTCACCACCTCGCGAGCGGTAGAGCACACAAAAGATAAACTTATTTTGAAAATTAGAGATGGCACATGCAAATTTGCTTAGAACGGCATGGAAATACTGTATATAGGTAGGTATAATGGACTCAGATGGCAAAACTGGTTTAAAGGATTTTGGATGCACAAGTAGTGATCATACTTAGTGCAAAATGAAGGCTAGCAAAAAGATTGAGAGGCGACCAACCAAAAAGCAAAAAATCTCGTACCCAAGCATTAGGCATAAGTAACACCGAATAATGGACCATAAGTAGGATATAAATTTCATTGCATAATTATTGACTTCCGTGCCGGCATAGGGAATCACAAACCTTAACATCAATATTCTTACTAAAGCACATTTACTCATCAACACGACTCACATATCATATCGTCATATCTCAAAACCATTACTAAGAATCAAGTTTATTTTGTCCAATGATCTTGATGAAAGTTTTCATTATATCCTCCTTCGATATCTATCATTTTGGGACTATTTTCATAGGTTGCTTTTGGTAAGCTCAAACAAATATAAGTGAAGATCGTGAGCATAATTTTTCTTTCTCTCAAAATAATCTAAGTGAAGTGAGAGAGAATTTCTTAAAATTTTACTAACTCTCAAATAAATCTAAGTGAAGCATGAGAGCATTTATTCAACAAACAAAGCACACCGTGCTCAAAAAGATATAAGTGAAGTACTAGAGCAAATCCATGGCTCTATAAATTTAAGTGAAGCATAGGAGCATGCATAGCATAATTTTTGGCTTTCTCAAAAAGGTGTGTCCAGAAAGGATTCAACAGTTAAAACACAAAGCAAAACAAGCAAATACTCATATCATACAAGACGCTCCAAGCAAAACTCATAATATGTCACGAATAAAAATATAGCTTCAAGTAAAATACCGATGGTTGTTAGAAGAAAGAGGGGATGCCACTGGGGGCATCCCCAAGCTTAGTTGCTCGCTAATTCTTTGAATACTATCTTGGGGTGCCTCGGGCATCCTCAAGCTTAGCCTTTTGCTAATCGTTATTCCTTCATCCTTCGTAAGATCACCCAAAACTTAAAAACATCAATCATACAAAACTCAAAAAACCTTCGTGAGATCAGTTAGTATAAGAAAGCAAACCACTACTATAAGTATTGACTCATCAAAGAAAACCATAGAATCATCAAAACAAGCACACAACACAAAGAAAACAGAATCTGTCATAAACAGAACAGTCTGTAGAAATCTGAATATTAAGAATACTTCTATAACTCCAAAAATCTTGCCAAATTAAGAAAGCCTGATAAATTTGTATATTAATCTTCTACAAAAAGAATCAACTCAAAAGCACTTTTAAGTGATTTATTAAAACTATTTTCGTGAGTGCATATGTTTCTCTTTTTCAGCAAGATCAAATCAACTTTTACCCAAATCATCCCAGAGGCCTTGCTCGGCACAAACACTAATTTAAATCACAAAACACATCTAACCAGAGGCTAGATTATTTATTTATTGTGAAACAGCAAGGAAAAATATTGGTTTGTCTCACAACAAGCGCTTTTCTTTAAAGCCTTTTAGCTAGGCATTGAGATTTCAATTATGCTCACATAAAAGAGAAGAATTGAAGCACAAAGAGAGCATCATAAAACATGTGACAAACACATCTAAGTCTAACATACTTCCTTTGCATAGGCATTTTATAAGAAAACAAATTATCAAGGCAAGCAAGAACTAGCATATGCAAGGAAAAAGAAAGAGACGATAGCAATCTTGACATAAAGAGAGGTAATAATTACATGTAGGATCATAAGCAAATTCAACAAAATAGCTATCACATAACATATTCTCAACACGATCCACATGCATGAAAAGTTGACACTCTTCCAAAATAGTGGGATTAACATTAACTAAAGTCACGACCTCTTCAAACCCACTTTTATCAAAAATTTCATAAGATTGAACATTCTCCAAATATGTGGGATCTAAAGTTGACACTCTTCAAAACCTACTTTTAATATTATTTCAAACATTGTTTTCAATCTCATATTCATCATGGGGCTTAAAACAAATTTTCAAGATCATAAGAATCACCCCAATCATGATCATTGCCACAAGTAGTAGACATAGTAAAATTAGCATCCCCAAGCTTAGGGTTTTGCATATAATTAACACAATTGACAATAATAGAATTTATATTAACATAATTGCAATCATGCTTTTCATTTAAGGAGCTATCGTGAATCACTTGATAATTTTCTTCTTTCAACACTTCATCACAATTTTCAGATTCATGAATTTCAAGCAAAACCTCATAAAGATAATCTAGTGCACACAACTCACTAGCAATTGGTTCGTCATAATTGGATCTCTTAAAAAGATTAGCAACTGGATGTGGATCCATATTGTTTTTGGTTTCGGATTTCCAATAAAACATAGAATTATGCCAAACAAACAAGCAAACGAACCAAGAAACACATAAGGGGAAACGAAAAAGAGGGCGAATAAAAACGGCAAATTTTTGTGAAGTGGGGAGATGAAAACGAGAGGCAAATAGCAAATAATGTAAATTGCAAGGAGATGAGATTTGTGATTAGGAACCTGGTTGATGTTGAAGATCCTCCCCGGCAACGGCGCCAGGAATTCCTTTTGATGTCTTCTAGAACTACGTTGGTATTTCCCCAAAGAGGAAGGGATGATGCAGTATAGTGACGGTAGGTATTTCCCTCAGTGATGACACCAAGGTTATTGAACCAGTAGGAGAACCTCCTCACACCACGTAAATAGCACATGCGCACAAAAACAAATACTCGCAACCCAACGTGTTAAAGGGGTTTTCAATCCCGGTTGAGTACGGCGCCTCAAGATAGGCAAATAATGTTATATAAAAGTGGTAGATAGGAAAAATAGATCACGGAACAAATAAATTGCAGCAATGTATTTTGTATTTTTGGTTTAATAGATATAAAAATAAAATGCAAAGGAAAATAAATCGCAAAGGCAAATATGATGAAAAGAGACCCGGGGGGCGTAGGTTCCACTAGTGGCTTCTCTCGAGAAAAATAGCAAATGGTGGGAAAACATTTACTGTTGGGCAATTGATAGAACTCCAAATAATCCTGATGATATCCAGGCAATGATCCTTATATAGGCATCGCTTCCAAGATTAGTAGACCGACTCCTGCCTGCATCTACTACTATTACTCCACACATCGACCGCTATTCAGCATGCATCTAGTGTATTAAGTTCAAGAAGAAACGGTGTAATGCAATAAGAACGATGACATGATGTAGACATGATCTGTTTATCTATTATGAAGATATAGACCCCATCTTGTTATCCTTAGTAGCAACGATACATACGTGTCGGTTCCCCTTCTGTCACTGGGATCAAGCACCGTAAGATCGAACCCACTACAATGCACCTCTTCCCATTGCAAGATAAATAGATCAAGTTGGCCAAACAAAACCAAAATACCCGAGAAGAAATACGAGGCTATAAGCAATCATGCATATAAGAGATCAAAGAAGACTCAAATAACTTTCATGTATAAAAACATAGATCTGATCATAAACTCAAAGTTCATCGGATCCCAACAAACACAACGCAAAAAGGCTTACATCATATGGATCTCCAAGAGACCATTGTATTGATAATCAAGAGAGAGAGGAAGCCATCTAGCTAGTAACTACGGGCCCATTGGTCTACAAAGAACTACTCACGCATCATCGGAGAAGCACCAATGGAAGTGGTGAATCCCTCCGTGATGGTGTCTAGATTGGATCTGGTGGTTCTAGACTCTACAGTAGCTGGAATTTATTTTTGTCGACTCCCCTAGGATTTCTAGAATATTGGGGTATTTATAGAGCAAAGAGGCGGTTTAGGGGGCACCCGAGGTGGGCATAACCCACCAGGGAGCGCCTGGGCCTCCTCCCACGCCTTGGTGGGTGCTGCCCTCCTCGAGGAACCCCCAGGTGCAGCCTTGTCTCACTGGATGTCTTCTGACCCAAAAAAAATCCAGAAAAAGTTTCACTGCGTTTGGACTTTGTTTGGTATTGATTTCTTGTGAGGTAAAAAACATGCAGAAAACAACAACTGACATTGGGCACTATGTCAATAGGTTAGTACCAAAAAATGATATAAAATGACTATAAAATGATTTTAAAACATCGAAGAATGATAATATAACAGCATGGAACAATTAGAAATTATAGATACGTTGGAGATGTATCAGCTGCTTCAACCACTACCCATTCTCAAACAAGCATGTGCTATAGTATCACTGGATTTCATCGAAGGGTTACACAAGTCAGGAGGTTATGATGTGGTATTGGTGATGGTGGATAAATTCTCCAAATATGCGCACTTTATGCCCATGAAACACCCATAGACATCATTGACTATTGCTCAAATATACATGCAGCTACTTTTCAACTTGCATGGGCTCCCATTGGCATTGATCTCGAATCGGGACCGTATTGTCACATCCCTAGTTCTGGCAAGGCCAACTTCATGTGCGCATCATGTTTAATTTCAAATGAATTTGAAATGGGGATTAACAAAACCATAGAACCCCCTCTGGTAATAATAGTTTCAACTGAAAATTGCCTCAATTAACCCAAAATGCCCTTCACAAAATGTTCATCATTTTTGGATTGGTCTTGAACCTCTACCAAAAATATTGCACAATTTTCTACGACAACTTGGATCACTGAATTAAATCATATGGTATTTTCATTTGGGCATTTAAATGCTATAAAATATTTTAAATGCTCAAATAATCATAAACTAAAATGTTTACTGTTGGATATATTCTAAACAGTAGCCATGAGTAGTTTCATGATTTTTTGAAGTGTCTAGGTATTTTTAGAAAATCCCTAAATATTACAGAAAAATAGAAAATAGGAAATGAAAGAGAGAGAGAGAGAGAACCTTACATGGCCTTACCTGTGTAGCCCACCAACCCACCCAGCACCATAGCTGGCGGGCCAAGCCAACCACCGCCCCCTCCCCTGTCGTCTTCCTCCTATACCAGGAGGACGAGCGTGTGGCCGACGCATGCACGTACGCGCCCCGACCACCTACTCCCTTCCAGCCTGCCTGGCTCCCCCTCGTCGCGCCTAGACGATGCCAGTGCGACGCCTGGACGCCCTGGACCCCTCCCTCTCTCCCCCAAATACTCTCCTCCTCCTATGTTCTCCCCATCGAGCGCAGCTGTCGCCGCCGTTCGCTGCTGCCCCTGCCACCACCTCCCCCTCGCCTCACTTAGGTGCATGTGAGCTCCGCCTTGACGTCCCCGTCCTCTCCACCGAGTCAAGAAACGCCGGACACCCCCAAATGCCGCCTTAGCCGTCTTCTTCAACCTCGGTCCGCCGAGATCGCCGGCGATCATGCGCCGCTCTATTGCCTCCCCGAGCTCTTCGAGGCCATCGCTGCACCCACTGTGAGCCCCTACGTCGAACCCCCCTCTCCTCTGCTTCAATTGCTCGTCGTAGAAGTCGCCCCCTTGCTGACCATAGCACGCTGCCGCCTGTGCTCGCCGCCGACGTGTCTCCGGCCACCTAACGGTCCGGCCTGTTGGAAATATGCACTAGAGGCAATAATAAAAGCATTATTATTATATTTCTTTGTTCATGATAATTGTCTTTATTCATGCTATAATTGTATTATCCGGAAATCGTAATACATGTGTGAATAACAGACAGCAACATGTCCCTAGTAAGCCTCTAGTTGACTAGCTCGTTGATCAATAGATAGTCATGGTTTCCTGGCTATGGACATTGGATGTCATTGATAACGGGATCACATCATTAGGATAATGATGTGATGGACAAGACCCAATCTTAAGCATAGCGTGAGATCATGTAGTTCATTTGCTAGAGCTTTTCTAATGTCAAGTATCTTTTCCTTTGACCATGAGATCGTGTAACTCCCGGATACCGTAGGAGTGCTTTGGGTGCATAAAACGTCACAACGTAACTGGGTGACTATAAAGGTGCATTATAGGTATCTCCGAAAGTGTCTGTTGGGTTGACACGGATCGAGACTGGGATTTGTCACTCCGTATGACGGAGAGATATCACTGGGCCCACTCGGTAATGCATCATCATAATGAGCTCAAAGTGACCAAGTGTCTAGTCACGGGATCATGCATTACGGTACGAGCAAAGTGACTTGCCGGTAACGAGATTGAACGAAGTATTGGGATACTGACGATCGAATCTCGGGCAAGTAACATATCGATTGACAAAGGGAATTGCATACGGGGTTGATTAAATCCTCGACATCGTGGTTCATCCGATGAGATCATCGTGGAGCATGTGGGAGCCAACATGGGTATCCAGATCCCGCTGTTGGTTATTGACCAGAGATCGATCTCGGTCATGTCTACATGTCTCCCGAACCCGTAGGGTCTACACACTTAAGGTTCGGTTACGCTAGGGTTGTAGGGATATGTATATGCAGTAACCCGAATGTTGTTCGGAGTCCCGGATGAGATCCCGGACGTCACGAGGAGTTCCGGAATGGTTCGGAGGTAAAGATTTATATATGGGAAGTCCTGTTTCGGGCATCGGGACAAGTTTCGGGGTTATCGGTATTGTACCGGGACCACCGGAAGGGTCTCCGGGGTCCACCGGGTGGGTCCACCTGCCTCGGGGGGCCACATGGGCTGTAGGGGGTGCGCCTTGGCCTACATGGGCCAAGGGCACCAGCCCCAACATAGGCCCATGCGCCTAGGGTTTAAGGGGGAAGAGTCCTAGGAGGAGAAGGCACCTCCTAGGTGCCTTGGGGGGGAGGGAAACCCCCCTTGGCCGCCGCCCCCCCTAGGAGATTAGATCTCCTAGGGCCGGCCACCCCCCTTGGCCCTCCTATATATTGTGGGGGAGAGGAGGGACTTCACACCTTGGCCTTTGGTTGTCTCCTTCTCCCTCTCCAACACCTCCTCCTCCTCCATAGTGCTTAGCGAAGCTCTGCCGGAGTACTGCAGCTCCATCAACACCACGCCGTCGTGCTGCTGCTGGTGCCATCTCCCTCAACCTCTCCTCCCTCCCTTGCTGGATCAAGAAGGAGGAGACGTCGCTGTTCCGTACGTGTGTTGAACGCGGAGGTGCCGTCCGTTCGGTGCTAGGATCTCAGGTGATTTGGATCACGTCGTGTTCGACTTCATCATCCCCGTTCTTTGAACGCTTCCGCTCGCGATCTACAAGGTACGTAGATGCATCTAATGACTCGTTGCTAGATGAAATCATAGATGGATCTTGGTGAAACCGTAGGAAAATTTTTGTTTTCTGCAACGTTCCCCAACAGTGGCATCATGAGCTAGGTCTATGCGTAGTTCTCTTGCACGAGTAGAACACAATTTGTTGTGGGCGTAGATTTGTCAACTTTCTTGCCGCTACTAGTCTTATCTTGCTTCAGCGGTATTGTGGGATGAAGCGGCCCGGACCAACCTTACACGTACGCTTACGTGAGACCGGTTCCACCGACAAACATGCACAAGTTGCATAAGGTGGCTGGCGGGTGTCTGTCTCTCCTACTTTAGTTGAAGTGGATTCGATGAAAAGGGTCCTTATGAAGGGTAAATAGAAGTTGACAAACCACGTTGTGGCTTTCACGTAGGTAAGAAAACGTTCTTGCTAGAACCCTGCTTCAGCCACGTAAAACATGCAACAACAATTAGAGGACATCTAACTTGTTTTTGCAGCAAGTGCTTTGTGATATGATATGGCCAAAGTTGTGATGAATGATGAATGATCTATATGTCATGTATGAGATGCTCATGCTATTGTAATAGGAATCAAGACTTGCATGTTGATGAGTATGACAACCGGCAGGAGCCATAGGAGTTGTCTTTATTTTTTGTATGACCTGCGTGTCATTGAAGAACGCCATGTAAACTACTTTACTTTATTACTAAACGCGTTAGTCATAGAAGTAGAAGTAGTCGTTGGCGTGACAACTTCATGAAGACACAATGATGGAGATCATGATGATGGAGATCATGGTGTCATGCCGGTGACAAGATGATCATGGAGCCCCGAAGATGAAGATCAAAGGAGCTATATGATATTGGCCATATCATGTCACTACTTTATATAATTGCATGTGATGTTTATTATGTTTTATGCATCTTGTTTACTTAGGACGACGGTAGTAAATAAGATGATCCCTTACAAAATTTCAAGAAGTGTTCTCCCCTAACTGTGCACCATTGCTACAGTTCGTCGCTTCTAAGGACCACGTGATGATCGGGTGTGATGGATTCTTACGTTCACATACAACGGGTGTAAGACAGTTTTACACAGCGAAAACACTTAGGGTTAACTTGACGAGCCTAGCATGTATAGACATGGCCTCGGAACACGGAGACCGAAAGGTCGAACACGAGTCGTATGGAAGATACGATCAACATGAGAATGTTCACCGACGATGACTAGTCCGTCTCACGTGATGATCGGACACGGCCTAGTCGACTCGGATCGTGTAACACTTAGATGACCAAAGGGATGTCAAATCTGAGTGGGAGTTCATTATAATTTGATTAGATGAACTTAATTATCATGAACTTAGTCTAAATATTTTACAATATGTCTTGTAGATCAAATGGCCAACGTAGTCCTCAACTTCAACGCGTTCCTAGAGAAAACCAAGCTGAAAGACGATGGCAGCAACTACACGGACTGGGTCCGGAACCTGAGGATCATCCTCATAGCTGCCAAGAAAGATTATGTCCTACAAGCACCGCTGGGTGACGCACCTGTTCTCCCTGCAGAACAAGACGTTATGAACGCTTGGCAGGCACATACCGATGACTACTCCCTCGTTCAGTGCGGCATGCTTTATAGCCTAGAGCCGGGGCTCCAAAAGCGTTTTGAGAGACATGGAGCATATGAGATGTTCGAAGAGCTGAAAATGGTTTTCCAAGCTCATGCCCGGGTCGAGAGATATGAAGTCTCCGACAAATTCTTCAACTGTAAGATGGAGGAAAATAGTTCTGTCAGTGAGCACATACTCACTATGTCTGGGTTACATAACCGCTTGACTCAGCTGGGAGTTAATCTCCCGGATGATGCGGTCATTGACAGAATCCTCCAGTCGCTTCCACCGAGCTACAAGAGCTTTGTGATGAACTTCAATATGCAGGGGATGGAAAAGACCATTCCTGAAGTATTTGCTATGCTGAAATCAGCAGAGGTAGAAGTCAAGAAGGAACATCAAGTGTTGGTGGTCAATAAAACCACTAAGTTCAAGAAGGGCAAGGGTAAAAAGAACTTCAAGAAGGACGGCAAGGTAGTTGCCGCGCCCAGCAAGCAAGCTGCCGGGAAGAAGCCAAAGAATGGACCCAAGCCCGAGACTGAGTGCTTTTTTTGCAAGGAAAGTGGTCACTGGAAGTGGAACTACCCCAAATACTTAGCGGACAAGAAGGCCGGCAAAACCAAAGGTATATTTGATATACATATAATTGATGTGTACCTTACCAGTAATCGTAGTGACTCCTGGGTATTTGATACCGGTGCCGTTGCTCATATTTGTAACACACAGCAGGAGCTGCGGAATAAACGGAGACTGGCAAAGGACGAGGTGACGATGCGCGTCGGGAATGGTTCCAAGGTCGATGTGATCGCCGTCGGCACGCTACCTCTACATTTACCTACGGGATTAGTTTTGAACCTCAATAATTGTTATTTAGTGCGAAGTTTGAGCATGAACATTGTATCAGGATCTCGTTTAATTCGAGATGGCTACTCATTTAAATCCGAGAATAATGGTTGTTCTATTTATATGAGAGATATGTTTTATGGTCATGCTCCTATGGTGAATGGTTTATTCTTAATGAATCTCGAGCGTAATGCTACACATATTCATAGTGTGAGTACCAAAAGATGTAAAGTTGATAATGATAGTCCCACATACTTGTGGCACTGCCGCCTTGGTCACATAGGTGTCAAACGCATGAAGAAGTTCCATGCAGATGGACTTTTAGAGTCTCTTGATTATGAATCATTTGACACGTGCGAACCACGCCTCATGGGTAAAATGACCAAGACTCCGTTCTCAGGAATAATGGAGCGAGGAACCAACTTATTGGAAATCATACATACTGATGTGTGCGGTCCAATGAGTGTTGAGGCTCGCGGTGGCTATCGTTATGTTCTCACCCTCACTGATGACTTGAGTAGATATGGGTATGTCTACTTAATGAAACACAAGTCTGAGACCTTTGAAAAATTCAAGGAATTTCAGAGTGAAGTTGAGAATCAACGTGACAGGAAAATCAAGTTTCTACGATCAGATCGTGGAGGAGAATACTTGAGTCACGAGTTTGGTACACACTTAAGAAAATGTGGAATAGTTTCACAACTCACGCCGCCTGGAACACCTCAGCGTAATGGTGTGTCCGAACGTCGTAATCGCACTCTATTAGATATGGTGCGATCTATGATGTCTCTTGCCGATTTACCACTATCTTTTTGGGGCTATGCTTTAGAGACTGCCGCATTCACTTTAAATAGGGCACCGTCGAAATCCGTTGAGACGACACCGTATGAATTGTGGTTTGGGAAGAAACCTAAGCTGTCGTTTCTAAAAGTTTAGGGATGCGATGCTTATGTCAGGAAACTTCAACCTGAAAAGCTCGAACCCAAATCGGAAAAATGCGTCTTCATAGGATACCCTAAAGAAACTGTTGGGTATATCTTCTACCTCAGATCTGAAGGCAAGATCTTTGTTGCCAAGAATGGGTCCTTTCTGGAGAAAGAGTTTCTCTCGAAAGAAGTAAGTGGGAGGAAAGTAGAGCTTGATGAAGTATTACCTCTTGAACCGGTAAATGGCGCAACTCAAGAAAATGTTCCTGAGGTGCCTGCACCGACTAGAGAGGAAGTTATTGATGATGATCAAGATACTTCTGATCAAGCTCCTACTGAAATTCGAAGGTCCACAAGGACACATTCCGCACCAGAGTGGTACGGCAACCCTGTCTTGGAAATCATGTTGTTGGACAACAGTGAACCTTCGAACTATGAAGAAGCGATGGCGGGCCCGGATTCCGACAAATGGCTGGAAGCCATGAAATCCGAGATAGGATCCATGTATGAAAACGAAGTATGGACTTTGACTGACTTGCCTGTTGAACGGCGAGCCATAGAAAATAAATGGATCTTTAAGAAGAAGACAGACGCGGATGGTAATGTGACCATCTATAAAGCTCGGCTTGTCGCTAAGGGTTATCGACAAGTTCAAGGGGTTGACTACGATGAGACTTTCTCACCGGTAGCGAAGCTGAAGTCCGTCTGAATCATGTTAGCAATTGCCGCATTTTATGATTATGAAATTTGGCAAATGGACGTCAAAACGGCATTCCTTAATGGTTTCCTTAAGGAAGAATTGTATCTGATGCAGCCGGAAGGTTTTGTCGATCCTAAGAATGCTGACAAGGTGTGCAAGCTCCAATGCTCGATTTATGGGCTGGTGCAAGCATCTTGGACTTGGAACATTCGTTTTGATGAGATGATCAAAGCATTTGGGTTCTCACAGACTTATGGAGAAGCCTGTGTTTACAAGAAAGTGAGTGGGAGCTCTATAGCATTTCTCATACTATATGTAGACGACATACTTTTGATGGGAAATGATATAGAACTTTTGGACGGCATTAAGGCCTACTTGAATAAGAGTTTTTCAATGAAGGACCTTGGAGAAGTTGCTTATATATTAGGCATCAAGATCTATAGGTATAGATCGAGACGCCTCATAGGTCTTTCACAAAGCACATATCTTGATAAGATTTTGAAGAAGTTCAAAATGGATCAGTCCAAGAAAGGGTTCTTGCCTGTTTTGCAAGGTGTGAAATTGAGCTCAGCTCAATGTCCGACCACGGCAGAAGATATAGAAGAGATGAGTGTCATCCCCTATGCCTCAGCCATAGGTTCTATTATGTATGCCATGCTGTGTACCAGACCTGATGTGAACCTTGCCGTAAGTTTGGTAGGAAGGTACCAAAGTAATCCTGGCAAGGAACACTGGATAGCGGTCAAGAATATCCTGAAGTACCTGAAAAGGACTAAGGAAATGTTTCTCGTTTATGGAGGTGACGAAGAGCTCGTAGTAAAGGGTTACGTTGACGCTAGCTTCGACACAGATCTGGATGACTCTAAGTCACAGACCGGATACGTGTATATTTTGAATGGTGGGGCAGTAAGCTGGTGCAGTTGCAAGCAGTGCGTCGTGGCGGGATCTACATGTAAAGCGGAGTACATGGCAGCCTCGGAGGCAGCACATGAAGCAATGTGGGTGAAGGAGTTCATCACCGACCTAGGAGTCATACCCAATGCGTCGGGGCCGATCAAGCTCTTCTGTGACAACACTGGAGCTATTGCACTTGCCAAGGAGCCCAGGTTTCACAAGAAGACAAGGCACATCAAGCGTCGCTTCAACTCCATTCGTGAAAATGTTCAAGATGGAGACATAGAGATTTGTAAAATACATATGGACCTGAATGTAGCGGATCCGTTGACTAAACCTCTCCCTAGAGCAAAACATGATCAACACCAGAATTCCATGGGTGTTCGATTCATCACAATGTAACTAGATTATTGACTCTAGTGCAACTGGGAGACTGTTGGAAATATGCCCTAGAGGCAATAATAAAAGCATTATTATTATATTTCTTTGTTCATGATAATTGTCTTTATTCATGCTATAATTGTATTATCCGGAAATCGTAATACATGTGTGAATAACAGACAGCAACATGTCCCTAGTAAGCCTCTAGTTGACTAGCTCGTTGATCAATAGATAGTCATGGTTTCCTGGCTATGGACATTGGATGTCATTGATAACGGGATCACATCATTAGGATAATGATGTGATGAACAAGACCCAATCTTAAGCATAGCGTGAGATCGTGTAGTTCGTTTGCTAGAGCCTTTCTAATGTCAAGTATCTTTTCCTTTGACCATGAGATCGTGTAACTCCCGGATACCGTAGGAGTGCTTTGGGTGTATCAAAAGTCACAACGTAACTGGGTGACTATAAAGGTGCATTACAGGTATCTCCGAAAGTGTCTGTTGGGTTGACACGGATCGAGACTGGGATTTGTCACTCCGTATGACGGAGAGATATCACTGGGCCCACTCAGTAATGCATCATCATATTGAGCTCAAAGTGACCAAGTGTCTGGTCACGGGATCATGCATTACGGTACGAGTAAAGTGACTTGCCGGTAACGAGATTGAACGAAGTATTGGGATACCGACGATCGAATCTCGGGCAAGTAACATATCGATTGACAAAGGGAATTGCATACGTGGTTGATTAAATCCTCGACATCGTGGTTCATCCGATGAGATCATCGTGGAGCATGTGGGAGCCAACATGGGTATCCAGATCCCGCTGTTGGTTATTGACCGGAGAGCGATCTCGGTCATGTCTACATGTCTCCCGAACCCGTAGGGTCTACACACTTAAGGTTCAGTTACGCTAGGGTTGTAGGGATATGTATATGCAGTAACCCGAATGTTGTTCGGAGTCCCGGATGAGATCCCGGACGTCACGAGGAGTTCCGGAATGGTCCGGAGGTAAAGATTTATATATGGGAAGTCCTATTTCGGGCATCGTGACAAGTTTCGGGGTTATCGGTATTGTACCGGGACCACCAGAAGGGTCCCGGGGGTCCACCGGGTGGGTCCACCTGGCCCGGGGGGCCACATGGGCTGTAGGGGGTGCGCCTTGGCCTACATGGGCCAAGGGCACCAGCCCCAACATAGGCCCATGCGCCTAGGGTTTAAGGGGGAAGAGTCCTAGGAGGGGAAGGCACCTCCTAGGTGCCTTGGGGGGGAGGGAAACCCCCCTTGGCCGCCGCCCCCCCTAGGAGATTGGATCTCCTAGGGCCGGCCACCCCCCTTGGCCCTCCTATATATAGTGGGGGAGAGGAGGGACTTCACACCTTGGCCTTTGGTTGCCTCCTTCTCCCTCTCCAACACCTCCTCCTCCTCCATAGTGCTTAGCGAAGCTCTGCCGGAGTACTGCAGCTCCATCAACACCACACCGTCGTGCTGCTGCTGGTGCCATCTCCCTCAACCTCTGCTCCCTCCCTTGCTGGATCAAGAAGGAGGAGACGTGGCTGTTCCGTACGTGTGTTGAACACGGAGGTGCCGTCCGTTCGGTGCTAGGATCTCCGGTGATTTGGATCACGTCGTGTTCGACTTCATCATCCCCGTTCTTTGAACGCTTCCGCTCGCGATCTACAAGGTACATAGATGCATCTAATGACTCGTTGCTAGATGAACTCATAGATGGATCTTGGTGAAACCGTAGGAAAATTTTTGTTTTCTGCAACGTTCCCCAACACGGCCTTCATGCTCAGCTCCCTCCCCGTGTCGTGTAGCGCACGTAGGTGACCCGCATGAGCCATCCCGCCCACCGTAGCGTCGACCCCGAGCTCACCCGAGCTCCGACAACCGCTAAGGTCGACGCTGATGACGACTCCGGGCATCCCAGGTCCAACAACTGCCACCACTCGACGCGGACGAGTGCCCACGTCCTGTAGATGCCTTTCACCGGCCATTTGGTCGCCGGAGGAGGAATCCCGAGCCCCTCCGCCGTCTCTGGCCTCGCCGGTGATGAGCCACGGGTCAACTCCGGCGAGTTGACCTGGGTTTGACCCCTGTTTGACCCCCCAGGGTCACTGAAGCATGGGCCCGCCCCTGTTAATGATTAGTTAGGTTTAGTTTAGTGCTAATTAACCTAGATTAGTGCTTAACCTAACACCAGCTAACTTTGTTAGTTAGTTGTGTCCCTGGCCTGTGGATCCCATTGGTCAGGTTTGACCTGGATGCCCCTGTTGACCTGCTGAGGTCAGCACGACCAGATGCTGACGCAATAAGTCATTTTCTGGATTAACTTCAATTAAGAAAATTCTAGAAAATGCTTTAAACTTCAAAAATTCATAGAAAATTATCAATAACTGAAAATAAGAAAAGTTATATATGAAAAATGATCTGAAAAATCAAATCTATCCATCTGTACCATTTTCGTGCATGTTAGAGCAACTTATAGCTGTTGTTTAGGACAAATCATTTGAATGACATTTGAATAACCACATATGGAGTTTGAATTTCATTCTTGGATTCAAACCAACTTCATTTAACCTGTTGCTAGTTGCATTAACTCAACACACAACATATTGACATGTCATGATCATGCATCCTTTTGTGCATTGCATTGATTGTGTTCTTCCCTGTTGCCGGTGGTTGTTCCCCCTTAGTAGACGTATGTCTCGACGATGTGATCAATGACACTTATGAAGAACTATACTATCTTTAGAAGTGCCAGGCAAGCAAAACCTCCTTGTTCATTCCGATACAATCCCACTCTCTCGCTCCTGCTCTATTTTACTGCATTAGGACAACAACGTTTCGATTGTTACTTGCTGTGGTAGTTGAACCGTTTATCCTTTTCTTTTTTTGACTATGTACTACAAGGCAATAGCCTCACAGTCCTTTATTAATAAATAACATAGTAAAAGTTACAACTTTACAAATGTACAAAGAAAAGAAAAGATACTTACAAGAAAAGTGTCTAAGAAAGGTTAGCTATCCAACACAGAGAACTATCTTTATATTTACATCTAATCCTGTGAGACAAAAGAGAGATGTCATGGATAAAGTTTCTTCTCCAAGCTCTAAATGAGGGTTTCTCATTTCTGAAGATCTTCCCGTTCGTTTGTATCCAAATATTCCAAGTGGCAGTGAAGACAACCTCAGAGAAAAATGGGTGACCAAAATCCTTCCTAACTGCTTTAGCCATATCATATGTGGTTTGGTTCGGCTGAACAGTCCAAGAAATCCCAAGATAGTTCCAAACCCTTTGGATTAAATTGCAAGCAAAGAAAAGATGAGCCTGATCCTCATGTTGTGCAAGGTTGCATAGCACACAAGTGTCATCCTGGATGATCCACTGTCGACGTTGCATCATCCCTGGTGTTCAAACGGGGACTTGATGCTTTAATGCTATGGTTGGGTTTTACCTTAATGATCTTTAGTAGTTGCGGATGCTTGCTAGAGTTCCAATCATAAGGGCATATGATCCAAGAAGAGAAAGTATGTTAGCTTATGCCTCTCCCTCAAATAGAATTGCAATGGTGATTACCGGTCTAGTAACGTAGTCAATTACTTAGGGAGAATTCCACAACTCCTAGCACCACTTCTCCACACTCGCTATATTTACTTTATTGCTTCTTTACCTAAACAGCCCCTAGCTTTTATTTATGTGCTCTTTATTATCTTGCAAACCTATCCAACAACACCTACAAAGTACTTCTAGTTTCATACTTGTTCTAGGTAAAGCGAACACTAAGCGTGCATAGAGTCGTATCAATGGCCGATAGGACTTGAGAGAGTATTTGTTCTACCTTTAGATCCTCGTTGGGTTTGACACTCTTACTTATCGAAAGAGGCTACAACTATCCCGTATAATTGCGGGTTATCAGTAGCGTATAGTTTTGCGCTGCCCGAGACGAGTCAGATACACCCTGTCGTGCACATTTTGCAACTTAAGCAAGCTGTTGGGGTGGACAATACAGCGGAAGCCGATCTCCCGACAGAGGCGGCAGTGCTACAAGTGCAACATGAACCGCTCCAGATCCGGGCAAGCAAAGGGTGAGAACCATCACAGGTAACAATCCCTGCTGCTTGGTTCACTCGTCAAGATTACCACTAGTAGAAAACCACCCATTAGTACCGGTTCGTAAGGGCCTTTAGTCCCGGTTCATGAACCAGGACTAATGGGTCGTTACTAATACCTCTACCCATTAGTCCCGGTTCAATCCAGAACCGGGACCAATGTGCCTCCACGTGGCTCTGTGCGCCCACCCCAGTCAGGGGGGCTTTGGTCCCAGTTGGTGGCACCAACCGGGACCAAAATGCATCCATGCGTCAGCATTCCAGTTGCTGGGGTTTTTGTGTTTTTTTTGAAAGCAGGGGAGGTTGGGGGTTTTGGGGGGTTAATTTAATTAGGTGTTTCATATATTGTGTTAGCTAGCTAATTAATAGAGAGAAGTGTCCTCTCTTATGTCCGTGCTTGGACGCTACGTACTATATATACATAAGTGATCGAGAGAACCATTCAGTACAGAAGTTCGTCATGCATACCAAGAGAAATGATCGATCGACCTCTCCTTCTCCGAGAGGTTGGTCGAACAACAAGTTTTCGTATCATGTATCCGACGCTACTGGCTACATACATGTACAATATGTATAGATCTCTTATAATTACAAACCCCTAGCTAGCATTTGAAATCAATTTCCACATGGTATTCTCCGGTTTTACTGATGACGTGGTCAAGAAAGAATCCCTCCAATTCCTCTTGAATTGCTTTCATGCGATCTGGTTCTAGGAGTTCATTCCGCATCTGCCACGTCTAATTTGAAGAAGGGGGTTAATTAATACATATATATGAATGACACTCAACAGAAATGATGGTGTAATAAAATGAAATTGTGAATATTATTGCTTACGCACTTCATATTGTCTTTGAGAGTAGCCCCGCTTGTTTTTCAAAGTCGCGGTGTGGATGAACTCGCACACGTAGTATCCACAGAAATCATTCCCTTCCTCCTGCCACAAGCACTTTACGAGAAATAGAGGTCAATCAAACTGATAATGAAGCATTATAAATGGCATTGATGAAAGTATAGCTATATATAGAATCAACAGGCCGGAGATGCGCGCAACTAGCTATCCAGTAGGACTTACTTTCGGGTATGTATATCGCAGTTCCTTCGGCAGTCCCGGAGCTTCTGCGGTGAAATGTTTCCAAACCCTGCAAGACAAATAAAATAATTATTATTACTTGATATATCAGGAAATGAACAAAAAGTTACCGATATGGTGCGATAATTATGATCGATTGAACTTACTTGCTGAGCATTTCAGTCATGTCCGCATAGGTTTTGGGATCTTTCCGTCTCGAGTCAAAGACGGTTACTAGTCCACGCTCAAGCTTAATCTCCAGAAGAATATAGTGGTACCTGCGCACGCATGCATAAATCATCAATTACATTACTATAACCTCGCTTGAGTAATAAGGGAAACCGAATATGCACACGACAGTAACACTCACGGGCCGTTGTAAGGAAAGAGTATGGTATCTTTGTTTTGATTTTTTATCAACGATCGTAGCAAGTTTTCCTCGGCCTCTTTGACGTTCTTTTGAACCAGAAATACATCTATGATATTTGTGTTAATGAACCCAATATCATAAATTTCTTGTTTTTTGCACTCGACGATCTTCAATCTGCATAATATATTGAGGATAATTAATTATAAATACATGCATGCAATGAAAGAGCCGAGCTATATATAGAGACTTAATGACAGAAATAGTAATTACAGGCAGTAGCAAAAGACCATTAATTTATCGAGGGCCTTTTGATTGAAGAACTCGAAGAACTCCTCAAATGGAACAGTCAACAGATCATTTGTAACGAGATCGTGCTCCTCTTTAATATGCAGATACAAAGCATTCTTACCATCAGACTCTCTGCAGGTTTCCATGTACACATTATGGAATCTTAGCATCATTGTTGTCAGAGATTTTTCATCTTTGACGAGAGGCTTCCCGTACTCGTATCTGTGTCCGTCCACCTTCAAGAAATCAGGAAGTCCATCATCAGGCAGGTAATCGTCAAGATTGCCATAACCGGCCACCGTCCCCGGAGCATTAGACACATTGAGCGGGGGGCACGATTGCTGTGCTTGTTCGCCGAGCTGGGCAATTTTTTTCCCCTTTGCTCGTTGTTTTGACCTTTTAGCACTGACAGTAGTTCCCGACCGCTGGGCTTGGAGATATGTCTGTTCAGTAATGCGCTCATAGTTGGTTCTCGGTGGAGACTTTGGTGGTTTCCTCAGGGCATCGATAGTGCGCTTTGATTTCACCGGATCTACCTTCTCCTCCGGAGATGGATGTCTCTTTGCTTTCACCCCTTCAAAGAACTCCTTCATGTGGGCCTGCACAATCGTATCATTTTCCTCCTCGGACCTCTCGTACAGTAACTTCTCTAGAGGCTTGAGAGATGATGGACCGTATTTGTATTGCCTCCCGCCTCTGGTTGTGCTGCTAGACGCCGGAGCAGACGGAGCGGCTGTGGCGTCTGTCTTCTTTCGTGCTTGCTTACGAGGCGGAGGAGAAGGAGTACGACGCGCCGGAGCAGCCGGGGCGGCGGCAGGTCTCTTCCGCCCTTGCTGGCAAGGAGGAGAAGGAGGATGCTGCTGGCTACTTGGGAGCGCCGGCGCAGGCGGAGAAGGAGGCGGAGTGCCGCCATGCGCCGGAGAAGGAGGCGGAGTGCTGCCACGCGTGCCCTGATCGTCACTCACCGGAGGAGGAGGCGGTGGAGGAGGCGGAGTGCCCTGACTCGCCGGAGCAGGAGGAGGAGGCGGAGGCGTCCAGTTCAGAAGGTTGATGAGCTCCTTCTTCCATAGGCATGGAGTCTTCAGAGCAGAACCCAGCCTAGTCTCCCCTTCACCGGTAGAGTGGTCAAGCACGAGGTCCTCAAATCCCTCCGTTATTTCATCCACCATCACCTTAGCATATCCTTTTGGAATCGGCTGGCAGTGATAAGTTGTTCCGGGTCCACTAGGATAAACATGGCCAACAGCCGCCTTGACCTTCAAATTCAGCCATCGCGCCATCATGTGGCAATTTTGAGACTCCGTGATACCATCCACGGGATAGCTGGCAGGAGCCGTCAAGACATGCTCCGGCTGAAGAAGCTCGGTGGAAGCCACGCTGCTTCTCCGCTGAGATGGCGGGGTAGCTTCGGGGGAAGCTTCGGCATGTCGTTTGTTGCGATCTGCTGCTTCTCGTTCCTCTTCTCAATCCTCTAGCCCCATTACCCTTCCAAGCAGTGGCTGCATTTGGTCCTGCTCCAGTTTCTTCCTCCTCTCGTGGGTTTTGTAACCCCCTGCGTCCGGAAAACCAACCTTCCACGGAATGGAGCCTGGCGTGCCTCATGTCCGTCCAGGGTGCTCGGGATTCCCAAGGGCCATTGTGAGCTCGTCCTTCTCCCTGTTTGGAAGGAACATCCCTCGCTGCGCTGCATCGATATAGTGTCGAAGGTTCTTGACTGGTGTTTGCAGTTGCTCGTCCGTCCACTGACACTTCCCTGTTACAGGGTCCAAGGTTCCGCCAGCCCCGAAGAACCAAGTCCGGCGACGGTCTGGCCAGCGCATTGTCTCTGGTTCGATCCCTTCTTCAAGCAGATCATGCTCAGCCTTGGACCACTTAGGCCGGGCTTTGAGGTAGCCACCTGACCCCGTGCGATGGTGAAGCTTCTTCTTCGCAGCATTTTTCTTGTTTGTCTCCGACATCTTCTTACTCTTTTCCGATGTCTTGTGGGCCACAAATGCGGGCCAGTGATCTTTGATCTTCTCATATTTGCCGATGAATTCTGGTGTCTTTTTTTCCTTGACAAACTGGTTCAGCTCTTTCCTCCACCTCCTCATTAGGCATGCCATCTTCTTAAGAGCACAAGACTTGATTAATTGCTCTTTAACTGGCTTCTCCTCTGGCGGTAGGGTGAAATTTGCCTTCAGCTCAGTCCAAAGATCTTCTTTCTGCATATCATTGACATAAGACACCTCAGCGTCTTCATCCTTAGCAGGCTTATACCATTGCTAGATGCTGATCGGGATCCTATCCCTAACAAGAACCCCGCACTGAGCAGAAAATGCCTTCCTTGTCTGGATGGGTTCAATCGGTTTGCCGTCGGGCGCGATTTCTATGATCTCAAACTTTTCATCCGAGCTCAACTTTTTCTTCGGGCCTCATCTCCTTACCGAAGTTGTGCTCGATCCGGAGGGCTAGAAATTATAAGGAAGAAAGACGATAGTAATTAATATGTGTACATATACCAAAACAATGGATGCATCAATTAACTAGTCAGCACGGGCTTAACTAATATATATATACCTGGCCGCACTCGGTTCGGTGACCGGAGCAGTCAGCACGGTCTCCTTCGTCTTGTACCTCCATTGTGTCACCGGAGCCATCATGAACATAGTCCTCCTCTTGTACAGGCATTAATGGGTCGACGCCACAATCATAAACATAGCCCTCTTCTTCATCTAGCTGATCAACGGTGTCGAGGAGAAATGACGCAACATCATCACTTGATCCATTTGCGATTATGTCCCCCAACATCGCTTCTGTTTCTTCATCTCGGGAGTGCTCCATAGTTTCTGCAAATATTTACAACATGTCAATTATTATTCAAACATGGTACAGATGGATATATATATATATATATATATTAGTGGCAAACGTAGAACTAGCTAGCTAATCACAATAAGGAATCATGTTAGTGGCCTCGACACAACGCTTCAAGGGTTTGGGGTGGCCTCGACGATAACGCTCTTTTAACTTGATAAATTTGGGTGGCCTCGAGAGAGTTAATTTGTCGGGTAGGGGCGTGGCGGGAGGGGATAGGAGACCAACATCATTTTCTCTCTAGGGTTTGGGTGTCCTCGAGAGTTTTGGTCGAGCGAGAGGGCTAAGGGGGGTGCTGCAGTTGTATAAGTTATAACGGTCGAGAGGGGGTATATATATATATATATATATATATATATATATATATATATATATATATATATATATATATATATATATATATATATATATATATATATATATATATATATATATCGACCGCCCCTCATGTCAAAGTTATCTAGAGGGGGTTATATCGACAACGACGCGACATACATATACATGGGAAAATAATGTTATCGGGGAGGGGGTATCGGTACCACCCCCTAGCTCGTGTTGAAGTTTCTTCTTTCTCCTCTATTCCTTCCTCTCTTCTTCTCCTCTTCTTTTTCTTCTTCTCCCTCGAGAAAGGAAAATAATTAAGGAAAAGGAAGAAAAGAGAAAAAGGAAGAAGGAAGAATAAGAAGAAAAAAAAAGAGGAGAAGAAGAAAGGAATAGAGGAGAAAGAAGAAAAAATAGAATTTCTTCTTTCTCCTCTATTCCTTTCTTCTTCTCCTCTGCTTTTTCTTCTTTTTTCCTCTTCTTATTTATTTCTCCTCTTCTTCCTCTCCTCTTTTTCTCCTTTCTTCCTCTTCTTATTTTCCTTTTTCCTCTCATTCTTTTGGTATTGCTTGTTTTAAAAAAAATGTTCAAATAGAAAATTTCGAAAAAAAACAAAGGTTTTTCCTAATGCATTGTTCATATGAATATACAAACATTTGCATATTATACAATAATTAATATCACCAATAGATACAATAAATACAGAGCGACGAAGAGCCAATAGATACAAAAAATCTATGAACAGAAAAAAACATGAACAATAAATACACATATGAGCAATAAATACATATATGAACAAAAACATGCTCTGAACAATTTTTGAACATTACATACACATAGCCACATACATACACATATACATTATATATATATATATATATGAACAAAAAAATTAAACTAATAAAAATGAAAAAAACAGAGCCGCATATATATTTATAGCCACATACATACACATATATATACATTGAACAAAAAAATTAAACTAATAAAAATGAAAAAAAACAGAGCCGGTGCGGCGCGGCCGCTCACAGCGGTGGCGGCGCGCTGCGGCGCGCGACGGCGACGGGGCAGGGGCTCGGGGCGCGGCGCGCGGGGGCGGGCGACGGCGACGGGGCAGCCTGGCGGCGACGACGGCGGGCGCGGGCTCTGTGAGGACGGCGCGGGCTCGGGGAGGCCGGCGACGACGACGGGCGCGGGCGACGGCGACGGCGACGGCGGGGGCGGCGGGCGGCGTCGGGGCAGCCTGGCGGCGTCGATGTGCTCGGCGTCGTCGGGGGGCAACTGGTGGCGATGAACTCTGCAAAACTGCGAAGTGCTACTTATATACAAGGAGCATTGGTCCCGGTTGGTGGCGCAAACCGGGACTAATGCACCCTTTAGTCCCGGTTGGTGCCACCAACCGGGACCAAAGGCCTCTTTTTCGGCAGCCCAAAGGGCGGGAAGCTGCGGCCTTTAGTCCCGGTTGGTGGCACCAACCGGGACCAATGCCCCCCCCCCCCCCCCCCCCCCCGTTTAGTCCCGGTTGGAGCCACCAACCGGGACCAAAGGCCCCTATGCTGCCCGCATCGGGGCCAAAGTTTAGTCCCACCTCGCTAGTTGAGATGTGCGCGCAGTGGTTTATAAGCCCCACTACCGCACCACTCTCGAACTCCTCTCTACTGCAGGCTTATGGGCCTACTTGCGACTGCTTTGCTTGATGGGCCTTCTGGGCCTACTGCGGGCCTGAATCCTGGCCCATAGGAGGGATTCAAGTCGTATTCAGGCCGTGGGGGCCCAGTGGGGGGCTTTTTTTGTGTTTTTGTTTTCATTACTTATTGTTGCTATTTTTATTTTTTTCCAATTTTTTTGTTTTGTTTTGTGCATTATTTATTTTCTTTTGTTTTTTCTTTATTTTTAATTCTTTTTGCTTTTAGTTTTAGGAAAATTATAAACTTTACACTTTTTTTGTTTTTTTGTTTTCTTTCTTGCTTTATTTATTTTATTTTGTTTCTACTTGCAACAAAATACTTATTGTTATTTTTTTGTTTTGTTTTCTGCAATATTTATTTTCTTTTGTTTTTTGCTTTATTTTTTAATTCTTTTTGCTTTTAGTTTTAGGAAAATTATAAACGTTCCACTTTTTTTGTTTTTTGTTTTCTTTCTTGCTTTATTTATTTTATTTTGTTTCTACTTACAACAAAATACTTATTGTTGCTATTTTTAATTATTACGAGGGCCGAACCATAAGACATTAAAGCATTTCAAATGAACTCTAAAAAAGTTGGCATGGTATCATAAATTGACCCACACATAGCGTGTGCATGTACAAAACGGACAATGGTATCATACTCGTCAGTTACAAAGTTGGCATGTGTCGGTGTACTAAAGTAGGGGGGTACCTTAGTACCCCGAACTTGTGCACGGGCAGTCGCAGCGACCCGCGGCAGGGCTTGCCGGGCGTCCGCCAAGATCCTCCGCGGCTACTTTGATGCCATTCAAGAACAGAATACTCAAGCTAAAGCCCCGGCAAGAGGAGCTTGCCGGGAAGACCAACCAAGGCCCCGGCAAGAAGAGCTTACCGGGAAGAAAACAAAGGCCCCGGCAAGAGGAGCTTGCCGGGAAAGCCAACCAAGGCCCCGGCAAGAAGAGCTTGCCGGGAAGAAAACAAAGGCCCCGACAAGAGGAGCTTGCCGGGAAAGCCGACCAAGGCGCCTCCAGAAGACTTGCCGCGGCGCCCCGCGCGCCCCGGCAAGGCCCGGCGGCCGGCAAGCTTGCCGGCACAACAAGAAGAAGACCACGGCAAGTCACTTGCCGCGGCAAGATTGCCAACCAAACTCCAGCGCATCCGGTGGCGTGTCATCACAAGGCCATCCCAAAGGCACGTGGCGAGGCACTACGCAGCCATGTGGGGCGAGGTGGCAATCGGAGCTCACAGAGACGCCATCGTGGCAACCGGTGGCTCACTTGACGGTCGCTTCTCTGCACTGTTGGGGCGACCGGATGGGCATTAAATGCCCTTGTTCCCTGCCGCCAGAGTTAGGTAGGGGACACTGTTGGTCACTGTTATACCAACCTGCGTTTTTACCCTTCTACCCCCTCTTCTTACGCTGCCACCTGTTGGTGCCCCCTTAGACTATAAAAGGGAGGCCCATGCGCACGTAGAAGGGGTTCGGTTTTTCGGTTGGTGGGTTTCCATCTTTTGGTTCACCTTGGGACACAGGATTAGGGTTCGAATCAGCACAAACACACCACACCACCGTGCGCTCGCATTCGAGCAAGATCAAATAAAAACACAAAGCAGCAGTAGGAGTTTTATCTCTCCGGAGAGCTCCGAAGCTGGGTAAAAATCGCCCGTCTCCCCCAGCGCGCGCCCGGGACCTCGATCCGCTCTGCGCGCGGCCTCCGCCCCCTCTCCGAACCAGAAAAGGGGCCCCCCGTGCCCCATAGGTGCCCGGCGGCCACGGAAGCAGACCGTGCACCACCCCGACATCTTTGGCGCGCCAGGTAGGGGGTGCGGCGAGGTCGTGAGCATCTTATCCGGTCTCTGCGCACGCTGCATCAACGCCTTCATCAACATGCCACCGAAGAAGAAGCCTTCGGAGGTAGCCGCTCCGTCTACATCGATTCCGCCACCACCGCCGGAGCAAACGGGCGGTGGAGTGGGCGCCGGCGGAAGAGCGGGCGCCGACGGTGGGACTCACATCGTCACCAGATCCAAAAACAAGGCCCCGCAAGCGTCGGCGACCATGCAGACACCGCACCCTTCCTAGGAAGTGCAAGGTCGACAATGCCCCGGTGCTCCAAGCACCGTGCTCGCGTTGGAACAAGGCCAAGCTGGCGGGTCGCGAGACGCTCGAGGTCAGCATGCACGCCCGCATGCTGGCGCGAGCGAGGTACGGTCGACAGGGCGGGGTGTTGCACCTCCCAATCCAGTTGGGAGTCCGAGGACATCCCGTTCCTCGCGCCGCTCGTCGCCACCACCACCCAAGACAGCAGAGGAAGCGCTGGCCCGAGCCCAGCTGCTCCTAGACTACCCTCCGGCGCCGCACAAGATCGACGACTGAAGGATGACCATATACAGTCTCGTCGCCTTCGCCAACGGCGACAAGCCCCGGCAACCGAGCGCATCGAGGCCCCGGCAAGGCGTCCAAGCGCAAGCCGACGTCGACAAGACCGCTGGGGGGGCCACCTCCGTGCACTCCCAGCCCCGAAGGCCAAGATCGCCAGCTCGTCGGATCAACCCCGACGGCGACTCCACCGCGTCGTCGGACCCGCGAACCCGACGCGATCAGCGCCACGTTCTCCAAGAACGGAAGCACGAAGACGCTCGCACCCGCATCGAGTGCAGAAGGGAAACGCGATGACAATCTGACCAGCGTGCTGGGCCCACTGTCGACATGCATGCACTAGGGGAGCCAGGCGACTTGCCGTACGCGGCAGGTTGCCCTGCGTTCACCCGCGAGCTGCGGCAAGTCCAGTGGCCCAAAACCAAGAACTTCAAGCCAGACGTGCCCGAGAAATACGATGGCAGGATACATCCATTGGAGTTCCTCAGCATCTACACCATCGCGGTGCAGGCTGCCGGAGGGCGCGATGAGAAGATCCTCGCCAACTACTTCCCGCTAGTGCTTAAGACCAATGTCAGATCTTGGCTCATGCACTTGCCGGACGGTTCCATCTCTTCGTGGGCGGACCTGTGTCATCAGTTTGTTGGCGCCTTCACGGGTGGCCACAAGCCTCATGGCCAGGAGAGTGACCTCCACTTGCTCGTCCAGAAGGAGGGGGAGCCCCTGCACAAGTACATACAGAGATTCAGCCAGGTGCAACGCAACATCCCAGACGTCCACCCTGCCGCGGTTATCAGCGCCTTTCATCAGAACGTGCGTAACCGAAGGATGAGGGAGGAGATGGCGATGTGCAAGATCAGAGACGTCAGCGAGCTTTATGCTCTGGCCGACAAGTGTGCACGGGCCGAGGAGGGGAGGAAAATCCCCGGAGAGGTTGCAGGAGCAGAAGGATCTGACAGTGAGGATACGGCCCCGGCATGGAAGAGCCGGAGACGGAACAACAGGAAGAGAAAGACTAAGGATGTGCTAGCTGTTGAGCATTCCGGCAACGGAGGCGGCTCCGACAAGGCCAAGGCCGATGACTCTGGCGAGGCTGTGGTGGCCGCCGACAAGCAGGATGGCTCCGGCAAGCGGTATTGCAAGATCCACCGCACCAAGGGCCACGATCTCCAAACCTGCAAGAAAGTCGAAGAGATGGCGGAGCTGCAGAAAGCCGAGTATGAGCGCCGCGATAAGGAGAGAGCCCTGGGAGGTGGCGGAGGATCTGGCTAGAAGCTTCCTGCCCGGGGAGGACACCGCGGCAAAGCCAAGCCTCGGCAAGGATATAGGCCTCCCCGCGGCCGCGACAAGGACGAAGACGAGGATGAGATGGAGGAAGATGAGACCGATGACCAAGAGTTTCAGCAGGCGACAGAGGTGCTGTGCATCGACGGCGGCGCCTCTCTGCACGCCTCGCACCGCCAACTCAAGCAGTGGGTGCGAGAGGTAAACACAGCGGAACCGTCCGTCGAGGCGCGCAAGCCTCTGAAATGGTCCGGCACGCCCATCATTTTCGACGTTGAGGACCACCCTGATCGCATCACTGCACTCGGGTGCTTGCCGATGTTGGTCTCACCAACAATCCGCAACCTCAAGGTCACGAAGATGTTGGTTGACGGGGGGGCCGGCCTGAACCTGATTTCCTCCGCAGAACTCAAGAAGCTCCAGATCCCCGACGACGAGCTCGAAGAAACTAGTACCTTTCAAGGGATAAATCCGGGAAGAAGCAAGCCCAAGGGGAAGATCATGCTGCCAGTGACGTTTGGCAGCAAGCTGAATTTCAGGACAGAGAGGGTCACCTTCGATGTTGCTGATATTCCATTACCCTACAATGGGATACTCGGCCGACCAGCGCTTGCCAAGTTCATGGTAGCCTCTCACTACGCATACAACGTGCTCAAGATGCCTGGCCCGATGAGTGTCATTTCTGTCCAAGGTGACAAGAGGGATGCACTCATCTGCGCCGACGAGATCTACCGGGAAGTAGCAGCCGCAGCAGAGCACGAGCCACTTGCCGCTGAAGCTCCCCGGGGGAAGGAGAAACTCAAGTCCGGCAAGTGCAACCCTGATGCCCACTCCGGCAAGCGCACCTCCCCGGAGTGCTGCGCTGCCGTCGAGAGTGCACCATCGAGCTCCACCGGCAAGTGCAAGAAAGCAAAGGCAGACCCGCCAAGGACCAAGCCCGGCAAGAACAGCTCTGGTACCTGCTCCGGCAAGCACGCCTCCCCGGAGTGACGCGCTACCGTCGAGAATGCACCATCGAGCTTCACCAGCCAGTAGGGCGAAGAAAGCGTCCAGTTTTAAGCTTTTGGATTGTATTCCCTGAGAATCCATACCTTGTACGAAGAACCTATGCGCAGAAGGGTCGAATCGCGGCTAAGTTGCGCCCTTGATCCGTTTCGAGTCCGCTCAACGATGAAAGCGCGCCGCAACTAGCCCGACGAGTTCTTCCTGCCGGAAGCAACAGCGCCAGCGGGCTGCTGATGTCCCGCACTCAGCAAGTGTGTTTGCGCCGGCAGGTTCCCTGAAAGCGCGGGGGGGGGGGGGGGGGTGAAAACGTACAAGGGAGGGAGTCAAGGGAGGAGCGCGGCTTCGCCGGACCGCGGAAGACAGAAAAGCTAAGTCACCCGAGCTTGAGTGCATAGCTCTTTCTTTAGTTTTAAGCACTTATGTTATGTTTCTCGAACGTTCGTCCCTTGTACGAAAAACCCGTGCGCTGAGGAGCCAACTCGTGGTTAAGTTGCGTCCTTGCTTTGTTTTCGAGTCCGCTCAACAATACAAGCGCGCTGCAACTGGCCCGAGCAGGTTTCTTGCCGGGTACAACACCGCCAGCGGGCTACTGACGTTCCGCACTCAGCAAGTGTGTTAGCACCGGCAAGTTCCCTAGAGGCGTAGGGCAAAAACGTATAAGGGATGTAATGAAGTCGAGGATGTAACGTAGCAAGCCTTGCCATGGGACGTCCTTTGTATGAAAAACTTGTGCGCAGAGGAGCTAACTCGTGGTTAAGTTGCGCCCTTGCTTTGTTTTCAAGTCCACTCAACAATGCAAGTGCGCTGCAACTGGCCCGAGGAGGTTTCTTTCCGGGTACAACACCGCCAGCAGGCTGCTGACGTTCCGCACTCAGCAAGTGTGTTAGCGCCGGCAAGTTCCCTAGAAGCGTAGAGTGTAAGCATACGAAGGGCGAAACATGGCGTCGCATTGCCCAACTTGAAGTTACATTGCAAAGAGTAACTTATTACAATGCTGTCTTAGTTATTTTTGTGACTATAATAACAGCGACAAGGAAAAACCAGAAGGGCACACTGGCGAAGAGGCCCCGGCAAGCCAATTTCACTGGGGGCTGCAAGTACCAAGATCCCTATGCGGCAAGTCAGGGTCCCCGGGGGGCTGCGACGCTGGCGGCAAGGACAAAGCAAGGTGCACCGGCGTCTAGGTCTCGGCGGAGCCAAAGTTGCCGGGGGCTGCAAGTACCAAGATTCATCCCCGGCAAGCCAGAGTCGCTGGGGGCTGTAATACCAGATAAGTTTTTCATCCCTCGTCATGCATCCTCTTGTGGGCTGGGGAAAGCGAGGCCGCGTCTCTGAACGATCATGCCTTGTACAAAAAGAATCTGTGCGCGGAGGAACCGGCTCGTAGCTAGTCGCGCACCGACTGTTGTTTCGAGTCCGCTCGACAATTTAGGTGAACTGCGGCTATCCCAACGACAAGGTTTCTTGTCGGTCGCGGCACCGCCGGCAGAGATCCAACTCGTAGCTAGTTGCCTTACTGTCGTTTCGAGTCCGCTCAACGACTTAAGTAAGCCGCGACTAGCTCCGCGACAAGGTTTCTTGTCGGTTGCAGTTCCGTTGCCGACGTTCCGCACTCGGCGCTCACGGCAAGGTGCCCGCGCCGGCAAGTTCCCTAAAAGCGTAGGGTGAAAACGTACAAGGCACACAATCAAGTAAAGGACTTAATCCGGCAAGCTTTCCCCTCTTTTCATTCAAAAACATCCCAATTTAGTGCAAGTCCATGGAGGATGAAAAGCATGATAGAAAGGATTACAAACTTTAAATACAGCTAAGGCCCGAGGGCTTACAAATTAAAAGATAAGATGCCCGTAATCCCTCTCCTGTTTTTCTCTTCAGGAGGTAGGTCAAGGAGGCCCCGGCAAGAGAAGCTTGCCGGGGAGGGCAAAAGAAGCGCCTAGGTGAGCTACGGGTGCCAGAAGACACCAAGAGAACTTCCCGGGGACCGGCCAGGAGCTTGGCGGAGGCGGAGGCGCCGGAGGCAGAGCTCGAAGACGGGGCGGCAGGACGTCAGCACGCTGTCGAGGGCACCTCGCCCTCGTACTCCGACTTGACGGCCTTGCCGCCACCCCTCTTCCTCTTCCGCCGCCTCCCTACGCCAGTCGCCCAAGGAGACGGCCCCGGGGAGTTCAGAAGGCCGGCGACCCGGATGACGGGGTCGCAGGTGGCGCGTGCGAGGCGGCGTCCGACGCCTAGTCGGACCCGCCGTCATCGTCGTCGCTGTCGCTCCCCTCCTCGTCACTCTCGCTCGAGGAGGGACCTTCGCTATCGGAGGAGCTGTCCACGCAGCATCTCGCCCGGATGCCGGAGTCCCCGAAGACCTTGACGGCGAGAAGGTTTCCCTCCATTAACTTAAAATGGAGGGTAAACCCCGCCGTCAAGCTATGGATGCGGGCGAACGTCTTCCACCCTCGATCGAAGTACATCACGCCGGGGGCTGGGGATACGACACTAACTCGAGTGCCGCTGATCCCGCAGCCCCTCATGCGTAACTCCAGCATCTCGAGCGGGTCCGGTTCCATCGCACTCGCGAACGGAGCCGGGAGCCGGAGGCGTCGACGAGGCGCCCGGCGCAGCTTGACGAAGAACTCCCAGGGGTCGTCCCCAATGTGGACCGCCTCGAGGGGAGGAGCCGCCGGCGGAGACGGGGGTGGCGCACCACCCCGGCCGCCTCTCCCCCGAGCGCCTCGGCCACGCCCACGACCTCGTCCTCGGCCTCGCCCTCTCCCTCTTCCCCTCGCGGCCGGCTCCGCCACCGCCGGGGTGAGAGAGGGAAGGATGCGCTGTCTGGCGGCAACTCTCGCCGCCACCGACGAAGGGCCAGGGTTCCCTTTCTCCATGGCGAGTGGGAGAAACGGGAGCAGAAGTTAAAAAGAAAAGAAGGAGACGAAGGAGTGTGGGTTTCTGCGCCCCCCCCCCCCCTGCCCTTTATAAAGGAGCAGGGTGGGAGCCCGGCTGCCCCGCTCGGCGAATCAAGGCATAGGAGAGCGGGAAATCGGGGCCGGCCCGCTGCCTCTGCTCACGCCGCCCCGGATTCCCCAATCTCACCGTCCGTGACCCCAAGCGCATGGGAGCCGCGTGGCAGGGATGCAGCGCCGAGTGGACGGGTGAGGCGGCCTCGCCCCACCCCGTGAGCATGGGAGCGGACGCCTCAAAAGCCGCGCACTGGCCCCGTCCAGTAAATGCATCACGCCCCCACGCCTACCTCCGTTTAGGTAGGAGGTCGTGGGCCGTCCCCTTCATCATGGTTGGATGCATGCTCGTGAGGCTCAGCCCCGCACGCGCCGCCCACGTCGCCCACGATGCCGCGATCGACGCGTGCCGTTGCGGGAGGACGCGGTGGACACGGAGTTCGATTCTGTGTGGACCCAGGCCACGCGTGCCCGTGCACAGTTTTGGGCCTGGCCCAACAACGCTCGGCACCGTGTATGGCCCAGGCCCGGGGGCTTCTGTCGGTGTACTAAAGTAGGGGGGTACCTTAGTACCCCGAACTTGTGCACGGCCAGTCACAGCGACCCACGGCAGGGCTTGCCGGGCGTCCGCCAAGATCTTCCGCGGCTACTTTGATGCCATTCAAGAACAGAATACTCAAGCTAAAGCCCCGGCAAGAGGAGCTTGCCGGGAAGACCAACCAAGGCCCCGGCAAGAAGAGCTTACGGGGAAGAAAACAAAGGCCCCGGCAAGAGGAGCTTGCCGGCAAAGCCAACCAAGGCCCCGGCAAGAAGAGCTTGCCGGGAAGAAAACAAAGGCCCCGGCAAGAGGAGCTTGCCGGGAAAGCCGACCAAGGCGCCTCCAGAAGACTTGCCGCGGCACCCCGCGCGCCCCGGCAAGGCCCGGCGGCCGGCAAGCTTGCCGGCACAACAAGAAGAAGACCACGGCAAGTCACTTGCCGCGGCAAGATTGCCAACCAAACTCCAGCGCATCCGGCGGCGTGTCATCACAAGGCCATCCCAAAGGCACGTGGCGAGGCACTACGCAGCCATGCGGGGCGAGGTGGTAATCGGAGCTGACAGAGACGCCATCGTGGCAACCGGTGGCTCACTTGACGGTCGCTTCTCTGCACTGTTGGGGCGACCGGACGGGCATTAAATGCCCTTGTTCCCTGCCGCCAGAGTTAGGTAGGGGACACTGTTGGTCACTGTTATACCAACCTGCATTTTTGCCCTTCTACCCCCTCTTCTTATGCTGCCACCAGTTGGTGCCCCCTTAGACTATAAAAGGGAGGCCCATGCGCACGTAGAAGGGGTTCGGTTTTTCGGTTGGTGGGTTTCCATCTTTCGGTTCACCTTGGGACACAGGATTAGGGTTCGACTCACCACACACACACCACACCACCGTGCACTCGCATTCGAGCAAGATCAAATAAAAACACAAAGTAGCAGTAGGAGTTTTATCTCTCCGGAGAGCTCAGAAGCTGGGTAAAAATCGCCCGTCTCCCCCAGCGCGCGCCCGGGACCTCGATCCGCTCTGCGCGCGGCCTCCGCCCCCTCTCCGAACCAGAAAAGGGGCCCCCCGTGCCCCATAGGTGCCCGGCAGCCACAGAAGCAGACCGTGCGCCACCCCGACAGCATGGTATCATCATAATAGTTGCGAGAGAAAGTCTTCACTTTTTCTTCGCTTGTGTCATTTGCTTATTGCGCCGTAACCATGGATAATCTTCATCGTTTATCAGGATGCTGGGGTCAGCCTTGAATTTAAAGGGAGGAATTTCATGAAACTTTTCATAATCTTCAGACATGTCTGTCTTGTCCTCCACTCCCACGATGTCCCTTTTTCCTGAAAGAACTATGTGGCGCTTTGGCTCATCGTATGATGTATTCGCTTCCTTATCTTTTCTCTTTCTCGTCTGGTAGACATGTCCTTCACATAGATAACCTGTGCCACATCATTGGCTAGGACGAACGGTTCGTCAGTGTACCCAAGATTTTTCAGATCCACTGTTGTCATTCCGTACTGTGGGTCTACCTGTACCCCGCCCCCTGACACATTGACCCATTTGCACTTAAACAAAGGGACCTTAAAATCATGTCCGTAGTCAAGTTCCCATATGTCCACTATGTAACCATAATATGTGTCATTTCCCCTCTCGGTTGTTGCTTCAAAGCGGACACCGTTGTTTAGGTTGGTGCTCTTTTGATCTTGGTCAATCGTGTAAAATGTATTCCCATTTATCTCGTATCCTTTCCAAATCAATACAGTCAAAGATGATCCCCTGGATAACAAGTACAACTCATCACAAACAGTGTTGTCACCTCTGATACGTGCTTCCAACCAACTGCTGAAAGTCCTGATGTGTTCACATGTAATCCAGTCGTCGCACTGCTCCGGGTGTTTGGAGCGCAGACTGTTCTTGTGTTCATCGACATACGGGGTCACCAAGGTAGAGTTCTGTAGAACTGTGTAGTGTGCTTGAGACCAAGAATATCCGTCCCTGCATATTATTGAGTCCCTTCCAAGCGTGCCTTTTCCAGTCAGTCTCCCCTCATACCGCGATTTAGGGAGACCTATCTTCTTAAGGCCAGGAATGAAGTCAACACAAAACCTGATGACATCCTCTGTTTGATGGCCCATGGGATGCTTCCTTCTGGCCTAGCGCGGTTACGGACATATTTCTTTAGGACTCCCATGAACCTCTCAAAGGGGTACATATTGTGTAGAAATACGGGGCCCAGAATGACAATCTCGTCAACTAGATGAACTAGGACGTGCGTTATGATATTGAAGAAGGATGGTGGGAACACCAGCTCGAAACTGACAAGACATTGCACCACATCACTCCTTAGCCTTGGTATGATTTCTGGATTGATCACCTTCTGAGATATTGCATTGAGGAATGCACATAGCTTCACAATGGCTAATCGGACGTTTTCTGATAGAAGCCCCCTCAATGCAACCGGAAGCAGTTGCGTCATAATCACGTGGCAGTCATGAGACTTTAGGTTCTGAAACTTTTTCTCTGCCGTATTTATTATTCCTTTTATATTCGACGAGAAGCCAGTCGGGACCTTCATACTAAGCAGGCATTCAAAGAAGATTTCCTTCTCTTCTTTGGTAAGAGCATAGCTGGCAGGACCTTCATACTGCTTTGGAGGCATGCCGTCTTTTTCGTGCACACATTGCAGGTCCTCCCGTGCCTCAGCTGTATCTTTTGTCTTCCCATACACGCCCAAGAAGCCTAGCAGGTTCACGCAAAGGTTCTTCGTCACGTGCATCACGTCAATCGAAGAGCGGACCTCTAGGTCTTTCTAGTAGGGTAGGTCCCAAAATATAGATTTCTTCTTCCACATGGGTGCGTGTCCCCCAGCGTCACTCGGAACAGCATGTCCGCCAGGACCCTTTCCAAAGATTACGTGTAAATCATTGACCATAGCAAGTACGTGATCACCGGTACGCATGGCGGGCTTCTTCCGGTGATCTGCCTCGCCTTTGAAATGCTTACCTTTCTTTCGACATTGATGGTTGGTCGGAAGAAATCAACGATGGCCCAGGTACACATTCTTCCTGCAGCTTGCCAGGTATATACTATCGGTGTCAAGTAAACAGTGCGTGCATGCGTGGTATCCCTTGTTTGTCTGTCCTGAAAGGTTACTGAGAGCGGGCCAATCGTTAATGGTCACGAACAGCAACGCCTTTAGGTTAAATTCCTCCTGTTTGTGCTCATCCCATGTACGTACACTGTTTCCATTCCACAGCTCTAAAAGTTCTTCAACTAATGGCCTTAGGTACACATCAACGTCATTGCCGGGTTGCTTAGGGCCTTGGATGAGAACTGGCATCATAATGAACTTCCGCTTCATGCACATCCAAGGAGGAAGGTTATACATACATAGAGTGACGGGCCAGGTGCTGTGATTGCTGCTCTGCTCCCCGAAAGGATTAATGCCATCCGCGCTTAAAGCAAACCATACGTTCCTTGGCTCACTTGCAAACTCATCCCAGTACTTTCTCTCGATTTTTCTCCACTGCGACCCGTCAGCGGGTGCTCTCAACTTCCCGTCTTTCTTACGGTCCTCACTGTGCCATCGCATCAACTTGGCATGCTCTCCGTTTCTGAACAGACGTTTCAACCGTGGTATTATAGGAGCATACCACATCACCTTCGCAGGAACCCTCTTCCTGGGGGGGCTCTCCGTCAACATCACCAGGGTCATCTCGTCTGATCTTATACCGTAATGCACCACATATCGGGCATGCATTCAGATCCTTGTACGCACCGCGGTAGAGGATGCAGTCATTAGGGCATGCATGTATCTTCTGCACCTCCAATCCTAGAGGGCATACGACCTTCTTTGCTGCGTATGTACTGTCGGGCAATTCGTTATCCTTTGGAAGCTTCTTCTTCAATATTTTAAGTAGCTTCTCAAATCCTTTGTCAGGCACAGCATTCTCTGCCTTCCACTGCAGCAATTCCAGTTCGGTACCCAGCTTTGTGTTGCCATCTTCGCAATTGGGGTACAACCCTTTTTTGTGGTCCTCTAGCATGCGATCGAACTTCAGCTTCTCCTTTTGACTTTCGCATTGCGTCCTTGCATCGACAATGACCTGGCGGAGATCATCATCATCGGGCACATCGTCTGGTTCCTCTTGATCTTCAGCAGCTTCGCCCGTTGCAGCATCATCGTGCACACCGTTTGGTTCCTCTTGATCTTCAGGAGCATCACCGTATTCAGGGGGCACATAGTTGTCATCGTACTCTTCTTCTTCGCCATCTTCCATCATAACCCCTATTTCTCCGTGCCTCGTCCAAACATTATAGTGTGGCACGAAACCCTTGTAAAGCAGGTGGGTGTGGAGGATTTTCTGGTCAGAGTAAGACTTCGTATTCCCACATACAGGGCATGGACAGCACATGAAACCATTCTGCTTGGTTGCCTCAGCCACTTCGAGAAAATCATGCACGCCCTTAATGTACTCGGAGGTGTGTCTTGAACCATACATCCATTGCCAGTTCATCTGCGTGCATTATATAATTAAGTGACCAAATTAATAGAAGTTCATCATCACATTAAAACCAAAGTACATACATAGTTCTCATCTAACAACATAAAGCTCTGCAGAGCATCTAAACTAATTAAACCATACACTGAAACTATGTAAAACATTTCAATGCGAAAACAAATGCGATCATAGTCGCAACCAATGTAACAACTGATCCAACGGCATAATGATACCAAGCCTCGGTATGAATGGCATATTTTCTAATCTTTCTAATCTTCAAGCGCATTGCATCCATCTTGATCTTGTGATCATCGACGACATCCGCAACATGCAACTCCAATATCATCTTCTCCTCCTCAATTTTTCTAATTTTTTCGTTCAACAAATTGTTTTCTTCTTCCACTAAATTTAACCTCTCGACAATAGGGTCGGTTGGAATTTCCGGTTCAACAACCTCCTAGATAAATAAAATCTATGTCACGTTGGTCGGCATAATTGTCATAAACAATAAATGAACCAATAGTTATGAAAAGATAATATATACCACATTTGAATCATAGACAGGACGAGGGCCGACGGGGGCGGATACCAAAGCCATCGCACTATATAAGATGCAATAATAAAAGTAAGAAAATTATACAAGTATCTATATAAACATACAAGTAAGAGTTTTTTTTCCTTTCAGAAAGAAGATAAGAACAAGAGGCTCACCACGGTGGTGCCGGCGACGTGGGCGATCGACGGCGGTGAAGACGGGGACGGGACGTGACGGACCGCTAAACCTAGACAAATATTGAGAAAAATGGAGCTTGGAGGTGGATCTTGGAGAGGAGAAAGCTTAAGTAGTGTGGCTCGGGCATTCCATCGAACACCTCGTGTGCATAGGAGGTGAGCTAGAGCAACACAAAGCTCTCTCCTCGCCGGCCACGAAAAACTTAGCAGTGAGAGTGCTCTGCTCGCGGGGTACATATAGGCAATTAATTGGTCCTGGTTCGTGGCATGAACCGGGACTAAAGGGAAGCCTTTGGTCCCGGTTCATTCCCCCAACCGGGACCAATGATGGTGGGCCAAGAGCAAGGCACATTGGTCCCGGTTCGTCCCGCCAACCGGGACCAAAAGGTCCAGACGAACCGGGACCAATGGCCCACGTGGCCCGGCCGGCCCCCGAGGCTCAAGAACCGGGTCCAATGCCCCCATTGGTCCCGGTTCTGGATTGAACCGGGACTAATGGGCTGGACCGGCCTGGACCATTGCCCTCTTTTCTACTAGTGTACCCAGGTCCCTTGCCACATGGGAGGACCCAGCGGAGCTTCAGCAGGGTTTGCCAACATTGACGGCTTGGGGGCAAGCCGCAGCTCAAGGGGGGGGGGGGGGGGGGGGGGGGAGATTGTCACGTCACCCAGGAGTGCCGCACTGAACCAGAAGGATCTGGAGGACTAGTGGGTCCCAAAGACATCGACACATAAGAGGCTGGAAGCCTGAGGAGTGAATCAATGGACCAAGTCATCTATCGACAGCTATAGCATGCATTGGGTGGACTTGTATAAGTAGGCGTGTGTCTGGCGTGGTGAGGTATCGATTATTGTATCAACTTGGACCGGAAGCTGATCTTCCTTGGCCTCCACGTTATCTCTTCAACTAGCTTTCCCTCAATGTTCTTATCCCTTGCTCCTCCTCCCAGATCTGATCCCTAGGGGTACGTCACACCAACGCGTGAGAAAAAGCACATTGGCCGACCGTGTTGGACCGTGCGTTCCAAATTTTCCACATGCATACTATTTGGTTTCTACTGCAGCATGTGGCTTGGTTGTCACTAGTACTAGCGAACTACCATTTTCTTATTTTCACACCCCACCCCTATAGTACGTTGGCATTTTTTTATTTGTACGGTCAAAAGTGGGAGAGGTGTTTAATTTAAACAATACAGACAGTCGAGGGTTGTGTTATAGTAACTCGTGTTATAGTTCAGCGGGGTAATTTTAACTTTGTGGTTAGTTGGGGTTGTGATATGGACTTGTCGCATTACAGTACTGTAAGGCCCCGCGGGTTCGGTAAATATAACACTTCTACCTATAAGGTATAGTAACAAAGCCAAGTCCTACCCGCAACGTACACTTTCATACATACACCACTAGTATATTCCACGGGGTTAAACACTCTCGATTATCATTACAAAGCACAACGGAAGCATAAAAGAGGGGCTTCCCCTTCCCAACATTACCCACCATTTGTGGGAGGATGCCCACAAGGAACACCCCCCCCCCCCCCCCCCCCCCCCACACACACACACACACCATGGCCGATTTTGGGACTGCCCCCAAGGAGGCCCACCTCCAACATGTCTCCTCTATTTGTGGGGCTTGCCCCCCCACCATGGGGGGGGGGGGGGACCAATTTCCACCAAAAGGGGGCTGCCCCCTAAAGGAGGCGCCTCCATAAAACCAGCCCGTGAAATGTCGGATCATGTCCCCTCACGATGGGACAAGATGTTTTACGCACGCGTTTTCTCCAAAAAAACGGCTGGACCCAGAAATTTTCTGGCACCCTCCAAAATAATTATAGACGCATTCTGAAACATTTCTGGTATTATGGTTTTGTTCCGAAACATTTCTGGTTTCTCTAAAACACTTCCGTTTTCTCCAAAACACTTCCGGTTTTCTCTCCAAAAAAAATTTGGTTTATCTTAGACTCCTATCCTAGTATTCAATAGATAGAAGACCATTAAGTGTGTGACCCTGTAGGTTCGGTGAAATATAGACATGACCAGAACTCTTTCTAATCAATGATCAATTGCAGGACCATGGACATCCATATTGATCCCTATACCCACACCAATGAATATTCGAGTGAACCTTTAGAAACCGTATGTTGTTCTTGTTGCTTCGTGATATGTTACAAATACTCGAGGTGTCATTTATTGGCATTCTCGTGAATCAACAACTTGTCCACCATGTCGGTTACCTGATTACCAGTTTTGTTCTCTTTTCTCGTTCCCGCGTCCTGGCATCCCTGTGTTTGGCCAGACAATGATGGAACTGTAACATCGAGAGGGCCCTAAGAATATCTCTCCATCATTGGAGAAGCAAATCCCAATCTTGAGCTGCCTAGTTCCTTGTCATACTTTCTCATGAACCTGTAAGCCGCCGTAATAGCCGTCCTCTTACAGATGACATTAACAAACCCCAAAGTTCATAACCAAGTACGAAGGAACTCAATACTCTCATGGTCTAAGGAATTATGCAGACATTTATTTTTCTTTGTGTTATAATCCAGTAACTTGTGACGAATGTATCTCATAGCATAACATCAATTGGGTCAATTCAACACAACTGTTCTTCTAACGTTGTGCCCTCAAAGTTGATGGCATATAGTCATGCCCATGCTCAAGAAAACAGAATCATCAGAACACTTGAGCTAGTCTTAGAGGCAAGACTAGGAATATATTTATCCGTTCATTATTCCACACATGCACATGAGTTTCCCTCCGAGCCTCGTTCTTCTTGCACACTCGAGAATCATTGTAGTTATAGTATGGAACATAAACTACAATTACAAACTTGGAGATAAATAATAACTATAGTCATTGCCTAAAGGGCACATCTCCTACATATTCCACTATTGCTATCACCGGTGCCGTGGAATTGTGATGGCAGATGTCCTAACAGAAGGACTTAGTCGTGGAGCCATCGCAACTAGGAAGCTTAAAGGGGTTAAACGGGACAAAGGACACAGGGTTTATACTGGTTCGGCCCCTTGAGGTGAAGGTAAAAGCCTACGATCCAATTTTGGGTGGTATTGCTTAAGTCTCGATTAACAGGGAGCGAATCCGCTTGACCTATTTCTCGATCTGGGGTTACTTGCCCTGAACCGCTGTCGGGTCGTCCCTTTATATACAAAGATCGACGCCCAGCAGCTCATAGAGTCTCGGCAGGCTCATAAACAGTGTCCGGCTTGGTGACTATCTATTCTTGCCTTACAATATAAGGCATACATATATGGCGGTTTATCTCTACAGGCCTTAACTCGCCATTGGGCCTTGGGCCTTTAACTGAACCGCCATCTTCAAGTATCTTCGTGGGCTTTGTAATAGTGAATCGCCATAGGTATGACCCGGCCCCTCCTGGGCGGGTCATGCCTAATAGTTATATCCCCAATGAGGGAGTCCTGGATTAGGGGGTGTCCGGATGGACGGACTAAGACCTTTGGCCGGACTCCCGGACTATGAAGATACAAGATTGAAGACTACGTCCCGTGTCCGGATGGAACTTTCCTTGGCGTGGAAGGCAAGCTTGGCGATACGATATGAAGATCTCCTCCCATTGTAACCGACTCTGTGTAACCCTAGCCCTCTCCGGTGTCTATATAAACCGGAGAGTTTTAGTCCATAGGACGAACAACAATCATACCATAGGCTAGCTTCTAGGGTTTAGCCTCTCTTATCTCGTGGTAGATCTACTCTTGTACTACCCATATCATCAATATTAATCAAGCAAGAGTAGGGTTTTACCTCCACCGTGAGGGACCGAACCTGGGTAAAAACATCGTGTCCCTTGTCTCCTGTTACCATCCTCCTAGACGCAAGTTCCAGACCCCCTACTCGAGATCCGCCAGTTTTGACACCGACATTGGTGCTTTCATTGAGAGTTCCTCTGTGTCATCACCGTTAGGAAGGATGCCGCACCCCGTCTTTAAAGACGGCGCCGTTGCTAAAGGAGCTTTGGGTGTCGTCCAAACTCTCCGGCTAGGCAGGTTTTTGATGACCGCCTGTTCGGCCGCCGCGCCGACGATGACCTCTCGGGCCATCGAAAGCAATCTTCACATCAGCTCGGAGCTTGCCGAGCAGTTAGATCCGACGGAGCTCCTCTCCCTGAACGAGCTCTTGGATCGCATTGCGGCCCTGGGAGTCACTACAGATTACGGCCAAATTGGGCTTAAACCCGATCAGAGAGAGATCGACTCTCCCCAGGTCACCCATCATGTCAAAGTGGTGGAAGAACAATGCGGCGAGTCTTCGCCCGCCCTAAGGACCAGATGTGTCCGGATTCCCGATCCCTCCAAGCCGGACACCCGTGGAGGGGAGGATGTTGCCCAAACCCTGAACCTAAAGACAGGCAGCAGGCCTGATTCGTTGAATAATGTCCAAGAAAGCAAGCTTCTGAATTCGGAAACCTCTTGGCCCCTGAATCTTACATCGGGCAAGGTTCCGGATTTAAATCCAGCCGCCCACCCAACTATGCGGGATTTAACCCAAATACGGCAAGAGCCCGTGGAAACAGTACACCACTAATGGGCCAGATTCCTCCGGGTTATGAACAGGATAAAGGACTACCACGAGAAAGAAGCAATTTCACTCTTTTGTAACAACTGCACGGACATTGGAATTCTCAACGCCATAAGTCGCCGCGAAATTACACGATTCGCCGACTTGACATCCATAGTACGAAAGTATTGTGCGACTGAAAGCGTTCGGAAAACCGAAGATAAATTCTGGGACTATCCGGCCCCGAATACAACACGAGTCCGAAACAAAAGGGCGCATTATCGCCAGGCATCTGAGCCAAACATCAAAAAACAAAAACCCTCTACAGTGTATGGGACCGTACTGGAGGGATGGCTCAATGGACCCTGTAAAATCCATCATTCAGGGGAAGCCACACCAACTCATAGCCTTAGAGCATGTTGGATACTCCGGCAGGTGGCCCGAAGTGGCGAGGACCTTCTAACTCCAGCACCCGAAGAATATCTCCCCAGAAATGCCAGTACGGTGTCGACAGTCTTTGAGACCTTCACATCAAACAATGCGAGGAAACGAACACTCCGCAACCTTGCCGAGGTCTACCAAGTAGCAACAATAAACCCATGGAGTGACACGGCTATTACCTTTAATGCCAGTGACGAACCTAAATTCCGGACAGCCCGAGCACCAGCCGCATTGGTCCTCAGTCCGATAGTGGACGGCTTCCGACTTACAAAGGTACTTATGGACGGTGGCAGCAGACTCAACCTCATCTACGAGGAAACCCTGCAAAAAATGGAAATTGACTGGAGCCGCATTGAGCGAAGAAACACAACCTTTAGAGGAATAACTCCAAGCTGGGAAGCGTGCTGTTCAGGAAAAATCACACTGGATGTGGTGTTCGGCACGCCGGATAATTATAGATCCGAGGAGGTCACGTTTCAAGTGGCCCCGTTCAGCAGTGGATACCACGCTCTGCTAGGGCGGGAAGCATTTACAATTTTCCAAGCCATACCCCATTACGGGTACATGAAGCTCAAAATGCCTGGACCCAACGGAATCATCACTCTCGCAAGTGATCCGGACATAGCGCTCCGCGCCGAAAACAAGACAGCCGCACTGGCCCTGGAGGCATTATCCGAGGCCCTAGCGGCGAGGAACTAACTGCGTTGCGCTCCACGGTGGACAGGAACGATGTGATACTAGACAAGAGATCCAAGTCCACCTCTTTCAAACCAGCGGACGAAATAGTCAAATTCTAAGTCCATCCAACGGACCCTACAAAAACGACCTCCATCGGGGCACAACTAAAACCCGATGTAGACGCCGCACTCAGAGAATTCCTACGAGAAAATTGGGACATTTTTGCCTGGCACCCCTCAGATATGCCAGGAATCCCACGCAGGCTGGTTGAGCACAGCCTGAACATCCTAAAAGGGTTTAAACCCGTCAAGCAGACTCTACAGCGTTTTTCCGAACCCAAGAGACAAGCCATGGGAGAGGAGCTAGCAAAACTGCTGGAAGCCGGATTCATCAGAGACATAAAACATCCGGACTGGCTAGCAAACCTGGTGATGGTACCAAAGAAGGACAAATCTTGGCTCCTATGTGTCGATTTCAAAGACCTAAATAAGGCCTGCCCAAAGGACCCTTTCCCACTCCCCCGAATTCATCAAATCATCGACGCCACCGCAGGACACGACTCATTGTGTTTCCTAGATGCATACTCTGGCTACCACCAAATCAAGATGGCAGAGTCAGACCAAGCCGCAATGGCATTCATCACCCCATACGGCCTATTCTGTTTCAACACGATGCCCTTCGGGCTCAAAATCACCGGTGCAACATATCAGCGCATGATTCAGACATGCCTGAACAACCAGATCGGAAAAATAGTTGAAGCATACGTAGATGACGTGGTGGTCAAAACAAAACACGTCGATACTCTAGTAGATGACTTGAGGCTCACGTTCGACAATCTCCGAACATATGACATTAAGCTCAACCCGGAAAAATGCTTTTTCGGCGTACCAGCCGGAAAGCTCTTGGGCTTCATCGTATCCGGTAGAGGAATTGAAGCAAACCCAGCCAAGATCCGAGCTCTGTCACAATTGGATACCCCAAAGGACCTCAAACAAATACAAAAATTGACAGGATGCATGGCGGCTCTAAGCCGCTTTCTCTCCCACTTAGGAGAAAGGGCATTACCCCTCTATCGCCTCCTGCGGCGCACCGAACACTTCGAGTGGACGGATGCCGCCACGGCCGGACTCGAAGAAATAAAAGCCATACTGGCAACAAATACAGTCTTGGCCACGCCCAACATGGGCGAACCAATGCTATTATACATCGCGGCAACCCATCAAGTTGTAAGCACGGTGCTCGTCGTTGAACGAGAAGCGAACGGACACAAGTTCCCCCTCCAAAAACCAGTGTACTACGTGTCCTCTGTACTAACTCCATGCAAGTCATGGTACCCGCATTATCAAAAGATAGCGTACGCGGTGTTCATGGCATCCCGAAAGTTGCGACACTACTTTCAAGAGTGCTCAATAACGGTGGCATCTGAAGTACCCTTTAATGATATTATAAACAACCGCGACGCAACGGGCCGAATTGCCAAATGGGCCATCGAGCTCCTCCCGTTCGACATAACTTACAAGCCAAGGCGAGCTATTAAGTCGCGGGTTTTGGCCGACTTCATCGCCGAATGGACTGAAGCCGAACTCCCTAAAGAGTACGACGCATACTCCAATTGGATCATGCACTTCAACGGCTCCAAAATGTTGGCTGGCCTGGGGGATGGCGTCGTTCTGACGTCCCCAACCGGAGATACAGTTCAATACGTACTTCAGATAATGTACACGGATTCCAACAACGCAGCCGAATACAAGGCCCTTCTACATGGTCTCCGGATGGCAGTCTCCATGGGCATTCAGCGCCTAGAGGTCTGCGGGGATTCAAACCTTGCAATATCCCAAATAAATGGAGACTTCCACGCCAAGGATCCGAAAATGGTAGCTTACCGCAATGCCATCTTAAGGATGTCAGCTCAGTTTGAGGGGCTCGAATTTCATCACATAGCCCGGGAAAATAACCAAGCAGCAGACGTGTTGGCACGCATTGGCGCCAAGCGCGAGGCCGTCCCTCCCAACATCTTCCTAGAGAGGTTGTTCAAGCCATCCGTATCATGGGAAGGAGAGTCCGGAAACAATAGCCCGGAGACAACCACACTGCCCCTCATCGAACATTCTGACACAGTTGGGGGCTCCGCCAACGAAACAACGCCGTCAGCCCATGCAATAATGGCAGTCATTGCCCCTTGGACAGAACCATTCCTAGCCTACCTAACTAGGCAGGAACTTCCCGAGGACCAAAACGAGGCCCGCTGCATAGTGCGGCGATCTAAAGCCTACAAAGTCCACGAGGGAGAGCTTTACAAGAAAAGCACAACCGGAGTCCTTCAAAGGTGTATCTCCAAAGAGGAAGGGCGAGACCTTTTGGCTGAAATTCATGTCGGACTCGGCGGGCACCATGCCGCAGCCCGGGCCCTTGTAAGCAAGGCCTTCCGTACCGGATTTTATTGGCCAACGGTCCGGGCAGATGCTCAGGACTTAGTGCAACGATGTGTTGGTTGCCAGTTATTCGCCAACCAAAGCCACATGCCGCCTACCGCCCTACAAACTATACCCATTACCTGGCCTTTTGCGGTCTGGGGGCTTGACATGGTTGGACCCCTTAAAGGAGGAACCCACAAGCAAAAATATCTACTGGTCATGGTGGACAAATTCACCAAATGGATAGAAGCCAAGCCTGTAAAAACGGCCGAATCTGGACCAGTGATCGACTTCATATCCGGGATCGTACACCGTTACGGCGTCCCCCACAGCATCATAAACGACAACGGCACAAACTTCACGGCCGATGAAGTCAAACTTTGGTGCAAAAACGTGGGCATCAAGCTCTACTACGCTTCAGTCTATCACCCTCAAACTAACGGTCAAGTCGAATGGGCCAACGGTCTCATTATCAGCGGCATCAAACCCATACTAGTGCGATCCCTCAAGGAATCTAACACGCACTGGGTAGAGGAGCTTGACTCCGTACTCTGGGGGCTGTGGACCACGCCGAATCGCACTACCGGATTCACACCATTTCTTATGGTATACGGCGCAGAGGCAGTACTGCCATGCGACATAATCCATGACTCGCCTCGAGTGCGCATGTACGAAGAAAGAGAAGCCGAGCTCGATCGGCAGGACAGCTTGGATGCATTGGAAGAGGAGCACGACGTGGCAAAAGCTCGTTCTGGATTCTATCAACAACAGGCTCGAAGTTACCAAGCAGAGAAGTACGGGCCAAAACTTATAACGTTGGCGAACTAGTTCTACGCCTGCCGGACAAGAAAAAGGATAAATTAAAGCCCAAATGGGAAGGCCCCTTCATAATCGACCAAATACTGACTGGCGGAGCGTACCGTCTGCGAAACGCTTCGGACAGCCGACTCGAGCCGAACCCATGGAACGCAGCATGCCTACGAAGACTCTACGCCTAGCACCGGACGCCGTGTTCGTTTCCTTCCTCTGTCTCTTTGTTTTATTTATTTTTTATTTTTTTATTAGTTTTCCGGGATTTTGTTCCTTCTCCCTACCCTTTTTCTTCTCCCAAGCCCTTAGGGGCTTGCCTATGCATTGTTCGCACATACCCGACGCGCTACCCGCGCTCATAATACTTGGGGGCTTCTTTACCAAGAAGTTTATATAAAACGGGCCTCATACCCAAAACATGTGTGACACTTCCGCATGAACCTTTTATACACCACTATATGCATCGATATGACTTAAGTTTTGGCCAAGCTGGGTTGCCTGGCTCCTGTGCTTACCCCTACGTTCACGTTCATTCGGCTAGGTGGTAAAGGGAGCACCTCTACGATTGTTACTGCCGGGTCAGCCAGATGTGTACCTCAGACTGGATGAAGCCGAAAGCTAGCGTTCTTAAGGGAATATTCGGTTGGTGAACTAAAAGATGATCTTTCGTATTTATTCATCTGCCCCCAGATGCTTTTCTGCTCTTTCTGGCAGTTCGGACATGCACTTTAGGGCATGCCTCCCATGGAAAGGAACCCCTAACGGAACTATTCTCCCTGGAAGATGTTTCTTACTAACCATGTAATATAACATAACTAGTTGGGCACTTGTCTGCTAAAGCACTTATGACCCCTACGCCTTGTCTCCATGCATGCCCCGGTTCTTACATAATCGAGAGGTTATTCGGACACACTCCGGACTATAGGGTCTAGAGGTCAAAGCGAAAAGGTCCGCAATGACAAACGATCTACAATCCGGCTAGAAGGCATTCTTTATGTCATTTTAAATTACAGAGTCAATCCGACTCGACATTTTCTTCTTCAATACCATCCATCAGGCAGTCTAATTTACAGTCCTGTTGGGAATACTTTGCAGCCAGCTGCACCTGGCCATATGCTAAGCTGACTGGGATATCCTTTCCATCTGGACCTATAGGGCCGACCTTGGCCATGTGGTTTGGGTCAGCCTTCGTGTACCGAGTCTTCACCATGGCCCAGGCCTCCCTGGCACCTTGACGGCAAGCCGATACCTTCCACAACCGGAAGCGCTGCCGCACTCCCTCCAGCTTCTTTGTAAGCTCCTCAAGGCCTTCGGGCACGGAGAGGGACGGCCACATAGCCTGGATGACGCTTCGCATTGCCTGTCGAACTCGTTCGTGTAGTTGTAATAGCTCGGGCAGAAGGTCTCCCATTGAACCGGGCATTTCCTCCGCAGGACGACCTGTCAGCAGACCTACAGACATAGCTCTGTCAATCGACTTCCTCGCCGAATTATTTTTTCGAAGATTCGTTCAAGCACTTACTAAAAATGCCGCGTCAAAGTCGCCGATTCTCCTTCACGGCAGAAGACAGCTGAATACGAACATCTTTCAGTTCCTCGCCTAGCTGGGTATTGGCGTCTTGAATCTTGTTCTTCTCTTGCCTCACCCTCGTCAGCACGCTCTCGCCAGCCTTTAGTTGGCGTAGGAGTTGTTGCTTGTCCGGATTTACTCCGGCTCCATCTGCACTATTATCATCAGGGTTGCACACCTGCCGCATTTCAAAACGGAATTATCTTTCGAAGCATATATTACCTGCGGGCGTCCCCTTGGCATTTTCGAAAGTGGCCAGTGCGGCCTCGAGCTGGGCCTTGCACTCGTCAAGCTCCAGGGACAATTGCGTATTCTTCTTTGTAAGACACTGTATAGCACATGATCCTTAAAACAGTTATCTTCACTGTTTCAAGTCTCGGGGGCTACTGACATATATAAGCTTCAATTCTACTCACCTGTATGTCTTTTACATACTGCTCCGTGGCTCTGGCTACACCATTTTGAGCGGCACGGAGATACGCATCTCTTGTATAAAAGGCGTCCAACGCCTCTAGGAAAAAAAACGCATCACGAAGAACAGTCCGATGACGCCTGTGGTTCAGGGCGCTCTCCACCTCTGAATTGGTGGCAGATAGCCCGTCGGCGTCCTCTGTCGGAGGAGAGCCCGAGGCGCGCCCCGTGTCCGTCTCCGCTTTCGGGCACGGCCTTAAACCTTGGCCGGCGGACATAGTCCGGCGGGCTCTCTTCTTTATAGGAAAATCATGATCATTAGTAAGACTCAAGGGCATAAACCCTAGGCGTTAAATTCGCACGCCGTACCGTTGCGCCGGAATCTCGATCTGGTCCGCACTTCTTTTTTGCCCGCCTGGCTTCAGCGGCCCTTGTTGGCTGCCCATCGTGGGCTCGGCCTTCCACCTCAAGGATTTACCCTGCGAAACGCTATTAGTTTACGGCATGCAAGATAAAGCATGAGAATACTGGGACTTCGGTCTTGGTTACCTTTGAGGCTGGAAGTAGTCTGGGATAGTCGGTCGTGATGGCCACTAAGGAGTTGTCCTTGCTCAATTGATGAAATACTCCATCAATTAACTCCACACATAAGTCTGGATCTTCTTGGGAGTCTGGATCGAGGGACCATTCCGGGTCCTCGAGTTGTGGAGAAGGGCTGTTTATTTCCTTCACAGCCTGGCACAGCTCCTGCGTTTAAACATTACTACACTAAGTACTCAACTACGGGAACTTCAAAAGCGGTTAAGCAAGTGAAACTGTCCGCTCACCCAACTAGGTGGATTGTACATGGAGAATCCGCCCTACGGGTTGACACGGAGGAATTCTTCTTCCTCTCCCTTGTATAAAGCGGATAAGATTCTCGTTAAAGTGGCGGCCGAATCTGGCCCCTTGCGACCGCACCGGGTGGCGTCATCCTCCCCGTTGAAATCCCACATGGGGTGGCCTCTGTATTGAAGCGGCTGCACCCCTCGCGTAATGAATATGGCCATGACCTTGATCATGGTCAGTCCGAAATGAGCCAACAACCTTATCCGGCCCATCAGGTACAGGACGTCCCCGTCAGCTTCCCTCTGAGGGTTCCGCGGGTGCCAACTCAGGTGCTTCTTCAACGGGGCATTATTGAACTCGGGGAGGCCGATCCGTACAGGGTCCGGCAGGGGGACGTCATCTATATAAAACCACTCCGAGGGCCAGTCTTCGGACGCCCTCTTTGGGGTACCGGATAGATATCCGGTCCCGGCGATGCGCCAAAGTTCGGCTCCGCCCACTTGATAAATAGACCCTTCCTGAGAACGGGGCACAAGGAAAAACAACCTCTTCCACAGTGCGAAATGGGCCTCAACGCCCAAGAACAGCTCGCAGAGGGCCACGAACCCCGCGATGTGCAGAATGGAGGCAGACGTGAGCTTGTGTAGCTAGAGGCCATAGAACTCCAGCAGCCCTCGGAGAAACGGATGAATTGGAAATCCTAGTCCTCTCATCAAATAAGGGACTAAGCATACCCGCTCTCCTTGAAAGGGATTGGGGAAGCTCTCCGCCGCTATAGGCAGCAATCCCGGCTCGAACTGGGACCATATATGGGGGAGAAGCCCCTTGGACTGAAGCACTACTAACTCGCTATGCGGGACGGAACACCGCCCCCAATCTCCGGGCCAACGGCTGGAGAGGCGAGAGGAGGAGCGGCACTGACCGGCCATGATGGAATGGATCCCTGTCGGAGGTGCTCTGATGAAGACTCGCGGAGGGAAGATGGTGCGAATTGGATCTAAATCCCCGTCTCTTTTATGGGCGGCTCATTAACGCAACCGGGGGGGGGGGGTAAGTGAAAAAAAATCCCCTGGCTTTTCGCATTCGTTTGACGCGTGGAAGATGGTCATTATGGGGCACAGAAGCCGAGGAGGACAGCACACACTAGAAGCCAAACACTATTCGACGGGTACAGGGAATTTGAAGGAGAACCCGCCGTGCAATGCCGAAGACAACTTGCGCGCCGGACTCGTCGTCATTGAAGCCTGGTTCGGGGGCTACTGAGGGAGTCCTGGATTAGGGGGTGTCCGGATGGCCGGACTAAGACCTTTGGCCAGACTCGCGGACTATGAAGATACAAGATTGAAGACTATGTCCCGTGTCCGGATGGGACTTTCCTTGGCGTGGAAGGCAAGCTTAGCGATACAATATGAAGATCTCCTCCCATTGTAACCGACTCTGTGTAACCCTAGCCCTCTCCGGTGTCTATATAAACCGGAGAGTTTTAGTCCATAGGACGAACAACAATCATACCATAGGCTAGCTTCTAGGGTTTAGCCTCTCTGATCTCGTGGTAGATCTACTCTTGTACTACCCATATCATCAATATTAATCAAGCAGGAGTAGGGTTTTAGCTCCACCGTGAGGGCCCGAACCTGGGTAAAAACATCGTGTCCCTTGTCTCATGTTACCATCCGCCTAGACGCACAGTTCGGGACCCCCTACCCGAGATCCGCCGGTTTTGACACCGACACCCAACATTAGGCCCCAGATTGATTTGAACTGGTTCATGTCAATCTTCAATACTTGGAAAAATGTTCTGCTCTTCATTGCGCGAGAGTGTATAACCGTCCATGACGTCATCTTCTGGATCTATGATAACCCGCCATGACGTCACCTGCCATTAATTCACTCTGTGCCCGACATATCTCAACGGATCCTTATCTTAATATCTGTCTTGAGAATCGAGGCCCCTGAACAGCTAGATAACCATGTTTTGGTCTCCTCGACTTTCGCGCCCACTTATGAGTCCTTCCTTATAAATAGTCATGACCAGTCTTTCCTCATTCTCCCCCTTTTCAGCTTCTTCTTCCTCTCGCGACCCCCTGCCGCTTCGAGCTCCGCCGCCGCCAGAGAGCACTCTGTCATCCTCGTCATTGGCCGTTGCATCACCCTGAATAGACCAGCGAACGGTGGCATCCCTCTGCAGTAGATCTGCCTCAGTAAGTACTTGTTTTCCCGTACCCCCGATCCGCATTAGGGTTTCGGATTTCGCCTGTGTTCTTCATAGTTCATCGTGGTTCTTCTTCAGTGTCTGCACTATGAGCCTTTTTTATCTAAAAACGACACAAAACGGATGTGGTAGTTGTTTTTGCCTTTAATTTCAATACTAGCACGCCCCCTTTCTTTGAAGAAAAGATCCTCTAAGAGGATATGAACTCATGTGTACTGGTTTTTAGGTCTTGCTTTATTTCCTTTTTCTAAATGTCCGCTGATCCAAAATAATGATTGCCATCTGTGAAACTTGTTTGTCTAGCACTTAGCCAAAAATTGTACCTTGATAGATCCCCCTAGCCATGGCGGTTCAAACCATTGGCTTAAATTGTAGTGCTCAATAGATAACATGAATTACTCATGGCGGCTTAAATAACCTGACAGCTGACGGCGGCTTAAATATCCTGACGTAATTAGTCATATACCATTAGGCCCCTTTATAAGCCGCAAGTCTGAATATGTGTTTGTAATATTTCTTCCTCCGGCTTAAATTTGAACCATCCATTTTTACTCTTTTTTAGGCTTCTTCATAATGCCGCCCAAGATAACCACTTCGTGTAACTGGGTAAAGTCCATCGTCACGGAGAGTACTTTTGATGATTTTATGAAAATCGGCTATCTGCCCAAAAAAGATGTCATGTCGTATCGTGCTCCTGACCCAACATAGGAAAAGCCTCATCCCAAAGAAGGGGAAGTCATTGTCTTTACGGATCACATGAACCGGGTTTTTTTTCACCCGGCTCAAAGTTCTTCAGAGATGTTCTACAGTTTTTTGACCTCCTTCATCAAGACATCGGACCCAACTCTGTGTCCAATATATGTAACTTTCAAGTGTTCTATGAAGTGTACCTTGGAGAAGAGCCCAACCTACTTCTTTTCCGAGAACTATTTTACTTAAACTGCCAGAATGAATACTCCAATGAACCTAGTTTGGAACTTGGCGGGCTTTCAATCCAACAATGCAGAGATGTTATTTTTCTTTATGCACAACCACCAAGTCACCCCAAGGATTGGAACCAGACATGGTTCTACTATCAAGACACTTCTCCCGCCGACAAGAACCCTCTGCCCGGTTTTCGTGCTCTGCGCCTTGAATCCAATCATCTGCTTCCTGAGAAGTTGACAGCCGCTGAACGCCAGACGCTCGCCCCACCCTTGCAAAGATCAAAGCTCTGCTGGGGAACGGCTTAAATGGTATTGACTTGGTCGGGTGCTGGGTCGCATGGCGGATCATCCCGTTGAGCCGCCGCTCTAGGTTAATGTGTACTTACACATGTGACGAAAAGGATCCTCTGCGCCACAGCCCTGACGATTTACCTGACGATGTTATCAATGATATGACAACGTCACTTTTCAATGAGGGCTTAGCTGACTGTGGCAAGGTGGGCCTGAGCCCTTTCTGCAAGGTAAACCGGCTCCAGCGGTAAGCCGCCAAAACTAGTTATTTTAATTTTACCTTTAATGCCTTGTAAAAACTCAAATCTTCATTGGTTTTCACAGGCTGATGATAAATTTTGGAAGAAAAAAAATGATCATGAGGCTGCAAATAGAGCCAGGCAGGCCAAGAAAGCCGCCAGGAAAGCCGCTGTCAAGAAAAGAGGAAAGAAGCCCAACACTTCTGATCTGCTTCAAATGGAGGACTCCTCCGAGACGGAGGTAGCCCTTGACTCCCTTGGCTGATTTTTTAACCATCTTATTGATACTGATTATCATCAGGATGATACGGGAACGAGTTAGGGAGGGGCTGAAGAGGTAACTATTATTTCCTCCGACTCAGAGCCTTTGCCACGACAAAAAATCCGAAGAGTAACCCGGAAAGTAAGATTTCCACACCCCTTAGCTTACCAGGACCCTCACTTTCTTTTGAAGTGACAGATTCATGAGAGCCGGAGGCAGACCCGGACCAGCAAGGATGTGAAACTCTCCTCTGGCTTACCAAATACGCCAAGGAAGTGACAGATTCATTGGCAACCTTTATATCTGTACTAACCTCTTTGATTTTATGCAGAGGAAAAGCAAAACCCAGCAAACTGTCAAAGAAGAACAAGCCGATCGAAGAGTCGACCCTCCATGAACCGGAGCTCCAGACCACGGCGCCTGAGGCCTCTGTCCCTGAGCCGCCACCTGAGCCGGCTCATGGCATGCCAACAATAACTACTGACCCGCCTGTTGATCGAGCCGCCGCCGGCTCAAACCCTGAAGCTTCCAGACCGGCCAAGATAGCCAACCCACAGGATGTTGACGTGGAAATCACCAAGACCGGCTTTACTGAGTCGGGGATACCTATTGTGCTGGCCAAGTGTTCTGCCAAGGAGCAACATAAATTCAGATTTGATATTACTGATTATTCCCAGTTGAGTATTGGCGAGGTTCTCTCTGGTTATCTTAACCAGGTGCACCACAGTTGGGACCTTGAAGTGGATATGGTGAAGCAAATGCACCAGAAGTTTGAGGTATAAATTCTTCCTTTCCTTGAATTAACCTTATTATGCCAGCCCCCAAGTCTAATGCTTATGATGAATACGCTGTAGGCTTAGAACAAATCTGTGATTATTAGAAATATCCTTTGGTAAAACCTTAAAATACGGCTTAATCCATAGTCCCCAAGGTTCGGTTTAACCAACATGAATAAGCTGGTCCTTCATATGCTTGTGTAGAAGACAGTACTTGTATAAATTTGAAAAGCAATATGCATTAATCCCCAAGTTCCAAGTACTCTTGCTTGCAAATTGCTTGGGACTTTACTCTCATAAGCCGCCACATAATGAAATCTTTCGGTAGACATTAGCCCCCAAGTGCCAAGTTTTGTTGCTTGCAAAAGTCTTGGGACTTAATATTGCATACTAATCTTTATGATTTTGACCTGGTACCTGTACAGACCACCACTGCTCAACTTCAATCAGAGTTGTCTGAAGTGAAGAACTACCTGGAGCTGCAAGAGACGGAGACTCAAGGAGAAAACTCCAAATTTGAATTCAGTGTGTCTGAACAAGAAAAATTGAGGGCTGAATTTGACGTGGAGAAAAAGGAATGGGCTGAGGAAAAGATTGCCATAACCCAACGAGCTGAGAAAGCAGAAACGGCTCATGAAGAGGCAACCACTGAATTGACCGTCTTAAAACGTCGTGTGTCTCAGATGGTCTCAGCAATCTTTGGTAAACCGCCCTACAAGTGTAAAGTATTGAATATGTCTAGTGATCATATGAATTGTTGTTAACTCACCTATTATTGCTATGTAGGCCACAGGAGCACCAACCTCAACCAGGACATACTGGTGAAACTGAAGGCGGTTTACATGCTCGTGGAACAACTTTACACTGGAACCCAGCGTGCCTTAGCCACAGTTGCCCTGTCAAATGAAGCCCCCACACTCCTAGGTGATGTGGTGAAGAGGCTGTCTGTGCTACCCCGGCGGTTCAACGAGTTAAATCGATCATCTGCGAGAGCCAGAGCCATTTCTGCCTTAAGCCGGTCCAAACCATAGCTGCCAGAATTAGACCCGAGCAACATCGCCATTGGATACCCAAGCCTTAAGGAGGATGGTACTCCGTTTGAACAGACGGACTTTGCTGCTTGTGTGAAGGAAATACGCACTATGGTTAGCATGATTGCCAATGATGCAGACCTCACCAAATATCATCCAGCATACAACGCAGCGAATCAGAGGCATCCAACTTCCACTTACAACTTGACAAGCCTGATCCCGCCAATCCGTAAGCACACCTTTGCCACTGAAGTTGACCCAGCCGGGCTAATTGATGATGAAGCTGAATTTAAAGCTTTGAATGGCATTGACTGGTCATCATCAAACTTCTAGGACGCCGTACATGACAAAGACGCGGAGAGGGTTGACCCAGAAGCATCAGGCCAACAAGAGAATTAATCCGCCAGGCGGCTTATATGAGCAGCCTTCTGAAAAAACAATTGAATCATTTAGACTCAGGGAGTCATGTAATAGGGTAGAAATGACTTTAATCTGTCGTGCCATCGTGCACTTTTTCGTTGCTCAACACTGTTAAGCTGCCTCCTTTATGTTCACCCTTGTTATACTTATCATCTATGTACCTTGTGCAAAAGAAAATCTTTAAATATCCTGCACACAGAGATAGATCGAAAGAACCCTTGGCGGTTTACCACAGGGCAGGTCATAATATCCCACATATAACCAGTGATGTGTAAAAAGAGTTATAAATAAGCCTGATATGAATCAAAACTTGAAACATAACTGCAATAACATCATACCTGAGATGTCGAATTTATACTGCCGGTTTAGATGACCTGTGAAGTAAGATTGATAACCCAATCATTACAAGCCTGGACTTCCAACTGTTTGATGTTTGTCATATGCCTGGCGACTTATCATTCAAAGTCAAGACGGGTTAAATAAAAACCTCATATATATGCCTCTGACATGAACATAAAAAGGTCTCAAGAAAAAAAATAGTAAATATATTTCAAAAACTTAAGTCACACAAAAAGAACAAATCGTGGCTTCTGGTTCGAATACGGCCAGTAATCCGGACCAAAAGGGGTTAAGCTATGATTTGAATACGATCAATGAAGCCCCCTAGTGGGTTTGGCATTGCGCCGATCAAGAGGGTACCGACAGCTATGTTCTCTTTGGTTCGAATACGACCTATGTTTGAACAGGAAGCCCCCTAGTGACCTTGAGAGTTTTTTAACGACTCTGATTCGAATAGGATTGTAGCGACCAGACCTCAAACAATCTGATCCCTGTGCTTCAGTGTCATCCCTTGATAGGTAATGCTGACACGCACAGTACTTGAAGGATTTATAACAGAGTAGCAATCACACACTTATTACATCGAATGTCTCAAAAGAGAACTTATTACAATAATATGGCTTAAGGCCATCTAAGAACGATAACAGCGGAAGGCTTGGAAGATAGAGTGAGTCCATCAACTCCAACACCATAGCTAAGTGAAAGATCACGACCTAAGGCACCTTACTCGTCGTCTGAAAGGTCTGCAACATGAACGTTGGAGCCCAGAAACGGGTCAGCACATGGAATATGCTCGCAATGTAACACATAGAGAAAAAATAAACAGATTATTGCTATCACTACATGCAATATGGCTGGTGGAAAGCTCTATGGGTATAGTTTTGCATAAAGCCAATTTTTACCTACAACAAAGAAATAAGTTTTGTTTAACTATCATGGTGGTTGTTAAACATTGATAAGGTTCCTCCAACTCAATCCCAATTAAGCATCATCATTAAACCCAACAAATTATTTAAGTAACATGATGAGATCAACATGATAATCCAAGAACCAGATACTCAAGAGGTTGATAACCGGGGACACGGCTAACCATGATTAGTTTATACACTCTGCAGAGATTTGCGCACTTTTCCCCACAAGACTCGATCTCCTCCGTTGGTTTTCTCGCACTACATGGTGTGTGAGAAACGGATGACCGAGACACAGTCTTTCAGAAACAATTACTCTTTACTCAGGATGGACAGTTACACCTACTTTCCCCTACATCTGCTAGCCCAGCACTGAAAGAGGTCTTGGAACTTAGTCAATTATTCTAGAGCCCATAATAGCTTGTGGCTGCACACGGAAGTTTCTAGCATGAATAATCTTATGATCCCTTTGAGCCTGGGTGGCGCTCCATAGGAAAATCACACGGAACCTCAGGATTTCGAAAAATACAGGCAACACTGGGTTCCCCAGGTGCCTCAATCCACTGAGATGTGTATTAAAGTTGTCACCTTAAGTTAACCATTAAATTAACAAACTCACATCTGTCATGGATACTCTCACCCAATCCACGTCTACTAGCATAGCATGGCAATATAAGCAGTACATAGAAGTAACTCCCAAAGATTTGATAATAAACAAGACAAAAGGTACGACCTCATCTACTTCCCAGAACCCACATATTAATCAGAACCTAATCATGCATGGTGTGATGGATTGATCTAATGCAATAAGACTGGGTAGTGAAAGGTATGATCAAAGTGTTACTTGCCTTGCTGATGATCCGTGAAACCTAGAGACTCGTAGTAGCACGCTTCGCACTCCGAGTACTCTATCGCAAACAAACAAGCATACAATAACCAATCAGTATAAAGCATGGGTAAAAATCAAATAAGAGATCTAACCAGAAATTTCAACTTAAGAACTCCGGTTTGCAAAAAGAATCAAATCAAATGAAGCAACGAAACTCAAACTGCGAAAGAAATAAGATCCGATTACTAATCTGGACTTAGGTCAAATTTTACTGCAGCAAAATCTTGTTCAAGTTGTCTAAACAGAAAGAAGGCTTCAAAACGAAACTCTAGGCGCTTGAATCGCCTGATTCCGATAAACGAGCGAAGAGATAAACTAATTCTAAGATTCGGGCTGAAATCGCGATCGAAAATAATCATGGAAAAACCCTAGAAAAAGAAAAGTGACGAAAAGGCTTATGAACGAACGTTCATTGTCTGCGGCTAAATGGCAAAACTCGTTAGTTAAATCAAACAAACGAGCGAACACTCGCTAAATAACTAAACCGGAAAAAACTAAACCGATCAAGAAGAACTAAGGTTTTCTTTCAAAAAAACCAAAACGGTTTTCTCTAAAAAAATAGCAAACGGTGGCGGGGCTCGGGTACCTCTGGCGAGGAGAGGCAGGGCGGCTCCGGCGGGACTCCGGCGGGGCGAGACGGCGTGGGCGGCGGAGGTGGTGCACGGCGCGGGGAGCGGCGCTAGCAGACGGCAACGGCGGCGACGCTGGCAGGCGGCGGCGGCGGCACGAGCAAGCGGCGGCGGCTGTGGCTCTGCGGGGCTGCTGCTACCACGGCTTGGGGGTGCCGAGGGGGGTGGCGGCGGCGGTATTTAAGAGGGAGAGGTCTGGCCACTAGGGGGAGGGGGCACGGTGGCGAGTTCGGCTCGGATTCGGCGGCGGCGGCGGCTGGGATTCCTCCCGCGGGGAAGGCGACGGCGGCGCGAGCAAGGCCCGGCTCGGCTGGCCCTTCAGCCCAGTCGGGCGCGCGGAGAATTTTTTTTTGAAATGTTCCGCCGAAAAAAAATCCTAGAAAAATAAATAAAAACTAAAAATGCCAAAATAAATTTCCATCGCCTAAATAAAATATTTAGAACAAGATGAAAATTTTCTTGGCCCTAAAATGCAATTTTTGAAAGCGTGCAATTTTTCTAATTCAAATAAAATTTCGATAAACTCCAAATAAAATACTAATTTGATTTTCATATTTTTCCTCTAATATTTCATTTATTTTGGAGAAGTCATTTTATCTCCTCTCATAATTTTTATTTGTTTGAAATATTAGGAAAGAAAAAAATCAAAACCAATTGATCCTCTTTTCAAAATTTTAGAAAACTCAAATATGAAAATAACAAAATCCCCAAATCTCTCCGGGGTCCTTGCGTTGCGTACAGTTTCTAGGATCAAACCAAAAAATGCAATAAAATATGATATGCAATGATGATCTAATGTATAACATTCCAAATTGAAAATTTGGGATGTTAAAAACCTACCCCCCTTAAGGTGAATGCAATAACTTTTCTCCGTGTGAATCGGCTGGCAAACTCGAGGATCTTCACCAATTTCTCCTCGTAGGTCAGATGGCTATCCAACTGAATCGCCTCCAGTGGCACTGTATCTCTGAGAGGAATTTCTGCCATCTCTGCGTGGCACTTCTTCAACTCGGAAACGTGGAACACGTCATGAACTCCTGACAATCCTTCAGGCAATTCCAACTTATAAGCAACTTCTCCCATACGTTCCAGAACTCTGTATCGTCCCACAAAACTTGGCGCTAACTTTCCTTTGACTCCAAAACATTTGACTCCTCGAAGCGGGGACACGCGGAGATAAACTTTGTCTCCGACTTTGTAAACTGTCTCCTTGCGTTTTGAATCTGCATTGCTCTTCTGCCTGGATTGGGCTACCTTGAGCCTATCGCGGATCAACTTAACCTTCTCTTCAAACTCTTTAATCAACTCTGGTCCAAACAACTGGCGGTCTCCAACTTCGTCCCACAGCAACGGGGTCCTTCACCTCCTTCCGTACAAGGCTTCGAAAGGGGCCATCTTCAAACCAGCTTGATAGCTGTTGTTGTAGGAGAACTCTGCATATGGAAGATTGTCGTCCCAACTAGACCCGTAGTCTAGCGCACAAGCTCTCAACATGTCTCCCAGAATCTGATTTACTCTCTCAATCTGTCCCTCTGTCTGCGGGTGAAAGGCTGTGCTGAACTCTAGCCTGGTTCCCCAAGTTTCATGCTACTGATTCCAAAACTTTGAGGTAAATTGGGTCCCTCTATATGATACAATGGATCTCGGAACTCCATGCAGACACACGATTCTGGTCATATAAATCTTGGCCAACTTTGCACTAGTGTACGTGGTCTTCACTATGATGAAATGAGCTACCTTCGTCAATCGATCGACTACAACCCATATCGAGTCATAGCCTATACGAGTCCTGGGCAATCCCGTGATAAAGTCCATGCCTAGCTTATCCCACTTCCATTCGGGTATCGGCAATGGTTGCAGCAATCCTATTGGCTTATGGTGCTCAGCCTTCACTCTCTGACAAACATCACAAATGGCTATGTATTCCGCAATATCTTTCTTCATGCCGGTCCACCAGAAACTGTCTTTCAAATCCAAATACATCTTGGTATTTCCTGGGTGAATCGAGTATGGCGAATCATGGGCCTCCTGCAGAATGAACTTCCTAATCTTCGGATCATTCGGCACATAAACGCGGGCCTCAAACCATAGATTATCGTGTTCGTCCTCACGAAATCATGTAGCTCTTCCTTTGCTCATTCTTTCCTTTATCTTGACAATGTCCTTGTCTGTCTTCTGAGCTTCTCTAATCTTAGTCATCAAAGTAGACTGAACATCCAACGCTGCTACATGGCCTCTTAGAACTATTTCCAAACATAGCTCACGAAGGTCCTCCGCTAACTCCTTGGGCAACTCTCCGGTCAAGAGTGTATTAACATGACTCTTGCGACTCAACACATCGGCTACAATGTTAGCCTTTCCGGGGTGATAATGCAGCTTCATATCATAATCTTTGATGAGCTCCAACCATCTCCTTTGCCTGAGATTCAGCTCCTTCTGCGTGAAGATATACTTCAAGCTCTTCTGATCCGTATACACCTCGTAGTGATTTCCAATGAGAAATTGTCTCCACGTCTTCAATGCATGCACTATGGCTGCAAACTCCAAATCATGTGTAGCATAATTTAGCTCATGTGGTTTGAGCTCTCTTGAGGCATATCAGACAACTCTTCCATCCTGCATAAGCACTGCTCCCAGTCCTCGATGAGAAGCGTCGCAATACACCTGGTAATCCTTGCGTTGATCTGGAAGAATCAACACTGGAGCTGTAACCAAGTGTTTCTTCAACTACTGAAAACTGGTTTCACATTCCTCAGTCCAATTGAATTTGGTATCATTCTTCAACAACTCCGTCATGGGCTTGGCAATCTTGGAGAAATTCTCAATGAACCTTATGTAGTATCCTGCGAGTCCCAGAAAACTCCAGATCTTTCCAACTGTCATGGATGCTTCCCAATTTGTCACGCTGACAACCTAGGTGGGATCTACTGCTATTCCTTCTTTGGATATAACATGTCCGAGGAATCCAACTTCTTTCAACAAAAATTCACACTTGGTGAACTTGGCATATAGCTGATGTTCTCTGAGCTTCCCAAGAACCAAACGCAAATGTTCGTTATGCTCCTCTTCATTCTTCGAGTAGACAAAAATATCATCAATGAACACCACGATGAACTTATCCAAAAACTCCATAAATACTTTTTTCATCATGTTCATGAAATAGGCAGGCGCTTTAGTCAGACCAAATGACATAACGGTATACTCATATAGCCCATACCCGGTGGTAAAAGCTGTCTTAGGTATATCCTGCTCTCGAATCTTTAGCTGGTGGTATCCTGTTCGCAAATCGATCTTGGAAAATACTTTAGCTCCTTGCAGTTGGTCAAACAGATCATTGATCATCAGCAGTGGGTACTTGTTCTTGATCGTCACCTCATTCAATCCACGATAATCAACAACCATCCTTAACGATCCATCCTTCTTCTCCACTAGAAGCACTGGAGATCCTCACGGCGATGAACTTGGGCGAATATTTCCTTTATCCAGTAACTCCTTAATCTGCTTCTTAATCTCCTACAAATCCTTTGCGGGCATCCTATACGGTCTCTTAGATATTGGCCCGGTGCTTGGCAACAGTTCAATCAAAAAATCAATGTCTCTATCCGGTGGCATGCCTGGCAACTCCTCTAGAAATACGTCAGGGAAATCCTTCACCACTGGTACTTCCTCATGTACAACTCCTGATAAGGAATTTACTTGAGTCCTCTTTGGCACATGCCGGGATACATACTTAATCCTTCTTCCTTCTGGGGTGGTGAGCAAAATCGTCTTACTGGCGCAATCAATGTTTCCTCCATACATCGATAGCCAATCCATACCCAGAATCACATCCAAACCTTGCGACTCCAAAATTATCAGATATGAGGGAAAAACATGTCTACCTATCATCAATGGCATCTGAAAACATCCTTGGCTTGCCATATACTCCGCTCCTGGTGAGCTTACTAACATGGGTGTTCTAAGAACCTTGGTGGGCAACTTATACTTATCCACAAATCCCCTTGATATATATGAATGCGTTGCACCAGTATCAAAAAGAACGATTGCAGTAAATGACTTAACCAAAAACTTACCTATTACTTCATCGGGATGTGCCTCAACCTCCTCCACGCTAACGTGGTTCACTTGTCCCTTGTTGAAAGGGTTGGGCTTCTTCCCAGAACTTCCATTGCCATTTCCATCTTAGCTTCAGGTCATTCAGTGGCATAATGTCCAGTGTTCTGGCACTTGAAACATGTAATGTGGCTCAGATCCCTCTTGGCTGGTATAGATGGGTTGGAACGGTTCTGACCGTTGCTTCATCCGTTCCCATTCCCATTCTTGGGGCCACTATGGTTATGCTGGATCCCTCCATGCTTATGATGAAGGTGTCCTCCCGGGTTAGGGGTAAACGGGGTTTCTGTTGAGCTCCCGAATTGTACTTCCCTTGTCCATACTTCCTCTTGCTGCTGTCTATCTACTGCTTCTTCCCTTCAAGTAGTTGTTGAAGTTTGCTACCATCAACTGCATGCTCAGCTCATCATTCAGTCCTTCCATAAACTTCTCCTGCTTAGCGGCGTCGGTAGCAACGTCATCTGGGGCATAACATGCTAGCTTACTAAAATCATCCACATACTGGCCTACTGTACGTCCTCCTTGGCACAAGTTGCGAAACTCGCGCTTCTTCATGGACATAGCTCCTGCTGAAACATGGGCAGTGTGAAACGACTGCTGAAACTGATCACATGTGATAGTGTAGATGGGGTAAGTGGTTGTGAAATTTTCCCACCATGATGTTGTGGGTCCATCAACCTGGTGTGCGGCAAAACACACTCTCTCCGCATCTATGCATCCTGAAGTGGTCAACTCCCTTCCAATCTTGCGGAGCCAATCATCTGCAACAATTGGCTCGGTGCTACTGGAATAAACCGGCGGATTCAGCCTTAGAAAACGGGCTAAGTGATCAACAGGTGGTGGTGGTGGGTTGTTGTTATTGTTGTTCCCCTGATTCTGATTCTGGACTCGTAGCTGCATCAATGCATTCTGCTGCTAAATCAACTGAGCGAGCTCCGGTGGGAAACTAAATCCATTGTCGCGTCTCGAAGGCATCTGATAGGTTTAGAAAAGATGAGAAAATAGAATAGAATGAGGTCTAGAGGGAAAACTCTACCCATATGCTCATGATACAAACACAATCAATTTCACTTCAATCAATTCAAACAAGGGCATACAATCGGTCTAACTATCGTTAGATAAGTGCTCGGGCCATACTATATACATGGGGGAATACTACTACTAACATGGTGGTCGACTAGAAAAATTGATCGGTGGAAGACTCCATGATATCTGCTCTAGCTTCATCAACATAGTCATCATCGCTATCGTCGGGGTCCGAGTCGGTGTCGTCGATGATGATGTAGTTCTCCGGACAAGTGGAATCATCGTCTTCTCCTCCTGGCGTGGGGTCTCCCATGAACACTCCTAGCTTCCTTGTTAGTTCATCATTCTTCTCCATGAGTATCATCATTTCCTCCTCGTATCCATCGCATGTAGACTTGAGTTCTTCTTCCAGCTCCGTGATCCTGGTCATTGCCTTCTTCAGATCTATCATGCATGCGCACATCTGGTTCTCCTGGCGACGAATGTGCTAGTTTAACTCCTGGATAAAAGCTGCAATGGATCTATCCTTCCTAGTGTTGATCATCTCCCATTGTTCATCTCGGCACCCACAAATCTGGTAGATAGTATCCTTGAGATCCTTGTGGTAAACTTCTCCAATGCGTCCCATGGCGATGTGGGCTGCCATGCTCCTTCCTAGACTCCAGGTTGGTGCATCAAACGAAAACTCTATGGGGTTGGTGACTGGCATGAACGTCCTTCCTGGAATTTGAACTTGTATCATCCAACGCTCATCTTCTGGAAGAGTGGCGATGTAGGTCCCGGTGAAGCTTGGTATTCCTATGTTCAGATACTTAGTGACTTCCTTCAAGTGGCATCCAAAAGGTGTATCTTCATCTGGTTGCGCGAACTTGTTCCTTGCATCCGCCATCCTATAGAGTAGAAAAGGGAGAGGAGTCAGAAATGAGTAGAGAAGACTGTACTATGGTCTTAGCTTAGTGGTCGTGTCATACAGTCAGCATGTGCTCTGATACCATCTTGTAGCAACCAGACCTCAAACAGTCTGATCTCTATGCATTAGTGTCATCCCTGGATAGGTAATGCTGACACGCATAGTACTTGAAGGATTTATAACAGAGTAGCAATCACACACTTATTACATCGAATGTCTCGAAAGATAACTTTTTACAATAATATGGCTTAAGGCCATCTAGGAACGATAACAGCAGAAGGCTTGGAAGATAGAGTGAGTCCATCAACTCCACCGGCGTAGCTGAGTGAAAGATCACGACCTAAGGCACCTTACTAGTTGTCTGAAAAGTCTGCAACATGAACGTTGCAGCCCGAAAATGGGTCAGCACATGGAATATGCTGGCAATGTAACACATAGAGAAATAATAAACAGATTATTGCTATCACTACATGCAATATGGCTGGTGGAAAGCTCTATGGGTATAGTTTTGCATAAAGCCAATTTTTACCTACAACAAAGGAATAAGTTTTGTTTAACTATCATGGTGGTTGTTAAACATTGAGAAGGTTCCTCCAACTCAATCCCAATTAAGCATCATCATTAAACCCAACAAATTATTTAAGTAACATGATGAGATCAACATGATAATCCAAGAACCAGATACACAAGATGTCCATAACCGGGTACACGGCTAACCATGATTAGTTTGTACACTCTGCAGAGGTTTGTGCACTTTTCCCCACAAGACTCGATCTCCTCCGTTGGTTTTCTCGCACTACAGGGTGTGTGAGTAATGATGACCGAGACACAATCTTTCAGAAACAATTACACTTTACTCTAGATGGACAGTTACACCTACATTCCCCTACATCTGCTAGCCCACCACTGAAAGAGGTCTTGCAACTTAATCAATTATTCTAGAGCCCATAATAGCTTGTGACTGCACACGGAAGTTTCTAGCATGAATAATCTTATGATCCCTTTGAGCCTGGGTGTCGGTCCATCGGAAAATCACACGGAACCTCGGGATTTCGAAAAATACAGGCAACACTAGGTTCCCCAGGTGCCTCAATCCACCTAGATGTGTATTTAAAAAACTCACTGTCATGGATACTCTCACCCAATCCACGTCTACTAGCATAGCATGGAAATATAAGCAGTACGTAGAAGTAACTCCCAAAGGTTTGATAATAAACAGGACAATAGGTACTACCTCATCTACTTCCCAGAACCCACATATTAATCAGATCCTAATCATGCATGGTGTGATGGATTGATCTAATGCAATAAAACTAGGTAGTAAATGGTATGATCAAAGTGTTACTTGCCTTGCTGATGATCCGTGAAGCCTAGAGACTTGTAGTAGCACGCTTCGCACTCCGGGTACTCTATCGCAAACAAACAAGCATACAATAAGCAATCAATCTAAAGCACAGCTAAAACTCAAATCGGAGATCTAACCAGAAAGTTCAACTTAAGAACTCCGTTTTGCAAAAAGAATCAAATCAAACGAAGCAACGAAACTCAAACTGCGAAAGAAACAAGATCCGATTACTAATCTGGACTTAGGTCAAATTTTACTGCACCAAAATCTTGTTCAAATTGTCTAAACAGAAAGAGGGCTTTCAAACAAAACTCAAGGCGCTTGAATCGCCTGATTCCAATAAACGAGCGAAAAGATAAACTAATTCTAAGATTCGGGCTGAAATAGCGATCGAAAATAATCGCGGAAAAACCCTGGAAAAAGAAAACTGCCGAATAGGCTAACGAAAAAACTTTCGTTGTCTGCGGCTAAACAGCGAAAACCATTCGTTAAAACGAACAAACGAGCGAACGCTCGCTAAATAACTAAACCGATGTAAAAAACTAGGGTTTTCTTAAAAAAATGAAACAGTTTTCTCTAAAAAAACGACGAACGGAGGCGGGGCTCGGGTACCTCCGGCGAGGTGAGGTAGGCCGTCTACGGAGGGACTCCGGCAGGGCGGGACGGCATGGGCGGAGGCAGTGGTGCGCCGCGCGGGCGGCGGCGGCAGCGGCGCGAGCATTTGGCAGCGGTTGCGGCTCGGCGGGGCTGCTGCTGCTGCGCCTTTTGGGTGGTGAGGGGGGGTGGCGACGGTGGTATTTAAGAGGGGGGCTGGCGACTTGGGGGACGGGGCACAGCGGCGGGTCCGTCTCGGACTTGGCGGCAGCGGTGGCTGGGATTCCTCTCGCGGGGAAGGCGGCGGCCGCGCGAGCAAGGCCCAGCCCAGTCGTGCGTGCAGAGACTTTTTTTTAAATGTTCCGCCGAAAAACAAAATAAATCCAAGAAAAATAAATAAAAATCTAAAAAATGCAATATTTCTAATTCAAATAATTCAAATAAAATTGGAATAAACTCCAATTAAAATACTAAATTGATTTTAATAGTTTTCCTCTAGTATTTCGTTAATTTTGGAGAACTCATTTTATCTCCTCTCATAATTTTTATTTGTTTGAAATATTAGGAAACAAAAAAATCAAAACCAATTGATCCTCTTTTCAAAATTTGAGAAAACTCAAATATGAAAATAACGAAATCCCCAACTCTCTCTGCGGGTCCTTGAGTTGTGTAGAATTTCTAGGATCAAATCAAAAAATGCAATAAAATATGACATGCAATGATGATCTAATGTATAACGTTCCAAATTGAAAATTTGGGATGTTACAAGGATCAAAGTCGGACCCAGAAAGGGGTTAAGCTATGATTCGAATACGATCAAGAAGCCCCCTTTTGGGTTTGGCATTGTGCTGATCAAGAGGGTACCGACAGCTATGTTCTCTTTGGTTCGAATACGACATATGTTTGAACAGGAAGCCCCTAGTGACCTTGAGGGTTTTTTAACGACTCTGATTCAAATACGATCAAAGTCGGACCCAGAAAGGGGCTAAGCTATGACTCAAATACGATCAAGGAGCCCCCTTTTGGGTTTGGCATTGTGTCGATCACGAGGGTACCGACAACTATGTTCTCTTTGGTTTGAATACGACAAAATGATGGATTTGAGTTCTTGAAGGGCAGATGTCCTAACAAAAGGACTTTGTCGTGGAGGCATTGCAACTAGGAAGCTTAAAGTGGTTAAACAGGACAAAGGACATGGGGTTTATACTGGTTCGGCCCCTTGCGGTGAAGGTAAAAGCCTAAGATCCACTTTTGGTTGGTATTGCTTATGTCTTGATTACCAGGGAGCGAATCCACTTGACCTAGTTCTCGATTTGTGGTTACTTGTCCTGAACCGCCATCGGGTCGTCCCTTTATATATAGAGGTCGACGCCCAGCGGCTCATAGAGTCTCGGCTGGCTCATAAACATTGTCCGGCTAAGTGACTATCTATTCTTGCCTTGCAATACAAGTCATACATATATGGCGGTTTATCTCTACGAGCCTTAAGTCGCCTTTGGGCCTTGAGCCTTTAACCGAACCACCATCTTCAAGTATCTTTGTGGGCTTCATAATACTGAATCGCCATAAGTATGACCCGGCCCCTCCTGGGCGGGTCATGCCTAATAGTTATATCCCCAACAACCGGCAATTGACGGACACCTTGAGCACATTGTTAAAATTCAAGTATGTTGCTTTTCATGTCGATATGTCTCCTACCTCCTTCGTCATAGGCGCGTGCCCACTTGTGCATCTCTCCCAAATTCTGGTTTAAGAAACTTTTCCACCGTCGTTCACCAACTCATGGATTTTGTTCAAGCTTTTCGTGAATGACTGGTTGGTGAAGGCAACACATGCTTTGGTTAGATCCTTGTAGACTTTCTTGTTCTTACAGGACCTGTAGAAGTTTGCCACAAGATGCCTCATGCACCATCGGTGGTGCAGCGGTGCATGCCCTAGAATATTAATCTGCATGATCTTGAGTATGCCTTGGTGCTGGTTCAAGATGATGTATACCTCCCTATTAGGAGCAACGAGCATCATCCTCACAATATTCATGAACCATTCCCAGTTGACCTATTTTTGGTCTGACATCAAACTAAATGCCACATGTAGTACTAGGTCACCAGCATCGTGTGTCATTTCTATCATGATTATACCCTTGTTTTTGTCAGTCAAGAATGTGCCATCTATAGACAAAATTGTTCGACAATGCGTAAAGGTCATGATGCATTGGTCAAAAGTCTAGAAGGCATAAAGGAACACTCCAGCATCATCCCCGATCACATGATACATGCCAGGGTTCCAATAGGCAATCGCTTCCAACAACCTCGAGAGGCAGTTGTATGCTTCTTCCCATCCACTATAAAGCATCCTAAAGGCGGCTTGCTTGGCCTTCCATGTCTTCTCATACTTCATTTTGTATCCAAAGAAATCCTTAATTTACGAAACCCATCAAGGACTTCACCTTCATGGTTGGGTCATTGCCTGCATGTTTCATGAATTTATACCCGATGAATTCATAGGTGAGCTGATGGTGCTTAGTGGATGCACTTGTATTTTGTGCTTTGCACATGTGAGACACTTGAAAAACCTGATATCTTCCATCCCCCGCTTTCCAGGCTTCTTGCATGGACAATCCATGTGTACTCACACAACCACATCTTATATACTTTCAATTCCAGAAACTTCAGGCTTTCCAGAAACTTCAGGCCTTTCTTCAGGTAAGTGTTATCACGTTTGTTGGATTTTTTGGTTGGGCATGATCTCAGCTCAATTGCCTTACTCATGCCACCATCAACTATAGCCTTATGGGCCAGGCTAAGATCATGAAACAATGGTATTCGGTGATCCCGACCTATGACTTTTGTCAAAGTTTGTGCTTCTAAAGCCGTGAATCCATTCTCGTCCAAATCATTCTCCGGCCCATAATCCACCTAGTCGTAGTCACATGCACGCTGATAGGGGATGTGAGGGTCCATTTTCTCCTAAGCGACTTGAGCCCCAATGCACCAAGATCATTGTTGTGAATCTCATGGTCTCGCTCGGACAAATCACCATCCATGTCTTCACCCTCAATGCCGTAGACTTTGTCACTATAATTCACTTCAAATTCACTTGGTTGGCTCGACCCTATCCTCGACAATTAGAACACTTCTACTCGGGATCATATCATCAAATGCGAAGGTACTTCTGTTCAAGTCAATATGAAACAGAGGACCTTCGACCTTGGTGCCAAATAATTCGAGTGATTTGTCTTGCGAGGCCACAAGAACCTCCTTGTATGTCACCCAATCCAAAATTCAATGTGATAGGCATATTTTTGATTCAAGAATGGGGTACCAACCCAACATCATACCTTCGTACTAATTTAACTTGCTCACTCAGGTCCATCCAACTCAACGCATTCCTTACCTTTCCCAACCTCCTCATAACTAGGACTTGTCACAAATACCAACACTTTCTCCTTGTTCTCAACAATCTCGGCATTGTTACTCAAAATGCCCTTTGTCAACATAATGAACATTCACGATTTTTGCCATCTAAAGAACAATGGATAGAAAAAAACATCATTCATCAACGAAAACTATGCGGCATAATACTTTCTAAAATAGGACATGCCATTAAATGTGTTCTTCTCTAAAATAAACTCTAACCCTACTCCATCCATGTCAACAAATCAGAAATATATGACTAACATTAGTGTTTCCTGCACATTATACATACCCCATTTCACCACTTCAACAAAGGATTTGGAAGAAATTCAATAAACTCAGATTTGGTGAAAATGATGAACTAGGGTTCCATCTAGGTGCTAAAAATGCAATCAATATTACATGATTTTACCCCAAAAAATTAGGGGATTCGGAAGAGAATACCTCAAGGGTCGCTTTGAGAGAGATTGGTGATTGGTGATTCGTCGCTGGCTCGGGAAGGCAGCCGACTAGGGGCCTGGGAGAGGGGTGAGCCCCACCCATCACTACTAGGGAAAAGCTTATACACAGAATCTTACCAGCAGCGCGCTTTAAAATCAGGTGCTGCTGCTATGAAGCAGTAGCGCGTGCTCTCAGAACTCGCTGCTGAAACAAGTTTATCAGTAGCGCGCACACTCTAAGACGCGCTACTGCTAAAATTCCCACGACGCCGCCACGAGGCTAGTTATAGAAGTAGCGCGTTAACACAAAGAGCGATACTGCTACGGATTGTAGCAGTAGCGCATTTACGCAATAATTGCTACTACTAAGGTTACTACAAAAATTTAGTCCCACCTCGCTCCGTGAAGAGAGTTTGTACCACCTTAATTATGTTACTTCTACAACTTTCACAAGCAGTTTGTCTTCATTGAACTCTATGTGTAGGATTTGTGGCCGCAATAGGAATCCTCACCTGTTCTTAAACCAACCATCGAGGATTCCTATTGACAAATCAGATTGTACACAAAAAGACAATTGATGATCAATGTATTTTTTATGTCTATGTCTAACATAGCAGTAGCGCATTCTCAACGAAAGGCGCTACTGATAGGTTGTTTAGCAGTAGCCCATTTTGCTATAGCGCGCTACTGCTAAGCCATTCCATCTCCCCCCACTAACCTATCCGATCCAGATCACACTCACACACACACTCGATCTCCCCCTCAACCCCCGCGCCGCCGGTCCTCCCCCGTCGCCCCTCCTCCGATCTACGCCGCCGTCACCTCATCCTCCTCGCTGGACTCGGTACCGGCCTCCTCCTCCGTCCTCCCTCCACTCACCGCTGGCCGACCCCTCCTCGCTCCTCCTTCCTCCTCCATCCTCCCTCCACTAGCCGCTGGCCGACCCCTCCTCGCTCCTCCTTCCTCCTCCATCCTCCCTCCACTCGCCGCTGGCCGACCCCTCCTCGCTCCTCCTTCCTCCTCCATCCTCCCTCCACTCGCCGCCGGCCAGCCCCTCCTCGCTCCGCCTTCCTCCTCCGTCCTACTCTCTTCTCCCTCCTCAAGTCGCCCCTCCTTCTCCCTCCTCCCTGCTACATTTTGATTTAGTAGGCTAGTTCATATGCAACATTCTGATTTAGTTGATATGATTCAGTTGATTTAGTAGGCTAGTTGATTTAGTTGATTTAGAACATTTTGATTTAGTTGATTTAGTAGGCTAGTTGATTTAGTTGATTTAGTAGGCTAGTTGATTTAGTTGATTTAGAACATTTTGATTTAGTTGACTTAGTATGCTAGTGGATTTAGTATGCTAGTTGATTTAGCATGCACCATTTTATTGTTATTTTTTTGGCAATAGGTGCCACCGAAATGCTTTGGTACGTGGTACCTTGTCATCTAATATGCTATTAGATCTTAGGATTATAATTGTCCATAAAATTGCTTCTCGCGGAAGAACCAAAAATTTTACATGCTACTGTTTTTCTTTCCTGTGAAGTGAATCATTAATCCTTTGCTCATATTGCTTTAGGAAAATGGCGCCACCACCACCACCACTATGTCGACTGTGCAAGTCATGGTGCGCCAGCAGCCTTGCAACTGGCAAGCTGTTCGGCATCTACTTCCAGCCGAGTTTTCGCCATGCGGCGGTAAGAAATTAGATGAAATATAACAACTATTTTATTTTTAGTGTTGGCATTACTGCATTGTGTCCTTTTTATTTTCTTACACAGATCGTCCCATGCAATGTGAGGATCACATTCAACAAGCTGACAGGAGACACTGTAACATTTGAGGCTCCTGGGTGGCTGTACACTATGGCGGTCGAGAAAGGACGCAATATGTCGCAGATTGAAGGAGATGGATGGGCACGTTTCCTCGACCGCATGCGTCTTACTGGTGGTGAGTTGATCAGATCTCCTTCAGAGCAGGAAGACCCAAGCTGGCTGTCATTTATCTCAACCTGGTGGAAGATGATAAAGATGATGAAGATGATGAAGATGACGAAGATGATGCAGATGAAGAAGATGATGAAGATAATGAGGACCCACTCGATGAAGATGATGAGAACCCACTTCATGAAGCCATCATAGCTCAAAGAATGAGGCTGAGCGAGGAGGAGGTGTGCAACCTATGGGACATAATTCCACCACGTGCTGACTTTGTCGGGGTGCCATTCGCGACCCGCCTGACAAGTACCATGGTCAATCGACATGATATGGTATGTTATACTTACAAATGCAGATTATCCGATGATATGCTTAGTGTAGAGTCCAATGATATGTTGTGTGGAATCTAGTCGATGATATGCTTTAGTGTAGAGTCTGATCACATGCTTATTAGTGTATAATCCAAGGAACTATTAATAGTGTAGATAATCCATATATACTTATTAGTAGAATTCATGATTAATTAGTACAAATGCGCAGTACTATGTCTTTTGATAGTGTAGAAATCTAGACTTAATAGAAATATATTTGCAAGAGTATGTGTGAGGCTATTTATTAATTTATATTTTTTTCTTATTCAGAAATTGCCAAAGAACCTATCTATGAGTTGTGGTATCGAGCTTGATGAAGAAGGCTCAGCTGGACTACGCCTTATCGCAAGGGGCTCCGTCACCACCTGTACTTACCGCATGGACACAGACGGTCGCACACACTTAAACTCGGTTGGGTGGAAGAGATTCCTCGTTGGCAAGAATCTTCATGTTGGACAGGCCATCCTAATTACTATCAGGAACACCCACCGCCCAGGCTTGAGGATGATGATCGTCGTCGATATCATCTAGAACTACATATGTGTGTGTGGCTATATCATCTAGAACTACATATGATGATCGTCGTAGATATCATGTAGAACTACATATGATGATCGGCGTCGATATCATCTAGATCTAAATATGATGATCGTGCAATGTCACCTTGTACTGTTTGAGGATGCATGTTGAGTATATATGAAATTGTTATCTAGTACTCCCTCGGTTCCGAATTACTCGTCGTGCTTTTAGTTCAAATTTGAACTAAAACCACGACGAGTAATTTGAAACCGAGGGAGTACTACCTAGTACTTATAATGCTTTATGAAATTGATATCTAGTAGTACCTAGTATCTGGAAATTGCAGTTTATTGAAGCTGGAATGGGGAAATGGTGAAAGATATAATAGTAGCATGGGATCAGGAAATCGCTCCAGCTAACTAATAGTAGCGCGTTTCAAAAATGTGTTGCTGATATAGTCAATAGTAGTAGCGCGGGTACAGACAGCGCTACTACTAACAGTTAGTTGTAGCGCCTTATTGGTAGCGCGGGTGCCCGCGCTGCTGATAGCCTCAAAACCCGCGCTATTGCTAGGGTTTTCCCTAGTAGTGCATAGCCCTCGCTACCACTTACCTCTTTAGGGGAAAATGCCACGGGTCATTGCATTTAGGTCCGGGTCGTGGCATTTCCTCTCTTGTTCCGTCAACGGTCAACAGTGACCGGGCGTGTGTGTGGGCCAGGGTGGAAACGCCATTGACCTTGGCGTTGCCCGTGTAAACTAAGCACCATGGTTGGTGGCATTTTCAAAAAGGATCAGATCATCAAATATTTTGCAAAAGGTTAATTAGTGCTAATCTGCAATAAAAATTCAAAATAGTGATTGCGGCCATGTCTGGGATCGTCCATGCCATTGTGCTAGAGGTGATGTGCTCCAGGCCGTGGATACATGGGGTCGGAACTTGAATCGTCGTCGACTTTCTTGTCTGACTCCACATCTGGTTGTCCGACCTTCTCGATCTCGGGTTGAGGCGAGGCCAAGAGCTTTCGCTTGGTATGGGTTGGGCCTGGATAGGCCAAGGAGCGACGACTTGGCCATGTCGTGAAACTCGGGGTCTCAAGCTATGTTCGAATTTGTATAAGTTCTCATAGAACTCTGTGGCCATGCAACCGATTTCTCTTTCATCATTACATGTTGTTCCATCTGGACGAACAAGCTGCTCAATACGATTTTTTCTCCTACGGTTGCTGGCCCTTTGATGAAAAAAATTTATGTTGCCGCCCCCCTCGGCAAGCCACTGTATTCTTGAGCGTTGTCTCCACATAATCTCCTCACGGAAATTCAGCTCAAGAATTCGGGCCTCTACCTTGTTTTCCTCATAAGACGGCCCCTGCCTCGCCGGATCACTTCTCAGCTCTTCTAGCTTACTTCTTAGATGTTTCAACTCTGTGCGTACATGGCCAAAAGTGCACGAGCCCCAGCTGGCGAGCGCTTTCGCTAATCTGAAGGTACAGTGGGTATGGAAGAGGTGCTCTCACATATCCCTACTAAAGTTGATGCAAATATGAATGCAATGCTCAATGCCCCATATGAAGCCACTGAAGTAAAGGAAGCATTATTCCAAATGTTTCCAAACAAAGCGCCGGGACCCGATGGGTTTCCAGCACAATTTTTTCAGAAAAACTGGGGGGGGGGGGGGGGGGGGGGTGGTGATGAGGTGACCAAGATTGTCTTGCGTGTTCTGAATGGGGAAGACTCTCCGGAGCTAATAAACAGGACGTTCATCGTATTGATTCATAAGGATTTTACCGGAGATTATTTCTCCTGAGCAGTCCGCGTTTGTCCCTGGAAGGCTCATTACGGATAATATTATTGCTGCATATGAGTGTTTGCATTTTATGAAGAGAAATAGGAGTAAGAACAATGCTTTTTGTGCTCTGAATGTGGATATGATGAAGGCTTATGATCGTGTCGAATGGAACTACTTGCAAGCGGTAATGTTAAAGATGGGCTTCAACTCTCAATGGGTTGCAAGGGTTATGCAATGTGTCTCGACATTTTCTTTCACAGTATTGTTAAATGGCAGTACATTACAAGAGTTCAAGCCCTCAAGAGGTATTCGTCAAGGTGATGCCATCTCACCATATCTTTTCTTGTTGGCGGCTGAGGGACTATCCTACTTATTAAAATACAATAGTAGGAATGATCATATGAAGGGCGTGGTTGTTGCACCGGGTGCTCCTCCGGTAAACCATCTCCTTTTTGCGGATGATTGCCTTTTATTCTTCAAAGCCAATGAAGTAGGTGCCAACACAATGAGTGAAATTGTCAAGAGGTATTGCGATGCATCGGGACAGTGTGTCAATCTCTCTAAGTCAAGTATTTTTTTCAGCAAAGGGTGTCCAAACAGCAGGAGAGCTATGATCAAAGATAAGCTTGTTGTACCCAGTGAATCCTTATCAGAGAGGTACTTGGGACTCCCTTCAGATATTGGTAAATCTAAAAATGGCTCCTTTAAGTATATCAAGGATAGATTATGGGGCAAGGTTCGTGGATGGATGGAGAGGTGCATGGCTTCGGCCGGTAAGGAGATTCTAATCAAGTCTGTGGCTCAAGCCGTCCCTACGTTCTCCATGTCTTGTTTTCTCCTTCCAAGAGGTTTATGCCAACGCATCGACACGATGCTGAGAAAATTTTTCTGGGGCTGCAAGAACGGTGAGCGAAAGGTAGCATGGGTTTCATGGGATGTTTTAACGATGCCAAAATACCAGGGTGGGCTTGGCTTCAGAGATACGGAACTTTTCAACCTTGCAATGTTAGCCAAGCAAGCCTGGAGGCTGATTCAAGATCCTGACTCTCTTAGTGCAAGGCTCTTACTCTCGGTGTATTATGCTCATGGTGATGTGTTGCAAGCTGAACTGGGAAACCACCCATCTCAAGTTTGGAGGGCAGTGTGTGCGGGTGTAACAGTTTTGAAACAGGGGCTTATAAAATGTGTTGGTAACGGCCGGTCCATCAAGCTTTGGGAGGACAATTGGATCCCACGAGATTTCATGTTAAGGGCCCTTCACCCGAGGACTCCAAATCCTCCAATCCTGGTGTCTGACTTGATCGACAGACCAATGAAAGCTTGGAACCGTCAAAAGGTCTGGGAACATCTTCAACCTCCGGATGTTCAAGTTGTGCTGAATATCCCTTTAAGCTCGCGCGATCTGGATGATAGCTGGGCATGGCACTATAATAGGAGCGGACTTTTTACTGTTAGATCAGCTTACCGGTTGCTGGTTGATACAAAAAAGAGGAGGGAGGCATGGCTTGATGGACGTCCTTCACCGTCTAACACAAAAGAGGTGCAGCAAGAGTGGAAGAAGCTATGGAAGGTTAAGGTTCCTGGGAAAGTCAAAAATTTCGCGTGGCGACTTGCACAAAGTTCAATCCCTACAGAGGTAGTTCGTCATCGAAGGAATATGGCTGACTCTAACGTCTGTCAGATATACAACAATGCTGAAGATTCATGGCGTCATGCGTTAGTGGACTGCAACATGTCAAAGTGTGTTTGGGCTTTGCTAGATGAAGAGCTGGTTGAACATATCATTGCTTGTGGGCATGCTGATGCGAGGCTGTGGTTGATGGAGCTCATGGAGTCAACAAGGGAGGAGGAGTTCATTCAGATCTTGGTTGCTCTATGGGCTATATGGTGGGCGCGCAGAACGGCAATACATGAAGGGTGGCCGTCTTTGCAAGTTCTTCTGCTGCAGTTCAGCGACAAAGGCGAGTTTGGAGAGCCCCTACCCAGGGATGCATGAAGCTTAATGTCGACGCTGCAGTCAGCGGGAACCAAGACAAGGGGTCATGTGCTGTCATTTGTAGGGATGGTCAGGGGTCTTTTGTTGGAGCTTCTGTGTTGGTAACCCGGGATCTTGTCCAGCCAGAAAGTCTTGAAGCATTGGCCTTTAGCGAGGCTCTTAATCTGGCTTCTGACCTTCACCTGGGCAAAATCCATATTGCTACTGATTGTGCTGCAACTATAGCTCATCTTACGAGCGAGTACATGGGTCCAAACAGGGCAATTTTTCAAGACATAAAGATGAAGATGGAAGAATTTGCACAAGTTCATTAGCATGAGAAGAGAGAATATATCTGGGAGACGCACGCCCTTGCAAAGGCGTCTTTTTCCCTATCTACAGGGCGCCATGTGTGGCTAGTAGACCCCCCCTGATTTTATTTGTATGCCACATAATGTCTTGGTTGAATAATATGGGGTGACTTTTCTCAAAAAAAAAAGCTATGTTCGAAGGGTAATATTTGAAATAGCTTATGTTTTCTAGGTATTGACAAGCTCGCAAGCACGTTTGCTGGTGAATATGGCTATCCGTTTATTAAAGATGTACTCCCTCCGTCCGAAAATACTTGTCATTAAAGTGGATAAAAAAGATGTATCTAGAATTAAAATACATCTAGATACATCCTCTTTTATCCATTTTGATGATAAGTATTTCCGGACGGATGGAGTATACAACATCACAACACTTTTTAGTTAGTGTTCTTTTAGTGGATGAAGAATAAAATGATGACAAGTCCACGCCAACAAACAACCACAGTTTGAGAATATACCACTCTACTATGTAACTTCCCCTTGGCTGAAGGGGCATTCAGTAATCATAGCTCTACTGTATGGTTGTTTCATGCATGAACGTCCGTGATGTTTTGATTATATATTTGAGACTTTTTTGGGGAAACCTTTTGTTTCGTGTGTGAAGTTTGCATGCTCTACATCGGGCAGCAGGAATCATTTGTGTATCTTAGGTCTGCATCAGTAGCTGGCCCAACCCCCGCGTCCGCAACACCTACGTCGTCCTTCCTGGGCGGCACGGGGGAATCAGCAGCCGCGTCGCCGGGAGGCCCTCCTCCGACAGCTCCTGCATCGCCGCCACCGGAGGGCTGGCCGGCAAAGCCGCGCCGGGCCCCGGGATGGTGGCGGTGGAGCGGACTGATTCCCATCTTGGCTGGCGTTGCACGCCCCTCCCCAACCCCTTGCCAAGATCCTATCATCGCGCGTCATGAGGGGCCCTCTTAGACGGTTGCGCTCAATCCGGAAAGTGACTTCACAGCAGCATCCTCGGCCTGTTGGAAATATGCCCTAGAGGTAATAATAAAATGGATATTATTATATTTCCTTGTTCACGATAATTGTATGTTGTTCATGCTATAATTGTATTAATCGGAAACCGTAATACATTTGTGAATACATAGACCATAATATATCCCTAGTAAGCCTCTAGTTGACTAGCTCGTTGATCAATAGATAGTTGTGGTTTCCTGACCATGGACATTGGATGTCGTTGATAACGGGATCACATCACTAGGAGAATGATGTGATGGACAAGACCCAATCCTAAGCATAGCACAAGATCATGTAGTTCGTTTGCTAAGAGCTTTTCTAATGTCAAGTATCATTTCCTTAGACCATGAGATTGTGCAACTCCCGGATACCGTAGGAATTCTTTGGGTGTACCAAACATCACAACGTATCTGGGTGACTATAAAGGAGCACTGCAGGTATCTCTGAAAGTGTCTGTTGGGTTGGCACGAATCAAGACTAGGATTTGTCACTCCGTATGATGGAGAGGTATCTCCGGGACACTCGGTAATGCATCATCATAATGAGCTCAATGTGACCAGGGAGTTAGTCACGGGGTCATGCATTATGGAATGAGTAAAAAGACTTGCCGGTAACGAGATTGAACGAGGTATTGGGATACCGACGATACAATATCGGGCAAGTAACATACCGGTGGACAAAGGGAATTGTATACGGGATTGATTGAATCCCCGACATCGTGGTTCATCCGATGAGATCATCATGGAACATGTGGGAGCCAACATGGGTATCCAGATCCCGTTGTTGGTTATTGGCCGGACAGATGTCTCGGTCATGTCTGCATGGTTCCCGAACCCGTAGGGTCTACACACTTAAGGTTCGGTGATGCTAGAGTTGTTATGTGAAATTGTATGTGGTTACCGAAGGTTGTTTGGAGTCCCGGATGAGATCCCGGATGTCACGGGGAGTTCCGGAATGGTCCGGAGGTAAATATTTATATATGAGAAGTCCAATTTCAGTCACCGGAATGGTTTCGGGGGTTATCGGTATTGTACCGGGACCACCGAAAGGTGTCCGGGGGTCCACCGGGAGGGGCCAGCTGCCACGGGGGACTTAATGGGCTGAACAAGGGTGGGAACCAGCCCCCTAGTGGGCTGGTGCGCCCCCCAAGGGCCCAAGGTGCCTAGGGATGGAAACCCTAGGGGTGGGGGCGCCTCCCACCAAACTTGGGGGGCAAGTCCCCCCTTGGCCGCCCCCCCCCCCCCCTTGTACATGGGATCTAGGGGGCCGGCCTCCTCTCCCCTTCCCCTATAAATAGTGGGGGGTGGGAGGGCTGCCGCACCCTTCCCCTGGCGCAGCCCCTCCCTCCTCCAACACCTCCTCCTCCTCCATAGAGCTTGGCGAAGCCCTGCAAAAAAATCGCAAGCTCCACCACCACGCCGTCGTGCTGCCGGACCTCTCCCTCAACTTATCCTCTCCCCTTGTTGGATCAAGAAGGAGGAGACGTCCCCGGGCTGTACGTGTGTTGAACGCGGAGGCGCCGTCCGTTCGGCGCTAGATTGGAACTTCCGCGATTTGAATCGCCGCGAATACGACTCCATCAACCGCGTTCTTGTAACACATCCGCTTAGCGATCTTCAATGGTATGAAGATGCACTCCCTCTCTCTCTTGTTGCTAGAATCTCCTAGATTGATCTTGGTGATACGTAGGAAAATTTTGAATTATTACTACGTTCCCTAACACGGCCGTCATCCCCATCCGCGATTTCCGGGGCCGCCGCAGATCGCTCCTCCCATCAGCGGCTAGAGGTTAGGGTCGTGCCCACTGCCCAGTGGGGTTGCGGCTCTCCATGTGTAAAACGTAGGTGTTGGGGGAGCTGGCTCAACCCTCTATTGGGTGGCCTTTCACACATATATATAATGGTGTCATACAAGTCCTATACCAATATGGTACGGATTACACAATAAGGCTACAATACGAAGTCTAACACCCTACGGATTACACAATAAGGCTACAATACGAAGTCTAACACCCTCCCTCAATCTCAACTCACTCCTGAAGTATCTAGGAGGTTGAGACTACGCCTACAGACCTCAAACATGGGAGAAGGTAGAGGCTTGGTGAAGATGTCTGCAAGTTGATCTTTTGAAGAGATTAACCTGACTTGTAGTAGCTTCTATGCGACACATTCCCTCACAAAATGATAGTCAATCTCGATGTGTTTAGTCCGTGCATGGAACACCGGGTTTGATGACAGAAACGTAGCACCGATGTTGTCACACCATAGGACCGGCGGATGTGGCTGAGCAACTCCTAGCTATCGAAGTAGGGACTCAATCCATATAAGTTCAGCAGTCGCATTGGCAACTGACTTGTACTCAGCCTCTGTGCTGCTGCGGAAAACAGTGGCTTGCTTGCGTGCACTCTGGGCGATCAGATTAGGCCCTAAGAACACTGCATGTCCCCCCATAGATCACCTATCATTTGGACACCCAGCCCAATCAGCATCTGAGAATGCAGAAAGAACTCCAGAGGAACTGGGCGCAAATGAAGACCAAAGGAGATAGTGAGACACGCATAGCGCAATATGTGCTTCACAGCAGACCAGTGCATGTTAGTAGGTGCATGAAGATACTGGCACACCCTGTTAACCACAAAGGAGAGGTCAGGACGTGTGATCGTCAGATACTGCAGGCCACCAACAATACTCCTGTACTCGGTAGCATCCTCAGGAGATAGAAGAGTACCATCAGCAGTTGAAAGTTTGTCACTGGAGGACATGGGCGTAGGCGATGTCTTGCACTTGAGCATACCAGCACGACACAGAAGATCAAGAGAGTACTTCTTCTGGGTGAGAGCCAAACTAACACGAGACTGATGAGTGACTTCAATACCCAGGAAGAAATGAAGTTGTCCCAAATCCTTAACTGCAAAATCACGATCAAGCGCAGTCACAAGAGCATCAGCAGCCGTCGGAGAGGAGCTAACGAGGACAATATCATCCACGTACACAAGGACGTACATCGTCACACTCGGTCGCTGAAATAAGAAAAGTGAAGTATCAGCCGTCGAAGGAATGAATCCATTAGTGCGTAGAGCTGAAGCCAGGCAAGCATGCCAGGCACGAGGCGCCTGTTTCAATCCATAGAGAGCCTTCGTCAGACAACAGAGGCGATAAGGTTGAGTGTGATCAATGAATCTAGGTGGCTGCCTCATGTAAACCTCCTCTTCAAGCAGTCCATGTAGAAAAGCGTTCTGCACGTCAAGATGGCGGAGAGACCATCCACGAAAAACTGCCAGAGACAGAAGAAGTCAAATAGTGGTAGGCTTGACAACGGGGCTGAATGTATCCTCATAGTCCAGTCCCTGGCGCTGTTTAAAGCCCTTAGCCACAAGACGCGCTTTGTAGCGCTCTATGGAATCATCTGCATGTTTCTTCACTTTTAAAACCCACTTCGAATCGATGATGTTGACACGAGACGGAGGTGGAACAAGTGTCTAGGTCTTATTCTGCATAAGAGTATGATATTCTTGTTCCATAGCAGCCCTCCAATGTGGGATACTCATAGCGTCTTGATAACTGCATGGTTCGGTGGTTGGATCATCCACAGCTTGAGCCAGACAAGTAGCAAGGTATGTGACCGTGCCATCGGTGCGCTCCTTGGGACGAACGATGCAGCTGCGACTGCGCGTGTGTGGATGTCGCGGAGCAAGGACCACCGGAGCAGGCGGGGTGTCCGGAGCAGGAGAGGCATCCGGAGTAGGCAAGGCATCCGGAGTAGGCAAGGCCGGTCCACCGAACTCCGGCGAAGAGGGACCGGGTGACAGTGGCGGACTGGGTGACGTGGGCCCAAGCGGCGTGTGAGTCACTGCAGGCCCAGGCGAAGTGGGCGGCAGCGACGCCCGTGCAGATGATGGAGGTGACGATGGAGGGGAGGCCAGGCAAGGAAGTGGCGACGTAGTCCGCCCCGTCATGGGCTCCGATCAGCCATAGTTGCCGACGTAGGCTCCGGACCAATGGTAGACGGGGCTCCCGAGATGGGGTCGATGGTGGGAGGCGGTGCATGCAAATGCACCAGCCGATCGACGTGCGCCACACGCGGCGTAGTAGGTCCGTCAGGGAGAAGTTCCAGGCGAGCTCCATGTCCAGTTCCTGCACCATCTTCAAATTGGCCAGGCATCAGAGGAGATGAATGTATAGATGGTGTTGTGGTGGATGACTGAGGCATGGGAGAAAAAGGGAAGACATTCTCATCGAAAACAACATCCCGAGATATGTAGACTCGATTAGTTGGGACATGGAGACACTTGTAGCCTTTATGGAGAGAACTATTCCCCAAGAACACACACTTTTTGAAGCAAAACTCAAGTTTGTGATCATTATAAGGATGAATATGAGGCTAGCAAGCACACCTGAATACCTTGAAAAAGGTGTAGTCAGGAGTTTCGTCCAAGAGAAGCTCAATTGGAGTTTTCATATTAAGAACACGCGTAGGTAATCTGTTAATGAGAAAACACACAGTGGCAAAAGCATCTCTCCAAAAGTGAAAAGGCACAGAAGCATGAGCAAGAAGTGCGAGGCCGGTTTCAACTATATGGTGATGTTTGCGCTCAACAGCGCCATTCTGCTGATGTGTATGTGAGCATGACAAATGATGGGAGATCCCAAGTTTATTAAAGAAAGTGTTGAGGTTGCGATATCCCCTCCCCCCCCAATCCGAGTGAACATGGATAATTTTATGCTTGAGTAGACGTTCAACATGCAATTGAAACTGGATAAATATATCAAACACATCATATTTGCGCTTAAGAAGATAAAGCCATGTGAAACGACTATAGGCATCAACAAAACTGACATAGTAGTTGTGACCAGTAACAGATGTTTGTGCTGGACCCCGCACATCAGAAAACACAATTTCAAGAGGATTCTTTACTTCTCTAGTAGATGAAAGAAAAGGTAGTTGATGACTTTTACCTTGTTGACAAGCATCACACACGGACATCTCTTTATTGCTAGACTCTAATGGCAGTTCACGGCGGTGGAGTATGTGGCAAACGATGGGTGTGGCGGGATGACCAACACAAGAGTGCCAATGGGAAGGTGACACACGAACACCATTGAAGACGCGCGGAGTGGATGGATCCTCCAAATGGTACAAGCCTTGACTCAAGCGGCCACTAAGCAGAACGTCCCGGGTTGCTCGGTACTTAAGAAAAAGATTAAAAGGGTGAAATTCACATAGGACATGATTATCAAGGGTGAGCTTAGAGACAGATAAAAGATTACGAGTCATCGAGGGAACCCGCAAAACATTACGAAGATGGAGCTCCCTAGAGGGGTGACTAGTTAAAAGAGATGCTTGGCCAATGTAAGAGATGGGCATACCTACACCATTGGCGGTTTCAACACTCTCCCTCATGTCTTGGCTATTTTAGTCCTTAGACGTGGGATCGATGTAGGCCGCAGAATCGTTCTATTTAATACTACTTGGCAAGTTCTTGAACTCAAGACCTCTTGGCTCTAATACCATGTAAAACCTAGGTTTTAGGGAACTGGCTCAACCCTCTATGGGGTGGCCTATCACACACACACACATACACACACACACACACATATATATATATATATATGTATATATATATAATGATGTTATACAAGTCCTATACCAATATGGTATGGATTATACAATAAGGCTACAATACGAAATCTAACACCGTGGCTCTGGTCCGGCCGTAGCTGACATGGACTTTGTCCTTCCAGATCCAGACGAGGCACATGTGATCTGCGCGCAGCGTCTAGGAAGCGATCTGGGCGCGCCATGCTGACGCCTTGGTGAAAGCCTGGGTGAATATGGACATCCATCCATCTCCAGCCGGTGTGCCTCGCTGGTGTCGTGGTGTTAGAGTGGTGCCTCGCAGATCTTTGCGCACTGCTCCGACCACGACGGACTCTGGACATGTGGGGTTGCAGTGATGAGCTGTGTCCAGTGTGGGCTACCGATGTTGCGATCCTCGGTTGGTGGTGGTGATCTAGATCAGATTGACCAGATGATGGTGATTGTAGATTGTCCTGCAGCGACTTCCTATAGATTCACAGCGGCGGGGGTCATCGAAAAGACTTCAGGAGGCTTTATCTCTTGATCCGATGGATGACTTCAGTGTTGAGTTACGAATTATGGACGAAGACTTAACGCAAATGGATGTTCGTGAAGTGGCGGCGGTCCAATTGTAGCTGCTAGGATTGCAGAAAAGCGGTGGCCACAACACATGCGACTTTGATGGTGGTGCTGTGAGCACCCGGTCTTGAGCTCCGGCGAGAAAGCCTAGGTCAGACCCAAGTGGTTATACCTGGAAATGGTGATGTTGTCTACGTCGTTACCTTGTTGGAGGCATTGTTCGGATATGTTCAGGCTGATTCTTCAGGGTGAAAACTTTGACTCTGACCTTTGTGGTTGGATCCGGCAACGACTACGCTTGAGTCGATTCCTTCATGAAGGCATTGCCGTTGAAGATCCTCTTAATCCATGTGGTGTCAATGGTTGGTGGGGATATAGTCTGAGTTGTAGTTTGTCGATCGCTGATCTGATCGCTTTGGGGTTTTTATTTTTTATTTTTCTTTTTCCACACCTACGCACAGCTTTTGGTCTTAGGACTTTGCTAGTTGCTGGTGTGTTTTCATGCGTGTGTGTGTTAAGTTGGTTGTGTGCATCCTAGTTATGCAGAGGCCGGGTGTGTGCTCATTATATTGTATCCTCTTGATGCTTTTTTGAGTCAATAAAATCCACCATTTCTCAAAAAAAACTCAGTGAGCAGTTATCTCTATGTGGCCTCTCTATTCTGGTATTTCTACAGTCTAGTCCACAGATACAACCTTCCTTTGATAATGTTGCATACATAGAATAGTTCTGACGTTAGTCTTGTTGAGTAATTTGGATGAGTACTCACTGTTGCTTGCTTCCTTTTTTTTCCGATACCCTAATGATGCGACCAGATGAAGGAACCCAGAAGTCAGCTGCCCCCGTCGACGACTACTACTACCACCCCGAGGGTGGGTACTACTACGAGTTGGCTGACGACCAGGAGTAGGTTCGGAGGGTCCTAGGCAGGAGGCATGCGCCTTTTTGATCGTAGTTGTTGTTTTGTCCTACCTTCTTAAAGGCCTATGTGTTTTACTTTTATATCTATACTCAGATATCTAATGCTTCCGCTAACGCTTGTATGCGAGCTTATGTATTCGAGCCCTCGAGGCCCCTGTCTTGTAATATAAAGTTTGTATGGCTTTTATTTGTGTTTAGAGTTGTGTTGTGATATCTTTCCCTGAGTCCTTAGACTTGATCGTGTGTGCATTTGCGTGTATGGTTAGTGCACGATTAAGTCGGGGGCGTCACAGCAACGACAAGGGCTACACCGATCTGGGGGGAGAGGGAAGGGCGGACCAACTGGTGCTCCTACGGGAAGGTGGTGGAGAAGTCATGCATGGTACAACTTCTCTACCACAGACATCTCAGATTCGCTACTCGAAAGTTTCCTCCGGGGCGTTCCTCTCGTGCTCGATTTCGCCGCCAGGAACACTTCGTGTCCAGCGGAAGGACGGCCGCCACCTCCGGCCTACGCCTGCATCAGCGGCAACAGCTCTTGTGCAAGTAAGACTTCAATGAATGTTGATGACAATTTAGGTTAAAAAAGATTGATACCTAATTTGGTCTGGCTGTGGATACACTGCACCATGCACCAGATTTCCCTACCAATGGCTGTTGGGAAAAGTCGCTTGTAACAACAGACTGTTGGTCGGGAAAACTTCTATCAGGTTGTTGGTCGGTAATGCATACATGTCGCGACTGACTGTCAGTTTGCTGGTGACTCTGGCTGTCAGTTTATTAAAGATATGTACAACATCACAGTACTTTCTAGTTACATATTAGGCGAATTATCATGATTTTTTTCCTACCGTACAAAGTGTTCTTTTAGTGGATGAAGAATAATCTGATTACAAGTCCACGCCTACAAACAACCACAGTTTGAGAATGTATCACTCTACTATGCAACTTCCCCTTGGCTGAAGGGGCATTCAGTAATCATAGCTCTACTCTATGGTTGTTTCATGCATGAACGTCCGTGATGTTTTGATTATATATTTTAGACTTTTTTGGGGAAACCTTTTGTTTCGTGTGTGAAGTTTGCATGCTCTACATCGGGCAGCAGGAATCATTTGTGTATCTTAAATCTGCATCAGTGAGCAGTTATCTCTATGTGGCCTCTCCTAATCCGCTTATGGTTTCGAGACCCTTGTCTAAAGTTAAGTTTGGGTATCCACTAGTTCTGTTCCTAAGTTACATAGTCGTTGAATTGCTTCTACTTAAGTTCCCATCAAAGAAGTTGTCAGTCACATTATAGTAGTGGCTCAAGCTAGCCCATAAAGCCTTTATTGTGTATATTCCTTGGTACTCCTACAAATCAATGTAGTGCCCGTGGATGAATTTGCTTGCTTCCCTTTTTTTACCTTAGCTTATGTTATTGCGAGGGACATTATTTTCTTCTATGATACTGTTAATTATGGAGGGCACAACAGAGGAGGTAACTCCCAGGGACCATTGGGAGAGTGTACTTCTCTCTTTCGTGTCTCAAAATGCACTGATTGCCTGAATACAGTGTACGCTACAAGAAGCAAGGGATGCACTTACTTGCATCACCGAAGACTAAGACCACACGGGTTGGAATTAGGATTGGAGCAGTAAAAAAGGCGCGAGTGCGATCTGCTCATGACCACAACCAATCTGCTTGTCGTCCTCTTGCCGATCCGGATCAACATGGCCCCTTTTGATTAAAGCTGCTCCGGGGTCGGGACACAGAGAAACTAGTCTCGAGCACAGATGCTCACGATATCTTGGGCGTTCGCTAGTGCGTGGGGATATGGGCCAATTCTTTATACGGTGGGTTCAGGAGTGCTGGAGAATGCGAGTATGTGTCAGGCCTGGGTTGTGGGCCAGTTCACGGGCGGCCGTCCGCAGCTGACGGGGCAAATCCTATTTGGCACTGCAGCCGCCCGTTAATATGTATTCTGTAAACGGGCGCCTGCAGCCGCCCATTAATATGTATTCTGTAAACGGGCGCCTGCCTGCAGCGCCCCGCACTGGGCTGGCCCATCTCACCCTGGTTCCTTTCGGTTTTGTAGACGCACTAAAACGTAACGACCCCGACGACAGGTATCGAACCGCTGACCTCCCCTTCGAGTTAAGAGGCAGCTACCACTGCGCCACCCAGTTAGATCTGATGACCAACATCCTTTTACTTCTTTTCTTATTTCGTCTGTCTTTTTACCCTTTTTCTTTTATCATTTTTCGTTTTCGTTTTTGTTTTTCTTTCATTCTTCCTGCATCGATGTTTTCGTTTTTTCCCTCATTACTCCGCGCGTTCCAGTGATTCTGCCATAGTTCCCACTGGTGCCCCTGCTTTTCCCTCCGCATGCAACGGCTCATAATTACTGGCATGCAGAGTGATAGGTTCAATGCACGCATGCAGGGAATAAAATAAGGAGACGGTTGAGAAGGCCCAATCGGGTGCATGCAAGTTAATAGCGGCCAGCTTCTGATCTCTACAGGCGCATGGGCAAAACAGTCAAGGAAAAAACCAGCGAGCCTCTCCTTGGTATGCGGGCATGGCCTTATGCGCACACTAAAGAAAAACGGAGGGAGTAACATTTAATTAGAAGCGTAGAGCGTACTGAATGATCAGATGGGTGTACACGCAAGGATTTAGTAGTACCGAAGTTCGGGCTCTCTGTACGAGGGATTACAAAGATTGCGAACCCTCGGCCAGGATGCCCTAGCCATGCTGAAGCCAATTAGCCCTCCCCAATGGGCATGGCTAGACGCTACAACGGCCGGCTGAATTAATGCTACCAGTAACTGTTCATTGAATGTCGACTGTTTCTACTGCGACTTATTACATGTCGTAACACCTGCGTTGAACGCTTCGTGGAGCGCATGGTAACGCTCGTCTTCATGGCTCACCCCTCCGCCTTCTGGGTGATCGGACTGGCTTCTCCACCACCGAATGAGCCCTGCGTCATGGCGCTGCCGGATCAGGTGTATGTCTGGGGCCTGGGCCTTACTGGATCCGGCTGTGCCGATTCCACGCCGTGGGCCTATCTGGTGGGGATTCCTTTGTCACATGTATGCATAATTCGAGAGTTTTTATGTACTACTAGCTTATCCTAGGGGTAATTATGCTCACTAAATCTGAGATTACACGAAGGGAAAAAGCACGGTAGGATGGTGCTTTTTTTATACTCCCATTTTAATGTACTCAGGGAAATAAATAACGTTTTTTTGAAAAGCCCCATATATTACTTCACAAGATTCATACAATCGTCGTTTACAAAAGCCATCATGCAGGACGAAATATCACCCACTAGCATTGGCGAAGCTAGGAAAATCGAATGAGGGAGGCCAAGTGTTGTTAATCCTTGTTAGGGAGGGCCAGCCCATTGGAATACACCATTTTAGCAAGAATTAATCACTTGGTCATATACATATTAAGCTCAATTCGATGATGTTCGCCACTGCCCACTAGCACATCCTCAGAACGAACACCAAAGCAAATCTTCGCAATCTCATGCATCACTTTGTTGGCCTCTCGCCTAATCTTCAACAATCAAATAACGTCTAAAAAGTAATGTATCGACTTCTGTTTGGAAAAAAAATTTGGGTTCAAGAGTTTTTGTGAAATTTGTTTGAGGACTCATAGCATTCCCTTGTCGTGTCGGAGTGCCGGGTTGTATTTGAGGACTCAAATTTATTTCTTTATGAAGTGGCTCAAAAGATGGGAAAATGTTATAGTATTGTTTTTCAGAGGAGTTGATTCTATTTTGTTACCTCCTATTTTGTCATTTGTGATAGATAGATTCTAGTCTCAAATCTAAATCTTAGCCACTTTGTACATTGAACTGCCAGGATGTACCCCAGTTTCAAGAGGTGGCTCGAAAAGACTCGGAATTTTGTTTTGTTGCCCACCGAGGCACCGACGACTCGGAAATATCACGCTTGTACGTAGATTGAACTAGGCTGCTATGATCTGCTACAGTACACAAGAGATTTTTGGGTCTAATCGAGAGGAGCTGCGTCACTGCCAGGGAAACTACCCGTGTCTTGACCACCGCGCACATGTATTTAATGCGGCAGGTGATGGGACGTGACACAACTAGGGCCCATGCCGCTTCGCGTTCCCGCTTGAGGGAAGTTTGAACTAAACCCTGAGATTGCATAGGCCGACGCATTCGAACCCTCACCTCTAAATCGCTGAAGTTGGTACCCTAAATTTACAAATCTCAGTCAATCCAGACCTTGTATAAATAAAATCTTGTTTGGTGTAATACAAAAAAGTTCGATCCCAGCCGGGATTGATATCTACTGTCACTTACTAGATGGGCCCACCTGTCATATGCATCTCATGTCCCCAATCTCTTCCTCACAAGTTCAATCCACGTCACTGAAGCAATGCACGCGGAGAGCGCGTCTAGGCGCGCGTAGGGGATGAGGAGCGGAGCGGAACGAGGAGGTGTGGGTTGCGGTTGCATTGTAGAGGAGGGCGGCGAGGAGGTACGCGGGCTGGCAGATGTACATGGCCATGGGCATGGCTGGCAGTTGCAGCCGGTGAGGCCTGGATTAATGGTTTCCAACCGAGCTAGTCCGGGCCTGGCCTCTGTCAGAAGCAACGTCAAGGATGACCACATCAAAGATTCGCAAGCAGGCCTCAACAATCGGCCGTACCTTCAGGACAAGGCGAAGGGGTCGGTTGGTGGGCACACCTCGCGTGCACGGAGTCGGCCTCACTGTTGGGTGTTCCCACCCTCGGCTAATACCGCTATTCCTGCCCTTCGTGGTGAACGGTGCTGCGTCACTTTAATTTTCAGAAATTCCACGAGTCCATCAAGACCTCACTGTTCGCTTTGACATGGCGATGTCATGGTGTTGATTCAAGACAGTGCTTATATCAGAGCTTAGATTCAACAGGCGTGGGTATGGACCGATTATCTACCATGGAGTCAAGTTGAAGTTGAAGTTGTAGTTTGATGGAAGTCTTCATTCGGCTAATGGAGGGGGTACGAAGTAAGAGCTCAGAGAGTTGAAGCATATTTCAGTGGGAAAGACGAGAGACATGTTGTCCGGGATGAATCACAGTGGTCTGAGGGTCACGTTAAACTCGGCATCGTTCGGTGATGACCGGTGGTTCTCTGTAGTGGGGGTTGAGGTGATGTGAGTTCGGGGCCCTAGAAATTCGACCGAGACAACAAAGACTCGACGCGACGGTAGCATCAAGGTGTGTGGCATGCACGAAACACGACAAAAAAGGGAAATTGGAGGCTAGATAATGTTTGAGACGGGGATGAAGTAGTGTTGGTGAGAATCAGGTTCAAGTTGGTGACAAGGTCTATCGGTACCAGGAGATGGACAGGAGTTGACCATAGAGAATCTGTGAATTGGTGAAAAGTCTGAATGTCAAAATTTTGGAGAGTATATGGTCGTATATTTTGTGGTGTTCAGTGTACATGTCGAAGTTCTATAGCCGTGGGGCATATAGAAGATTGTCCACAAAGAGGATTAGACAACTATGAACTTGATTCGGATCTCAAGTTTTAACATGCAGTCAAGAAGAGCGAGAATGATGAGTTCAAGTGACTATTTTATCGGTGCAACGTTGCGCCTCGCGTGTGAGCGGGGGTAGTCGCGGATGTTTGGCGCAATGTTTGTGGTCTATGGGTGGTCGTTTCGTGTAGCATGGGCTACAGTGCGTTTGAGTCGGTGCGACGTTGTAGCTCGCGTGTGAGCGGGGGAAGTCGTAGATGTTTGGCGCAATGTTTGTGGTCTGCGGGTGGTCATTCCGTGTAGCATGGGCAATAGTGCGTTTGAGTCAGTGCGACGTTGCGGCTCGCGTGTGAACAGGGGAAGTCCAGCGGCGACCCCAGATCCGGGGGTGTGTTTTGGTGCAACTATGGCCTAGTATCGTATGGTTCACATGGCTTCATTGCTTGTGTGGTTTTTCGGTCCGACTTTCCTCATAAACAAGGCTGTTCTGTTTATGTTTTCGATCCAGTTTGAAAAGAAGAAAAAAGGTATGGTTGAATTTTGTTGGCAAAAGCTCTCAATCCTAACTTCTCTCACGTACACGAGATGGTTGTGGTTTCCCTGACCAAGAATGTGAAGAATAGAGAGCAGACGAAGAACAGATGAGTAGGGGGCACATAAAGAGAATTATTTTTTCTAGGCAGCGGAGTGCCCTTTATCCTTCTTACTCACTCCGTTCGGAATTACTTGTCATAAAAATGAACAAAAATTGATGTATCTACAACTAAAATACATCTAGATACGTTCATTTTTTGGACGAGTAATTCCGAACGGAGGGAGTACTTTGCAACCAATGCTTATTATTACGAGAGAGAGAGAGAGAGTCCAAAAACTAGGCCTCATATCCAGCATTTTGGCTAGGGATCTGAATGGGTTGGTGAATTGAACCGCGTGGCATTACGAGGACGTACGCGTGGTCCTCTTGCGTGCCGTGTCCTTTCATGGATGCTTCCTTTCATGCCGATGAAGAATCAGGTGCCACGTGCCATAGCTGCTGTCTTACGAGATGAGAATGGATGATTTATTGCAGCTCGGTGTAAATTCATTATTCAGTGTAAATTCATTCAGTGGGCAGCCGATGTGGTCACGATGTAGGCCATGGCTATGCGTGATGGCCAAGATTTGGCAAACACTTTGGGCTTTAGCAGGGTAGAAGCGAAATCTGATTCCTTGAGCGTGGTAAATTGTTGTCAAGTGCAAAACCAATGGTGGGATGCAGCAGCGGCAGTCTTCGCCGAATGCATTGATTTTGCTACATCGATAGGAAAAGTCATCTTTACTCATTGTTCTCGTGAATCAAATTCAGTAACTTATGAGCTAGTTAGATTCAGTTTTTGTAATGAGTGTGAATCTAGTTGGACTGTTGAACCCCCTGGGTTGCTAATTACCCAGCTACTCCCTCCGTCCGGAAATACTTGTCATAAAAATGGATAAAACGGGAGTAGTGTTGAATGGAGTTTGTATGCATGTTTGTGGGGCATCTTGCCGTGGCACGGTAGGTGTGGCTCGAACAGAAAGTAATTGTACTTTCTGTACATGTAGGGTTAAGTATAATATATTTAAAAATATGTTTTTGAATTTGAAATTCATTTGAAAATTTCAGGTAAATAGTTTTGCTGGCAAAAGCTCTCAATCCTAACTTCTCTCACGTACGCGAGATGGTTGTTGTTTCCTTCGCCAAGAATGTGAAGAACAGAGAGCAGAGGAAGAACAGATGAGTAGCTACAGCACGGAGATAAGCCTGAAAGGCTCAGTCCCTCAAACGTTGATATAGATAAATTTTTAACTCTTCCAGATCAGTAATCCTCACCTAGCGTAGTGGCTGTTCACACGTACCAACCACTGCCTGTATCTCTTAGATCTTGACTTCGATTCCTGGCTGTTTTGTTGCTACATCAGAGATGTCATGTATTTAACTGGGTCAGGGTTTGAATTTAAAATTTTCAAAAAAAAACTCAATTTTTTTTGCTAGGTATGAGTGTTTTTCGTGGGGTAGCGGTAACCGCTCGGGATCACGAAATTTTGAGCGGTACCCAGAACAGTGATCACCGAGTCTTTCCGTTATTTTCTCTGACTCACCTTCTCAAGGGGAAACTTCTGAAGTCCATCACAACCCAATTGCTGGCGACTCGGAGTTGCACAAGGTGCCCTTCGGCCAAGACGCGTCTTCCCTCATGGAAAGACTCGGCCCCAACCTCGAGGTCATGACAGACTCGGGGCCTACTGACTGTGGAATACCAAACGGGTATCCCCAGGACTCTAAGATAGCCTAGCTGTGGCGGGATAGGTCAGGCCCATGGCGGGAAGCCTTTTCGCCAGGCCAACTTTTCGGGGTTCCATCAGTCGGAAGCCGTCCAGGCAGCTGACCTGAATACGACCGACTCCCTCAAGGCGGTCATATGACAGCTCAGGCGGACATCCAGGACGGCGAGCAGACAAGGCATGATGGGCCACGACACCGAGTTGTAGCTACGACGTCACACACAGTGCCGCAGAGCTGACCAGCCATGACGGGCGCGAGGTTCGTTGGGTAGTGGTAACCGCTCGGGATCACGAAATTTTGAGCGGTACCCAAAACAGTGATCACCGAGTCTTTCCATTATTTTCTCTGACTCACCTGCTCAAGGGGAAACTTCTGAAGTCCATCACAACCTGATTGCTGGCGACTCGGAGTTGCACAAGGTGCCCTTTGGCCAAGACGCGTCTTCCCTCATGGAAAGACTCGGTCCCAACCTCGAGGTCATGACAAACTCGGGGGCTACTGACTGTGGAATACCAAACGGGTATCCCCAGGACTCTAAGTTAGCCTAGCTGTGGCGGGATAGGTCAGGCCCATGGCGGGAAGCCTTTTCACCAGGCCAACTTTTGGGGGTTCCATCAGTCGGAAGCCGTCCAGGCAGCTGACCTGAATACGACCGACTCCCTCAAGTCGGTCAGATGACAGCTCAGGCGGACATCCAGGACGGCGAGCAGACAAGGCAGGATGGGCCACGACACCGAGTTGTAGCTAAGACGTCACACACAGTGCCGCAGAGCTGACCAGCCATGAATGGGCGCGAGGTTCGTTGGGTAGCGGTAACCGCTCGGGATCACGAAATTTTGAGCGGTACCCAAAACAGTGATCACCGAGTCTTTCTGTTATTTTTTCTGACTCACCTTCTCAAGGGGAAACTTCTGAAGTCCATCACAACCTGATTGCTGGCGACTCGGAGTTGCACAAGGTGCCCTTCGGCCAAGACGCGTCTTCCCTCATGGAAAGACTCAGCCCCAACCTCGAGGTCATGACAGACTCGGGGCCTACTGACTGTGGTATACCAAACGGGTATCCCCAGGACTCTAAGATAGCCTAGTTGTGGCGGGGTAGGTCAGGCCCATGGCGGGAAGCCTTTTCGCCAGGCCAACTTTTCGGGGTTCCATCAGTCGGAAGCCTTCCAGGCAGCTGACCTGAATACGACCGACTCCCTCAAGTCGGTCAGATGACAGCTCAGGCGGACATCCAGGACGGCGAGCAGACAAGGCAGGATGGGCCACGACACCGAGTTGTAGCTACGACGTCACACACAGTGCCGCAGAGCTGACCAGCCATGACGGGCGCGAGGTTCGTTGGGTAGCGGTAACCGCTCGGGATCACGAAATTTTGAGCGGTACCCAAAACAGTGATCACCGAGTCTTTCCGTTATTTTCTCTGACTCACCTTCTCAAGGGGAAACTTTTGAAGTCCATCACAACCTGATTGCTGGCGACTCGGAGTTGCACAAGGTGCCCTTCGGCCAAGACGCGTCTTCCTTCATGGAAAGACTCGGCCCCAACCTCGAGGTCATGACAGACTCGGGGGCTACTGACTGTGGAATACCAAACGGGTATCCCCAGGACTCTAAGATAGCCTAGCTGTGGCGGGATAGGTCAGGCCCATGGCGGGAAGCCTTTTCGCCAGGCCAACTTTTCAGGGTTCCATCAGTCGGAAGCTGTCCAGGCAGCTGACCTGAATACGACCGACTCCCTCAAGTCGGTCAGATGACAGCTCAGGCGGACATCCAGGACGGCGAGCAGACAAGGCAGGATGGGCCACGACACCGAGTTGTAGCTACGACGTCACACACAGTGCCGCAGAGCTGACCAGCCATGACGGGCGCGAGGTTCGTTGGGTAGCGGTAACCGCTTGGGATCACGAAATTTTGAGCGGTACCCAAAACATTGATCACCGAGTCTTTCCATTATTTTCTCTGACTCACCTTCTCAAGGGGAAACTTCTGAAGTCCATCACAACCTGATTGCTGGCGACTCGGAGTTGCACAAGGTGCCCTTCGGCCAAGACGCGTCTTCCCTTATGGAAAGACTCGGCCCCAACCTCGAGGTCATGACAGACTCGGGGGCTACTGACTGTGGAATACCAAACGGGTATCCCCAGGACTCTAAGATAGCCTAGCTGTGGCGGGATAGGTCAGGCCCATGGCGGGAAGCCTTTTCGCCAGGCCAACTTTTCGGGGTTCCATCAGTCGGAAGCCGTCCAGGCAGCTGACCTGAATACGACTGACTCCCTCAAGGCGGTCAGATGACAGCTCAGGCGGACATCCAGGACGGCGAGCAGACAAGGCATGATGGGCCACGACACCGAGTTGTAGCTACGACGTCACACACAGTGCCGCATAGCTGACCAGCCATGACGGGCGCGAGGTTCGTTGGGTAGTGGTAACCGCTCGGGATCACGAAATTTTGAGTGGTACCCAAAACAGTGATCACCGAGTCTTTCCGTTATTTTCTCTGACTCACCTTCTCAAGGGGAAACTTTTGAAGTCCATCACAACCTGATTGCTGGCGACTCGGAGTTGCACAAGGTGCCCTTCGGCCAAGACGCGTCTTCCCTCATGGAAAGACTCGGCCCCAACCTCGAGGTCATGACAGACTCGGGGCCTACTGACTGTGGTATACCAAACGGGTATCCCCAGGATTCTAAGATAGCCTAGTTGTGGCGGGGTATGTCAGGCCCATGGCGGGAAGCCTTTTCGCCAGGCCAACTTTTCGGGGTTCCATCAGTCGGAAGCCTTCCAGGCAGCTGACCTGAATAAGACCGACTCCCTCAAGTCGGTCAGATGACAGCTCAGGCGGACATCCAGGACGGCGAGCAGACAAGGCAGGATGGGCCACGACACCGAGTTGTAGCCAAGACGTCACACACAGTGCCGCAGAGCTGACCAGCCATGAATGGGCGCGAGGTTCGTTGGGTAGCGGTAACCGCTCGGGATCACGAAATTTTGAGCGGTACCCAAAACAGTGATCACCGAGTCTTTCCGTTATTTTCTCTGACTCACCTTCTCAAGGGGAAACTTTTGAAGTCCATCACAACCTGATTGCTGGCGACTCGTAGTTGCACAAGGTGCCCTTTGGCCAAGACGCGTCTTCCCTCATGGAAAGACTCGGCCCCAACCTCGAGGTCATGACAGACTCGGGGCCTACTGACTGTGGTATACCAAACGGGTATCCCCAGGATTCTAAGATAGCCTAGTTGTGGCGGGGTATGTCAGGCCCATGGCGGGAAGCCTTTTCGCCAGGCCAACTTTTCGGGGTTCCATCAGTCGGAAGCCATCTAGGCAGCTGACCTGAATACGACCGACTCCCTCAAGTCGGTCAGATGACAGCTCAGGCGGACATCCAGGACGGCGAGCAGACAAGGCAGGATGGGCCACGACACCGAGTTGTAGCTACGACGTCACACACAGTGCCGCAGAGCTGACCAGCCATGATGGGTGCGAGGTTCGTTGGGTAGCGGTAACCGCTCGGGATCACGAAATTTTGAGCGGTACCCAAAACAGTGATCACCGAGTCTTTCCGTTATTTTCTCTGACTCACCTTCTCAAGGGGAAACTTTTGAAGTCCATCACAACCTGATTGCTGGCGACTCGGAGTTGCACAAGGTGCCCTTCGGCCAAGACGCGTCTTCCCTCATGGAAAGACTCGGCCCCAACCTCGAGGTCATGACAGACTCGGGGGCTACTGACTGTGGAATACCAAACGGGTATCCCCAGGACTCTAAGATAGCCTAGCTGTGGCGGGATAGGTCAGGCCCATGGCGGGAAGCCTTTTCGCCAGGCCAACTTTTCAGGGTTCCATCAGTCGGAAGCTGTCCAGGCAGCTGACCTGAATACGACCGACTCCCTCAAGTCGGTCAGATGACAGCTCAGGCGGACATCCAGGACGGCGAGCAGACAAGGAAGGATGGGCCACGACACCGAGTTCTAGCTACGACGTCACACACAGTGCTGCAGAGCTGACCAGCCATGACGGGCGCGAGGTTCGTTGGGTAGCGGTAACCGCTTGGGATCACGAAATTTTGAGCGGTACCCAAAACATTGATCACCGAGTCTTTCCATTATTTTCTCTGACTCACCTTCTCAAGGGGAAACTTCTGAAGTCCATCACAACCTGATTGCTGGCGACTCGGAGTTGCACAAGGTGCCCTTCGGCCAAGACGCGTCTTCCCTTATGGAAAGACTCGGCCCCAACCTCGAGGTCATGACAGACTCGGGGGCTACTGACTGTGGAATACCAAACGGGTATCCCCAGGACTCTAAGATAGCCTAGCTGTGGCGGGATAGGTCAGGCCCATGGCGGGAAGCCTTTTCGCCAGGCCAACTTTTTGGGGTTCCATCAGTCGGAAGCCGTCCAGGCAGCTGACCTGAATACGACCGACTCCCTCAAGTCGGTCAGATGACAGCTCAGGCGGACATCCAGGACGGCAAGCAGACAAAGCAGGATGGGCCACGACACCGAGTTGTAGCTACGACGTCACACATAGTGCCGCAGAGCTGACCAGCCATGATGGGCGCGAGGTACCTTGGGTAGCGGTAACCGCTCGGGATCACGAAATTTTGAGCGGTACCCAAAACAGTGATCACCAAGTCTTTCCGTTATTTTCTCTGACTCACCTTCTCAAGGGGAAACTTCTGAAGTCCGTCACAACCTGATTGCTGGCGACTCGGAGTTGCACAAGGTGCCCTTTGGCCAAGACGCGTCTTCCCTCATGGAAAGACTCGGCCCCAACCTCGAGGTCATGACAGACTCGGGGGCTACTGACTGTGGAATACCAAACGGGTATCCCCAGGACTCTAAGTTAGCCTAGCTGTGGCGGGATAGGTCAGGCCCATGGTGGGAAGCCTTTTCGCCAGGCCAACTTTTCGGGGTTCCATCAGTCGGAAGCCGTCCAGGCAGCTGACCTGAATACGACCGACTCCCTCAAGTCGGTCAGATGATAGCTCAGGCGGACATCCAGGACGGCGAGCAGACAAGGCAGGATGGGCCACGACACCGAGTTGTAGCTATGACGTCACACATAGTGTCGCAGAGCTGACCAGCCATGACGGGCGCGAGGTTCGTTTGGTAGCGGTAACCGCTCGGGATCACGAAATTTTGAGCGGTACCCAAAACAGTGATCACCGAGTCTTTCCGTTATTTTCTCTGACTCACCTTCTCAAGGGGAAACTTCTGAAGTCCATCACAACCTGATTGCTGGCTACTCGGAGTTGCACAAGGTGCCCTTCGGCCAAGACGCGTCTTCCATCATGGAAAGACTCGGCCCCAACCTCGAGGTCATGATAGACTCGGGGGCTACTGACTGTGGAATACCAAACGGGTATCCCAAGACTCTATGTTAGCCTAGCTGTGGCGGGATAGGTCAGGCACATGGCGGGAAGCCTTTTCGCCAGGCCAACTTTTCGGGGTTCCATCAGTCGGAAGCCATCCAGGCAGCTGATCTGAATACGACCGACTCCCTCATGTCGGTCAGATGACAGCTCAGGCGGACATCCAGGACGGCGAGCAGACAAGGCAGGATGGGCCACGACATCGAGTTGTAGCTACGACGTCACACACAGTGCCGCAGAGCTGACCAGCCATGACGGGCGCGAGGTCAGCGGTTACAGCGTCATGCACAGTGTCTTGGAGTGGCCACGGCTGCAACGGCTGGCCGCAGCTTCGACGGTTGGCCAGAGCTGCGACGTCATGACCAAGGACCGACGACATCACGCATGGTCTCGCCTACTTGCTCCCGGTCACATCCCTGCAATCACAGCCCCTGTAAGCCCCGCATGTGCTGAACCTATATAAGGCATAGGTGGGGTGCCCGGCCGGATGATGGAGTCTTCTAGATCCAACTCTTCTAGACTTTGAGCTCTCTAAGAGAGTCTTGTACTCTTGTACTCATACGCATATAGAGAAATAATAATCAGGCAGTTGTAGGGTATTATCCCATCTTGGGAGCCCAAACCGGGGTAAATCTCTGTGTCCGTAAGCCACCTGTTTCTTCCATCACGCATGATAAAACACGTGAACTCCCATTACTAGATATAAATGGTTACTGCCATGACTTTCCCACGACAGTTGACGCGCCAGTAGGGGCTACACGTGATGGAGCCACAGAGCAGATGGTTTCACACGTACCAACCACTGCCAGTATCTTTTAGATCTCAAGTTTGATTCGTGGCCGCTCCAAGAGTTTCACAACTTTCAGATTTTTTTTGCATTCTAAAAAGGAAAGAATAACGCGACGGTGAAAGACTCGAACCCGCGACTCGCAGCTCCAGAGAGCATGCATTTGCTGCTACGCCATCAATTGTTTTGTTGCTACATCAGAGATGCCGTGTATTTAACTAGGTCAGGGTTTTAATTCAAAATTTTCCAAAAACTCGAATTTTTTACTAGCTATGAGTGTTTTTTGTGGGGTAGCGTTAACTGCTCGGGATCACAAAATTTCGAGCGGTACTCAAAACAATGATCACGGGGTCTTTCCGTTATTTTCTCTGACTCACCTTCTCAAGGGAAAACTTCTGGAGTCCATTACAACCTGATTGCTGGCGACTCGGAGTTGCACAAGGTGCCCTTAGGCAAAGACGCGTCTTCCCTCAGGGAAGAACTCGGCCCCAACCTCGAGGTTCGGACAGACTCAGGTGCTACTGGCTGGGGAATACCAACCGGGTATCCCCACGACAGTAAGTTAGCTCAGTTGTGCCGGGATAGGTCAGGCCCATGGTGGGAAGCCTTTTCGCCTGACCAACTCTCCTGGGTTCCATTAGTCCCTTTTCTCCAGGCCAAGTCTTCAGAGTTCCATCAGTCGGAAGCCGTCCAGGCTGCTCACCTGAATACGACCGACTCCCTCGAGTCCGTTAGATGACAGCTCAGGCGGACATCCAGGACGGCGAGCAGACAAGGCGGGATGGGCCACGACACCGAGTCAGTGGCTACGACATCACACACAGTGCCGCGGAGCTGACCGGCCATGACGGGCACGAGGTCAGCGGTTACAGCGTCATGCACAGTGTTCTGGAGTGGCCATGGTTACGACGGCTGGCCGCGGCTTCAACGTTTGGCCAGAGCTGCGACGTCACGACTGACGACATCACGCACGGCATCGCCTACTTGCTCCCGGTCACATCCCTACAATCATAACCCCTGTAAGCCCCGCATGTGTTGAGCCTATATAAGGCATAGGTGGGGTGCCCGGCCGGATGATGCATTCTTCTAGATCCAACTCTTCTAGACTTTGAGCTCTCTAAGAGACTCTTGTACTCTTGTACTCATACGCATATAGAGAAATAATCATCAGGCAGGAGTAGGGTATTATCCCATCTTGGGAGTCGGAACCGGGATAAATCTCTGTGTCCGTAAGCCACCTGTTTCTTCCATCACGCATGATAAAATACGTGAACCCCCATTACTAGATATAAATGGTTACTGCCATGACTTTCCCGCGATAGTTGACGCGCCAGTAGGGGCTCCACGTGATGGAGCCACAGAGCAGATGGTTTCACACATACCAACCACTGCCTGTATCTTTCAGATCTTGAGTTCGATTCCTAGCCGCTCTAAAAAGAAAGAATAACGCGACGGTGAAGGACTCGAACCCGCGACTCGCAGCTCTAGATAGCATGCATTTGCCGCTACACCATCAACTGTTTTGTTGCTACATCAGACATGCCGTGTATTTAACTAGGTCAGCGTTTGAATTCAAAATTTTCAAAAAAAAACTCGAATTTTTTTGATGGGTATGAGTGATTTTGTTGGGGTAGCGGTAACCGCTCGGGATCACGATATTTCGAGCGATACCCAAAACAGTGATCACCGGGTCTTTCCGTTATTTTCTCCGACTCACCTTCTCAAGGGAAAACTTCTGCAGTCCATCACAACCTGATTGCTGGCAACTCGGAGTTGCACAAGGTGCCCTTCGGCCAAGACACGTCTTCCCTCAGGAAGGACTCGGCCCCAACCTCGAGGTCATGACAGACTCGGGGGCTACTGACTGGGGAATACCAACCGGGATAGGTCAGGCCAATGGCGGGAAGCCTTTTCGCCAGGCCAACACTCCGGGGTTCCATCAGTCGGAAGCCATCCAGGCAGCTCACCTGAATACGACCGACTCCCTCGAGTCGGTCAGATGACACCTCAGGCGAACATGCATGACGGCGAGCAAACATGGCGGGATGGGCCACGACACCGAGTCGTGGCTACGACATCACACACAGTGCCGCGGAGCTGACCGGCCTTGACGGGCGCGAGGTCAACGGTTACAGTGTCATGCACAGTGTCCTGGAGTGGCCACGGCTGCGACGACTGGTCGAGGCTTCGACGGTTGGCCACAGCTGCGACGTCATGACCGACGACATCACGCACGGCCTCGCCTACTTGCTCCCGGTCACATCCCTACAATCACAGCCCCTATAAGCCCCGCATGTGCTGAGCCTATATAAGGCATAGGTGGGGTGCCCGGCCGGATGATGGATTCTTCTAGATCCAACTCTTCTAGACTTTGAGCTCTATAAGAGACTCTTGTACTCTTGTACTCATACGCATATAGAGAAAAAATCATCAGACAGGAGTAGGGTATTATTCCATCTTGGGAGCCCGAACCAGGATAAATCTCTGTGTCCGTAAGCCACATGTTTCTTCCATCACGCATGATAAAACACGTGAACCCCCATTACTAGATATAAATGGTTATTGCCATGACTTTCCCACGACAGTTGACGCGCCAGTAAGGACTACGCGTGATGGAACCATAGAGCAGATGGTTTCACTTTCGGCTCCTCACCCAGGAGGCAGACCCAAGATCATCTTCCTCAACATTCGTCGTCGGAAATTTGGCGATACATCCGCCTTAACACGACAATAGGTACAAGCGGGACGATGGGTTGCGGGCAAGAGGGCAGGGAGAGCGTGTAGAGGAGGAGCGTCAACAGGGGATGGAATCGTGGTGGACATGTAGTCAGGGTTGTCATGACATGCTTGTTGTGGCGGGGTCGGTGGTGGACGTGTGCACTGCCAGATATCTACCAAAAAGATCCAAAAGGATACCAAGACAACATCGGAGTGAGAGAGGAGAGGTCAGGTGGCACAAATTTTCGTCTTAGGGAAGATAATAAGGTGCGGGCCCCGCTTAGCAGTGTGACAGTGAAGGAGGGAGATGACTTGGCCAGTCTTGGGCCATGTAAAAGTGAAGCAGGCCGGTGCAGGCTGGGTCGTGCTGGGCTAGAATGGAATGGAGAGAGAAAGAGAGGCGGGCTAGGTCTGGTTTCAGGCCGGCTTGATTGTTGGGCAGAGGAAAAGAAGAGGCCGAGTGGTGTGGCATTTCCTAACGGGCGCCTTAAGCGCCCGTTTCTTCGATTTTCCCAAACCGGCGCATACCCCCTCGGTCTACTGGGCTCGGCCCGTTTTCTTCTCGCAATCGATCCTTCTACGTCTTGACTTCTTCTTCTTTCCTTTTGGGTCTCCTTTTATCCCCTTCCACGTCTTGACTTCTTATTCTTTCCTTCCGGGTCTCCTGTTATCCCCTTCAACATCTTTTCTCCCCTGCGGCTACGATTTCTAGGGTTCCTCTAGCATTCGATCCATCCCCTGTCTCGCGCTGTGGATCCATTGTTGCGCTTGCTAGTTCACACGCGAGATTGAGATGGCTTCCACTGGTTCGTGCTTTTTTCTCCCTTCCTCCCCTCCCTTAAAAGTGATCGTGGATCCGCTCACTAGGCTTTTGTAAAATTAGTGCTCGTTTTGGGTATGTTTCCTGGCAGGACGCGCAGGTTTTTTGTGTTTGTTAGGGTTCGTCCTACCTTTTTTTTGTCGTGGATCCGCCCTGGGGTGGGGTGGGGTTGGGGGGTTGGGGGGGGGGGGGGGGGTGAGGGTTCGTGGGGATTCGTTCAGTATGGTTTTTCTAGGGTTTGTCATGCTGCATTGAACACTGGTTCCTTAGATTTTTTTATTTTATGTTTAGTAATTTTACCAACAGATTGTCACAGCCTAGGGTTCATCTTTTTTAGGGAGTGGTTTCTACTTGTACTAATTTTTAGGGGAGTGATTCCTACAACAAATTGAAAGGTTTTTTGGTTATTAAATGAAATATGTTAATCCCTTTGCGATCTGGGAGGTCAAAGCAAAGTTATTGATGCTCGCTGGCATCTTGTTGACTGTGTGGTACGATAGAGGTTCAGGAGTTTAGTGCATGCTCCTTGATGTGCATTTTTTACAAGTCAAGTCCAAGTTCTTTGTGTACGTCCAATTCTTTTCTATTCCTTGACAAAAAGTTTCATTAATCAAGAGTCATCGATGTGGATAACAACTATGAAAAACTAGTTGAAAGAAGGTAGTGACCTACGTTGTGGGTTCACTTGAGGTGGGGAGCTGGTTGATGCGGCTCGGTTCGTTCAATCTGCTAGGGATTCGTCCCTGTTTCTTAACCCTTAGATTATTCTCATGCTCTTTTTTGGTACGGTTTGCTCCAAACAGTTGCTGATGCGTTCGAATCTGGTAGGGATTTTGTTCGTCATTGTAGCTGATGCGTTCAAATCTGGTAGGGATTTACTCATCACAGTACATGATGCGTTTGATCTGGCAGGGATTTGCTCATCACAGTACTTGTTTAGGACGACTTTTGGTAGGGATTGATCATCACAGTACTTGTTTTCAGTAGGGATTGCTCATCTTAGTTGTTTTCTGTGGGGATTGCTCATCCCAGTTGGTCCTTGCTGGGGTTTTTATTTGAAGGACTGGTCATCACATTAGTTGGTTTATTAAGGAAAAAGTATGTCCAATCTGAACCATGACTTGTATGATTCTTTTAGTAATCACTTCCCTTTTTTAATGAAATACATTTAGCATTTTATACCTACATTTACTAAATAGTTTTTTCTTGCACTATCTTTTATTTTTTGATGTTGTTTATGACTCTTAAGTTTTATACCTGCCTCTAATTGATTTTGTAGGTGAAAATGTTCCTGTACAGTCTAAAGCAATTTTCCAGTCATGTTTTTCTACTATTCGATGGGCCAAAGCTGTTAGTAAGATGTCTGTTAGTAAGATGTTTGTATTGCAGAGAAGCTTTATACCAGAGCAATTTAAACATCTTCTGAATGTGCGCGAACATGTGATTCTGCCCATGGATTTGCTTCACTGGCTAGCAAAACATATCCGCTATGGTCAAGTAGGTATTTTTGAGCATAGAGATAAAGTCATTCATATCACCCGAGATATGGTTGATATGGTTTTCGGGTGGCGTTCTGGTCCTGTTCCTTTCTGTCTTGAGAGCAGTGATATTAATGTTGTTGAGCAAGTAATGTTACTGCGGAAGAAATATAGCGATGATGGCATGATAAAGGTTGGCCACGCTTGAAACAGTAATGTTGTTTCAGTCTAGTAATGGTAATGAGATAGTTTCTGTTCTTGCACACGGTTTTATTAATTTTTTACTTTCTTGAAGACCGATGAACTTGTTTTCAAAAGCATGAACATATTTTTAGAAAAATACATGATGAATATTACAATATACATGACATACAATATTTAAATGCACAATAAACACTTTTTAAAAATGTAATGGACAAAAATATAAGAACAGAAGAAAACATAGAAAACAAATTGTCTTGTATATAAAAATGTTTATCCATTTTAAAAAATACCATATATTTTTAGAATATACAATGAATATATTTTTCAAACAGTTCATAGTTTTTGAAAAAAAAATGCCCAACTGTTGAAACTACGAAAATAGATGAACTAGCTGAACAAATTTTTTTCAACTGTTTATTAAACAATTTTTCAACCATTTTCTAAAAATAGTGTGCATAGCTTGAACATTTGCTGTCACGATCGGTTTTCCAGGTATTAATTTCTAGAAAATGGCCGTTGTGCTCACCAGCCCCAGGATTACTGTTAGCTGATGAGCCACCGACTTGATACAGAATTTCCAAGCAAAATATGAAATATGAAGTACAAGACCATTCTGGCCTGTGAGTACAACAAATGGTTTCTAGTGGTTTATGGCGGAAGCGGTTTGTGAATCATCAGTGTCTATGGAACTCCATTTCCCACAAGAACAGCTGACCAGGTAACTCCTATCTTCGCGAGGCTGCTACCACCACTGCTTAGGTTCCAGGGCTGTCATCGCGTCGCTCCTCTCCGTGCAAGAAATCTGGCCAAGACAATAGCCAGGGACAAGCCAGTGAGTACTTTGAATGTACTCGCAAACATTATGAACACTGGGATAATATAAATGATAATCATGCACTGAAATATTCTATGATCACATCGTCAGTCATAAATAAAATCTCGTATGCATGCAAACAGGTTATTTGCATGCAACATGAATGAGAAATAATGGAGTGGAAATAAAATGCCGCAGTCGGGCGTCTGTGCGACAGCACGTAAAGGGCTTATAAAGTAAATAAATAACAAGCAATGCCACAGTCGGGCGTCTCAACGACACCGCATAAAGGGCTTATAAGGTAAATAAATAACAAGCAATGCCACAGTCGGGCGTCTCAGCGACACCGCATAAAAGGCTTATAAGGTAAATAAATAACAAGCAATGCCACAGTCGGGCGTCTCAGCGACACCGCATAAAGGGCTTATAAAGTAAATAAATAACAAGCAATGCCACAGTCGGGCGTCTCAGCGACACCGCATAAGGGGCTTATAAAACAAATAATCACAATGAATATCCAGGGGGTAGAACCGTCCCAGGGATACTCAATGTTTCAAATAATATAATGGGTTAGTCCACAATAATAATCAAAATTATTATAATCAGCACAAGTCATGATCCAAGTTTTGTTTTAACGGTTTCTCTTCCGAAGACCGACACTAAGACTGACACTTGACCCAACCCGGACTGTAGTCCTTAACCATGGACACGGCTACTTGAATAGGTTTAATATCTGCAGAGGGTGTACTCTATACCCACGAGCAACGGATTCCTTTAGTCCATCGGGACTAATTTCGTCTACGGTCTTTTAAATGAAAACGCACCTAACTTGCACACACCATCTTAACTTACCGGTGTCTGGAATCACCCACGACACTCGTTAAGCAAAACTCTAAGTGGGGAGGCTACAACCTCGATTAGCATGGGATCACAAAATTTATACCGCGCGCAAAACTGGGGAAGCTACCCCCTTGGCTACAACCGAAACACCCATGCCCCCTGACCAGATGGCTGGCTTTAATCCATGGCCATGGTACCCTCATCCCGACCCCTCTGTATGGTGTGTGCTAGAAAGGGGTTGACAAATTACTGAACCATACCCTACCTATGGCAGGGACAAGTGGTAGAACGAAACAAGTGTGGGGTTTAGTGGAACAAGACTCGATCTATGGTCGACTCAGGAGGTTAATAATTTCCCTGTATGACATGTATAACAATTATATTTCAACCAACAGAATCACCGCTCATTACACCTTACTATGCCATACCGGACATAACCGTCCCGACGGAGACCGGCGACAAGCTCACGCCTACCCAAGGTAGAGGTTTTCCCGGATTCCTTTCCGGCATGCATGCAAGGCACATGAGGATGATTACCATCTCAAGTATATTCATTTCCACCAGCAAGGAAATCACTAATATTCATTCATGCAAAGGATCATATCACCACATAAAACAACGAGTTTTCCAAAATAAGGTGGTTTTATAATCGTGTCAACCAACACATCAAAAATATTATACCAGGGTTCAGGATGCTTGCCTTCAAGTTGTGGGGAGGAAAGGTGTACTCCAAAAGTTTTTGAAGGCTTTCTCCTTTCTCCAAAAATCCTATTTAAAAGATTTTTGAATCAATATATAGTTTCAAAAAAAGTACCAAAAAGTTGTCTGATTTTTTTTAAAATAAATCATAAAATAAACTAGACAACATTTGGGAGAGGTAGGAAAAAGAATCAATTCATTTGGAGTTATATTTAAAAAGTTATACACAATCAAAGTTTTGGTCAAAATCTGTTATTTTAAAAAAATAAAACAGAAAAAGAAAACGATTCGAATATACGTACACGTCGAAGGCGTATTCCGACTTTACGCCTCCACTTATCCAGCGTGGACCGTGCGTGGTCACTGACAGTGGGCCCGCCTGGCCCACTGATCAGGTTTGACTAGTCCACCTTCCCTCATCTTCCTCTGCCCGAGAGGGGGCGGGACTCCGGCGACGCTCGCCGGCGAATGGCGGCACCGTTCGAGAAACAGAGATCACCCGCGGGCTCAGGGGGTCGAGGCGGTCAATCCGGTGGTCGCTTTGGTCTCTCGGATGGACGGAGCTGCCGGCGGCGAGCTCCGCGGCGGACGGTGGCCGTCGGGAAGAGTGAGTTTTTGCCCGCGGCGAGTCCCGATCAAAATTGAGTGGGGGGGGTGGACTCACGAGGGGGAGAGGGGGTTCCTGGTGAAGAGAGTGGAGAGGGGGAGGCCCTGGTGGTGCCGGAATGACCGGGATAGTGGCGGCGGCTGTGGTTGCCGAAGATGGGGAAGAAGACCTCCCCGGGTTGATTGGCTGCCATGGGGAAACGAGGGGGGGTGATTTGAGGCTACCTGGGGAACGGGACGCGCTCGGGGCCTCTTTTTATAGCACATCCAGGTCGGTTCGCGGCGGCCGTGGATAAGCTCGCCGGTGACCGTCTTTCTGTAGCATCCGGGGAACGTGGATGAGCTCGAGCTGTTCAAGGGGGCAGGTGGCGAGAGGGAGAGGCTCGGGCGGCGCCGACCAGAGCAGGGGCTGTCGGGCGGCCGTGGCGGCTAGCTCCTGGCTTGTCGGAGACGTGACGAGGGGCTGCTTGGCGCGTTCTGGTGAGAGGGAGAGTGTGTGGCGCGGCTCTGCAGTGGGCAAAACCAGGGGCGCGACGCAGCGGCTCGGGCGCGGCACGTGCAAAACGCGTGCTCTGCTCGCGCCCAGAGCACGCACAGAACGTGCTCGACGAAATGCTAATGCATGCTATGGGGCTCTAAACCACAAGAGGGTTAGCAGGGTGGAGTTGTAGGCTAGGGCAAACCATGGGACATGCTGGTCTGGTCAGGGGGTCAGGTTCACAATGCAAACACAAACTCATGCCCAATCTGTCCATGCTCTCAAGGTGTTTGACAAAATGCCACAGGAACCTAGGCATTTCTTGGAGTGGTCAAATCTTCCATATTGGGGTCTCTCTGGATCCATAAGAGGGTGGTGAGGTTAGTTTGTAAAAAGAACAAACTTGTTAGTGCAAGTTTTGCAAAACTTCAGATCAGGACAGAAAGAACAGGGCATGATTGCAGGAACTAGAATTGCTCCAATGAGTCCAACCTCTTGGACTTAAGGGTTTAGCAGGGAGGACTACAAGTAGGAAAAGAAATCAAGGATAAAGGAGCAATTTAAAATATAGTTGCTGTACAACTCATCAAGTTGGACCAGAATGGAAAAGAGGTTGATTCACTCAAATATTTTAAAGGACAACACTGGGTTTTTGCAAAAAAGTTAATTAACATACTCATATTGACATCCCAAAATTTTGGTGGAAGTTTTAAAGAAATATTTAAATAGGTTGTAGTACAAAACTGTCCTCTGGACCAGATTTGAAAACTTGGTGTAGAACTCAAAATATCCAAGGAATGAAATATATATTTGCATAAAAGTGTCTTAAAAACATTACATGACATCTCCAAATATTCGTGGAATTTTTAAAAAAAATTATCAAATGGTTGTAGTGTAAAAGAGGCCTTGAAGCTTAGAAAAATCATTTTTCAAGAAATAAGGCATCAGGGAAAAAATTATGCAAATAATCCCACTGATAAAGAATTGTTTCATTTGAGAGGGAAAAATAAGTCCAACAATGATTGAAAAGATTTCACTTGGGGTAAAACTTCATAATAATAAAGAAAAGAGTGGTTCTGAAATCAGAAGGAAATACAGAAAATAAAAGTTTTAGTTTCTAGGCAAAATTTCAATTATAAAACAAGGTTAAAATTTTGGGGTGTCACATTTGCTGGAAGCTATAAAATTATTCCAAAATATGAAGAAATATTCAATCTATTTGTTTTCTGGTACGAACATTTGTTAAAATTGAAAAATTCCTATACCAAATTGTTTTTCATATTTTTTAAACATTAGACCAATTGTTAGAAAGACTTTTGTTCAAGCTATCAAAAAAATTAGAAAAGTTAAAGGTACTATAAATGGTGAAAAAATAACATATTTTTCAAAAGTGCATATTGAACAATTGTTGAACTACAAAAAAATGCTTGATGAACAAAAGTAAAAATTGCTTGATGAACAAAAGTACCATACATTTTTTGGGAGGTACGAACAAGTGTTTGGTCATTTTTTTTTGATTTAGTTGAACAATTGATATTTCAAGGCTAATATTTTTAAAAGTGAACAAATGTTGTTCAATTTTTTAAAGTGCTAATTGAACAATTGTTCAACTAAGAAATATTTTGTAAATAACAATTGTTCAACTTTGCATATCACATTGGTTGAAAGCTATGAAAGTCGTTGGAAAAATTGAACAAACTAATTTTTGAAATTGCGTAAACATTTGTTTCAATGAACATTTGTCGAAACTATATAAAAAAAAGACATTTGTTGAAGCTATGGGAAAAAATGAACAAATGTTGCACCATTTTTTTAAAGTGCTTGTTGAACAATTGTTGATGCATTTTTTTGGAAAGCGCGCCACATTTGTTCAACCATGAATACTTTTGGTTTCAACGTTTGTTCAACAATGAAAAAGGAAAAAATGTTCTTGCATACTTTTGATAGTTCCAATATTTGTTCAACTGTGAATACTTTTGATAGTTTCAACATTTGTTCAACCGTGAATAAGGAAAAATAAGGAAAAATGTTCATGCAAAAAAGATCCTCGGAGCTATGAAATGCTTAAAAAATCAACACATGATAAAACAAAAAACTAAAATTGTTTGATGAACAAAAGTAAAAATTGAACAACTTTCTTAGATTTTTGGGAGGTACAAACATTTGTTAAAATTGAACAATCCCTATACCAATTTGTTTTTCCTATTTTTTTTGTTAGACCAAATGTTAGAAATACTTTTGTTCAAGCCATCAAAAAAATATGATAAGACTTTTGTTCAAGGTTTTACAAACAGTGAACAAATAACATATTTTTTAAAGTGCATATTGAACATTTGTTGAAATACAAAATCACGTTCGTCCCCCCCCCCCCCCCCCTTCGACCCCCCCCCCCTCAAATATTTCTTTCTATTTAATACATTAGATAATAATATTCAACAACAACAACAAACTAACAAATTTTCTCTTCTACTTAAATAAACTGACCAATCTTCTTTTGTTTTTACTAACAGGCTATTTAGGTGAATCAATATTCAGCTTAAAAGAGGTTCAAGACACAAGACAACCACATTTTCATCGCAGAAACAATTTTTTCTTTTTTACTTTTGCTCTACCAAATGAGAACAAATTTCCTTCTCGTGCTACTCGAACGAAGAAAATGTTGAGGGGGTCATTCTCGTGCTACTCGAGTCTGCACATCTCCCTCATGAAGCTTTCTGATGGCTCGCACAGGAAAGTATTCAACATGACCACTACTGCCAATGCCACTGTGTACTTCAGCTGAATTTCTTCTTCCTGATATAATTTCTAGCAGCACCATACCGAAGCTATAAACATCAACTTTTGGTGTAACAGGAACTCCGGTAAGCCACTCCGGGGCAAGATACCCAACGGTTCCTCTGAATGCAGTCAAAACTCGGCTAAAATCCCTGCCGACGACTGCTGCCATCCCAAAGTCCGCAACTTTAGGAACAAATGAGGCATCTAGAAGTATGTTATGTGGCTTAATATCACAGTGTAAGATATATTTGTGACAACTATGATGCAAGTAGGACAATCCTCTAGCAACTCCTATTGCTATTTGATACCTGGTGTTCCAATTTAGGGCCAAAGCACTGCTCTCAAAAATATGGGCATCAAGAGATCAGTTCAACATGTGTTCATACACAAGTAGCCTCTTATCACCTTCGCAGCAGAAACCAATCAATTTGACTAAATTGATGTGTTGGATCACTCCAAGTGAACTCACCTCAGCTCTAAATTCCTTCTCTCCCTGGCGGGCTCCATCAAGCCTTTTCACTGCTATAGTAGTCAAGTCACTTAACACTCCCTTGAATACAGAACCAAAACCACCCACTCCTAGCTGTTCTGAGAATTTTTTAGTAGCATGAGCCAAATCAGTGTATCTAAAGGCTATAATTCCACCGCTACCTTGAGTACCATGTAATGATGCACCACACCACTTGAGTCTCTTCCTCCAAATCATTAACGACATAATGAGTATCAGTAATCCAAAACCAATAATGCTGGCAGCAACAACTACTCCAATGTTTAGTTTCCTTTTGTTGTTTCTCAAACTTGGCAAATCTTTGGCGGCAAGACGAGGGTAAAGTACATCCTGAGCATTGATTCCGATGCCATCATTCAGATTTACACTAAGCAATTCCCGATGCCAGATAGAGCACCCGCTACTGTTATAGCTGTAAGCAGTGCAGGAGCAGGACCCGAGACAAGCTTCTGCACATTCGCTCTGAGTGGTAGCATTGCCCATGCTTTGGGGTTCATAGGGCAATGTAACACGAGCAATGGGGTGGAACTTGTCCGTTGAATTTATCGTGTTCGTCTTGCTAGTGCACTGCAATGGAGTATTTCTGATGCACCCTCCTGATCTATCATCAAGGTCCCAACCCTGTGGTGACTTGTGAGAGAACCCCTCCATACAGTCACAGTATGGATTTGAATTACCACTACAGACCGTGAATGGCCCACAGGTAGCATACGGAGTGCAGGGATCGAGCGGGTTGGCATATATACTTTGCCAAGACTGCCCTGCTTCTGACCAAACATTTATCATGACCTGACCGGAGATGTCTATTGAAAAGTATGTAGAAGCTGACTCATTCAACAGAGTGAAGGCATAGTACTCCTCTTCATTGTTATTGACATAAATGGGGTTAATCAAACCTTGGGTCCGGGGATCAATGCCTAGTGTCATGTTGATCAGCTGTATGACTTTCAATACTGATTTTGGGGATGGCCAATTGAAAAAATGCCAATACACCACTGAGGGGTTGCGGTGCGTGAGGACCATCCCATTGGCACCTAGCTTAATGGTGTACGAGCCCAGACCCGGATCAATGAGGCTCTTCTTTGAGATGGCCTCACGATTCAAGTCGGTGGCCTTGTCCCAGCCAAACTTGGCACCGGGAAGCACAATATCCGTTGGGTAGTCAAAGCTCTGCCATAGCGTTGCATTGGATGGGCTCTCTACGACCACAAGGTTCCCGCTGTTCAAGAGAAGGGCACTAGTGCTCCTATTATTGAAAAGGTGAGTGGATGACCATATGATGGATTCGGTGGCGTTGCTTAGTGAGACGACAAGATTGGCATCTTGTGATATTTTGAGCTGCGTTAGCTTGAGGTTGGGGCCAGTGATTGGATTCTCCCTGTTAGCTACCCATACAGGAGTACAGACCGGCTTCCTGTTGAACCAGATGCCAAGATACCAGTTGGGAGAGATGATGTTTGTTCCAGACTTACTGATGCTTGGCCGGAAGAAGCCGAGCGCGAACTTGCCGTTGCTGGAGACGAGCTTGTCGCCAGCGGCGAGCGCCTGGCCTGCCTTCAGAGTATCCTCCCTGGCGGAAGATGATGGTGTGTAGAGAACAAGAGGCCAGAGCAGTAATATATAGATAGGAGGCATGGCGTGGCGAAGAGGCAGAATGAGAATGCTAGCTACTCTGCTATATATATGGAGGAAGGGCCGGCATGTAGTCGATGCAACTTCCATGCATGTTCACCCACGATGGGGATACCGGCAACAATGCAGCGGCGGGTCTAGTCAGACGATTCCTTTGTTTGCCTAGCAGCCGCCCACGTGTGTTAGTAGGCACCATCCAATCGTGGACCAGGTACATGTTCTTGACGAGCTAGCCGCCACTGGGTCTGTCCACTTGTATTAGTAGTGGCACCGTACCATCTAATCATGGACCAGGTGCATGTTCTTGACGAGCTAGCCGCCACTGGGTCTGTCCACTTGTATTAGTAGTGGCACCGGACCATCTAATCATGGATCAGGTGCATGTTCTTGATGAGCTTTCCGCACGAGGGATAAAAATGGAAGTGAGAACTCTCGTGATCGATTTCCGAAAAATCCGAAAACTAGCAGGCCGTATTCGATTCCGATACTTTCCTTTTCAATATATAGTTATCGTTTATGTCTCCATTTTCGAGAAAAAAAATATGTGTAAGGTCCACCTCCCGACCACCCCCTAAGCTTACCATGCCGCTGCCCCCAAGGAGGCCGATCGAGCCGCGTCTGCCTGAAGGCAACGCACGCACGCGATCTTCGACCCCGTCCTATTCTTATATATATGCTAGTCTTAGCAAAAAAGATTGAGCTATTTCGGTCACCATCGCCAAACCATAAGAGATCGTCAGAGGATCGTCCCTGGCATGTGTAGACGATAAACCACAGAAAAAACCACGGTTATCGACACATGCCATATAGTGTGAATACATAGCACAATCTCATGCATCAACATAATTTACAAACTGAAATTTATATGGACTATGCTAACTTCCGACTAGTCGGACTTTAGGGACAGATCCGCACGCGCCTTTCTCTTGCTTAATTGCTAATCACACATATAATTCTCCTTTTTCCTTAATTGTTAATCCCATTTGCGGCCGATGAAGGACATGTATGTGTTGATTTGTGATTTCATGCATACATGCAAACTACAAGACAAAATAGATGATGTCAGCAAAAGATTATTCTTATTTTAAAACTTTAAAAGTTTTATATCTCAAACCATCAGTCCGATGAAAAACTTTCTTCACAAAAAAGATTCGTCGCGACGGTCTTATCAATACACAAATGTATAACTCCCCAGGAATTTCAATTGCGCTTATATCCATCACTGCAGGACTTGGATTTAAGCTTTTCCCAGCCCCTTTTCATCAATGGACTCCCGACGTCTATGAAGGAGTGTGGTTCGTTCGACAAATTCCTACCTCTATATCTATCTCTGAGGTGTTTGGGTTTTGCAAAACTCCATAGACATGCAGAAGAGAAATGCTATCCCCACTCCGACCAAGATAGAACTTTTACCAAAAGTTTATTGTGATCTTTTTGTTCAAATAACAATTAAGGTGAAGCAGGGTCAGGGACCTTCGAAACTAGATCCCACATGTTGGTATGTTCCAACGAAAAAATATCGGGTAAAAAGTTACCAGGCATGGGCTACGTAAGTTATCACGTGTGTGACACATATATAAGTTACCAAGCTGTTTTCGAAGAAATTACCGGGCATGAAAAATGGTCTTCCAACCTTTTTCTCACGTGCACATGCATGCATGCACTAGAGGACAAAATGCTGATGTCATCCTAAATTCTCCCTATTTCAAAACTTCAAAATGTTTTATAGCTCAAACCGTCGGCCGGATTGAAACAACTTTCTTCACATAAAAAATTCGTCACGACGAGACCTTTGAAACCAGATCACATGTTGGTATGCTCCGATGAAAACAAAATTCGGGTAAAAAGTTACCAGCATGGGCTACGTAAGTTATCACGTCTGTAACACATAAGTTACTAAGATGTTCTGATATAAATTACCGGGCATGAAAAATGGTATTCCAACCTTTCTCTAGTGCATGCATTTAATTACCAGACCTAGCCTAAGTAAGTTATCAGCTCTGATGTATGTATATTACCGCCAGCTGAGATGGACGGCGAGGCAGCCAACAAGCGGAGGCGGCTCGAGCCAAAGCCACATCCGGCGAGCCTGGACTTCATCGGTAGCTTCCTCGACGACATGTTTCTCGTCATCATCGGCCTCCTCCACATCAAATCTACCGTGCGGACTACCCTGCTCTCCCGGCGGTGGCGCCCCCTCGGGCGCCGCGTCCCCCTCAACCTCACCGTGGACAGCTGCCTCCGCGATGGGGATTGCAAACGCATGGCCGCAGTCTCCATATTAGAGTTGAATGAAGTCAAACTTTTTAAAGTTTGACCCGTTTTATAGAAAAGAATATAAATATTTACCATAAAAAATCTATACGATGTGCAAGTACATTTGATAATGAATCTAATTATGTTGATTTGTTATTATATATTCCTATATTAATATTTTTGTAACTTTGTCAAAGTTTACAAAGTTTGGCTTTGGCCAAAGCTAATACGCGTTGTAAATAAAAACGGAGGGAGTATATTATTACAGAGTGCTAATGCCCAGCGCCCACAGCCCATACATTACCCTGCAGTTCACTCAGACGATCACACTTCACAGTAACATCCGGGGTGGTCGCTTCCGTGTGACCTCGTCCGCCGCGTCGTCGACTACATTAAACTTGTGACGTCATGGTGGGATGACATCTTGTTCTCCTCGTCTGCCGAATGCATTTAAAACCCGAAAATAGTAGTACGGACATCTTGCAACTAATTAAACCAGCCCCCCTCCCACATTTTGTATGTGTCGGGGGGGGGGGGGGGGGTGCCCATTTTCTCAAATCACCAACCACAAAGTGCCAAGTGGATCAACCCGTAATAACCCGTGCGTGTAGCGTTACTCTTTAAAACCGTGGCGGGAAACCAGTGGTCAAACAACAAAGCGGCTCAACGCACACGGTCGTTCGCCTGTCGAGTGCTTAGTTCGAGGAACTCTAGCGATCACAGAGAGGAGTATCCAAAATGGCGGATTGGTTGTTGCTCCCGCCAAACCTCGTCGGACGAGTAGGCTACTGCCTGCTGGCCGTCAGCGACGTCGACTACTACATGTTCATGACAGCCGTTTGCCACAACTGGTGCTCCGCCATGGCCAACCTATGTTAACCAGAACCAAGCAGGTCAGCATCTTCAACCACGTACGACATAATCGCCACCATGCTGCTCCCTTTTATCTTCGCTTCGATGCTAAAAAGACAAGGACACACATATGCATCCAATATGCCAGCATCAGCCTTCGCCAACTGTGGCTTTGAATACCGCTATGAGCACCTTGTATCATGATGTCGTGTGTACGGAATTGCAACTGAACACATTGGCAACTTATGGGTGGCGGATCATGGATAAGTGAAATGCATTTTCTACGCATACTTCACCTTGCTCCTCCGTCTTAGAATAAATATTAGTAGATTGGATAGGTTCCTGTGGCGATCTTTGTTTATGCAGTGCATCTAAAAATGGGTATCCGATTCAAAAGAATACTTGTTATATAGCCTTCATCAAGGTCAAAAAAGTTCAAATGGAAGCACTAGATATTTGGGTATCAGACATCAATATAAAACTAACAACACTTCTAACTAATCCTCTTCCGAAGAAGGTTGCTAAGGATATTATCATGAATACTAACATGCATAAGATGATCTTTTATACATTGTCAAATTCAACACTCATACTATAGGATATATATTTCTGCAAAATATTCAATTCAAAAGACTATTTGTAAAGGTCATCACATACTTCTAACTAAGTCATCCATAACATGCATAGCTTAAATGAAATTGCAATTTTTTACAAGGAATGGAATTTAGCACCATGGTCGGCGTCATGGCCAAAGAATAAGGCAGGGTGTACAACCATGCAGGAAGCATGGGATAGTTTTTTTTACAAATATATATATATATATACCTTTGGTTCTCTAACTCTCCCTCATTTAGTGCGTACCTATATTTTTTCATGAGAAATTTGTTATGCCACGTATTTAAAAGCTATGCACGATAGTATGTGTCTAGTCAGCTAAAAGATTTTGGCAAATTTTAGCATACTCTCTCTAACCTCTCCTTTTCACACGAGAGGTAAAAGTACATAATAGATCCAAGCCATTCATTTGATTAGCTAAAAGATTAACTCTTACCTTCTTACCTCTAATGTGAAAAGAGGGGGTAAAGGGGAGCATCCTTAGGGATGCACTTTGCGGCACGCAGGGCCAAGCGCACCGACCCTTTTTTTTTTTGTTCTCAATTTTCAATCATTTGTATCTCCGTCGCTCACAGACCAAACAACCTATCGGGACTGTTGACGCTGCAGGCATGCAAGTGTGCCCGCTACCGTGTCAAAGTGGGCTGCATTACGCACGTCATTCAGCTACATGATCGTTGGCGATTCCTTGCGTCTTCTCCTCGTCTTCCTGAGTCCATTAATATAGGGGACGGAGGCATTGGTGAACGAACCGGCGAGGATTTATGGGAATTCCAGGCGATCTGCACATCAATCGTCTAGTATATTACTACAGAGTGCTATGCTCACAGCCCTAGGCATTCCTCTGCAGTCCACTGAGACGATCACACATCACAGTAACATCCGCCATGGCCGACTGGTCGTCGCTTCCGTGTGACCTTGTCCGTCGCGTCGCCGACTGCCACCTGACCACCAACGACGTTGACTGCTACGTCGACATGCGGGCGGTCTGCCATCGCCGAGCCATGCCCACTCGGCACCGGCGCTGATCTCCCGTTCCACCGCCGGCTCTTCCTGCGATTGTTCAAGGCGGAGAAGTACAAGGAAGACGGCGGCCTCTACGCAGGCACCGACTTCCTCTTTCGCCCTCGGCAGTGGGTCATGCTGGACGAGGAGGAAGGCGACGACGCTGGACGACGCCTCTTCCTCAACGTCTCCACCGGACGCTTCGTCCGCCGCCATGTCCCGATGCTCCGCGATCACGTCCTCGTCGCCGCGGCCTCCGACGGCCTCGTCGTCCTCGTGGACACGAAGCGTCCGCACGCCACCGTCGTAGTCAACCCCATGACCGGCTCGTTTCTGCGTTACCCTAAGATAATGGGCTGTAGCACTAGCACTTCTCCAAGGAAATTTCCTCAGATCAAGGCGGCGGTGGGCGGTGCCGACACGTCGCTTGTCCTCTGGCATGAGAACTGCCAGTTCCATGGCGACACCGTGTGGAGTGCCCACCCGGCTCGTGGTACCTTCCGTATCATGGATGACCCAGGACCAGGCCCTCTCAGGTCGACCAACCTGGCGAGCATGGCCGCCCATGAAGGACTCGTCTACATGGTCACCTTGAAGGCCAACTTGTACGAGATCGTCTGGGATGATTTCTTCACTTACCAACAGAGAGTAGTCCAGAGGCTGGACGATTTCGTGTCTAGGTTCGGATACGATCCGTCGGAGTATCACAACAATTTCCTGGTGCACTCTGACGGGGAGCTGATCCTCGTCCGTCGTCCGCGGCTCCGTCAGCAGGCCATGGAGGTCTTCAGGGTCGACGCCGACCGGTGCGCCCTCGAGCCTGGTAACAAGATTGCCAGCAACCACGCGCTCTTCCTCGGCGAGAGGTGCATCGCTGTGAACGCGAGCGGGCTACCATCGATCGACAGCAACTGCATATACTACGGCACCCAAGACATCCATTCAATGCACGATGGCCTGCAAAAGCACGAGGGTATTTACAGGTATGATCTCGCCGACGGAACCGAAGAGAGGATCTCGGGTCTGTTGGTGCCCGAGAGCGAGAGCTATCTTGCTCGTCCTTTCAGCCTCGTTCAGGTGCTCGTCACCTACTGCGCCATCCTCCCTCATGTGGAAGCACAAGACCTCTGCTCCCATGCTTCGCAATCTTCATGTGTTCCTTTTTAATCTACTGGCTAAGCTAGTTCGGGTCTACTTTATGACCAGTGTGTCTGGAGTTGCATATCTGTTTCGAACAAATGCATGAGAATAAAGGAGATCGTTTATCATTCGGATTACTTGATATTTTGTTGTGTGTGTGTTGGTCAGACTTGTTCTCGGTAGCTAATCCTCATGTGCCTAGGGAATATTTGTTGTAAAATGTTGCACTTTTGTAGCACACCAAGCACACCATATATGCGCCCCTTGTATAAGGATGTAGTGTGTATGGAATTGCAATTGAACGCATTGGCAACTTACGGGTGGTGCATCACAAATAAGAGAAATATTAGCAGGTTGGATAGGATCCTGTGGCGATCTTTGTTTATGCAATGCAACTAAAACGAGCATCCGATTCAAAAGAATACTTGTTATTTAGCCTTCATCAAGGTCAAAAAAATTCAATTGGATGCACTAGATATTTGGGTATTGGACATCAGTATAAAACTAGCAACACTTCTAACTAATCCTCATTCGAAGAAGGCTGCTAAGGATATTATCATTGATACTAACATGCATAACATAATCTTTATTACATTGTCAAATTCTAGCATGCATACTATAAGATATGTATTTCTACAAAACATTCATTTCAAAAGACTAAATTGTAAAGCTCATCACATACTTCTAACTAAATCACCCATAACATGCATAGCTTAAATGAAATTGCTACTTTATTTACAAGGAATGTATTGTAGTACCACGGCCGCAGTCACGACCAAAGAATAAGGCAGGGTGTACAACCATGCAGTAAGCGTGGGATAAAACATTGCAGGGTAGCTCAATCCCGTCCCTACCTTAACCACAACGCTGGTGTCGAACAATGCGGGTGGAGCCTCTTGGGGTGGTCTTGGGCCCCGTCAGGACAGCATGGGTGAGGCGCACGTTTGAAAAGGAGAGAGAAGAGAAGCGGGTTACAGATCAAAGCAAGTACAATAGAGATGTGTGTTATAAGAGATGCCACATCATATTTATGCATGCCTAGTTGAAGGAGAGAAAAGAAAGGGGGGCTACAAGCTTACAGTCGGCTATAGCATGAGCCCGAACAACCTTTGTGAGAGAAAAATGTGGGTAATATATTAAATGTATGGCATACTAGTATGACTAACAATTGTATGTGTGGACTATTAGATTGGCTATAAGTGACATGACAACACCATATAGCCAGCTCTTGGCAATACCATTAACCATACTCTTAGCAGTCGGTTGTAGCACATGCTCCTATAGATTATGTGAGAGAGTGAAGTGGGCTGTGTATCCATAAAGTACTACTTTCTCTGTTTTTATTTACTCCGCATATTAGTTTTGGTCAAAGTCAAGCTTTGTAAACTTTGACAAAGCTTAGAGACAAAAATATTAACATATACAACAACAAATCAATATCATTAATTCATTATTGAATGTACTAACATATCATATATATTTGTTATGGTAAATGTTTATATTATTTTCTCTAAACTTGGTTAAACTTTGCAAAGTTTGACTTCAGTCAAATCTAACATGCAGAATATATAAAAACGTAGGGAGTACATATTTGTTTCTAACTATTGTACTTGTAGGCTATAAGCTAGGCTATACTACGTTCTTTCTGGTTTATAAAGCTTGCACATATCCCTAGATATATAATTTTGACCAAAAAAAGATGAGTTGTATAGTCTAAAAATTACACCATTAGAAAGTACTCCCTCCGTCCCATAATATAAGACAGTTTTTGACACTACACTAGCGTTAAAAAACGTCTTACATTATGGGACGGAGGGAGTAGATGATTTGAAGTTTCTAATGATATATATTTTGTGATACATAACTTGTATTACGTTGGTCTATTTGTCAACCTAGTACGTGACATGGCAACATCATATAGCCAGCAGCTGGTGAAATCATGCTCTCATAGTGCAAAGTATCAACCAAAGTATTTTTCCTATGCAATCCAGTAAAACATGAGATCAGCAATCAACAATGTCACATGATAATGATATCCTGAAATTCCTAAATCATAGGCGTCCCTTTGGTTTCCTCCATTCTCCTAACACTTTGGAACTCTACCTACGCCGCCGCGTCCCGATGCTCTGTGACCACGTCTCGTCGGCACCTCCGACGGCCTCCTCATGCTAAGGAACAAGACCAGGAACATGGAGTTGGAGCCCCCGTTTGCCATCCAAGTCCCCCTCAACTCTTTCACAGGCTTGGTGCTCGACTTTGCCTCACAGATACGTGAGTACTTTGGTGACGTAATCGTGGCGGTGATCAGCCCAGCCCTAACTCTGGTTTTCCACGTTGGCTACATACCCTTAGGTCCCATGGGAATGTGGCCCGGCAACGAAGACGACACCAAGAATGAGGTTTACTTCGTCGCTGATCCCACCAGCGAACAATGTCCGGTGAACTTTGATGGGATCCGGTTCCGCTTCCAAAGCATGGCCGCCGATGCAGGCCATGTCTACGTGGTCGAAAAGAAGGGGTCCATATTCAGGATCGTTGGCATGGAGCAGGGGCACTACCACGGTGAGTTGATTACCAGGATGGACACCGATCACGGTATCTTTCTTGTTGCGTCGGCCAGGGAGCTACTGTTGGTTCGCCTCTGGTGGCGAGCCGCAGAAGTTTACAGGTTTGATGTTGAGCGGAACGTGGTGGAACCTGTCGAAGGCATAGGCGGTCGCACACTCTTTCTCGGCCATAGGAGGTGTCTTTCCGTCGACGCCGGCAATCTTCCATCCCTCGATCGCAACTGCATATATTACTCCCCCACGGAATGCGGAATTGATATGATTGAGTGGGGCGCAATGTACATGTATGACCTCAGCAACCATGGCAAGAAAGAGGGTATCCACGGCGGCAGCCTGAATGTGAATGATTTCACCCTCCTCGTTCGCCCTCTCAGTCTTGTTCAGGTTCTTCTCACCTACTGCAATGTTCTTGAGGAATAACAAATCAACGTGAATCGAGGACAAGAAACATGATGTGCATACAACTGGTGCTTGCTTGCTCTCGCTTTATTAAATTGTCATTTATTTCCTATTGAATATTTTTATTTATCTTGCAAGGGCTTTTTAGACTACCCACAGTGGGAGTAACATAGATAGTAACATCACACATATCTAGATAAAATAGATGATCTAGCAAGCAATAAATGAAGAAATGGAGGAAAGTGGTAACATAGCTAGTTTCTAGTAGTATGAGTAACATCATACATATCAAGGCAAAATGAGTCTATAGTCTAATAAATAAAGTGTTGCATGTTACCACACATATAGAGGTAGTAATATAGACTCATTTCCACGGTGAGTGCATGTTACAGTCTATGTTACTACCCATTGTGGCTAGTCTTAGCAGCATTCTCACGTCGACTATCATTTTAAATTTACATATATGAAAAGGAATGGAGCTCATTAGCCGGTGTTCTTGCTGCCATTTGACTCCTCACTTCATTTATTTTCACAAAGGTACAACACTGCTACATAATAAAGCGCACTGCAAGTCACACAACTGAAGGATGTTGAGAAAAGAACAATAGCTCCAATAGCATTCAACCATTCGACAACTCTCTATTTCTAGTAAAAGGGGAAGTTGGATTCACTTTTGCATGTAGAACAAGCTAATACAATTCATTGGCCGCGTGTTGCTGCGCGACTTTCTGATAACAATTGGAATGATTTATATGATATATTTCATTTACATCAAATGAATTTTGTATTTGTTTTAAGAACATGCAACGACGTCGGCCAGGGTGGGACGAGCGAGCGAGGCGGTGGGGTCGGATGCATGGGCGTTGGTACCCCAGGATGCGACGGACAGTGTCAATCAGCGTCACCGTGTGGATCCGACAACTCCCACTGGTTTCTATAGGAGAACATGATTTATTCAGGAAGGCGAAACGCATTTATCAACACTGTGAGGAGACGAAGGGTAATGAGAGAGGATTTTCTACCATGCACCATCCATCAATTTTTTTATTAATGATGTATGGAATCTCTGACATCATATGCATAGTGTTTTCTCTCTCCTAGTATAACATGCAATCAAATATTATTCCCTACTGATTTAGTTTTCATTCAGATAAATATATGTCTAATATATTTTGAACTAAAAGTTTGACTTACATTATTTTTGTAAAATTATGTTTCTTCTGACAAGATCTTTAAAACAAGACCGATATTGAATATATTTTTAGAAATTATTATTTTGACAACTGAATCATCATGTTTCAAAATTTGTATTTTAAAACTTATCTAAATATATTCAAAAGTGGTCTCTTTTTAAAGTCCAAGTCATCATAAACACAAATATGTAAAAAAATTATCACTAAGACTTTTGGGACAAAAGACAGAATAGATTTAAAGTTAGGAATAAGATGAAAAAGTATGAGATGATGGAGCGTAAGGCTACTGGACAGTGTCCTTGCATCTGGTGAAAGAAACAGCGTCAATTTTTAGTACCTATGCATGTTTCCGGATCTCAAAGCAAACCAAGAGCTCTCCGATGTACAGGACCTCCCGTGCATGGGAGAATTGCTTTTCTCGAAGGGTAATGGATTGATGAAGAGGAATCGGTGAGGAAATAATTAAATGCCGCAGAGGAGACGGTTGGACCATAGCCTGCGGCCCGAGATCTGGTGAGAAAAAGACGATTGATTTTTCAACGCAAAGACGATTGCTGAATTGACATGCGTTGTTTCAAAAATCTGCTGATGTGGCATGAGTGCTGAGATGAAATAGTTGCATGTTAAGATGAGGTGGATAGGCCGCATGTCAAAAAAATTGGGACCAACTTCTTAAGAATGTAAGATAACAAATTAGATATATAGTGATCCACTAAAATGATGCCATAAAAAAATGTTTCATCCAAGCCAATGAGCTAAACAGTATTTTTAACCATGTTTCAATTAATTCCGCCAAAATGCACAATATTCTTTATTTTCCATTCAGTATGGCAATGGCTTTTGGATCTATTAATTGTGACATGATGGTTTCCGAAACAGAAATAAATGCGTAAGTCTTGATGAGATGCGCAGGGTTTGACTTGCGTGGGTTTGACTAAGCAAATATTTGTAGGCGAAATCAGGAAGTTTATATATATATATATATATATATATATATATATATATATATATATATATAGTAACGCTAAACTAAGCGTGAGTGTAGAATAGCTTATTCTACACCCCAGTAATGGTACATACAAAATATAGTAACGCACTATGTAAAATATAGTAATTTTTGTAAAAATGTAGTAAATTCCAAACTTCGGTGATAAAAATTTTATTTTCCGAATTACTACATTTCGTACACCGTTTTACTAGATTTTGTATATAGCGTTACTAGGGGGTGTAGAATAAGCTATTCTACACTCACGCTTAGAATAGCGTTACCCTATATATATATATATATATATATATATATATATATATATATAGCGACAATCCTATTTTATGAAAGAGAAATCCACATAGAGCTTTTTTGCCCTAAGAATCAGCCACTTGGATGAAAATGATGTTTCGGTAAATTTGAATGGGGCACGTGTATTTGTTTGGTACACGGCTGTGTACAAACATGTTGTGGATTCAGGTTTTCGTTTCAAATTTTTTGAACTGGTTTGATGATTCGTTTGGTTCATTTAGCATTTCTTGACTGCATGTGAAGCCGGCTGGCGTGGTTGTTATTCTTACGTGCTTCCTTTCATTTCTGTTGGTCACCGCTGTCTACATACGTCGCTGTCGCCCGATTGGTTTGAGCCGCTGTTGGTCCATTTGTGCTTGGCCATCGTTGTCTGCCTATGTTGCTGTCGGCTGATTCCTTTGAGCCGCTCAGCCGTTGTTGCTATTCGTGAGAGCTGTCGCTTTCCTGCTTCCTGCCGTCATTCTTTGTCAGCGAGCTGTGTTGCTTTATGTGCCTCGGTTACTATGTTGTGTTCTGCTAGCGCTGCCGCTGTCTACGTTGCTTCGGGATGATTCTGATCGGTGCGGTATTTCTTGTGTTTTCCGGAGATTTTTTCATTCTTTTCTGTGCTTTCCTCTCTCTTCTCCGAGGCTATAAATAGGTTCCTTTGTTTCCTTCGGTAGTACTTGTGATTACCGAAAAAGACTTTCGCCCCGCTTTATATATAAAGCAATGACCAACAACAAACCGGTACAAACGCACGCCTCAACACACACATACGCAAGGCAAGATACATAGGCGATGAGCGCAGCAACACCATCCCAAGCACTACAGGAGACGTCGGGTCCTCGACCGTGAACATGCCACTGCGAAGAGATGAAGCCACATACGACGAACCGTGGGCTCCAAGGCGGCGCCTTCAGGAAGAAAACGACACCGGAGCGCCACCACAGCCCGACCCGAGGGTCAGAGTTTTCCCTGGAGCAACACGACGGGCAATGATTGCCGCGACGACGCCTTCAGGAAGGGAACTTTCGCCGCCGCCGGTCCGTCCGAAGATATAACAAGTTTTCACCCCGGCCAATACTTACCGTCACTGGATGCCACATCCCGGCGACCATGCCGCCCACACGACCATGGTCACCGGGCAGCACCAAGCCACGGGCTCTGCCCAAGAGCACCGCGACACCACCATTAGGGCCGCCGCCCCGGCATCCAAGACCTCGACGCCACCTCACCCGCCACCCACCGCTACCCCAACCAAAGAGACGAGAGGAAAGGCCCCACCTTTAGCACTCCTGGGCTGCCCCCAGCACTGAGACCCACTAGGCCAGCCAAAACTGGCCTCCATCGGCTCGTCCTGCCACCGGGCACGAGAGGAGCTCGGTCCTGCTGCCGGGCACGAGACGAGTCCGGTCCTGCTGCCGGGCGCGAGGTGATCGGTCCTGCTGCCGAGCGCGAGACGGGTCAGGTCCTGCTGCCGGGCGCGAGACGAGATCAGTCCTGCTGCCGGGCGCGAGACGAGCGATGAACCGCATCTGGAAGAGGGCCAACCCTTTGAAGAAGGTAGTGCCTGAGCGACAAGGAGAGGAATCGAAGGTCTACAGGGGCGCTCACTGACCAGCCGACGCCGAAGAAGTCCGGCCGCCGCCGTGAAACGACCCCGACCACCGCCCTGAGCCACCACCACGCCGTGGTAGCCCACTCCACACCAGGACCTCGAGGGACTGCATCGAGCCCCCCGCCGACAGCCGTGGACCAGATCCGAGGAGCAGGCCGGCAACCCGCCAACCCCTCTCAAAGCCACGACCATGACGAGCCCCGGCCTCCGCCCTGCGCCACCAGCCGGGTCCCCGGCGACAAATCCAGCCGGATCTGGCCGGAAACCAGCTCGCTTGCAACCCCCCGCACCGCCACCACGACAGATCCGTCGCCACCCCCCGCACCGCCTGATGGACCCCGGTCGCCGCACCACCACAGCCTCCACAAGCCTGCCCCGCCGCCCCGCCCCGTCGTGGCCAAGAGCACCCCCACGAGGAACAGGGAACCGCCACCGCTAGAACGCGGCATAGCAGCCACCAGCCCACGCCGCCGCAGCCCGCGCCACCTGCCGGCCCAGATCTGGCCGGTGCGGCCAGGCGCGCACCAACTTCTTGCAGCCCGCGCGCCGTCGAGCCCACCGGACGTCGCTGTCGGCAGGTGAGCGGCGGCGTGGGAGGAGGGGGTGGAGGAGGGAGCGCCCGGCGGCGGCTGCTAGGGTTGCCCTCCCCGTCGCCTGCGGGGACGCCGCCGCCGGATGGATTATCATTTAGAACAAACCTAGGGGCTGCCTCCTCGATTTTAAGTGCAGCACTTACGGCAGTCCCGTAGGTCCTAGACACTCACCTCCTGTCAGTGTGTACATTATTTTTGTCATGTTCAGTTATCCTGTAACTTGGTCATTCCCTGTATGTAGCACATTACTCACGATCTAGCACACGATCCACTCTTGTAACTGCTGTACGCAGCTCTATATGTACCATGTACTGAACACTAAGGAAGACACAACTACAGTTTCAGTCAAACTCTGTTTCTATCACCTCCTACTGTTGTCTCATGTGATTAAAAAAAACATTGCTGAAAGTTTTGAGCATTCATTGCAATGATAGATCTACAAGAAAAGGTAGAGGACCTCCATAGGCTTTCCAATTGGTTTATTAATTGATGATTCTATCCTAATTAGATACTTGAAAAGGAATACATATCTACTCCCTCCTTTCCGGTTTACAGGGCTCATCTCAAATTTTTCGTTTTTTCAATTTAAAAGGCTCGTCTCCATCTCCTATTGAGATTCCAAGGTGCATTAAATCTTTGCATGTAGTAATTAAAAAGGAACTCCCCAATGCATATAACTTTCCTACTCATCTAGTGGTCAAGCATGCATGCACTACAATTAATTCAAATTAATGCATCATTTTAATTTGGGTAGTTTTGTAGAGTACGAGATACATTCCTCCATACACCAAGTGCCTTGGTTGATGAGATTTTAGATTTGAGCCTTATAAACCGGAAAAGAGGAGTATGAAAGATGCAATTCAGTTCAAACAGTCAAGAGAGATGGTGTTCAGATGCCATACATGGAGAACAATTTATTAGCTCAGGTACCTAGCTTCACAACTAATTATGTACGTTTTGCTACCCATCTGTAGAGGTGCTCATCTGCTTTCTGTAATTATGGACCACAACTGCAATAAAAATGCAATCATTGTTCCTTTCAGGAGCTCCATGATAGTCAGTTATGGTATAAGACAAGGGGAGCTTATTAGTTGTTGTGTTGTGCTGCTGTGTTGTAGCATCTGCTATTTACTTGGACAGTGTTTCCTTATTCAAAGATGTGTAGAGTACTACAATAGTTGGAAGAGTTGCAGTGGACAAAGTATCGCAAAAGGAACACGTGAGAATTAATAAGTACTCCCTCTGTAAACTAATATAGGTAGTGATCTAAGCAATATTCTGTTAGTTTACAAAGGGAGTATTTGACTAATTAGTACACAAGTCGAGGAATTGTCCATTTCCCAGATTCAGGTGCACATGTTTCATAAACGGCAGCAGTCAACTGCCAAGATGATAGCAGGACTGAGAGATTGCATAATTCGCTCCAGAAGCTGAGACAACTGCTGGGAACGACATTAGTTCTTGTTCAAATTTTCGGGTAATACCAATACTGTTTCTTCAGAATTTTTGGTATACTGCTTGGCAACAGTAATTTTATGCCTGGTTATGTTTTATCTACAAGAAGATCACCTTGAGTGTTTGAAATATAACCTGCTGCTGGTATAAAAACATTTTTTTGTTCTCTGTTTGTGTCCATGTACATGCCACACAGTTTTTTTATTACAAAATTTAAAGATAGCACAATTCTTTTGGAATTGTTAGTTGCTTTGTGCCATTCAGACTTGCATCAAAAGTTCTCATGAGGTGTTTGTTTTGACTAGTAAGCTTGCACGTGCAACGCACGTCTAGACTAATACTGTATCAAATATTTATAGTTCTAAAAAGCAATCTATGCATTGTTTGACCATTTATACAAAAATGAAGAGATGATTTGATGAGTGGGCAAAAAGGGATCTGCAAACATCAAACAAGGTTTCCGAGTCAACCAAGACAAAAATTCAGAAACTAAGATAACATCATCCATTAGCTGCCATAAACATCTCATCACTTATCCGCTTTCTCCGTGTCTGCAGCCTTCTTCATCTGGGCTCCCAACAGGTGTTGGTTCATCATCTCAACGCGGAGCTTGCCGTATGCATGTGCTTCTCGCCGCCACCGTGAGTGATGGGCATGTGGTCGCCCTGGACCTCTGGATGGCTGTAGCAAGGCGGTGTTAGGATCAAATCACCATCCTTGAAGCAACAGAGGTGTAAACACGGAGAAAAAGAAACATATCCCATAGTTGCAAGCACACCTTAGGAAAATAAAGCTTGCCAAGTTGGCCTTGTATCTCGAGCCTGTGGACATTAGATTGCATAACCTCGAGTTACATGTTCTTCTGGCGGTGGTCCATGAAAATGCCAATGGTCGGAACAAGTTTCCTTGGGATGCCCATGACCTACATTTACAGTATGTAAACATCAACAAATAATAAAAGAAATCTGTAAAATAAGCCGGTGTCTCTACATATAATCTCATGTGGCATCCTAACCAAAAGTCTGAAATCTGCCATTCTGCAAACTGAAGTTTTTGCATATTATCTAGACATACCAAGTTCAGTGTTGTAAGTTTAGAAAGACACTGCAGAAAAATTTCAGAACTACTGTCAGTTATTTTCATCGAGGCTATTTTTTTGGCTTTATCATTTACCATGTTCCCATGGGCTGGAAATATTGAAAAGGATACAATTTTACAAGAACATCAACGGATAATCAGATAAATCATTCTCTGAAGTTCGCATGACAGAAATGCCAATTTCTAACCTAGTTGGAAAAAACTGTGTATGGTGCATGATACGCCCACCTAAATATAATAGATCAGCATCGTTATGTCTAATATTTCTGTGCTTTTATATATTAGTTTTTCAAATTGAACTTTTAAGAGGAGAAATATTTCATGGACAGTTAAAATCCCGTGGCATTAGAACTGCATTTGCTCGATCCTTGAGTGGATATCTTCGTTTTTACCTCTTTACCATCCTAACTAAATACAAATATTTAGTGGGGGTACTTAGAGAAACATGCAGAAAATAGGAAGTAAATTATACTCCCAACAAAAGAAAAAGAGAAGATAAGAGTAATCTGGACGTGGCATCAATAGCATACCTGGAAAGTAGAGCTGCAGCTATTTGAGACTGACTAACCATTTTGCATTGAGGTTTGCAAATACATCACCTCGATATTTGAGAAAGGGAACTTATAAACCTCTGAACCAGGAACAGATGTTTCATTAAGATTTAACAATAACAGCAGAAACCCTGCACCAAAGAAACAATTCCAATGCAATGAGATAAACAATTCCGATGCACCTGTTCATATAGTAAACATGCACGTGCAACGCACGTATCATAATCTATTTACCGAGTCATATAAATGTTTCTCATGCCAACCATGTGAGCATATCATAATCTATTTACCGAGTCATATAAATGTTTCTCATGCCAACCATGTGAGCACGCATATAACACACGATCCACACACGTCTTAAATGTATGACCAACGGGAGTGACACATCCTTGCATGCCTCAAGCAACCCATCCGTGTTGCCACCAATGGTATAAAAATAGTTATTCTGCTTCCGTTCAATAGATTTTCAAAGACGATCTGATGATTGGCAAGCACAAACTATAGTTTTCGCTGCGAATAAGAATGAACAAGAAACGTGCAATATTTTCGCATGATGATGAAGCGCTAAGGGCTAGAAGTTCTGGCCACCATGGTTTCCTTATTCGATGTACCATGTTATAAAACATATAAATTTGATACTCCTTAATATAAGAACGCTTTTCAATCTATGGGACGGAGGGAGTAATATATATAGTAAAATAATGCATAACACAAATCGTTGTAATGCAAAGAGATATGATAAGTTCATTCTGTTTTTGGACAGCTTTTCTCATAGCTCCTCTGCACCTTGCTCTCTTACTGTGAACAAAAATGCAATTCGGACACATGAAACATCATGCAGTCTATTCACAAATTTTAATTTAGAAATTATTTTCAAATAAAATAGTGCCTTAGGTCATCTGGAAAATGAAATATCTAGAAATATATCTTCAATTTATTTTCAGTTTTGGTATGTCCGAAGTTACAAAACCAACTCTTTATCCAAGTACAAATCCAGCAAAAATATCGGCATAGCAACCTGGACATCCAACCATGTGCCATTGACGATATAGGGCATGGAGCACGACAGCCATAGGGCGAGGCACTATTAACCAAGCATGTTAGAAGATTAGGCCGAAACCCAAAATACACTACAATAGACAACACTTGTAAGTTTACATACGAGCTTTTGTTTGGTGAACACAGAAACACTTAACACGTCTATTCCCGGGCAAAATACTTTGTTCCATGCTCTCAACCGCTCATAGCAAAATCACAGCAACTTAAAGCCTTGGTGTAAATGCAACACACTGATAACCACCGACAATATTATCAGCTAGATCAATGGAAGATATTTACAAAGAGTATAGCATGAACAGAGAACATCCAGAGCAAAGGGGAAGAAATGAGAGGGGGGAGAAGAGGCTTACCACCAAGTTTCGTCTCCGGCGATGGCAGCGAGGGTGGCGGCAACAACTACTGAGGGACAGATCGAAGCATGCGTCTCCTCCGCCCACAAGAGCTGCAGGCTTACCTACACCTCTGAAATTGTTAACAGGGCTTAATTTGTAAAGCCTTTGCCAATCGCCCAAGAATCAAAACACCAGGGCTCAAGAAAACAACATGAAAAATAGATTGAAGCACACGTACAAATGAGGCTGCAGCAGAATTTTTCAGAGATGAAGGGGACCTTCAGTGCACAATAGACCGATGAAGGACCTGAAAATTACAAAACATATAAGACTTTATTATTGATAATCGTTGCAATTATGGCGTTCTCAGTACTCTGAATGTGTAGCAAACCTCTGAATTATGTATCGTAGTACAGTCGTACATATTTTTCAAGACAAATAGCACTTCTCAAGTATTAAAAAGTGAAACTCAGGCTTTTGGAATTGATACATACCAATTTCAAGAAAAGGAGCGGTACAGCAAGTACGAAAAAGTGATATGCAAATGCCAACTGTAAGCATCAGAGTAGGTTTTCAGAATTGCTTTGATTAGTTAGGCTCAAAACAGCAGTTCTGATAATTAATTTCTATGGTTTACAGAAGTAAATGCTAGGGCGCTATTCCTCCACTGTTTCTCGGGCAAGTACAGTCGAAACTGAACGGCGGTGTAACATAAAACAAAATCTGCGCCATCTGAGTGCAGAACTTTGTTTCTGGAGTCCATGCCGAAGCATTCACTTGTCTCTTGCAGAACAACAAGGCCGGGCAAAATACCTTCAGATGAGTCAAATACCCCATGAACATCCATCTTTTGTCGTTCGTAAGTGGGATTTGTGTGCGGCCAATCAATATGACCATCTGTTTGCATAGATGACACACTGCATGGCGAGTTTAGCATATGGCTGACAACAGATTGTGCTGTTTGAAGATAAGCAATACCTACAGAAAGACAGTGCATCATATGGCTTTCATATGGTTGAAGATGAGCAATAGATACAGAAATATGGTGCATCATATGGTGCTAGAAAATATTTGTTGAAATTACCAGGTGATACTTGGACGCTAGTGGTAGCAGCTTTCTATTCTAGTCGAGCGAAGTGCTCTGCTCTCTCCTCGTCGGATAGACGTGAATACCACGTTTCAGAGCTTCGTTTTTTGCGCCCAAGAGCGACATCTTCAGATGGATGGTCGGTATAAGCCGAGGTTGCAGCTGTATCTATGATACGTATGATAGGTTAGTCTCTCAATATAGTAGTGTAGCATAGAATATTGAAATAGTAGTCAGAATATTAAAATTGCAGCATGTAAAGATAAAGAACGAACCGGTTGTGTTTGAGTTGGCTATGTTGCTCAAAGGGGTTCGTGGCACATCCGGTGATGAAGAAGCATGTGTTTGAGAGACCTCCTTAGGGTTAATACTAATGACAGATGTAGCCTTCTTGTGTGCTTGGGCCATACGCCGCTTCTGGTTGTACTCCACTCTCTTCTCATCGGACATTTGTGCATACCAATTTTTACCACTTTTTGGTTTTTCAACATCTTGATTTACAACTGAGTTGGTTATGTTGCTCAAAGGGGTTCGTGGCACATGCAGGGACGAAGAAGAATCTGCTTGATTTGCATTCTCCTGAGTAGGTGTATTCGTCGGATCTTTACATGGGGAACGATCCCCTGATTGTAACGCATGCGGACAATGATTCCTCATCTGTGGCATGAATGGGAAACATCGTACATCATTAGAAATATTCATGCAATATTGAGAAGCTCAATTCTTAAATGTTGCAAACAAAGTAAGCAGAATCTCAAGTAAATATGAATATGTGACGAAAAGGATATGTGGCTTGAATGGGAAACATCGTACATCATTGAAATATTCATGCAATATTGAGAAGCTCAATTCTTAAATGTTGCAAACAAAGTAAGCAGAATCTCGAGTATATATGAATATGTGACATAAAGGACCTTAGATGCAGCACATGCTGATGAGTGGCAATATTCTGTACCTGTAGAAATATGTGACAAAAAGGACCTTAGAATCTTGAAACATATTAGCTTGCACAAATGTCAGAAAAAAAAAGAACTAAAATTCAAGAAAGCGATTGGTTAAGAGTAGAGGCTTCAGAAGATGTTGCGGAGGTGTGGAAGAAGGTAATACTCAAAAATAGAATTTTTTAGGTCAAATCAAGTTGCATATCTAACTGGAGATGAAAGGTTTAATGTCACGAGTGTACCACGCAGAGCGCATCTATTTTGCAAGCAGAGAGGCTGCAGGGTGCCTTTTATGCATTCAACAGAAGGACTATGTAGATGCATCATTTTTCACGTCCTATATTCACCATCCGCCTCTTCCATTTTGTCTCTCCACTGCCTCCTCTCAACCCATCCCGGTAAGCCCCACCTTCGCCTCACGGTGCGCAAACCTTCATGATCTACCATTCATTTGAAAATAGATCTACCTTTCATGTCAAAATATAATGCTTGCTCACAGCCCATGACTCAATCTCTTGAAACAACAAAACACGTGTTTTTTTTATTTGAGTAGTTGTCACAAAACAAAACATCGCTGCCGATACTATTGTGGATAACCCAATATAGCAAAACTTAGGCAGCTTCAGGAGCATAGCAACACAATGGGATGGGAAGGTAAGCAACAAAACTTCAAAATATGAGTTGCTTGGACTACAAATTTCCGAAATCCTCACTAATTCAATATGTCCTCATAAATTTCAGGAATCCTGATGGCAGAATATGAAATTGGTTTGCTTGGTCTTTTGAGTATAGAGACTTACTTGCGACTCCGGCGGAGTGGCAGCGTGGCGGTGTGGCGGCGTGGCGGAGGCGGAGTGGCGGCTTGGCGGAGGCGGCGACCCGCGGCGGGGCGGCTCCGGCGGCTGGGAGGCTCCCGCGCGACCCGCGGCGGGGCGGGCTCCCGGCGACCCGCGGCCGCTTCCCGTGGTTCCGGCGGTGCGAGGCAGCGGTGAAGGGCGCGGGCGGAGGCGGCGACCCGCGGCGGGGCGGCTCTGGCGGGACGGGCTCCCGCGGCTGGGAGGCTCCCGGCTACCCGCGGCGAGGCAGCGGTGAAGGGCGCGGGCAGAGGCGGCGACCCGCGGCGGGGCGGCTCTGGCGGGACGGGCTCCCGCGGCTGGGAGGCTCCCGGCTACCCGCGGCGAGGCAGCGGTGAAGGGCGCGGGCGGAGGCGGCGACCCGCGGCGGGGCGGCTCTAGCGGGACGGGCTCCCGCGGCTGGGAGGCTCCCGGCTACCCGCGGCGAGGCAGCGGTGAAGGGTGCGGGCGGAGGCGGCGACCCGCGGCGGGGCGGCTCTGGCGGGACGGGCTCCCGTCCCGGCGACCCGCGGCGCGAGGCAGCGAACGACGTGGCTGCGGGGAGGAGGAGGAGGTCGTGCGCGCGGGGGGGGGGGGGGGGGGGGGGGGTGGGGGGTCTGCAGGAGGAGGTCGTGCGGGGGCGGTTTTTTTTTTGACTGCGGGACAATTTTTAGTGCGGGGCGATTAGCGATCGATTATGGCTTGTTGCGTGGTTGGTAGCATTAAACACAGAATGATTAAGGGCCATTAGATTTTGATGATGGAAGGGTGGGATTGTTTGGATCTGCCCCTCTCTTTCTTTTATAGTGGTAGTAGATGAGTCACATCAGACGAAAGCTTACACTGTATATCGGTTACTTCACCACCCTAGGCCAGTACCATTTAGAGACTGGGAGGCAATAATGGTTTCAATCCAGTACAAAGTAGAAAATTCTAATCTCATCTAATATACAAACTGTAGCCGGAGCTTTAAGCAAGTATTAGTTCAGTTCTTCAACAATGAATTTCCCTATTTCTAGCCAATTCAATAGAAAACCTTTTCAACGCCAGCATCAACCAAGATCTAAGTGTTGACATCACCCTTGTTTTTGGTACTTTCTATCTTCTAAGGTGAATCTTTTTCGAGTTGCTTCTATGCACAGACTTCCCTTTTCGTAATTACAAGCTTATCTACAGTTTTCCTATTTTCAACTAAAATTCAGTAGATAAAATAAAACATGACGTACCAATGGGGCGCGGCGTGCCGCCGTGCGGGTATGGCTAGTACATGACCATGAAAGAAGAGTAAAGTCAATGATTTGAGAACAAATCCTTTGTATACATCATATATACTCTATCAATTATTAGGAAATTCCACCTAACAAATAAAATAGAAAACCACTCTAGAAGCATCTACATCATCAAACTAATAATCAGATTGTAGAGTCCCCTACTAAGATATTTAAGAATATAAAAGTAGAAGGAAACATATACTTATAACTATAATCATCCATTTTGTACATATAAATCCATGGGGGAATGCGATTTCTCTCCCCCCCAACTTCTTTCTCTGGTCGATGAGAATATGACATATTGAAGATAAACAAGAAAGATTGAAGTGAAAGGATTGATTTCATTGATAGTGACTACAGGTACTTATATGTCCTGAGCAGTCGTGATTACATGCCGGTTACAAGGTTTGTGTCGTTTCAGAAAGACACAACGCCGGTTTGAAAAGACATGACTATGGTTCGCTATCTACTGTGTCTGGACAACGCAGGATTCTAACCACCGGTTAGAATATTCTAAGGAATCTGCTAATCACCTAATTAGCCTAATACGAATACTATTAGATTCCTAACACTCCCCCTTGGACAGCGCTGTTTTAATCTTCAGTGTCTTGAGAATCTACATATATCTTGAGTATCAAAAGCCTTACGTCTTCTTGATAGTCCTTGATCTTGTAATTTTGAGAATCTTTAATCTAATCTCATACTATTTATGTCCCTGTAGGAAATATAAGAGGAATTATTGAAATTTGATATATCGCTAGTATATTTAATCACTTATTAAAACCACATGAGAAATCCGTTGGAAAGCTCATAAGTTTAGTTCTAGGAAATTTCTCCCCTTGAACATTGCAAATTTCGTAGTCGTCTCATACCAATGCCATGAATGCATTTTTTAAACGTTGCTCCTGGTAAAGACTTAGTGAATAAATCCGCAAGATTGTCACAAGATTTTGTTTGCAAAATATTGATCTCTCCATCTTTCTGTAATTCAAGAGGAAAAAATAATTATGGAGAGATATGTTTTGTGATATTACTTTTAATATATCCCATATGCATTTGAGAAACACATGCAGCATTATCTTCATAGATAATGGTTGGTGATTGTAATGAACCAATACCGCGTGATGTCTGAATATGATTTATTACTCTATGGAGCCAAACACATTCTCGTGAGGCTTCGAATAATGCAATTATTTCAGAGTGATTGGTGGAGGTAGCTACTAAAGTCTGTTGTGTTGAATTCCATGAAATAGCGGTTCCACCATATAAAAATACAAACCCTATTTGTGACCTGGCGTTATGGGGATCAGAAAGATATCCAGCGTCACAATAACCAATCAGGGTCATGTCTTGATTTTTCTGATAGAATAAACCAAGATCTTTAGTACCTTGTAAATATCTGAAGATATTCTTTACTCCTGTCCAATGGCGTTTTGTTGGAGCTGCACTATGTCGAGCCAGTAAATTTACCGCAAAGGCAATGTCTGGTCTAGTATAATTTGCAAGGTACATTAGTGCTCCTATGGCACTGAGGTATGAAAAATCATGTCCCAATACCTCCTCGTTATCATCCCTTGGTCTAAAAGGATCCTTGTTCATATCGAGGGATTTAACGACCATAGGTGTTTTGGATGGATATGATTTATCCATGTTGAATTTTTCCAAAATTTTCTGAATGTAACCGGGTTGATAAACGAGTATTCCTGAGGGGAAATGCTCAAGTTGTATACCTAAGCAGAATTTGGTTCTTCCCAAATCATTCATCTCAAACTCCGTCATTAAATGATTGCGTGCTACAGTTATATCTGATGCGTTGCCAATTATGTTGAGATCATCAACATATACTGAGATGATGCAAAATCCCTTTGAGGATTTCTTTATTAATACACATGGGCAATCATTATTATTCGAGTACCCTTTATTGAGAAGGAACTCACTGAGTCGGTTATACCACATTTTACCCGACTGCTTCAAGCCAAAGAGTGACTTTTGTAGTTTTACACAATACATGTTGCGATTTATATTTGGATTCGGAATTTTAAGTCCATCAGGAACTTTCATATAAATTTCCGCATCGAGTGACCCATACATATAAGCGGTTACTACATCCGTTAACTGCATTGGTAGATTCATTTGTACTGCTGAAGATATTAAGTATCGAAATGTAATTCCATTCATTACAGGAGAATATGTATCGTCGTAGTCGATACCGGGTCTCTGCGTAAACCCTTGAGCTACTAGTCTCACATTATATTTCACCACCTCATTTTTTTCGTTCCTTTTTCGAACAAAAACCCATTTTGGTCACACAGGAAAAACTTTATGAGGAGTAGGTATTATTTTACTAAGTACCTCTCTTTTATTAAGCGAGTGTAATTCTGCCTCAATTGCTTCCTTCCATCTAGGCCAATCCGAGCGCTTGAGGCACTCTTTCATAGATTTTGGCTCTGGATCCAGTTGAAGGGTTGCAGCAATTTTCGAGGAGAAATCTATGTCGACAACTGTAGTGCTTCTATTGTATGTTTCTCCTGAATCAATATAATTTACGGATATTTCTTTAATTTCTTCAGGCTCCGTATGATTTCCCATAGCAACAAAGTCTGATTTTTTTGATACCCCAACATTATAATTTGTGTGCACATTTATGTTGGGTTCTTGATGTTGAACATCAACTTGGTGTCCATCAACTGGAGGTTGATTTGCATTTACTGTCATAGATTTTGATTTTCTTTGTTTCTGCGGAGGCTTTAGAGAAGCCTTTTCCCCTGTGACCAGATTTCTCCCCCTTTTATTTGTAATTGGGAGTTGAGTAGTTTTATTTGGTACCTCTACTCGTTCTGGTGCATTACCTGCGGGGATATAAGATTTAGCGACACCTTTGTGATAACTAAATGTGTCTGGCAGGTTATTTGCAAAGTGTTGCAAATCTATAATTTTTTGAACTTCAGATTCAGATTCTTTAGTACATAGATCTAAAGACTGAATGCCTGTTATATTCCAATCTATTTCCTGGCTTTCTTTGTGGTTTGTTTCTCCCCCTAATGCCAGGAAATGGTCCTCATCAAAAATTGAGTCAGCGTACCGGGCTATGAACTGGTCCCCTGTTAGGGGTTCTAAATATTTTATAATTGACGGAGAATTTAATCCCACATAGATTCTTAATATTCTTTGGGGTCCCATAGAGGTACGCTGCGGTGGTGATATCAGTACATATACATCACAACCGAATTTTGGCAGATGGGAAATACTTGGCTAATCGCCACGTACTATTTGAAACGGGGAATTTTCATGATATGCAGTTGGTCTAACTTGCATCAGATCTGCGGCATGTAAAAACGCATGTCCCCAACAAGACGTTGGTAAATTGCAATTCTATAATAGTGGTCTAGCAATTAATTTTACTCTTTTGATTAAAGATTCAGCCATTCCATTTTGAGTATGAACATAGGGTACTGAATGTTCTAGATGGATTCCTAAAGCCATACAATAATCATTAAATGCGCGTGAACTAAATTCAGCAGCATTATCCATTCTTATTGTTTTTATCCTATGTTCAGGATGATTTGCTCTCAATTTGATAATTTGAGCAATTAATTTGGCAAAGGCATGGTTACGTGTGGATAATAGACACACATGTGACTATCTAGTAGATGCATCGATCAGCACCATGTAATACCTAAATGGTGCGGATAGAGGTTGTATTGGACCACATATATCTCCTTGAATTCTTTCAAGAAAATTAAGAGACTCATTTTTAACTTTAAAATAAGATGGCTTAATAATTGATTTCCAGGTAGCATAGGCGGTGCATACGAAATCTGATGATTTGGGAAATATTTTAATTGGTAAATTATGACCAACATAATTACTTATAATTTTTCTCATCATACCTATTCCAGGATGACCAAGGCGGTCATGCCAAGTCTTGAATTTATCAAGATTTTGAAAAATTATTTTGTACGCAACATAACGTACGGGTTTTATATATGTAAAGTATAATCCGGATGAAAATGAAGGAAATTTTTCAAGAGTTTGCTCCTCATATCCGTTGCTTCTTGTTAAAAGCAAATATTCTTTGTTATCCACCTCTATTTGTTTTAGATGGAAATTGTTAGATTGGATATCTTTGAAACTTATAACGGTACGTGTAGATTTAAGATACAAGAGTGCATTTTGAATTACGATAGTAGTACCCATAGGGAGTGTGAATGTGGCTCTTCCTGAACCAATAATTGCTTTGTTACTTCCTGTTATGGTCATAACATTTTCCTTTCCCTTAGTAAGAGTTTGGAAATATTTTCTTCTCTTAGAATTGTGTTAGTGGTAGCACTATCCATTAAACATAACTCTTCTTCCATCGGATTGTTCTCGTTAAAATTCTAGAGATAGAAAAAGAATATTTTAGAATAAATTTATTTTTATTCATATATTCATTAAATTACATCCATAATATTTATATTACAATCTCAAATATAAGTTCATTACAATATTATGTCTGATTCACATAATGCAATATACATAGTCTGAAAGACTTTATTCTACTTATTGTTATATAATATATAACACCTTGTAGTATTTAAATAGCTAACTGACATCAATTTTTTTATGGAGATTAACTGAGGTCTCCAAAAACATCTCGTGTGTAATCCACAAGCATGTCTTTATCGAGGATAAGATCTTCCTTTGGCTTGTATACTTGAATAGCGCTTTGAGAAGGATCAGCTTGAGGGTTATCTTGAATGGCATTGAAGTGAGCTTCAGCTTTAGTTCCATGAACTTGTTTGCCTTTTCCTCCATACTTCTTGTATAGATCCACAAGGTGCTTGGGAATTTGGCATTGATTAGTACGATGATTCATGCATCCACACCTTTGACAAGTTTGAGAGTTGTCATTTTGATCATTTTTCTTGAAATGACCTTTCCCCTTAGTTTGACCGTTGGTCTTTTGACCATTGTTCTTTTTCCATTTTCCCTTGAATTTCTGGAAGTTCCTTTTGCGGTTTCCAAATTTACTAGGAGAATGAGCATTAGCATGTGCTTTAGGGATAGGCATGGCACCTGTTGGGCGAGCATTGTGATTCTTCATGAGAAGTTCATCATGCTTCCCGGCCTGAAGTAATGTGTATATGAGCTCAGAATACTTTGTGTATTTCTGTTGACGATACTGCTGTTGCAATATCCTCATCGCGGTATGGAAAGTGCATAAAGTTTTCTCTATTAAGTCTGCATCTGAAACTTGTTGATTGCAAAAATCTTAGTTTGGAGTTAATTTTATGCACGACAAAATTATACGCAGCAACATACTTAAAGTCCCGAAACCTTATAAGAGACCATTCTCTTTGGGCTTCCGGCAACATTACTGCTCTTTGTTGGTCATATCTCTCCTTGAGGGAGTCCCATAAAGCTAAGGGATCCTCCTCCATCAAATATTCAGTTTTTAAATCAGGATGGAGATGGTGCCTTATGTAGTGCACTGCTGCATACTTTACCACTTGAGGTATTTCTGGAGCATTTTCGGGGGGTGCGACAATGCAAGGACCGAGGCTACGTCCACTTAAGATTATTTTCATATCCATGGTCCATGATAGATAGTTACTTCCATCTATTTGTAGTTCCTGGAATTCTATCTTATTCATGTCAGCCATATTTCCTGCATGTATGATCATGCATTTGATTAATTTTACTGATAGTAAAATTTATTTTGGTAAACAACAAATATGTTCTAAAGGAACACTTATATTTTGTAAGCCATATATGTTTATATCATTGAATTTTGATATATTTGGAAGAGCACTATGGAGACATAAAAATGCCTCTGAGTAATAGGCAAACTGTAATATACAGTAGAAATGCCATTACTGTGTGATTGCACAAATATAATTCAAGATAATCATATATTTTATTTGGCCTTTTTATCTCATATTAATGAGAGAATATTGCATGAAAAAAATATTTTTTTAATGAAAATAAAATTGTTGTACCAAATAACATGTTATAATATACTAAAACAAATATTAATAAACATGTCATATTACAGATATAAATGGATGTAAGGGCTACGATATAGATTTACAACACCATATAGATCTCCAGCTAGGAAATACAAACTGGAGTACGTCTAATCACTAGTAGGAAAACACCCATTAGTCCCGGTTCGTAAGGGCCTTTAGTCCCGGTTCATGAATCGGGACTAATGGGTCGTTACTAATACCTCCACCCATTAGTCTCGGTTCAAACACGAACCGGGACAGATGGGCCTCCACGTGGCCGGTCCGCTGAGCCCAGTCAGGGGGGCCTTTGGTCCCGGTTGGTGGCTCCAACCAGGACCAAAAGTTCATTTTTTTACAAATATGGCCGCTTTAGGGGTTTTGGGGGTTATTTTTAGGTTGTTATTAGCTAGCTAATAGAGAGTTCTCTCTTATATCAACGCTGCTGCTATGTTCATTTCACCCGCTGATATAACATGCTCATGCATGTGCAATATCATACATCATCATATATAATAACAAGTCCTATGCATCATCATACAACTTCTACTCGTTATTAATAATAAGTCATACGATCATCCTCATGGTCATCGAACCCAACCCTACATAATTGTTCTTAGCACATGATCATCAGTATGGGGTAGGACCTAAACACCCTTAAGGTAAAATAGCATAAAACAATATAGACCCTGACTCTCCATTATGAAGAATGGCGATCATCATGTCTCCAATTCTTGCCCTTCGCTGCTTGTTGCTTCCAAGAAGCTCCTTACGACTGTCCATACATTTTTTCCATTCTTTGATTGTTATGTCTCCACTTCTTTTAGAAACCCGGTATGGACAGTTGAGATTCGTAGGATGACCTGGTTGTATGTTCAAAACATAAAGGCTACCATGCGTATACATCAGATGAGGCACACAATCATTCGGGATTATCTGTTAAAAAACATAGTAATAACTTCGTAGTTAGCAATGATGTACTAGTTTTAGAAGTGTGTGCAAAAAGATCACGGATGTCGTAATAGTAAAAAAATCTTACCAGGGTATCTCCATGGTAGTTACCGTAGTTTAACACGTGCACTAGTGGCACGTATTGACCATAATGTTGAGGAGTTTGATTGTAGATATTGTAATTCTCAAGATCAGTACAAAATGCGACCAGTTGAGTTTTCTCCTCATAAGTTAATTCGGAGCCTTCGGTGTAGTAGGTTCTGTCTACCATCTTCCGCACATTCTTTGAAGAATGAAAATAAGCTGTCAATGGAGATAAGATGTCAACTATTTTGAAATAAACAATATAAATTACTTAATAACTATGTTAAGCTCACATGGGGGAAGAATTGGAGGTGTATCCACAAGGACCCAAATCGAAGGTCTCTCTTGCTCGATTGTAGGATCACCAAGATCCATGGTGACAAACATACCCTCATCAAGACCATACATCTTGCAAAGTGCTTCCTAATTTTTGCAACCAAAATGGGTTACACTGTGAGCATTGTATAGCTTTACTTGAAAATCCACACCATGATGGGTACTTAGGATAATTTTTTTGGTTTCGAAACTTTCATGGTCTTCAAAACCCATCCTCTCCAAGACATAGCGTCTTGCAAAGCATGGGATAAGCTAGTCGAATTGGAAAAGATGAAAAATATTGTCATGATTAAAATAGTTGAAGTCATGAGTAATTACGAAAAAAACTATTGTCGTCGGTTGCGTACCGTATGAACATCGAAGGTCTCCTCGAGCTTAATGCTGAAGCGACGATCTTCGTCCAGCTCAATGAACTTGTCGCAGATACCTCGGTCGTCGTGGCACCAGTCGCACTCCCCCTGGCGGTTTTCGTCGTCCGAGTATGACATTTCCGGACTATGTTCATAATTCAAATATTAAACTAGATTATTAATCACGGTTGACTATCGGTGATGTACGTAGCTCCTCCTTTCATTCCCGAGTGCATTATTACATAAAATTGTCTAGCACACGGGAATGAAGGAGAACTTATCCAATATGAGCATTCAATAAACAAAACCAAATCATAAAATAAGCAAAACCAAATCATACAATAATATAAAGTAGTATTCAAATTAGCATGCATTCAATAATTATAAGCAAAAGTACGTCATCTCTTGGTGTCCGTACATCGTCGAATATTATCACTAATATAGCATCACTACAACTAGAACCGTAGCGCCCGACGGGTATCGACGCGGTCGGTGGACACCCAAAGATAAGGAACCATCACAGGATCATAGCTCCAGTGAGATCCCTGAAGAACCTGCCAGGTATTGTCGAACCTGCCCTCGAATGCAACCATGTAGCGACGGACGTGCTCATCCTCCTCGCTGACACGGTGACGTACCACCTCCGCGGTGTCCGGAAGCCTCGGCACCGTCACTGGCCCACGCGACCGCCACCAAACAAGGATCGGGTCAACAATGGACTGCCTCCTCAACAACCTACGTCCCCCGGAAGGTAGCACCTCCCAATACCAGCTCGGCGGAGCCCAGTCCCGAACATGGCCCTGATCAAGCAAGCCTCCACCGCCGAGTCGACGACGACGAGGATGCGGGATAGGCATCGCCGACGTCAATGCGGGAACTACTTCTATATATAGTTAAATAAAGTAGTTTTATTAATTAAATCAACTAGCTAGTTCAACTACTAAACACTTACTATAAATAAATAAAGTAGTACTTACTAAAAACAAACTACTTCTATATATAGTAAAATAAAGTAGTTTATTAAATCAACTAGCTAGTTCAACAACTAATTATATTAAACACTTTCTCTTCTTATTTTTTTCATTTTCTAACTAGTATTTTTCTAACTAGTTTTTTTCTAACTAGTTTTTTCTAAAAATATAGTAGTTTCATTTTTCTAACTAGTATTTTTCTAACTAATCTAACAAAAATCATAAAAAATCTAACAAAAAATCTACTAACAGAAAAAAAATCCAACATAATATGAACAAATGAATTACACAATCTAAATTACACAATATGAACTACATATCTAAATTACACCACATCTAATCTAACAAATAAATCTATGAACTAACAAAAAAATCTAAACAAAATCTAACAAAAAAATCTACTAACAGAAAAAAAATCTAACATAATATGAACAAATTAATTAGACAATCAAAATTACACAATATGAACTACATATCTAAATTACACCACATTTAATCTAACAAATAAATCTATGAACTAACAAAAAAATCTAAACAAAATCTAACAAAAAAATCTACTAACAGAAAAAAAAATCTAACATAATATGAACAAATTAATTACACAATCTAAATTACACAATATGAACTACATATCTAAATTACACCACATCTAATCTATCAATTAAATCTATGAACTAACAAAAAAATCTAACAAAATCTAACAAAAAAATCTACTAACAGAAAAAAAATCTCATGGCCGGCGACGGCGACGGCGAGGTGCAGCAGGGTGGGCGGCGACGGCGTCGGGGCGGCAGGGTGGGCGGCGACGACAGCGGGGCGGGGCGGCGACGGCGCGCGTCGGGACGACAGGGGACGGCGTCGGGGCGGGGCGGCGACGGCAGCGGGGCGGGGCGGCGACGATGTCGGGGCGGGGCGGCGACGGCGAGGTGGCGGCCGGGGACGGTGCTCGGCGTCGGGAGAGATCGAACTCGGGGCGGGGCAGCAGTGCTACTTATATAGCAAAGGCTTTCGTCCCGGTTCGTACGACAAACCGGTACCAATGCCGGCCTTTTGTCCCGGTTGGAGCCACCAACCGGGACCAAAGGCCTCTTTTCGGTAGCGCAAAGGGCGGGAAACGAGGACCTTTGGTCCCGGTTGGTGGCTCCAACCGGTACCAAAGACCGGCATTGGTACCGGTTCGTGCCACCAACCGGTACCAATGGACCCGTCTAATTTTTTATTTTCTGCAACTGTTTTTTAGTGGATTCTTTCTGCAGCTGTTTTTTTAGTCCCATCTCGCCAAGGGAGAGGCACTCGCAGCTGTTTATAAGCCCTGAGTGCAGAGACAATGAAGAAGAGGCTCGATGCTCACCTGCACGTTGGTTAGCTTCAAGCCTTGAGGAATAGAGTAGACTGCACAGAGCTATGTGCAGTGCAGTTGACACTATTCCGAAAGACTTGAAGCAAATTAACGAGCATTGCACCTCTTTTTTATTTTTAATGACTTATTTTTAATAGTTGTGATTAACTTAACTAAAAAATGAGCATATATGCTTATTTTTAATGACTTATTACAACTCAAAAATAAAAAGAAAAAAATAAATATAGCATAAAAGAAAAAAAACTATATAAAAAACTACTCAAAAATAAATAGAAGCAAAAATAGTTGTGATTAACTTTAGTAAAAAATGAGCTTAGATGCTTATTTTTAATGACTTATTACAATTCAAAAATAAAAAGAAAAAGTATAAATATAGCTGAAAAGAAAAAAAACTATATAAAAAACTACTCAGAAATAAATAGAAGCAAAAATAGTTGTGATCAACTTAACTAAAAAATGAGCTTAGATGCTTATTTTTAATGACTTATTACAACTCAGAAATAAATAGAAGAAAAAAATAGTTGTGATTAAATAACTAATAAATGAGCATAGATGCTTATTTTTAATGACTTATTACAATTCAGAAATAAATAGAAGAAAAATAGTTGTGATTAACTTAACTAAAAAATGATCATAGATGCTTATTTTTAATGACTTATTACAATTCAGAAATAAATAGAAGAAAAAATAGTTGTGATTAACTTAACTAAAAAATGAGAATAGATGCTTATTTTTAATGAGTTATTATAACTCAGAAATAAAAAGAAAAAATAAATATAGCAGAAAAAAAAAGTATATAGAAAACTACGCAGAAATGAGCGTAGACGCGCTTATAGAGAAAATTAGACCTAAATTCATAATAAATTTCTACTAACTTCAGAGAAATTCAATATGAATTTAGGTCAAATTTCCTGTATAAGGGCATCTATTTTCACTTTGAGAGCAGCTTAACAAGGCAGAGAGGGAGGGGCTTATAAACCGGTGTGAGCCCCCTTCGGTTGCGTGGTGGGACTAAACTCTGGCCGCAACGAGGACCAATACTTTAGTCCCGGTTTGAGCCACCAAACGGGACCAATGGTGGTGTCCCAGGAGCGAGGCGCATTGGTCCCGGTTCGTCCCACCAACCAGAACCAATAGGTCCAGACGAACCGGGACCAATACCCTCGTGGCCCAGCCAGCCCCCGGGGCTAACGAACCGGGTCCAATGCCCCCATTGGTCCCGGTTCTGGATTGAACCGGGACTAATGGGCTGACCTGGCCTGGACCATTGCCCCCTTTTCTACTAGTGAATTAGTACGTCTAATACAAATTGGATTATATTAGTACTACACATCACGAGTGACAGGAGACGTGGCCTGTTTTGGTGCATGGCCTGTGTCGGCACTGCTTGGAGCATTCTGGTTAAAAAGGGGATCAACCAGAGGACAAATTAGGTACGACACCAAATGCCTCCATTCCCAAATCACCGGTGCTTGGCCCTGCTCCTCGCCAGTGCCCAGGGCCGGCTCCTTCAGCGGCGGAGCGGCCCCTCCGCAGAGAAGGAGGGGAGTTGAGGGGTGGCCTCGTGGGGGCGGAGATCCGCGACACGGCCGGTGAGGCCGAGTGCCTCGAGCGACCAAGTGCCGGCGCGGGTTCCAGCGGGGCGGACAGCCATGGCTGATGCGAAGCAGCGGAAGAGCACACGGGCTTCCGGCGAGAGCGTCGGGAGTGCGGACGGCGGCGCTGCTTCCTGGTGCTCCTCCTCCTCCACTTCCAGCTCCAGGAGGTTGAGTTCGCGGCGCGCTGGGAGAGCGAGCATTGGCGCAGCGGCCTCGATCTCCTCCGTCTTCACCTTCGGCAGGAGGTTGATGACGAGTCGGGGCTTGGGGGCTTGGGCGCGTCCAAAGGGACTGCAGCCGGCGGCGAGGAGAACTCCGGCAGTGGATCGTAGCCTGGCGGGTTGAAGTGCTCCGGGTCCTCGTCAGATGGCGTCGGGGACGGGAGGCCCGACCCGTACCCGTAAGCTGGGCAAGAGTACATCGGCGGAGGCGGCGCCGCGAGTTCCTCGTCGGAGAAGTAGCGGTCTGGGTCATCGACGAGCCATCCGGCGCTTGGTCCGGCAAGCATCCACTCCATGGGTGCGTACATCGACGGAGGAGGCGGCATCCGTGGTGATGTTGGAATATTCTAAGGAATCTGCTAATCACCTAATTAGCCTAATATTAATACAATTAGATTCCTAACAGTTACTTGGGGTTTTTAGGGGGGCAGTGTCTTAAAGTGGAAAGATGTCATGTCATTTTTCTTTACAAAATATACATTAACTGAATTTATTGCACATGTATTTATAAGGGGATATAAATTAAAATAGTATACTTAAATATTTTAGCTTCATATTAAAAATAGTTATGTGATTAATTTTGCCAAGTGTAGTGGAATATTAAGAAAAACACCAATCATATACAAAAAGTTGATGCTCTCTAATCCTTCCTCTCCTATGCTCGGCATGTATTTTAGCTACATGGTGGTGAACAGCCGAAGCTTATAAAGTTGATGTTGAGCGGAACGTGCTATAACCCGTGGAGCACATAGATTAACTAGATGATACCCCACGTGTTGCTGCGGGAATATGTGGTGCTTATGATGGTATCTCAAAAATAGTAATTTAATTTGGTTGTAAATTTTTGCACCAATGAACTACTATCACGTAATCAAATACTAACAGAAAATGTACAAAAAGAAGACTCGCGCAGATGGAGGGGGAGAGAGAGAAAGATTATCCTCCCAGTGCACAACTACTCGTTCTCCGATTTACTCATGCTATCGCTTGACATGTTGTGGTGGCTGCCAATATACGCTAAGTTTTTGCTGCTTCTGTAGTAAAGCAATATGTGCTTGCGCCCATTACAAATGCTACTTCGGTACTTCCCTACTATACCTTGTCATGCTACGACAACTGCACCGGATGTACGTTCTGTACATGTGTACCTCGATGTCGACGTAGTCCCCTATATAAATGACTGAGCTCTGACATCTCTCCCATGAGCTGTGACCCTAACACACATGGCCAACAACATCCCAATGTACGCAACTCATCAGCAGGTCTAGGCGCAAGAGAATAAAAGAAAGGATAGAGAGTTGATGGAGTCTTCATATTAGATAGCAGACTATGTTCGCTATTACAATGGCGCTAAAACACAACTAATTTCATAGAGTAGCAGTTGATAGTTGGGTCGATTAATAACTCATTAACTGCACCATCATCTAATTAAGCTCGTTGAATTGCAGAGAGCATCAGCCGGAACATAGTAATTTTATTTCTACTGCCGTCTAAGGATTGTGAACTGCATGGATAGCACTTGGACTGGCAAAACCTATAAGATTTTATCCTACTTTGTTCAAGGCGTTCCCATTCATTTATTAAATAATATCATACATAACTAATAGATACATCTAAAAGAAAATTGCTGCTAGGGAATTGCATCTCCTCGCCATGATCTGTTGCAAGTTTGCAACGAACCTGGGGCTAACAGTTAGGGCAATAGAATTGATGATTACCTTCACCCTTGATCAGGACGAGGGTCGCATTGAGGGGGACGCTCCGCTCAAGGACTTTATTACAAAATACTATAAAGACTTGTTTGGTCCTTCCTCGGAAACTACGCCGGAGATGGATGAGTCTATTTGTCATGACATCCAGCAAGTTTCCGCTGCGGAAAATGAATTCCTAACCTCTGCTTTCACTGAGGAGGAAATACGGACTGCGATTTTTCAAATGAAACACAACAAATCTCCGGGACCGGATGGTTTTCCGGCGGAGTTTTATTAATTTTTTTGGGATATGTTAAAGTCTGACCTGGTTCAATTGTTTAATGAACTGCATGCTCATAGACTAGACATCTCCAGACTCAATTTTGGTGAAATTATCCTTTTACCAAAGATAAAAGATGCCAATCGGATTCAACAATATAGACCGATTTGCTTATCAAACGTGAGCTTTAAAATTGTCATCAAGGTCGCGACTAACCGGCTGAATGGGGTCGCAGACCATGTAGTCAAACCAACACAAACAACTTTCATGCAAGGACGGAACATCTTAGACGGTGTTGCTGTCCTACATGAAACTGTTCATGAGCTCCACCGTAAAAAGTTGAATGGGGTCATCTTTAAGATTGACTTCGAGAAAGCTTATGATAAGGTGAAGTGGCCTTTTTTGCTTAAAACTCTTCGTATGAAAGGGTTTTCCGATACTTGGTGCCGATGGGTTGAGAACTTTGTGTCTGGAGGTAGCGTGGCGATGACGTAGGCAATTATTTCCAGACTAGGAAGGGGCTACGCCAAGGCGACCCCGCATCACCTATCCTTTTCAACATCGTGGCTGATATGCTAGTTACCCAAGCTTATATCGGATAGTTAGACATAAGTTTGTCACGATTAAGCAGGCATTGGGACAAAAACACCCGGATATTTCTTTTCACAGAACGATTTCTAGACCTCGTCTGACTGCATGGAACGATTTGCTGACTCGTTTGGGAGCCGTCCAACTGTCGGCTGAATCGGACATCTTTAAACGGAACCTGCATCTGAATGGAAGATTTTCGGTTAAATCCATGTATGATGCATTGGTTCATAACGAGGTTCCATCTGATAATAGAAAATTGTGGAAGCTTAAGATTCCTCTAAAAGTGAAAATTTTCCTATGGTTTCTCAACAAAGGAGTTATCTTAACTAGGGACAATCTAGCTCGACGAAACTGGCAAGGCTGCAAAAAATGTGTTTTCTGCAATCATAATGAATCCATTAAACACCTATTTTTTGATTGCAAGTTTGCTAGATCGGTATGGGCAATAGTCCAAATTGCTTCGAATCTATATCCTCCACGCAGCGTACGGAATATGTTCGGCAATTGGTTGAGGGGAATAGATAAACAATTGTCTAAGCACATTCTTGTGGGGGCGGCTGCCTTATGTTGGGCGTTGTGGCTCACCAGGAATAATATTGTTTTTAATCATAAAAGTGTTTCATCTCCTATGCAGGTAATTCATATATGCTCGCGATGGCTCCGTATGTGGTATATCCTGCAGAGGCCGGAGGACAAAGACCTTTTTATGATGGCTTCTACCCGGTTGAAGTGCTCGGCCAGGGACATTTTTTACCCCCATGGATGGCGGTGTGACCTTCGGATTGGACCGGCATCACCTTAGGCCTCTTTTATCTTTTTTCGCTACTGCTGGCGTTTTTTGCCTTTTTATTTTGGCTTCTAGTACTTTGAAACTTTGGCTGTGAGCATCTAGCTATGCAGAGGCCGGGTGATCTTTGATGCGGTTGTATCAACTCGATATTTCAATTAAATGAAAATCCCTTTAGAAAAAAAGGACCACGGGTACCACACGTGGTTGGAGGAGGCATCATCGACGGTGAACTCGCCTGTCCGAGGGAGACGCAGTGACCTAGAGGAGCAGATAAGGGAGATTCGGGCACATGTGGGGTCAATGTTTGTTAGGATACGAAGTGTGGTTGAAACCAAGAGAGCAATTAGAGATGATACCAGAAGGATTTTGTAACGATTTTGACCCGGAGATGGCCACAGCATGCCCCTTCTCTCCCGTCAACCCAGCTGCCGCCATGTTGTCAGGCCTTCTCTGTCCCTCATTGCTCTATCCTTCTCAATTCTCCTTATCGATCCGCCGAGCCGCGACATGAAAGGAGCCAAGCGGCCGACAATTTGGCTTGAACTGGAGCGCAGGAGGGGGCGTCTCACACAAGTGGAGGATCTATATTGGGCGAATAAAGAAGACGGAGCGGGGGATACCGAGTTTGTTGGGAATTAAAGGAGAAGTGGAAGGGGAACGGAAGGCACTGATCTGGCTGGTGCTAGCGTTTCTGGGAGGTGCGGAGCCGGGGAAGGTGGAGAGAAAGGTGGAGCCAACGCAAGGGTTGAGTGCGGTAGCTTGAACGCAAATCTGTCCGCCATGATTGTTGCAGCGGCTGCAGCTTGATGGAAGGGATTATTTTTTAGAGCGATTCTTGACGGAACGTGTGGGTCGGACGTATCATGAACGATACATGCCTATGGGCTTGGAATGGGCCTTTTAGTGTCCAAATTGGTAAAGTCTACGCCCAGCCCAGAAAACGGAATCAGGGCCAACAGCGAGCGGTGTGGCTGGAGGCTGAAACGGTATATAACTTAGGGGTGGCAGCTCCCAGTAAATTTGACCAACACTTGATCTTGCGGCTGTAGAGCACTGATCTATGTTGCATCAACGGCTAGAACAATTGAGGTGACGTGGCTTCATGAAAAGGCAGGAAAATCACCTAATGGACCCCTATTTAGATATAGAAGATAAGTGCTCTGTCCGGGCCATAGGAGGTGTCTCTCGGTAAATGCAGACAATCTGTCCTCCATCAAACACAACTCCATATACCATTTTGCCATGGAATGTGGCTTATAAATGGATGGATTCTTCACTCATTTTTACCCTTGCTAAACCGGATTTTTAAGATATTTTTGACATTATCACTTGGATTTTCCCACTAATGACTAATAAATGCAAAGAATTTCAAATCATCTTATTTATTTTGTGCCTTACAAAATGGACATTTTAGGTGGAAAAATCAAACAATTTATGGGATATGATGCATGTGAAGAAGTTATGAAGAACATTTCCACACAACTAAGTGTACACAAGAGGTTCCAGAAGAGAATACGATGCACAATACGACCACAACTGGTCCTACCAGGTGCTACCGCCTTAGTGACGCCGTCGCTACTTCACATAATCGCCTCAAAACCGTATTATTCCTATATATGAGCTATATAAAGTACAATGACACTACGGAGCGAGAAACAGGAGACACAACAGAGCAAAGCATCGACCATCACTAGTGCAGAACCGGGCAATAGCACCAGTTCGTAAGGTCCTTTAGTGCCGGTTACATAACCGGCACTAAATTGTGGTCACTAAAGCCCCCCCCCCCCCTTTAGTACCGGTTCAGCACGAACCGGTGCTAAAGGGCAACCACGTGGCACGAGCCAGCTCCGGGGGCCTGGAGCCCTTTAGTACCGGTTGGTAAGACCAACCGGTACTATAAGGTTTGGGGTTTTTTAGTTTTATGATTTCTTTTTCATTTAATTTTGTGTTTCCATTTTAATTCTTTTTCGTTTGCTGGTATTTTATGATACTACACATTGTACACGTTATGCATATATATATATAGAATTTCTAGTAGAACCAATCATCGAGTTTAACATAATTGTCATGATATAAGCGTTCATATATAACACCACAAAAGCAAATCACTTAAGTTTAGAACGAAGAACACGGACATGAAAGGACAAGCACTAATTAAGAGCAGCATGAAGAACTAGCTAAATCACTCCTGCTAGCTACTCTCTCTCTGGTAAAATAGCATAGAACATGTATAGCTCTCCTGATTGATCATACTGGAGCATGCCAATGAACCTGTCTCCTAATCGTGGGCTGCGCTTCGCATTGCTGCTCCCTAGTACTTCTCTGCGATCATTAACAATTTTCCTCCAATCTTTCACTATTAAGCATTCACCGCTTCTAGAAATCTTGAATGCATTCATGTGCAATGCAGGATATCTTGGCCGTAAGCTAACAATTGACATCTGACCTTTAGTCTCGATCCCCTGAGGCACAACTGTCATCGGGAGTCCCTGTTGAAGAACATCGTACAGTACTTAATTAATATACTTAGCAATGAAAGTTTAGCAAAAAAATATGTATGCAAAATATGCACTAAGGACAAATAGTAAATATCTTACCATCATTCCTAAATAGATGTGACCGTAGTTCAATACCATCACTATTGGTCGCACGTTTTGAGTACTAATATTTCTAAGTGTAGGAAGAAAATTTGTCTTGACAGTATGAAGATCATCAAGCCATGAAACATAATGACTTATCTCCTCGCAGTTTATCCGGGACAGTAATAGGTCCTGTCTACCAAGCGCCGAACATGTTTGGTTGAATGGAGATAAGCTGTCAATAGAAATTAGTTGTCAGTTATTTTTGAATAAGCAATATCAAAGACAAAAATATAGTTGAGAAGAACTCACATAATGGTAGAACTGGAGGCGTCTGCACATCGATCCATATGTCTCTATTACCTTCAATATCATCTTCCGGACGAATATCAAGGTGATAACCATACCAGGCTCAAATGCATAAGCCTTGCATAGTGCTTGCCAAGTTTTGCATTCAAAATAGGTGTACATGTGTGCATTGTATACTTTGACGTTGAAAGTATAACCATCATGCTCAGTTTTCAGGTAAGCTCTCTTTACCTCCATAGTTTCCATATCTTTGAAACCTATCTTATCCAAGACAAAAATTCTTGCATGGCAGGGGATGCGCTAGTAGAATAGTGAAAATTAAAAATTATAAGTCAGGCAAATAAAGCATATATAAGTCATGCTTAATTACGAAAACAGACTTGTCGTTGTGACTTACTGTATCGAATTCGAAAGTCTCATCCAGCTTGATGCTGAACCGCCTACCATCAACAAGGAAATTTCTGTCGCATTGGCCGCACTGGTCTTCACAGTATTCACACATAATGAAATTTTTTCCGTCGTCAGACGACATTTCCAATGTTCATATTAGGCGAAACATTAAACACTTACTAATTCAATTAATTCAACTACTTCTATTAATTCAACTAAGCATTTATTAAAAATAAACTAGTTATATTAATTCAATTAGTTCAACTAAATATTTACTAAAAATAAACTAGTTCTATATATTAATTCAACTAGTTCAACTAAACATTTACTAAAAATAAACTAGTTATATTAATTCAACTAGTTCAAAGTAAGCATTTACTAAAAATAAACTAGTTCTATATATTAATTCAACTAGTTCAACTAAACATTTACTAAAAATAAACTAGTTATATTAATTCAACTAGTTCAAAGTAAGCATTTACTAAAAAAACTAGTTCTATATATTAATTCAACTAGTTCAACTAAACATTTACTAAAAATAAACTAGTTATATTAATTCAACTAGTTCAAAGTAAGCATTTACTAAAAATAAACTAGTTCTATATATTAATTCAACTAGTTCAACTAAACACTTACTAATTCAATTAATTCAACTACTTCTATTAATTCAACTAAGCATTTCCTAAAAATAAACTAGTTATATTAATTCAATTAGTTAAACTAAGCATTTACTAAAAATAAACTAGTTCTATATATTAATTCAACTAGTTCAACTAAGCATTTACTAAAAATAAACTAGTTCTATATATTAATTCAACCAGTTCAACTAAGCATTATATTTACTAAAAATAAACTAGTTATTATATTAATTGAACTAGTTCAACTAAGCATTTACTAAAAATAAACTAGTTATATATATTAATTCAATTAGTTCAACTAAGCATTTACTAAAAATAAACTAGTTATATTAATTCAATTAGTTCAACTAAGCATTTACTAAAAATAAACTAGTTCGTTCTATATATTAATTCAACTAGTTCAACTAAACATTAACATATTTCTAATTCATCGATGATAACATTTCTAACATTCTAAAAATAAACTAGATAGTGTATGTGTGTGTTTGTGTGTGTGTGTGTGTAGTGTGTGTGTAGTGTGTGTGTGTGTGTGTAGTGTAGTGTGTGTGTGTGTGTGTGTGTGTGTGTGTGGAGTGGGCCGGGCGCGTGCGGGTGGCGGGGGCAACGACGACGGGCGGCGGGGGCCGGGGACGGCGACGAGACGGGCGGCGGCGGCCGGGGACGGCGACGAGACGGGCCGGCGGCGGCCAGGGATGGCGACGAGACGGGCGCGGCGGGGGCGGCGACGACGACGGGCGGGGGGGGGGGGGGGGTGGCGACGACGGGCGGCGGGGGCGCACGGCAACGACGA